>JAUPFN010000001.1:21817226-23017226 GCA_036924255.1 Apodemia mormo
CTTATTTAAATTTCCTACGATATCGCTTCTAACTTCATAACTCTCATGCTTTACAGAAACGGACGAGTGTAAGTGATCATAATACATGGGGCTGACAGAAACTAGCTGGTTGTTTACTAATTTTATTAAATAGGCTTAGCTTTTTAAGCTTTATATATCTTGAGGCAGATACAAAACACAACACTGCTTGTTAAAAATAAATAGAATCTTATTTATGCCGGCATTATTAATAACACTGAATTTGCTTTTTTTGTTTTAAATTCACCTGCATGTAATAAAATTCGAGTGATTTTTCTGGTAATTAAAATATATTCAGATTGCAGATTTACTGATATCGAAAGCACTGCGAGCACTATAACTAAGCTTAATTTAGTTTTATTTTTAATTTGAAATAAAAAATGTAGCTTAGCTTTTATGATATAAAAATGACTTACTCCCAAAAATGTAATGTATTTTTTTTAAATTGTTATGATATATCGTATTGAAGCAAAAATAGTATTTATGTACTTATACTAGAAAAATTAAAATATGATTTTGCAAGTACAATTGGGAGAAAGTCATCTGAGTGATGCACCATTTTGAAATTATGTATTTCTGTGTAGATTTCGCATACCAGGAGGCATTTTTGGCTACGTACAGAACATGGGTTTCTCCCAGTGATCTTGTCAAACGATTAGTGCGTCGCGCAAATCATTTTAAATCACGCACACACGAACTAAGATCCACTTTGAGTTTGCTGACTAGGGTGGTTGCAGACCTCACGTAAGTTATTTGACAGAAATATGTTTAAAAATTGTTTTACAAATAAATGAAACTGTGTACTACAAATTATAATTATTATATATTACAAATTATAATTTTATTTTAAACAATAATGTTTTTTGAATTATAATTTAATTAATTTCTATTTTTTATAATTATTTGCTTTCTATTTAGATGTTTTTTTTTTCAGAATGTCTGACTTAGAGCCTACTTTAATGCAAGAAATTATGGAATTTATTTATTGGCTCGTTGAAGCTGAAGAATTACCGATATCAAAAGCGCTAAGACAAATTCTTGTGGATAAACAGAAGCAAATACATTTCCAGCATGTAAGTATAAACAAACATAATATACTTTAAACAATGAATATCGTCAGCACTTGTTAAAAATCCATGTTAATTTGTATTTATATTACGTTATAAGAACTCGTACTGTTTTACCAACCAAGTTAAACAGTGTAAGTGCTTATAACGTTATATAAATACAAGATTCATGATATATAATTTCTGTCACTCCTATTATTATACAGTGAACAAGGGGTATTTACCCAGCTGTTTGCGGTCCAGTCGCCGTATGATCTGCGTATACAAATATATCGGCAGATAACATCTGCCGATGCAACGGATTTTCTACAGGTTATTTTGCAAGGAAATTTAATTTATTCTGATCTGTTTTGCACTTATGGCGTGGATACATATATTGGGCTATGGCGAAGTATCGGCCAATCGTTCAACTGTATCACTATAGGGTGACGCGTCACTGCAATGGGCGTCAAACTACGGTCCGCAGTTGATATATTTAGCGCGGCCAAAACAATCTATACAAATAAATAAAATTGGAGTGTCTGTTTAAATAAATAAATAAATTATTATATTATATTATATACAGTATATGCAGCGAAATACCATTTTTACAATTTTTGTCTATGTCAGTCTGTATGAATAGAAGTGTGTTCTATTTTTTGTCGAGTAACACTGCCCGCCCTTCCTACCTCTGACTCTCAGCTTGCACTTGAAGTTGTAGAAAAATTAGGTAATCCCACGGGATTCAATAAAAACTTTATAATGCAGCGGGCTGTACGCTGCAGCTAGTTTATCATAATTATGTTGTAGAGTAAGTTCTCAGTCCTGAGCGACTACTGCTAGCGGCTAGGGTGAGCTTAGAATTAGGGCGGCTTCTGAGGAGCTGTCTAATAAATCAAGAAGCAATAAATGTGAACTCATTGGAACAGCCTGTATATTATACATCCACACCAAAAACAATTGTGGCCAATTTGAAGGATTCCGCGTGAATGTGTCGCTTTGTATATTATCGTATCTGCGAAGTGTGTGATACTTTCAGATAATATAAGTTTTTATACGCAGATCAAATATTATCATATCTGCGTAATGTGTGACAACATTAAGGGTCAGCAATACTTGGTAATTCTTTAGTTGCAGATTGTATAAACGCAGCGTTGACTGACGTTCGTTTGTCTTTATATCTTAAAGTCTGAAGTGGCATCACACCGACTCTTTTGCGGGGTAGGCAGGATGATCTGAATGTCTAAAGACTTTTTGGTTCACCGGATCATTTTGTCGATAGGCGAGAGGAGTGGTGTGATTCCCATCGCCGCATTTTATTGACCTGACAATGAATATTGTTGTTTGTTATAGGACTACTAGTGATAACTAGGACTGACAGCTTTACTTGTGAGTTCTAGGAATAGGGATGGTGTTTGGCACCCTAGTGAATACACAAGGGTACCATACACCACTCTGCTACTGAGATTTTGGATTATTTGAAAAAAAAAAACCTTGAGTAAATTGTTATGCATGTTAATTTTGCCTGACCCGGGGATCGTACTTAGGACTTCATAATCTGAGCTGAATAGATTAATACCTGGACGAGTCAGTCTTTATATCTTATTATAATAATTTTATGCATTATATCTTATTATAATAAGTTTATGACTTGAGTTTAGACCGATGTTTGAATGTCATTTTTAGGGTTCCGTATCTAAAAGGTCAGTCTGTCACCAGGCTGTATTTCATAAACCTGTCATGGCTAGAACGTTAAAATTTTCACAAATTATGTATTTCCGTTGTCGCTATAACAGCAAATACTAAAAATTTAAAAAATTAAATATTAAGGGAGATCCCCTTACAATACGTGTTTTTTTTCGTATTTTTTTGCTATGATAGTAGTACGGAACCCTTCTTGCACGAGTCCTACTCGTACTGGGCCGTATTTTTCAATCTAGCTTAAAGCTGAACTAAATTGCCAAGTTAAATAATGATTTTGTTTAGCTTTGTACCACATTTAATAGCATAATACAGAACCCTTCGTGCGCGAGGCCGACTCACGTTTGGCCGGTTTTTTCTTTTAATAACCACTTATAAGTCAAAGTCAAAGTTATTATATAAGATAAGTCAAAGTTATCTACACATCTGTATAAATAAATGAAATTGAAGTGTCTTTTTGTAATATTAATATAACCGCATTTTACTAAATGCGTATGGATTTATACACGGTACATATACGAAAATAACATTTTTTACAATTATTGTCTGTCTGTCTGTTTGTTCCGGCTAATCTCAAAAAATAGCTGGACCGTTTTGACGGGACTTTAACTAGCAGATAGCTGATATGATAGGGAGTAACTTAGGCTACTTTTATTTTACAACTTTTTCCACGCGGACAAAGTCGTGGGCACAGGTATTTATAACGATATAAATGTATAACAGAGCAACAACAAGTACGAATACGAGACGCCATGTTACGGGTCGGTGTCGCTGCGGCGCGACACGCTGCTGGACTTCAAGGCGTCGGAGCTGGCGGAGCAGATGACGCTGCTGGACGCGGCGCTGTTCGCGCGCATCACCGGCGCCGAGCTGCTGTCGTGGCCGCGCGACCAGTCCGAGGAGAGCTCACCCAACCTCACGCGCTTCACCGAGCACTTCAACAAGGTACACCACACAGCCCATAGACAACTAATAATAGGCGAATGGCCCCTGGCAACACATCTGGCTTATAGTTCCGATATAAATGTCCACACTCCACGCGGCAACACTCAATCAGTGTCGACCAATCAAATGCTCTGTACATCACTAGCTTTCACTGTTGCCTTGAGTTGGCCAATAACGGCGTTGCAACCCCGTTTCGTCTTACCTCAGCTAGTTGCCAGAATGCATTCAATACGGAAAATCATATATTAGGCGTCTATGGGCTGTGTGGTCGGTGTATACTATACACTGGTATTAAGAGATTAGACGCCGCAATCTGTGCTGCAATGTGAGCGGGATTTGAGCAAAATAGAGATGTCCAACCAGACAAGCTTCATAAAGAAATTCTAAAAGGTACTGTGCTTAAGCTTCTGTGGTGCAACGACAACTTCTCCGACTCGGGTTTGGAGAAACAGTGCCAGAATTCTTCAGATGATTAGGAATAGTGACAATGTTTGTATGGCTGTATGTGTAGTATGTGTGTTTGTGTGCGTAGGCGTAGTCACGTGTGTGTGTTTGGATGTGATCGCAATTCGCACGCACGCGCACGCGCTTTTTTTTAACATTATATAATATGTTTTTGAGTTGAGTTGATCGACTCGAAAACAGTTTAACGACATCTGAAGGAGTTTCGTTGAGCTTAGGTTTTCTGAGAATATGACTCAGCTCTGCACAATATATTTTGAGAAATCTTAGCAATACGATTTTTTAAATTTTTCCAATAACCGTTTTCTTAAAATATTTTTAATAATTTAACCGATTAGTTTTAATCAGCTTTGAAAAAAAAATTTTAAAAATATTTTTTCTAATAATTTTCAACATTTTTGTCAGATCGGTTTCTTGGTTACATTTCAATATCGGTTCTTTGGTTCGGTTGGCATCAAAATCAGTCGATTCGAGATTTTAAATAGTGCTAAAAACAATATTACAAACGTAGTTAAACGAAAAGGATCCAATCCACAATATGATCAAAAATGAGTTAAGCGCACATGCTAAACATCAATACTATCGGCCAGTAAAAAACATTTAAGCAAAAATAGCTCTCCATTACTTTATTCAACGTCAGAACTAGTCCCCATGTATAGCACGTTAAAAAATTAAAAAATATCCAACGTCAAACTTTAATATTTCGAAAGTGATTTTGTGTGGATTGGAAGGAAAGGGTTCGTGTAACTACGTCCAATTTAGTAAAAAATTTTTTCATATAATTTCTAATTTTCTTGTTAGATCGCTTTTTCGGTTACAGTTTTTTGAAAAACTTTTGTAAAAATTGTTTTTTTTTGTTATTTATTTCAGATGAGCTACTGGGCGCGTTCACGGATCCTAGAGCACGACGAAGCCCGCGAGCGCGAGAAGTACGCCAGCAAGGTGCTGAAGGTGATGAAGGCGCTGCGCAAGCTGAACAACTTCAACTCGTACCTGGCGCTGGTGTCGGCGCTGGACTGCCCGCCAGTGCGGCGGCTGGGCTGGCCGCGCGCCATGCTGGACGCGCTGCGCGACCACTGCACGCTCATCGACTCCTCGCACTCCTTCCGCGCCTACCGCCAGGCGCTCAACGAGACGCAGCCGCCCTGCATACCCTACATGTGAGTACACGCCGCAAACACACACCTACTAATGTGTGATGTGTGTGATCAATACTCAAAAGGATAGATAAATAAATATCAGTGTTCAAGTTATCCGAATTGGTCTATCCCCAAAGTAAGAATTTATTTTCCTGTAGTATGGGTGTCAGTCAACCATACTAATACGTAGAGATACATATATAAAACTCAAATAGATTTAATAAACTTCCAATCTCAGGAATCCAAATATATATGTTGATCATACAAATGTTTGTCCGTGTAGGGAATCGAACCTGAGCCACATTGATGCGTTGTCAGGTTCGCTAACCTCTAGACTAACGGGTTGTTCAATTATGTGCTGGGATGCTGGCGACCGCGAAATACTGCTCCAATAAAGTGCTACGAAACATTGCAATTTTGGTGTGAATTGAGGCTTACTGATATCATCGTAGTTTGAGCTTCGTCTTTAGTGAATATAGTATTGTTACGTACTTCGGGTTCGTAATTATAAGAAAACACCACTTATATTAAATCCGTGTGTTTAGTATACAAATACACAAGACAACACAATGTAATACTAAAATTCACTTTACACACTAGTCACGCACTAAACTATCACTGAACTACACAATAAAACACTTCTCGCTTCGCACTGTTCACTTTAAGTATCGCTCTCGATCGCTTGATAAAAACTGCCTTGTGTTTGTCAACACATCTCTATTTATAGCCAGGGTAAAGTCCTAGCTGGATCCAGAAAAATCTAAATGTATCGGGAAACAATGAATCACTTCTTATCGTAAACATGTTATGAGTCATAAATCCTAGTACACGCTACTTTCAACCTTATGCCATATCCCACATTATGGCATAGCCCAGGTCAACTTTTTGTTTGTCAATAGGAGTACCTATCTCTTTCTATTATTTCTAGATCTCTCCAGCGCTCCAACTCTACACGTTTCTAGATTATTCGTAACAGTATTATATGATTATGATAAATTTTTTGTCGTTATTCTGTTATAGACAAACCAGGGACATAAAATTTCAAATAACACATACAATTAAAATATAAATAAATTCATTGCACAACTTGTGGGGCAGATGGACTCGATCGAACTTTAATAGATATTCCATTTGCCCGTGATTGATTGGTTTCTCCATTGTCACCCTTATATCATTTAGTGCATGTTTCTTGTGATAAACGAAACGGACAGTTGAGATAAAAAATATCATATCTTTTAAGTTGGACCAAACGGAAGATATATACAAAATTTTGCCGAAATTGGTTCAGTAGTTTCGAAATCCATTGCGAACAAACATCGTGACACGTAATTTATTTACCTATATTAAGATATGAAGAGTAGTCGTGGGCGTTTAAACGATATAGGCTTAAAAAATTAGGCTTTTCAAAATAAGCCTATAAGCGCGCTTACGGATTTAAGCTGTTTTCGTTTAAACGTTGATGTTTAAGATACAAAAATTTAATTACCATATTATCATGTTTGACGAAAATAACCTTATTTCAATAATGTTAAAAATCAAAATAAAATAGAATAAAGAACCTAATTTCTATACTCTAAGACTCAATATATTTTTTTATTTCATTGGATTAACAACCTTATTACTATTGTTATAAGAAACGATAACAATTTGGATTGGTTATCGTATTAAGCGGCTAAATTATTTTCTACTTGTTACGCAATATTTGTGTCGGACTGACAACGCTCCGTTTTTAGTTGTTTAGTACTTTTTACAACGAATTAACAACTTACGTTTTTTCAAGTTCCAGTACGCTTTTCGTTGTTGAAGAAATTCGACGCGTTCATCAATTGTTTATTTTACTAAGCGCGCGTACGAACATGACACGAATCCCTTTACAAATTTTCAAAGTAATTTTGTTTATATTACTGATTGAAATTAGGTTATGGATAAAAAAGTGTATATTGTGTTACTATTCATTTCAGATATTCTCGTATTACAATGTTATTTACCATACTCCTCCGAAACGGCTTGACCGATTTTTATGAAATTTTATGTGCATATTCAGTAGGTCTGAAAATCGGCTACTGTTTATTATTTTATACCCCTAAGTGATAAGGGTTGTCCACCCCTAACGTTGTTTTTTATTTTTAGGACAAAATTTTTTATTTTTTTTATAATGTAGCATTAAAAATACATACAACCCTAATATTCACCCTTCTATCATCAACCCCTATTTTTTAATTCAATAATATATATGGCGAAACAACGTTTGTCGGGTCAGCTAGTATTGTATAATAATTTGTATTGTATTTGATAACACGTTATTTCTATAAGCTAGTAATAAGTAATAACACTAACAAAACCACAAAACATTGAACGCTTTTTTCAGCTCTCGGTTTTATCGGTCGCCACTAATTCACTTAAATTTTCGTTTTATAATCGACCTTCTCAACGATCAACAACTTTTGTTTAAAAAAGCGTTTAAACGAAAAGCGCTTTTTTAAGCACGCTTAAAAGTATAAGCAAAACGTTTAAACGTGTTAATAATTAAAAGCCGTTTATCACATCTCTAATGAAGAGTATATTTATTTTTAACCCCAGTTTGGTTTTATTTTTATTGTTGTATTTTTGTTGTCAGCGGGCTGTTCCTTCAAGACTTGACGTTCGTCCATGTCGGCAATCCGGACCTGCTACCTGATGGCAATATTAATTTCACAAAACGATGGCAGCAGTATAACATTATGGAAAATATGAAGAGGTTTCACAAAGAGTGCGTGTATTTAAATTCAGTTTATTTTCTATGTTTTAAGATATCACACAAGCAGTTGGCTCTCCTGATGGAAAGAGACAACCATCACCTACAGACACTAAAGATGTTAATGGTGCTTTGCTATCCATGTTTTTTTATGTTAGTTGGATAGTCAAACTGGCAGACGTGCCACCTGATGGTAAGAGGTCGACGTCGCCAATGAACATAAACCAGTTTACATGGAACTAGCCTAGGTAACTCATTTATGTGTTGCCTATCCTGAGACGTAAGATGTTAAGTCTCGGTGCCAGTAATTACACTGCCTACCTTGCCTTTCTCTCCGAAACACAGTAAAGCCATTTCACGGCAGAAACAAGCAAGATGGTATCCTAGCAGCTGGGAGAGCGGCACAGCGCATTCCTCCCACCGGCAAAAACCGTGTGACGAGATGGTGATGGCACTTGAATAAGTTACCGGCTCTAACTTACCTCCAAATTGGAACACAACAGTGACAAGCCTTCTAACGATCTTTTAATGTCCTGTGTCTGTGGGAAAGCTTCCCACTAAAGTTCAACTATATTTTTAATTTATGTGTTATTCAACATCTAATCTCTCTTTTTCCAAATTTTTTCAGATTTTAACAGGGCCAATAGTTAACCATATCCTCCAAAAGGAAAAGATTTTTGAAGTGAAAACTTCTTTAGGCGCGTTGAGCGTTTTGGTAGAGGGTAAAATCCTCGGTTCGCGTCACCGACATGCTAATGATAATAGTATATCTGTAGCTATGTTTTGCATATAGTTTTAATTACTCTCAACTTAATAGTTCCGTTTTCACTTCTATCGGCAGTCCCACGACTGCTACTGTTTTTTTATTAATTCTGTTTACAAAATGACGAATTTCTGAGGTTACTGATAGTAAAATACGATCAAACTGAGGACTCCCGCCTTTTTGAGTCGATTAATAATGATATAAAATGATGTAAAATGAGTTAGCAGAGTTGTTAAATATACACTGACGATTTGCATACAAATTATAGTATTTGAGAATGTTGTTAGTAGGCAATACAAGTTCAAGAAGAATGAGCGGATTCAGGCGATGTTCGACGACTTTGATGAGGTGATGAGCGAAGAGACGATGTGGCAGATATCCGAGACCATCAAGCCGAGGGGCGGCGGCCGCGCGCGCAACCCCTCCGTGCCCGAACCGCCGCCCGCGCCCGCCGCCGCCGCCTCGTAGTGCGCGCCCGCAGGTAACGCGCCGCCTTACACTGTTACACACGTGCACTGTACACATACGGGTAACCACTCATACGGCCTTAAACTATACACGTGCACCGTACACATACAGGTAACCAGTCATGCCGCCTGATACTATTAAGTTTGCACTGTACAGGGAACCACTCGTAAGGCCTTATACTTATTATATATACTTATATTCTTACATCGCAGTTTTCATTCATGAAACATAAAGAAGCAAATCTACCCACTTGATTAACTTTTCTGGTTCACAAAAGTTTCAATGAATAAAGTAAGAATTAAATTGTTCCATATTCAGTGAAAAGTATTTAGATATATTTTTATTAACTAAAATTAATATGAGTTGTTCCCTCAATTATCTGTAATAAAAAGTAGCCCACGTGCTATTCCAGGTTATCATCTATATGTGTGCGAAATTTATACAAATCTGTTCAGCCGTTTTTGCGTGGTTGAGATTCGAAATTTTCGAAATTTCGCATTTATAATATTAATAATATAAACGCAATCGCCTGTGGCCGAAGTTCTGATTTTAGCCGTGAAAAAAATAATAATACATATTATGTGTATATCGACGTAAGAAAACGTATTTGCTGTAAGTCGAAAAAATGGCGTAAGTAGACTGAATACACAGCTAGATTCAGAAAAAAATTCTGTGTCGAATTGTTTGGGTCTCATATCGCTACGACGACAGAAATTTTAAAAAAAGGGTATATTTTTAAAAAGTTTACTTGTTCAATTTGCTGTAAGTCGCGAAAAAAGGGTGTTTTATCACTTTTTTACTTACAGCAAGAGTGCGGTTTATTATTACACACATCTGATACAATTTACAGCATTCTTAGGGAATGAAAATAAAATGTGAAAGATTACTTATAGCATTCTTTTGGGGTGCAAAATAAATACGAAATTACTTACAACATTCTTATGGTGTGCAAATTGAACTCAATATTACGTCTTACAGCATTCTTTCAGTCTGTATTTTAAGTTTGCCATATGATTACAACACTTTTTTATTGATGCTTTTAAAAATATTTTTCTTAATATTACAGTTTAGCGAGTTATTCATATTTAGACAATAAGAAAATATAACAGATAGGTTGCTAGCAAGATTTCTTCCTACGTTTACTGTATAATGTTAAATTTTTTATTTAGAAAATAATAGGTGTAAAGAAAAAAACACAAACCTTCATGAATAATATTACGTGAAACGTTTAAATCAACAGTTTAATTGATAAAGTACAAAATGGTAGTTTTGCCTCAAGGGTTTTGCGTAAATTTTCTTGTGAACTATTTAATTTTGTTTTATTGGGTTACACCAATAAATACCTACTCATCTTTGTTATATTTGTGTAAATATGTTCAATTCTCCTTCTTAATAAATAAACTAAATGTTATTATGTACCTCTTTAGAGAACAAGCTACATTTTTATGTAACAGTAATAAACATAAAAATTAAATATTAAAAATCTCCTCGATACATTTTGTTACCATCCGACAACCATCTTGCTTCATATGCATCATTTTAAGAGCAAAACGTAAAAAATGCTGATAATATTCGAAAGAGGATCCCGCAGCATCAGTTTAAGGTTACCATGGTTAATAAATCAATGAACTTGAGTTGTTTTATTGAAAAGATCCCATAGGCTCCTTTCAACTCCATCATGTAACCTTGGAAATAATTCTGATTTAGAGTATTTGTACAAATATAACAAACTAGCTGTGCCCGCGACTTCGTTCGCGTGGAAAAATTTCTAAATTAAAAACCCGCATAGTTCCCGTTCCCGTGGGATTTCCGGGATAAGAACTATCCTATGTCCTTTTTCGGGTCTCAAACTATATTTGTACCAAATTTTATCCAAATCGGTTCAGCGGTTTAGCCGTGAAAGCGTATCAGACAGACAGACAGACAGAGTTACTTTCGCATTTATAATATTAGTATGGACCACACTCGATGGGCACTTTTTGTTTAGCTTAGGAGTTCCATGACTACCTTCTATCATCTATTCATTCTATCCATCTGGATCCATTATTAACCTTTTAACCGCCTGAGTCGGATTTATCCGACAAAAAATTCGGGCTTATTTCGCCTGAGTCGGATTTATCCGACACAAAACCTTATTCAATTTCTAAACTTATTACGATGTTTTAACTTAAAATACATTCTTTTTCAAAATTTTACATATTCAACCTTTTATTTAGTCTTATAATTCAGATTTACTATACCAAGAAACAAAATAAAGACTATTTCAATAATGGTAAATTTACTAATATTATCCCAGAGAAAGTATATTGACTACCAACGCCTATGTAGTGTTTATCCGACAGTAGTGATGAGACATAATGTTAGCATTTCTAAGATATGGAATATAGCATAAACAAAAATATTATATTAAATACTAAGTTACTAAATTAAAAAAAGTACATTTAGTAATTGTTATTTAATAACATGCTCTTTTTGCTCTGTGTAAATCTATATTTTTGTAAGAAATTGGTGATTTCATTATTTTTGTACGGACAACTGTAAATGCAAATTCCCATCCCTAGATTGTGTCCTTTTCGCCAGTATAGTCAGCGCCTAAGTCGGATAAACACGACCGTTCATGACGTCATATCGAGTTGAGCCGTATGGAATTTTCTATTAGTGTTGCGCATGTTTTTGTGATGTAAGTTAGTAAGTTTTACATTTATATTTTAAACATTGATATTTACCATGAGGACTGCTGAAGAATTGATACAAATTCTAGAATGTGATGATCCTGATGGTAAGAGACAACCGCCGCCTATAGACACCAAGGATCTTACTGGTGCGCTGCTAACCTCGAGGCAGGCATGTTATGCCTCATGCGCAAATTTACCGGCTACCTTACCCTCCAAACAAAACACGACAGCAGCTAACACTGGTTTTAACTGAAGGAATATGTAAGGCGGTGGTACCGTAACAAATTTACCCCGGGCGAATCGTCCCAATTAAAAAAATGAAAAGGCGAGTTTCATTCGGTATAGTTATAGTTCAGTATAAGAAATACTTAATTAAATACCTACTAATAAATCTATCGATGTTTTATTTGCTTATAAAACTTACAACCCTATTTGTTGTAGGTATTTACTGTTCGATTCAATGTGCCAGGCGCTGGGGGCACGTCAACTGATAAAATGTCGGGCGGTTAAAAGCTTAAACCCTGTGAGCCTTTAAAAACAAAGCCCAACTATATCAGTCCAAGCTCGGATAGCTACTTTCCAGTTACATCATCACATCCTAGACAACATCCAGTATCTAAGTATGTTTGGCAAAATAAACAAAATTAACCCACACTCGATGAGTTTTTCTAGTTTATCTTAGGATTTCTCGTGGAATTTTTTCAGCTCTATCATCAAACACCGGAAGTCAACCGGCTCGAAAGTCCTTAAAAAAACTAATAAAACGAGCAAAAATATATGGTGTTATTCAATTTTGATCCTAAGTTCCCATGACATTCTTCCTGCTTCATCATAAGACCCTGGGAATCATACACCAGGTTATTTTTAAAACAGAACAACTGAACCCAAACTTTATGGGTTTATTTTGTTTAGTTTGAAAGTTCTCATAGCCATCTTCCAGTTCTGTCATCGGTTCCTAAGGATCATCCTGCACCAAAGTGTATACCAAAACAAATTGAATCATCCCACTCGATAGGTTTATCTAGTTTAGCTCAAGAGTTTTCAGGGACTTCTTCCAGCTCTACCACCAGATACTGGAAACTATCCCACTCCAAAGACCTTAAAGAACGAATCAAACGAGCCTAAAATCGATGGTGTCCTCTATTGTAAATCAAAATTGCCAGTTACCCACCTCCCTACTTTATCATAAAACCCTGGAAGTCATCTAGTACCAGGGTATTGATCAAAACAGAACAAATGAGTCCAAAATCGTTTAATTTAGCAGTTTCCATAGCCACCTTCCAATTTCAGTATCGGACCATAGAAATTATTCAGCACCAAAGTGTATGTCAAAACCAACCAAATAAGCTTACACTCGAGGAGTTTATCTGGATTAGTTTAGGCGTTCACATAGACTCCTTCCAGCTCCAACATCAGGTTTTGGAAGCCATCCTGCATCAAAGTCCTTAAAAAAATTAATCTAATGACCAAAAGTGCTTCATTTTATTCAAAAGTTTCTATAATATCTTTCCCGCTCCATCATAAGACTCTGGAAACTGTAAAGCGCTAGTGTGTTTTTGGAAAAAGAACAAATTGTTCCGAATTAGATGGGTTTATATTGTTTAGTTAAGGAGTTTCATTGGCGACTTTCCAGTTCAATCATCAGATTCTAGAAATTATCCAGTACCAAAGTTTTTGCCGATACAAGCGACTGGATACAACTGAGTGTTTAACAAATAGAATACAATAGAGTGCTAACTTACCGTCCTTGCCTTCAGAAGGTCAGTTTATTTTTTTCTCATTATTCATATGGATGCAGAAATATCTATCTTTAGAGCCTCGATATAATGAGAATTTATTGCAGCGAAATAAACGAAACTAAACTCCACTAGCTTAGCAGTTTCTATCTGTAGTATTCTTTTAGTTCCAATTTCAGATCCTCGTCATCATGAGTATTATATAAACTTAGTATGTACTTCTATCAACAATACCAATGAGCTAAAATTCTTCAATCTGCCCGGTCGTTTATTTTATTGCTTGGCTGCTTGTAAGGTACTCGGAATCTAAGTTATTATATTTAATAAAAGATATTTTCTAATCTTCATTTATTTTGGGCATACGTCTTGGCCCTTCGAGAAACCTTTTCTATTATATTCTAATTGACACGATATATCAAAAAACTAAACAATGTTAAAACTAAACAATGTTCTACGTTTAAAAGCAGACAAAACTGCCAGTACACATGTAACACCTCTACATTAAAGTATTACAGTACCATAATATTGTAAGGTCACTGAACTTACACAAATTCGACAAGTTTTAGTACAAATGGATATCAGCTAGTCGTTGAAAAAATGGTTTGCAATATTTAGGAAATCTATTACTTACATACGAACATTGCCAGTTAAATAAATGGTGATGATTTTCGATTAAGGACCTAGCTGCGACAAGTCAAGGTCACCATGTCATAGCAATATAACTGAAGTAACAAAATACACCATTTTTTATCGATAAATCCTTTACAAGTCTCTTAATTTTTTCTACACATATTTGGTTAGTCAACTATATCTACACATATTTTTTTTATGTCATAAGATAGCAAACAAGCAGATGGGTCTCCTGATGGAAAGAGTCAACCATCGCCTATAGACACCAAAGATGTTAATGGTGCGTTGCTATCTTGTGGCGAGGTCTAATGCCACATGCATAAGTTTACCGGCTACCTTACCCTCCAAACCGGAACACGACAGCGACAAGCACTGACGCTATTGCGGCAGGAATAGGTAAGGCGGTGGTACCAGACCCGGGCGAGACAATGCAGAACTCTACCACCTAGTAGCCACGATGGTAGTGACTCGATAGCCAATCGGTCGCCTTTTACGACCTGCCTGGCAGAACGGCAGTTGGCCTATTCTTCAAAGGAGGCCGGCACCAACACGGCGAACAACACATATTTTACTATCAATTTATTATGAAAAAATCCATCCTAATCCACTTATACGTATCACAATGGCGACAGTTAACTATGTGTGTATTTGTTATTTACTACATATTTTTTTAGTTAATCCATAATTAAGACGAGAATCGAGTAGGTACAAAGTGCTATCTTTTAATATCATTAAGAAATCGTCATCGTTGAGAAAACAAGAACAAATCTTTGTATATTTTTGTCGGAGTTCAGTCTTGTCTATTTACTTTTGTGATCCATGTATGCTCTCTCGGATTATCTTCGTTAGGAAATCTGTAACATACATGCGTAAGCAAAAAAGCATCGATGGCATGGATGTTTACTTTAATAGAAACAAAAATGTTTCTAAAAAGAAACACCTTACCTTATTTCGTACAAAATAGCAATTTCACGAGCAATTTAAGGGCCTAATATTAATAAAATAACCCCTGCGTTATAAAAGGTTTTGGTGAATCTCGCGGGAACAACCCAATTTTCAGGGACAAAAAGTACCCGATGTGCTATTCCAGGTCATCATCTCTACGTGTATGTCAAATTACATCCAAATCCGTTCAGAAGTTTTAGCATGATTGAGAAACAACCATCCATCCATCCATCCATACAAACATTCAAACATCCAAACTTTCGCATTCATAATATTCAAATAGAAATATAGATTAAGTTATCATGAATTGATCTCTAAATGCGGCTCTGTCTTATCGATAATGCACTCTAGTGTCATCTAGTGTCTAATAGATTTACCTATATATGATAGCCGATAAGCTAGAATAGATTTTTCTAGAAATATTTTAATAAAATTACGTAAAAAATTACTTATACATGTAATTTAATGCCATTAATTGCATCAGAACGTCTATAAGAATAGGTTTTGCATGATAAAACACAACTTTTGTTTTGTTTTTGATAACACGGAAATATGATTTATTTTGAAATTACGACACAGTGTACCCAGGACGAACGCTGATAGATTACTAACTAAAGCTACGCCCCCTGTGATGCCGTCAGGACCTAGTTGAAAGTCACAGTGCACAGTTGCTTAGGCCAGCTCCTCTTTGTATTTGCTCCGTGGTTATTGTATTAACAAAACTGTATGCCAAAAATCATCTTTCTGTCACTGATAATTAAAAAGATATGAATTTTTTCCAACTTTTTTAAGGTTTTTTGGCTCTGGTGAAAAGTTGGGTTTTGGCTACTTACAGCAAATACGTTTTCTTGCGTCGATATTATCATGTATATCACACGAATTTAGTGTGTGTAATATTTATTTTTAATAATTTAATGTATATTTAATTTATTTTATTTAAAAATATTAGGTTTCTGCAGTCCTCCGCAGTGTAAACTTTAACTGTGCCAAATTTCAGACTCTATCGTTTGAGCAATTATCTTAAAAAGGTGTCCAAATTTTTTTCTTCACGTATTAATATACAGATTTTGTTACCCCTAATAAAAAGTGTATTTAAAAAGTTTATTTGTAGCTTGTATATTAAATATTATATTTTCTAATTACAGGTAAAACTTAAATCCAAAGACAGCCGCAGAGTCGAACGAATCGACATTAACGTGAGGTTTAAACTACGAGGAATTGTTTAGTTTTAAAAAATGTGATTATCTGTCCTAAAAAGGCCTAATTATTGTTAGTATATTTATTGGTATTTGTGCGATTTCAACTGTGATCGATCTGATAAATTAATGCTTGATGTTTCAGCGATAGATAATTTAGTTTTTCGTGTATGCCGCATATTTTGCTCCTTCAACTGTAATGTAGATTGAGAGTAGCGAAGCGTTTCATAAATTTGCATTTAATATGACTTGCGCATCAAAGTGATCAAAACAGAACCTCAAGAAAAATAAAACTTGCACAAACGTGTTAGTTGAATTTATTTTTTAATTTTACTATTAACCAAGAATTTAAAACGTTGCTGTTTCGTGATTGGTTCGCCAACTAGCGTTAGAAGACAACGTCATAATATCATATGTCATAACCAATCACGACGACGCAAACGTATCAATATTATAACCTTATAAATCCTGTCTATTAACTAATGGTTAGTCTAAAATTATGACGTCATAACGCAAAAAAATGTATGATGAATCGTTTGATGAATCGTTTTATTTTTTATTGATATTATGTTGGTATAACCATGCTCGCCTACTCTATCTTTACATTATTATGTCTATAGTAACCTCTTGTTTTGACTTACTGAACAATAGTGACAGGAACATCGACATGTAACCATCTACCGACGTATACTGTAATCATGAAGTTAGGTATAGGTGGAGCTAGCACTCGTATTGATCACTTGAAACAAATACTTATGTTACATCTCATTCTATGATGTCTCGCCATCTCTTTTCATACAGCTGTGTTAGAAAGAGAGGGTAAGACCTCGGAAGATGGCAGCAATATTAAAAGTTGTGTTTCGTGTAGGTATTAGAAGTGTTGTCTCCAGATATAATACCGCTTCATGGGTTAGGTGAGGGAGTTGTCATAGTCCTATTCCTATATAATTTGTACATTCATAAATTTCAGTGACAGATCTGTAGTACAAAATTATAGCTGATTTCATAAAAAACTAGCATTTGAGAACAATGTGTTTATACGAAGTCGAAACTCTCTTGAATTAATTTGGAGAAAGTTATTTACTTATGTGTTACCATCGCAAAATTATGTGTAGGAAGTAGGTAATCTCCAATGCTGATACGCGTTTCATGTGTGCGCCCGCCATGTTACTAAGCATTTACAGATGCAACACTTAAAAAATATGTCTGCATTTGCAAATTTATAATCTTCGTTTCGTCAGTACATGGCGCGTGAATAGCAGTAACCTATAATGAAGAGATCCTATTTATTGATATTTGCCTATCGTGATACTTTTGCTCGTAGAGATCTTATTTAAATTTTTATAAGTAGTAAATTAACTGCTTGTGATAATGTGATTATATGCATTCACATAAGCTCCTTGTTTATATGAGAGAAGAGTAGAAAAGCGCCCCCTACTATTTTTCACATTTTAATTGAACAGTATCTTAATAGTCAGGTATTTAATATAAATTAACAATAAGAAATGCAATAGTCAGTGTCCCGTGTTACTCTCTTTACATATCAGCATGTGACCTTGCATAGTTTGATCGAGTGATATGTAATTTTTATCACTCTTCTTGTTGTTGTAATTTGCCATTGATGTCAGTATAACTTTTTAAATTAAAAGTTAAACTTTGAATATACATCGAAATAGGATTTTTTTGAATCTATAAGGGCAGTAGGAAAGGTATTTGATAAGTTACTTATATAGGGATATTATAATATAAAAGTGGTATAAGATTTTTAATGTCGGGCTTTCATAAACTAATAGGAATTTCTAGGGAATTATTAAATTCTAATGTTTCTTGCTAGCGGATTTGGTTGAGAAATGAGACACTCAGATTTAATAGGTAGCAATTAGATATTGGGAAAAACTTATATTTTTAATTTTAATGAAAGCATGAGAGCTTGTTAAAATTTTCAAACAAAATATTTTGGAAATATAATAACGGGTCAAAAACGCGTACATATATAAAATTTACTTGTAAAGCTCGACGTTTCGGCCAAGTTACATTGACCGTGGTCACGAGCTGGACGTGGTCTGCTCGTGACCACGGTCAATGTAACTTGGCCGAAACGTCGAGCTTTACAAGTAAGTTCTATATATGTACGCGTTTTTGACCCGTTTATATATTTTTAAAAATGATAGAACGAGTTAGTTTAAAAGTTTATATAAAATATTTTGGTTTTAACATACTAATACATGGGTACTAGAAAAGTTTATTAATTTTCGTATGGAAAACCTAGGCATAAGTCCGAAACACACGGTAAATTATATGTTAAATTAAAAAAAAGTGCTAAGTGCTAGTGGGTAAACAGGCGGGTAATATAGAATAAAAATACTCAAAGACCATTTTAGGGATATAGTTAATACCGAAGGTAATGGATCTACAGTTAGAAAGGTAAATTTAGCGCTGTTTAAAAAACGCGATTAACAGTAATTTCATAAATAAAGTGTGCCAAATTCAAATGTCTCATTTCTCAATTATAATTATATATAGAAAAAAATAATTTTATATATTCATAATATAAATTCTTATTAATCTTAATGGTTAAATGACTGTTGGTCTCCAAACTTGATATTACAGCTGTAAATCTTGTATTATCTCCTTAAGGAGGTGTCGATTAATAGCGTGAATTGATTTTATAACGAAATGGACAGAGCGTCTACTTATGAATTATAGTTATTTTTTGAATCAATTAATAACTTATTTTGTTATACAACTAATTATTTATATAGATTAAATAATGTAGAAATTCAATAACAAAATTAAATTCTGCGTTATTAAATATGACTTAGATCGTGTTTTTATAAATTTAAATCACATTTTACACGTTATTTTCAGCTTTTGTTCGACATATATTTGAATAAAATTATATAGGTAAGTAATTTATTTCAAAGTGACCGCGATTGTTACCATGTTGAGTATAGTTCAGAATTAGATAACAATGCAAGAAGTGGTGTTATGAAAATGATTTTTGCATTAATAAAATCTTCTTGGTTCTTATGAACTCAAAATCTCAAGATGCCACAATAAGCATTACTACGTATCCGATAATATTGACCGTATTTTTAGATATTGCATAGAATATGCTTACTAGGGATAATATGAGATCGCATAGATGTAAGTTAAGGTATAAGCTATTCCTATTACACGCGTATGAAACATGAAACCCTAGAGATGCAGTTCGCTATGCGATCATAATATGAATTAAGTTTGGAACAAAATTTTATCATACGTCCGCCAGTCGCGTCTGATCTCTGATATGCAATAGTGTACTGAATTATTTCTTATACTGTCTATTATATGTGAATTAATCTATTAATTCTGGTTATATTATACTTGTTAATAGATAATGCCGAACAAAGTTTATAAATCTGCATGGTGCGCCGTAGGCTCTGTTTATAGTCTTATCTGTCCTTCAGATTTCTTTTATTCGATTCAAATACTTGATCAAAGTCACATATGCCATGTTACCCCCGACTTTATTTGTGTGACACAAAAATATTTACTTTGTTTGCTCGGGTTAAAAAAGAGCCTATGGCCTTTGCTATTGATATGGATATTATAAACAAAAATAATTCGTTAAATTCGACTGATTTATCCACTGATTAACGCGTTTAAACAAACAAAGAGTCTTTAGCTTTATTAAATAAGTATATATTCGAATTACAGACCTCAGCTGTTAGACGCGGCTGACGAATTGTCATTTATTTTTTCCTAGTTTAAATTGTCGAATAAGTTTAAATATTTTGAGATGTAATACTTACATGGTCGCCTACTTCGTAGGAAATTTAAAACCTAATTATATTAAATATCGTTTGCATATGTAAGTCCATACACATATTACAGTTATTACTGCTAAGGATGGACCAATAACTCTTTACCGTCGTAATTTTACTTCAGTAATGTTATCTTTAGCTATGCATTCATATGTGTCTCTTCATTGAAAAACTATAGTTTTTTAGAATCAATAATATTTCAAAGGGTTTATATCATTTACGAGCCTATGTTATGGTACAACGGCTTTGGTGTAAAATCAGTTATAATATTTTCGGCATCGTAGTTAAGAACGGCTTCCGAAATCACAAACACTTAGAGAATATTTATATTTCGTTTATAAGAGATGCATTTAAAGAGTGCACCTCATAATAGCTTAGATTATCATATACTTAAAGAGGATTATGGTCTAAAAAGACGAAACTGCGCGATTACTTTGAAACGTTAATTCTTAGGCTCGCCAAATGATGAACCCCTTGAGTACTATAATTTCCAATTTATGTTTGGAATTATATACAGTGCTCACTTTGATAACGTCTTCATAAGGTTAAAATATTTTACGCGTGTTTTTTGAATATTCAAATTTAATAAATTATTATTTTTGATAAACAGAAATTATTATATTTTTCCTATAACTGCTACCTATGAGGAGCAAATTTTTATGAAACTACTTTTGAGATCTAGACTTATACTGTCGTCATAATGACGTTTTATCTCTTTCTATGTGAATGCTTTTGAATGCACCGGAGGCGCTACTAGAAATGTATGAATAAATAAGTGCTATACATCAAATATCAAAAAACGTTTTTGTAGTTATATATTGTGTAGTCAGCATTTAAGTAGAAGCACATACGGCAATATGTCATTAATGTAAATTTAAACTCTTAAAACTCTAAGTGATTAAGTTGCTGACTGTGCGAGTACAATATTAATTTTGCCTTAAGACATTTGCCGTGAGTGAAATAGCAATAATTTTTTGAATATTGGTAGTATGATTGCACATTTGTGATACTGTTCACTTGGCGCTTACAACTCTTAACGTCCTCTGTATATTATAGACAATTATATTAGACGAATTTTAGCTGTAAGCGTACGTAAACCCCAATGTATCCACTGAAGTAGTTTTGGGTGTTAGTAAACATATAATCCTTATTTCGTTGCCTACTACCACTTTTTAAGTCGTTTGGACTTTTGGACATAGGCTAGTATCAGACTGATTACATCGAACTACAATGCAATAAAAGCCCTTGCGGATTGCAAAGAAAGTATTGACTACAATTGGTAAACTTGAACATGTAGTTATATTAATTATTCTGATCAGGCCTCATAATATATTGTGACATACCATACCTACCCTCACGCGCCTTGCTCCTTGGAATTGATTTTATCTTTTCTTTGCCTTTTTTACTGAAAAAAAAAATTATTTTATGAAATCTAACAAAAGTTTTTATTGAAAATCGGTAATATCAGTACTTTAATATAATGAATGAAGTTTTACATTTAAAAATATATTTTTGCATTACAGTGACTTTACATTCAAATTAATTTAACAAAATAGCTTTGAATACAAACATGAACAATGTGGGAATCATTGACGCGAGGGTGTGGATAAAAATATAATTGAATTATTGGTATAGTAGTTAACTTGTGATCTTTTTAATATTCTGAGAGAGTAATCCTTAAGTACAACTTTTAGGTAATCATACACGTTATTTCTAGTAAATTTACACAATTTTAAGGTATGTCACAATAATTATGAATAATTTTATATTAAAACGTTGACTTTATATTTTGCCGTGTAGTTGATGATAATAAAATGTACTTGCAACGATGTATACATAGGGAAAGAACTAATAAACGTGATTATTAACGGCTTTTATTTATAATATAATTATATTATTGCGTAAAAACACTTGTTACTTCTAAAACAAGAAGCAATGAAACTTTTTTTTTTACTAAAATTGTTAATGAGTAAATGGCGCTATGTCGAATTCAGGATAATTTTCGAGCAAAGTAAAAAAGTGTCCTAATTAAAATTAAAATATTTATACACCACTAACTATCAACTAAAACATAAAATCACCAATAACTGGTTCTGTGTGCCACCGTGGCCCAACGTGCTTGTCTGTTTGTAAACAGATTTAGTTTTAGTTAAGTATAGATGTATTATTGTTAGTACTATTTTCTAGTACTCAAGCTAACGTAGTTACGATATGCGAAAGCAAATAAATGGTGCCTAGTTAATCACATTGTAATATAAATTAAGTATGTACCTACACTGTATGCTTTCCAAATAAAATAAAATATTATTTAACCTTTTTTTCTAAGCGATTATTGAAAAAAAAAACTTATGTAAATTGATTATTAAATTCTTTCATACAAATCTTCTCCTGACAATTATATAAAACAAAAAAGAATTAGCCAAATTGATGCCACTCGTTTTGAATTTGAAGTGAGGCATGGGTAAAAGTTTGAGGCAATTGATTTCTATTAATATGAATATAACCGTTAATTTAATGTTTATTAGTTCTCTCTTTTAGTTCGTTTATAATTAAAAGGGTGTAGTATCCCTGCAATAAACTAGACCAATATTTAGAATGATTTTACAGTGCTTTATTGCAAAAGATGTGCTGATATTGTAATTTGTAAAAATAATTTTATCGGTAGTTAAGTTGGTAGATACGTTACCATTTTGTTGTCATGTAAGTGACGTATTTATTTATGGGAGTATGCACGCAATATGTTTCGGAGTCGTCGACACGAGTTACGTAAATAAGGCGCTGCATACACGATACTTTTGAATAGCACGTCTAGCGTAGCCTACGCATGTCAACGGGTTGCGAAATATCGTTATTTGTATTCTCCTAGCGTACGTGTAATTTTGTAACGGTATAACATTGATTGAATATTGAAGACTGCCTAAATTAATTGATTTACAGTATAATAAAATTGATGTGTAAATTAGATACAATATATTTGTTTATTATAAATTAATAGCAGGTTAGTGTCGAGTTTATTAGATGATTGAGTAAAATATTTACATTTTGTTTGTAATGTCTATATTTATTAAAATTATAAAATGAGATGCTTTTGGAATAGGCGGCATACGGCATGGCGATTGTTCGGTAACAATTAGGAGGTTTAAAATAGGAATATAATAATTTTAAGTTATGAAAAACAATTTAATTTATGGACCACTAGAACAAAATATATTGTAATGAATGATGGTTTTTGACAAAATACAATAATCACGAAATAGAATCTGTTATACACTTTATTTCATTTATTGTCAGAGGAAAAAAGATGTATTGCATTAAAATAAGATCACATAACGGAGGGTGTAACTATTTGCATCTATTATAATAATTGCCTGTAGTGCTACAAGAGCCTTCGTTTACTTATTAGCGATAAGGTTGGCGATATCAAATAATTGTACATATTATGTTCAATGACTCAATTTATTTTGTATGGTTTGCATTTATTTATTGACTTGCACTTTTTCTCATAAATTTGGCATAGTTCAATAAGTGGCTAATTTGAGACACGTACGAATAAACTGTCAGCTTTTTTTTAATGAAACATAAAAATTTGGATAGGTATGAAATATTTAAAAATGTATTCAACATAAATTTAAAAAAATATGTCAAGCAATTTAAACTCAAATCATTTATCAAATTGCTTGATGGTGATGTTGCAAAATTGGTTATTCAAAGAGGTATCTTCTCGTTACCAACGCTCATAAATTAAGAAGCAGAATGAAAGTATCTTTTGTCTAAATGACGTGAAATTGAGCGTTAAATGATTCGAAAATAAGCTATCTGCCAAAAATAACTTTAAAAATCTCGTGTTTATTAATGTGTTAACTGACATGATCAATTTCTTGTTAGGAAGTGTTTTCACTTTTAGTGAAGGCGTGGCCACGCGACTGAAGTGTTAGCGATGTGTTCGCCTTCATTCTTATAGTACGGTTTGCGTCGATTTAACTGAAGCCTCAAATAGCTTAATAACACAAGACTTATTAAATGCAGTCGCTATGCCGTTTGAAGCGCTATTCCAAGGCGTGGCCTTAGTTTATTGAAAATGGCGTACATTGTTTGTTGTATTAGCAAGTTCAGTATTATGTTATAAGCAATGCCATAATGTATGAAATCGATTTATATAATTTTATGGTTTAATGCAATTGTTTTTTATACATTTCTGTTGATGTTTATCTTAGTGTCTTATATAATAACTATGTTTATTTTGTACATTACTTTTAATTAATTTTATAACAATTGTATCTGAATTGCATGCGTATTGTACAGTTATATTTTGTGTGTCAATTTTTTTTGTAATTATTTTGTAATATAAATATAGCACGTTATTTACATATTGATATGAAGTTTTCTTTATATATAATATATGTAGGGGTTACCCTACGTTGTGATAGAGATGATAGTTGCTGATAGATGATGATGCTGATAGGGTACAAAATGATAGACCCAATGTAGGGGCTTTTCCCTACTAATGATATAACTGATATAAACTGATATCTGATAGGCTGATAGGTGAGTGATCCTGGAGCTGATTATATATATGGAGATGATTATATACAGGGGGGAAATGATACCCGTTTGACTGCTTATTGATCACTGATTTATTATGATAATTATGATAATATTTATAAGATACAAATGATGACGAGAGTGGCTGATATGCTGACCGGTGCATCGTGTAGCTGGTAGGTCACGCTGACAGGGCGGACGTGGTGTTGCAAGGCTATACTGAACCGACCATCTATAACGAACGTGTGATTGCGAGGTCGCGCCGCAGGAACGGACGTGCTGTTGTACTAAACTGATCATCTAGGCGTACGTGCTATTGGTAGGTCATGCTGACCTGAACATCTTGCCACTCTAAAAAAAAGAAGAACAAACAATAAGAGAAAAGCTTAAAATGACAAGGAATTTATAAAATGAGGATAAAATTAAGGGTTCAGTTTATCCGTAGGATACAAATGATAAAGATTTAGTCAATCCGCGGGAGTCTAATAAAGGTAGTCGTCGAGTTTGCTGGATGGCGGTGGTAGTTGCTGCCGCCGGTGTGGTCGCTCTCCTTGTTCCGGCAGAGGCGTGCCGGCAGCGCGTAGACGGGGGGTGCCGGTGCGGGACTGGCTAGCTCCTCGTCCCTGATACTCTGCAGTGCGGTTTGTGTTGGTGGTTCTCGACTGTTTGATAACAGTCTCTTTCTCTTGACGAACAGACAAGACGCTGTAACTGTTAGGATTCCGGTAGTTGTAACCAACGTCGTTAATGGTTGCTTCCTTCAGAGCGTGAAGCTGTTGCTGTTACTATCGACGACCTCATAGTTGATGGATCTGGTGATATCTTTGTATTCCTTTTTTCAGGATCTGCGAAGCGCCAACGAAGTTCGTACCGTTGTCGCTGTATATATTTTTTGGAGTGCTACGGCGGGAGCATAGATGCCGGAGTGCTGTCAGAAATGTTTCTGTGTTCAAGTCGGAAACCATTTATAGATGCACGGCTTTTGTTGCCATGCACACGAACACAGTGTGTCCCTTTCCCTTGTTGACTTTGACTTCGCCCTGACCAGTGAAGTCTACGGCAACGTTGATAAATGCAGGAGTTACTCGGGAAGGGGGTAGGTCCGCCAAGATCTGATGCTTGGTGTTCTGACTGAAGTGTCGGCATTTGATACAGTTTCGTCGTTGCTTTTTTACAACGCGCACACCGCTAACGATCCAAGGTGTCCCTCACCTATGCTAAGATTTGGGCCCCCGTGTAGAGTCGTTCGGTGCGCTTGATCTATGATGAGCTCCGTGAGTCTGTTTGAGGTAGGTAAGATGATGGGTTTGATTTTAGCACTCCCTTTTTCTTCAAAGATGACATATATAAAAAAATCCGAAGTCTGTACCGTTGTTATAACTATATGTTTACATTTTCCTCTTTTTTTGAAGTTGGTAATTGACTATCGAAGTATATCTCGAGTCTTGTTTGATTATATTGTTTGTTTTTATAATAAGTGAATTATTTGTTTGACAACCGTTTTGTTCGCTCGCGAAGAAACATGATACTCAAGGTTGGTAGCTTGATCGTAAAGCTGCATGCATATTGTGGTTTTTCATTTCAAGTTTGGTTCTTGATTTGTTTTATACTCCTTTTGTTAATGTTGGTTGATTTTTTTTTAAAGGATGTATTCGGCAAGTTGTTGATGACTCGTGATGTTGCAAGCGCTTGAGTTGTAAATTGATAGTTCTCATATATCGACTTGCAGACAAGTGTGACGATGTCGTTACTTTCTTTTACGCTGGGACCTATTACGGACACCGATACATGATAACGTTGGCGCTGCAGTCCTAGTATCTGAGCGGCGTTTTCTGATATAAGGGTTACTTGGGACCCTTGATCTAGGAGCGCCGTTAAGGTAATGTATGTTCCGTCCGCCGACTGTACTTTGATAGCTACGGTTGCGAGCAGTATTTCTTCGTCATCCGTTGCGATATAGTTGGTATAATGTTGTTTAGATATTTTGCTTGAATTTGTGTCGCCTGTTGCTGCGAGCGGCGTGCCTGACCTTGACGGCCACACGTCCACGTTCTGCGATGCTTGCAGTTTGTTGCTCGTGGACTCTGATTTTAAGTGCATAATTGATTCGTGAATTTTTGTGTTGTGTGCTTCATTGCACTCCTTACAACGCCGTGTTGATATGCATGGTCTATCTTGATGCGGGTAGAGACAGTTAAGACAGATGTTATGTTCTTGTAAAATCTCCATTTGCTTTCTGCCTGGTAGACTAAAAAATGTTGGGCACATGCAAATATCGTGGGTTGCTTTACACACAACACATGACTTTCGTGTGTATGTCGGGGCGGCTTAGTAGAGTCCTTTGCGGGCAATATGTTTCTTTGGATAATGTGACCAAGTCGTCGTTTTGTTAATATTTGACGTTCTCGATGTAAAATAATATTGTTTATTGATGATGGTATTTTCCTTGCGCTGAATAGGCTCTAAGGGTGTGAACTTATTCTCGATGAACGACATGAATTCTTCAAGTGTAGGAAGAGAACGCGGCTCCTTGCGATATTCTTTGCAGCTGCTATAGGTATTCATATCTAGTTTTTTTGATAGAATGTGGATTAATAGTGGATCCCAGCAATTAGTATCCACTCCTAAATTATGGATGGCGTGTATTCCAGTAGTAGTGTCGTAGAGCTTCTTCAGTTCGTATGATGACTGTTTATCAATGTTTGGTTGATTAAGAAGTATTTCCACTTGTATGGTGAAAAGCAGCTGAGGATTGTTGTAACGATGGCTTAAAATTTCCCAAGCAATCTCGTAGTTCTCGGCCGATATGTGAAGATGTTGAATCATACGCTCGGCTTCCCCTTTTACTTTACACTTTAAATGCTGCATTTTTTGTGCGTTATTGATATATTTGTTGTTATGTATCGCTTCGGTATATAAATCGTGGAAAGTTGGCCATTGAGCATAATTTCCAGTAAATACTGGTATGTCTATCTGGGGCACAGATTGTTGTAGACGTACGTTAGAGCACAGTTTTTGATGTAAACTCCTTTTCATATTAATGTATTTTGACTCTATTTCGGAAAATGTGGCGTCGTACTGTTTGTCGTTTCCAGATGATAAAATATCAATGCGTAGGTGGAGTTCGTCGATGTTACGCCATCGCTGTTGAAGGTTACGTAACTCGTCCTCCATCTCCCATCCTTCTTCGACATTTTGGCTATGGATACGGTTTATTTGTCGTTCTAGTGACCGAAAGTTGGCATACTGTTGTACCAAAATTTCTTGATAATACTGGCAAGGTTTGATTGGTTCAAACTGAATCTTTGGGATTTAAAATTGGGCTTTCGGATTTGCCTTGGAGTCTGAGAGTGTTGATTGCTGTATGGGAGTAGCATGGCCGCTTCTTGATGTTGCAGGCTGCAAGATTGTCGGAGTCGGAGGCCTTTCGGAATTAGCAGACATGGTTGCTCGTAATGTGGTATAGAAATGCTTCACTTCGGTGTAGATATCTTTTTTAAAATATTCAGAGGATTTATCTTCGACTGCTTGTAGTGTCTTGTTATTGAAATCAAATTCTTCCCACAGATTGTCAACGGCTGCGATGCGTTTTTTAAAGTATTACGTCGTTTTCCTATTCGCGGAGTCCTTTTGTAATTGACATGTATCTTCTCAAACTCCTTGATAATAGTGCTCTGACGTTCTAGAAGTTCTTGCATGATGATGATTGATAATTTAGTGTATTGAGAGTCTTTTTACAGAATATGCGTGCTGTCCCAACTCTTCCGGGGCGACCCGCTGGTGGGAGACTGGTTAAGCCGATTCGCTACTGTATCGAGACAACAAAATACACCAAAAAATAAAATGATATTCTTACGGTGAGACTCACACCGTGTGAGACGTCTTGAGGTGTCCTCTAGCTGATATGATGTGATAAGATGATTCTTCTTATAGTTTCTTCTTAATGTGTCTTGCTGACGATAAGCTATGTTCCTGATAATCCAAAGATGTGTTCATTCTTGACGGTTGAAGGACCAAAAAAAAATGTAGGAGGTTTCCTTCTGATGATGTCCTTCTTGCTTGTAGTGTAGATGATAATAAAATGATTCTGATGATAGAGGCTTGAAGACCAAGACCTGCTGGCTGGTCCTAGATGATAGTGATGATAACTGATAATCCGGCTCGAAGGACCAAAAAAATGTAGGGGTTACCCTACGTTGTGATAGAGATGATAGTTGCTGATAGATGATGATGCTGATAGGGTACAAAATGATATACCCAATCTAGGGGCTTTTCCCTACTAATGATATAACTGATATAAACTGATATCTGATAGGCTGATAGGTGAGTGATCCTGGAGCTGATTATATATGATACACAGGGGGGAAATTATACCCGTTTGACTGCTTATTGATCACTGATTTATTATGATAATTATGATAATATTTATAAGATACAAATGATGACGAGAGTGGCTGATATGCTGACCGGTGCATCGTGTAGCTGGTAGGTCACGCTGACGGGGCGGACGTCGTGTTGCAAGGCTATACTGAACCGACCATCTAGAACGAACGTGTGATTGCGAGGTCACGCCGCAGGAACGGACGTGCTGTTGTACTAAACTGATCATCTAGGCGTACGTGCTATTGGTAGGTCATGCTGACCTGAACAATATACGTAATCGCATCTTAACTATATAGGTACTACAATATTTTCACATGATTAAGACAAATTCATTGCCTACGATATACTTAAAAATACTAGCTGCCACCTATTATTCCCATAGAGATTAATTACCAGGCTTTCCCAACCTTTATTCCGCCGAGCCTCCCCGAGCCAAAAAAAATATTTTCCTGCCCCCTTATATTCCGTATTTACCTAGGTACTCGTTAATTTTTTTTTTGTAAATGTAATTTTATATATTACGTACGACGCCCCCCTAACATTTCTCTACGCCTCCCTATTCCTATTGGCCGTCTGGCCAAATATTCAAATAATTATTTAAAAAAATCAAAATTTCATTTTTATTCGACACATATAATTTCGTACGAAAATATTTTAGTGCCTTCAACCAAGTTAAAAGTGATAGGGAAAATGTACTTAGAGCGACAGCTTACGTAATGGTTATTATTGTAATTATAGGTAAATGTAAAATTATATACAGCTAGCATTACAGAGTTCATTCACAGGACTCGGTGCATCAAATTCATGAATTTAGTGGGATATTTTAAACGAATATTTTATTCTATCTTGTAATAATTTTACAATTATAATTAAAACGCACATTTAATTCAATAACTAGTTCCTAATTTTAAAACTTGGCTGGACCTTTAGAGTAGGCGAGCCGTAAATGCGTATGTAACAGAAAATGTCCCACTGATGGAAAGAATAAGAGTAAATTTGATATAAGTAAAACTGTAGAGTAGGTGAGCCTTAAATGCGTATGTCAGTAAAAATGTCCCACTAATGGAAAAAATAAGAGCATAGTTGATATAAGTAAAACTGTAGAGTAGGTGAGCCGTAAATACGTATGTAAGTGAAATGTCCCACTGATTGAAAGAATAAGAGCAAATTTGATATAAGTAAAACTTAGAGTAGTAGTAGTGAATGCGTATGTAAGTTAAAATGTCCCACTGATGGAAAGAATAAGAGCACATTTGATATAAGTAAAACTGTAGAGTAGGCAAGCCGTAAATGCGTACGTAAGTTAAAATGTCCCACTGATGGAAAGAATAAGAGCATATTGGATATAAGTAAAACTGTAAAGTAGGCGACCCGTAAATGCGTATGTAAGTTAAAATGTCCCACTGATAGAAAGAATAAGAGCATATTGGATATAAGTAAAACTGTAGAGTAGGTGAACCGTAAATGCGTATGTAAGTTAAAATGTCCCACTGATGGAAAGAATAAGAGCACATTGTATATAAGTAAAACTAGAGTAGGCGAACCGTAAATGCGTATGTAAGTTAAAATGTCCCACTAATGCAAAGAATAAGAGCACATTGGATATAAGTAAAACTGTAGAGTAGGCGAGTCGTAAATGCATATATAAGTTAAAATGTCCCAAATAAGAGCACATTTGATATAAGATGTGCCAGTGGCGTAGCGTGGACTAATATATACGTAGGCAAAGTCGCATCGGCGAGGCCCCTTTCCGTTCGTTCCCAAAAGCTACCCAAAAACACGCGCCAAGTTTGAAATATGCGAAAAGCTATCGTGTCTTTATAACGCGGTAACTTAGGATCTAGGAGTTTTGTTTGTATTTCAGATACAGAAGAGTGAGGCCAATATTTTCAGGCTTTAATTTAATTTAAAAATAAACAAAGATTTTAAATCAGGTAGTGCGAGGCCCCTTTAGGCGCGAGGCCGTGGGCAAAAGTCCACTTCGCCCACGCCTAGCTACGCCACTGATATGTGCTTATGTATGTAAGATACAGAAACGAATATTAAATTTAATTTTCTTTCTCTCTATTGACGTGACGAATTTACGCTTGGCTCGCATACTTATGTAATATCTTTCTATAGTTTTTTCACCCGCGTAAGCTTTGCTCCTAAGGATCGTTGCGTGGTGTGTGTGCCTAATTCCGGAAATCCACCCTGGAGGTTGATTTTTTGGGGTGGTTTAACGGCATAACTCGGATAACTTTCGGCATAACTTTGTTGTAGTATATTCAGAGTTCCGCAACCTCTCGCCCAGGTGTACGGTAGCACCGTCTTACCTATTCCTGCCGTGATAGCGTCCGGTGTGGAGGGTAAGCATAAGCATTTCATTCCGCCACACAGATAGCAACGCATTTTTAACATCATTGCTTTCTTTAGTTGATGGTTTCTCTTTCCATCACGGGAGCCGTCTGCTTGATTGCTATCTAATGATTTAAAAAATATTTTTCTAAATCGGGCTTGTATATCCAGTGTATATCGCTTATAAACAAAAAGTAACCAACTAACCGGTTATGCTTTAATTAAATTGATAGAGAAAATCTAATAAAAGAAAATATAGATGCAGAGCAGACCTTACATTACTTATTTCACATGACTCGTGTTCAGAGTAGTCAAAACGTATTAGCGTTAAAAATTTCAAGTATGGAGATAAAGTACACGATAGAATAAGTCTTGGGGTGAAAATTCATTACGGGAAAATCTATATTATTGAAGTTACCGATCGAATATTGACATACAGACTCTCAGATATACTTTCAAGAAAAATATTATTTGCTCGCGCCACCAAATTTTTTAAATATTACTATACTGATTTCGTTGAGGTTATATATATATATATATATATATATATATATATATATATATATATATATATATATATATATATATATATATATATAATATATATATATATATATATATATATTTTCTCGAAAATCGAAATCTCTAGTTTTATTTACCTAATCCTGCCCCAGTATGGTCAATGCTTGTTATTGCAGCGTTCTGATTTAGAGGGTAAGGTAATCGGACGACTTATGGATGTGGCATTGCCATCCCGCCACTAAGATAGCGACACACCATTAACATCTTGAGTGTCTATAGACAATGATTTCTCTTTCCGTCAGGAGAGCTCAGGACTCAGGAGGAGTCTGTGTCGCTAGACCAATGATCCAAAAAGTTATAACTTTCTATGTGGTTAAATATTGATTTTCAATCTACAATGTCTCGTCACCAGTAAGTAGCATCGTAAAAATACTAGATCCGTGGATAGGGATACGGATACGGATATCTGGCACATCACTAGTAAAAATGCGTTTCATGAATGTTGGGTCGGAATTGACACGTACTAGCATGTCCTCGACGACTCTTATGCGATTGAATTTAAAGATATTTTATTGATTTTAAATATATATTGATTAAAAAGGTAAAATTATTTAAATCCGCAATAGCACAAAAAAGAAAAACGCCGGTTTTATAAATGGGAAAACTCACCGATAGTCCAGACAAAAAGTCGGAGGTCACAGAGAACAAACAGTTGGCGGATTATAGCAAATCTAATTAATTTCACCTTTTCGATTGAGTTTTTTGAGAATATTCAGGTCTTTTGAAAGAAGCCGAGTGGATACATGTTTCATATCCAACTCCGAAGTAATTATTTAAAATGGTGCGGATCGGTTCGTAACAGAAAGTTAATTTGAATGAGGATTTTCAGTTACTATTTATCTCACTTTTGTTGGATTAACTTCAGTTAAAGGCATTGTTAGCCTACTAGAGCGAGGCAAATCTTCCATCGTATCTTGACCCTGTCAATCAATGGGGTTTGGTTTCACTTCTCGACAGGGACAACTAATTATGTGATAAACATAGATGTCTGTGTTTCTGGGTTTGTGTTTTTTTTTTTTTATCATAAGATAGCAAACAAGCAGATGGGTCTCCTGATGGAAAGAGTCAACCATCGCCTATAGACACCAAAGATGTTAATGGTGCGTTGCTATCTTGTGGCGAGGTCTAATGCCACATGCATAAGTTTACCGGCTACCTTACCCTCCAAACCGGAACACGACAGCGACAAGCACTGACGCTATTGCGGCAGGAATAGGTAAGGCGGTGGTACCAGAACCGGGCGAGACAATGCAGAACTCTACCACCTAGTAGCCACGATGGTAGTGACTCGATAGCCAATCGGTCGCCTTTTACGACCTGCCTGGCAGAACGGCAGTTGGCCTATTCTACAATGGAGGCCGGGACCAACACGGCGAAGTTGTTTATTAAATATATTATTTCAGTATTTATGTATAGGTATATGTATTACGTTGTATTAATGTTGTTAACTAACATCCATATCACCATCCATAATTTGCTTACTATGGGGTTAGAACTTAGATCATTGAGTAAACTGCTGGATAGTTAATGGGTTCGATCAATTTTTTAATTTGTCCACTGATTTTATTATTATTATATTACACTGCTTGTTTGGTATCCTATGGTATGTATAAAAACCGGCTAAGTGCGAGTCGGACTCGCGTACGAAGGGTTCCTTACCATTATCTATAAAAAAACAGTAAAAAATCACGTTTGTTGTATAGGAGCTCTCTTAAATATTTATTTTATTCTGTTTTTAGTATTTTGTTGCTATAACAGCAACAGAAATACATCATCTGTGAAAATTTTAACTGTCTAGCTAACACGGTTCATGGAATACAGCCTGGTGACAGACAGACGGACTGACAGCGGAGTCTTAATAATAGGGTTCCGTTTGTAATCTTTGGGTACGGAATCCTAAAAAACAAATTATGTCGGCTATTTTTTAATTTCTTAGAAAAACATGTTTTTTTCTTGAGTATTTTACTCCTATTATATCCTTTAGTATTATATTCTTTTGGATACAATAACTTAATTAAGCTGAAACGAAACAGAATTTGTGTTTACGCCAGTTATTCCATCTAGTCTTTTTATTCCATTAGAACGTGCTTAGTTCAATAGATATTGCAATGTCTCGCTTAGGTTTGGTACCATTACCATATATCTTTCCCTGCTACAGTTTGGTGTTTGTTCATGTTCCCGTTCATGAAATAGGGTATATAGCTAGTGAATTTATAGAATTAATGGTTATTGAGGTGGCATCATCACTGTGAAGGTTTGATGACGTCACACAAGGATAGTAAAGGCAGCAGGCAGGAGTACGGTACTGCCTAAGGACCGAAATCATTCTGAAAATCGTTAATACTTGTATAAGGTAAATAATTGTAATATCGCGATTTAGGATTTACTTTTTTTTTATGCATTGTAGAGTTGAATATTGCTTGACCGCTGGTACTCGAATTTTAACATAACAATTATTTTCGATGTATATATATGGAAGTTATTTTTTTCTATCAAGAGAGTCATCTGTTTGTTTGTTACCCTTTGTTAAAAAAAAAAGAAAAAATTAGGTTGTTAATGCACTGACATCAATACAGTACATAGATGTTAAAGGTTGATAGGTTCGTCAAGGGAAACATTGAAACACTTCACTTTCAAGAGCGTATAGGTACTTATATTCTACGGGTTTAGAATCCTTAATAAAGCCCGTATTTGTGTTATCATGTACCTACTGCATATTCTAACACCATTTTCTTAATAGAAATACCTTGGTCTTACTATGTACGGGTCTGATATCCTCCAACCAGTATCTGAAGGTTTTGTCGTGTACTATACATTTAACTGCTGTGTTCACAGCGGGAATACTTCAGTCTTAGGTAGGTTAAGTGAAACAAAATACTTCATATCTTTAACAGCATGAGTGCTACTTGTGTAATTAGGCGATAGATAAATAGATGATATTTAAAGGAGTCACGAATGTTCTATTCGTCAGTGTGTAATTGATATTAACTTTTGGTTATTTTGAAAACAGTTAGTACAATGAAAGTTTGTATTACTTTATTAGTAGCATTATTGAAATATATTTTTGCGGCGCCTTTCAGTGAAATACTTGATGAGAATTTTGAAGACAATTATTTGTATGACGGTAACATTTTTTATTTGATTTTAATATCTGATTTTATTTGCAACACATTATCACTTCTAGTACATTTTGCTTAAGTTGAAAATGGCGCAATACTAGCCTAAGGTACTTCAGCAAAGCATATCTTACATATAGCCTGTTTTTCGGTGATCCATTTATTCTAGATCAGGGATCATTTTGAAAAATCGACTTTATATTTTTACCAGACAGTGCAAAAAAGGCGAACGATAGAATGTGTAACATCCATTATGATTACTTGGTGGTAGAGTTCTGTAATATTTTGCCCAGATTTGGTACCACTGAATAATCGTTTCCTGCTGTAATAGCGTCAACGCTTGTCCAGTTTGGAGAGTAAGATGGCTGGTATAATTACGCTTATAGAATTAGGTTCTCGCCACACGTCTGGCAACGCACTAACAACATTTTTGGCATATAGGTAATTGTTATCCCTTTCCATCCGGAGTCTATCCTGCTCTTCTTCGCTACTATTCACAGTATTGTCAGCTCGTGAGATAGAAAGTGATTTAATTGCTACATTTTCCAGCTGTACTAACTACTTTCTAACTTGCGATAAGGTTCTGGTTACACTTTGATTAGTGTGAGTGTTTAATGCAGGTGCTTAGTAATAAGCTAAGGACACGTGTAGGTAGCCGTTCATTAGTGCGAGTGATTAGTAATCAACGTAGTTAAAGTGAATAGAAACTCATTACTAATCACTCGGACTAATCAACGACTGTCTACTCGTGTTTTTTGCTTAATAGTCAAAGTGCAAACTGGGGCATAACAGATACCAACGGTATCACGTGCTTTTCAAGGCAAAGGGCTGATATTATCTACTAATTACACAAATATTTTCTAGACTCTGGGCTGCTATTGAAATTTGTTTAGATTGTCATGGATTTTTTGTATTAGCATCCGTCCGTCTGTATAAACTAGTATATCTAAATGTAACATATAGATTTACATTTAGAGTACATTTGAAGTTAGAAAAAGGTAGATACTTGAACTCAGGACGACAAGAAAGGAATACTGACGTAAAATATACCAAATATTATTGTTCGGTATGTATTACATTATAAAAATATTGAATAATATCTTTTAAACAAATTAAGGTAAAATTTTAGATTATTCGACGGTGGAAGAATTGGGTAACTATTTTGAAGGGGATATGGTACTGACGGCTACACAAACTAAAGCTATTGACTTTGCTAAAGTACAAAGAAATGGACTCCGAGGTGGTGCTAAACGCTGGCCAAATCGTACTGTTGTGTACTATATTGACGAAGATGACTTTGGTTTGTAATATATTTTATATATAAAATTCTCGTGTCACAATGTTACACATTCAGTAGGTCTGAGAATCGGCTACTATCTATTTTTCATACCCCTAAGTGATAGGGGTTGTCCACCCCTAACTTTTTTATTTTTCTGGACAAAATTTTCTGGTTTTATAATGGGGCATTAAAAATACATACAACCCTGAATTTTCACCCTTATATCACCAACCCATATTTTTAATAGCGATTATATATATATATATATATATAATAGTATATTATATATATATATATATATATATATATATATAATAGTATATTATATATAATATATATATATATATATATATATATATATATATATATATATATATATATATATATATATATTATATATATATATATATATATATATATATATATATATATATATATATATATATATATATATATATATATATATATATATATATATATATATATATATATATATATATATATATATATATATAATAGCGTATTTCAAGAATTTATATGACAAAACAACGTTTGCCGAGGCAGCTAGTTAAGTATGTAAAATTTGTTTTAGTTTTTAATCGGTCAAAAGTCCTTATAATGCTCAATATGAGGACTATTGACAGTTTCAATAAAATAAATTCAATAAAAGAAAAATTTTAAACGTAGAAAAACATAAAAGACTAGTGGACTGACATATCATCGCCCAGCCTAAATGTTTGGACCGAGAATTCTGATTTTTTATAGGGGTTGTAATTCAAAATTTATCCGCTAAGATGGTGAACTGGGAGATGATATTGTATGAAATTTCTTACATTCATTGTATTTTTTGACTGAGTGAATGAATGACAACTGTTTATTGTGCACAAACTTACAATTTAAAAGTACACGTGTCTTAGAATTTATTACTTTACTCTGCGCTTTTGTGTACTAAAAAGCTATTTTATCGCCAAAAAAGCGATCTCTACCATACAACCCTTCATTGTTTTAATAATTATTATTTACATACACATTGAGAGTATAGCCACGGTAATATTATCTACCACTATCGCGAAAGCTCCGCGTTATGAGGCGTGCAATATGACGCCGCTAGCTAGTCGGTATTGTGGTCGGTATTGTAAAGATAAGCGGAAGAACTAGCGTGCCAACTACTATCAAGATGACGTCATAGCTGTGCAGGTTGATAACATCACATAAGGATGTGGAAAAGAAAGATAATCCCAGTCAGGCTAGGTGTTGTAAGGCATTAAAAATGATTGTAATAACGTAATCGAGGGTTTTACTTTAAATTTTTATTTTTAATTATTTTTATTGTATTTTTGTAGATTCGTTTGACCGCTACAATAGTCTGCGCGATAAGTTGAAAAGTGTCTAAAATAGAGAAACTGCTCTTAACATTATGTGCGATAGCTCATTGGATCCGGAATGACGCCTAGAAAATGTGCTAAAAGCGTGTACTTATTACTTTAACAAAAACTGAAAAATTCACGTAAAGTTGTTAAAGTACAATAATAATTATAAACAAAGTATGAATATTTTTTTTAACTTTTATGGCGTGATATTGTTAAGTATGTACCTATATAAAAAAGGCTCCACGAAGCAAAACATTTTTACGATAATAATTTAAACATTTTTTTTCATTTACAATTAAGTACTTCCGGTACTAGAAAATTTTGTTAGTTAACAATCGTTTAAGTTGTTGAAAAATTAATTTTAAGTGAAATTTCCAACGGAAATAAATTATTTATAGTGTTCAAAATACGTCAAATGTTTTCAAATTTAAAAAAGAATATTCAATACCTTAAATAAATTAATTTATGTGTCGTACTCGATTTTGAGGCCGTGCGCGCAACCTGAAAATGTCGTGCGGGGACCCATTTTCAGCGCTAAATTATAACTATAAGTAATGGAGATGGAGTTCCGAGATCTAAGAGTTTTTTCTTGGAAAGTTCCTCCTCTTTCCGAATTTTTGTTTGAAATTTCTTAAATATTAATAGTTTATGAAATATTGGCAAAAAACGAAATGCCATTTTTTTTCTCATCTTTAATTGTTTATAAATTTTGCAATTTTTTTATGTGCTAATACAACGCTTTTAGCACATTTTTCTAGGCGTAATTTCGGATCCAATGAGCTATCGTACATAATTTTTAGAGCAATATCTCTATTTTAGACACTTTTCAACTTATTGCGCAGACTACACGTGCTATCAAAAGCTACAAATAATAAAGGAAGAATAAAACATGTTTTTTTTTTAAATTACGGCTAATAAAAAGTATGGAATTGTGCTTACAGATGAAGATCAAATACACATGATAAAAGCTGGTATGGAAGATATAAGCAACAACTCCTGTATCACGTTTCGTGCTAGAAAAGGCGAAGAACATGCTGTAATTATACAAGTAAGTTTATTGTTAGTAATAAATATATGGTAAAATTTCTGTGTTAATAGCTTTACAATGAATATTGATTTCAATAAGTATCAGTAATAAATAAAAACATATTTTAAAGATGCTGCAAATTGTAAACGGTTGATTAATATACGAGTGTGTATATAAACCATAAACATGAAAAACTCTTTTTAAGGGTCATTCTTCGGAGTAGTGTAATCGCCTCTGTGGTCTAGTGGTCCAGCGTTGGCGTTGACCACATGAGGTCCCGGGTTCGGTTTCCGGGTCGGGCACATAAAAAAGTGTTTTTTCAGTTTTCTGATAAACAAAAAGTTGCCCGGGATTGGAAAGTGCCCGGTTGGCGATAGTCTTGCCACCTATCACATTTGTGGGATCAAGTATCTTCGGCTAATCGTGGGTGCACTTGATGTACCTCTGCCTACCCCTTCGGGGATACGGGCGTGAAGATACTTCTTCGGAGTACGTCACACGAAATCATGATTTTTTGACCCCTGCCCCGTCCTTCTCACAGCTGGTCACATTTGTGAGACCCCCCTACCTAGTGTGATGTCACATATTTTAGAATTTTACATTGGAATAATGATCTTATTCGTTTTTATATCTATACAGATGTTTTTTTTTTTTTTAATTCACTGTTGTAATACTCAGATATAAAATATCATTAAAATATAATATTTTGAAAAAATGTGATGTCACAAAATTTGGGACCCCTATCCCTTGTCACACAATACCACACTTCGTCGACCCCCTCCCTCCCCCTTAACGTGTGAAGTAATTTGTGGATGGCCCCTTAGAATGAAAATATTTTTTTAAGTATTTCTTTGTTGGAAATGTTTTGCATACCTTATTATGAAGTTTTTGCAAAATGCGGAGCAATATGTCATTCTGACAGTCCTATTCTCAGTTGGAACGCACAGTACGATCGTTAATCTATTCTTCACGAAGGGACGCGGATCAATACGGAGAGAAATAAAGAGTTGCAAAATATACAACCATTAGATATGGCTATTTCCTTGGATTTATCTATTGCTTCATTGTTGAGTCGTTTATTGTAGAACAATCGGTTTATTGTTTGGAATATATGTAAAAGTAGAACAATTTATACAGCCACCAACCTGTAACGATTTCTTAACGTTTTAATGGTTATTGTTTTTATAATGTCTCTATAGTTTAATTTAATTGATTTCCGCGTAGGTTAAAGCCATCATTTAAAAACATACATTATGTTACGACGTGTTCGTTACGTTTCACGCGTTACGCGAGTTACGGCCGGTTGACGAAACGCAAATTAATTTTAACAAGCTATTAATCTGTGTTTAACAGATCTTTTCCTAGAAAAAAATTAGGTTGCTAAACACGATTTTAATTAGATCATTGCTTGATTTCCTAAATATCATTAAACCATTTATTACCTTTTGGGATTAGTCTTAAAAATCGGCCAAGTGCCAGTCGGCCTCGCGTACGAAGTGTTCCGTACCATCAGAGCAAAAAATACGAAAAAAACACGTTTATTGTATGGGGACCCCCTTAATATTTTTATTTTTTATAGAGTTGTTGTATATATTTGTTGTTATAGCGGCAACGGAAATAGATAATTTGTGAAAATTTCAGCTTTCTAGCTATCACGGTTTATGAGATACAACCTGGTGACAGACAGACAGACAGCGGAGGCTTAGAAATAGGGTTCCGTTTTACCTTTAGGTACGGAGCCCTAAAAAGCGCTCGTGGCCCGCGATCGACGCGTAGTACCAGTGTTGGCAGACCCGTGAAAAATGATTATTGTATCAGGGCCCCAACATTATTGTACTTTCAATAAAATAATTGTACATTTCAAAATTAGATTTAATTGTCGTCTGAAAGCTTTTGTTTAAAAGAGAATCACTGAAGTAATTTTATTTACATGATATTCCGGCAATTATCAAGCATTTTTTTAAATGCAATTTTTTAGTCAAGTAATATAATTATGAAATAACTTTGTTATTTGTAAGGCGGAAAATTTGACTTAAACGTTTCAATAATAATCATTTTTAATGAAAATAACAATTTTATATAGAAAATTGCTATCGTTCAAAATTATTGTATTTTTGTCAAGATTAGCATTGAGGATTAAAAAATTCATGAGATTATGGTACATGTACAATAATTATTGAACGTCTGCTGACACTGCATAGTGCTCGGCACGCTCCATTGCAATAAAGTTAAAGGTGCATCAAGCGCCTTGCCCGTTGTACTAAAGCATAAATTAATATGTTACTAAAGCGAGCGTACAACAAAATGGACGCGCGCTCGTACCGCGCCCTTTCCGCGGGCACCTTTAGCGCTGAGGCGCTAGTGATGTTCCTGGTTGATATTTGTAAATGTTAGGAATAGAAAGGTCATAATTTCTCTAATAATTTCGAGGAAAACCCACAAAATGTGGATATAATATACATGGGCGTACCCAGGTTATGGGGGCGGGGGGGGGGGGGGGGGGCTGTAACATTTTAAGACCCAGGTTTTGGTCCAGGGGGGCAACCGTAACATTTTAAGACTATATTTTTATGTTATTATATTTTTTTATATTTTTATCTACAACAGTATAGATACAATAGATAGTAAGTAGAGAGGTAAAAAAATCCAGGGGGGGGGCAGCTGCAACTCCCTGCCCCCCCCTCGGTACGTCCATGATAATAAACCTACACGTCAAATGCTCATCTACATAACGCGCGCTGGGCCTAAACCCAAGATGCTGCGAAACGAGCACGCGATTCGGGCGCTTTCTCTGAATTCTGATAAGTTAAGCACCCTTTTAAGTGTGCTTTTAAGGAAATAATATCTGTCACAAGTCAACGCATGCAAATTGTTCTATTTTTAATATGTGATAACTAAAGTCTTAATCTTGTACGGTTCGGAGATTGAATTTAAAATTTAAAAAAATATATAATTTTATAATGCACTAGCTGTTGCCAGCGACTTCGTTCGCGCGGACTTCGTTTACTCCGCACTGCTCCTCCCCCGTAGGTGATAGCGTAATAATATGTAGCCTATATGTTGACCCGACCTGTTAGTAGTAGGTATTCATGCAAAATTTAAAGTAAATCCATACAGTTTTTGAGTTTACCCCGGACATACATACAGACAAACAGACAAAAATTCTAAAAACTATATTTTTGGCTTCGATATCGATTGTAGATCACGCCCCAAGTATTCTTTTAAAAAAATATTCAATGTACAGTTTTGATTTTCCTACGATTTTATTATATGTATAAGTATAGATACTAAGCTGAATAAATTAAAGATTGGGTTACGGATGAGCTATTACTTTACTCAATACTAGCTGCGGCGTGCAGCCCACTGTATTATAAAGTTTTTGGCGAATCCCGCTAGAACAACTACTATTTCCGAGATAAAAAGTAGCCTACGTGCTATTTCAGGTTATCATCCATCCATTGTGTGCCAAATTTCATTTAAATCCATTTAGCAGTTTTGGCGTGATTGAGTAACAAACATCCATCCATTTATCCATACATCCAAACATCCGAACATTCAAACTTTCGCATTTATAATATTAACATATTTTATAGAAAATAGTTATTACGTACCTACTAACATGGACTCTATGTAATTTGCATGCCAATTTCACGGCTAAATAGGCGAGTACAACATTTAAGTAGGTATCTAGAAATAGCTGCTTGTTTGATATTGCTTATTCTAATATGTATGTATACCACGACAAATGTTTTTTCGTGATAGAAACGAGAAATGCTCTCATTCCTAAAATCGCCCTTCTTTCGTGCGCGAAATTACACATTAATCAAAATAACATATGTCTTAGCCTAACCCCGAGTGCCCCTAGTGTAAATCCAGCGCTGAAGCGAAATCTTTGGATTTTTTCCGTCCGTCCGTCTGTTACAGCCAATTTGCTTCGAAACTAAAGGACCGATTGAGTTGGACTATGCGGTGACTCAAATACGGATGGATTTTTGTCGTGTATAAATAATTATTTAACATATTAGTAACACATCGCCTCGGTGGTTAAGTGGTCCGGTGTCGGTGTTGACCGGACCTAAAGCAATCAGCTTTAGGTCCTGGGTTCCATTCCCAGGTTGGGCAATTAAAAATTAGAAAAAAAATAGTTTTCTTTAGAAACAATTTCGCCCGGGATTGGAAAAATGCCCGGTTGGCGATAGGCTTGCCACCTATCACATTGTTGGTGGGAAGTATCTTCGGCTAATCGTGGGTGCACTGCTCGTACCTCTGCCTAACTCTTCGGGGATACGGGTTTGAAGATACTTTACTTTTGTGACACATCTATGGCACTATATAAATCATTAGTGTTCGTGTGTACATCCGATGTTTCTGTCAAAATTCGTAATAAGTATTCGTTTACGTCGATCTGTATGTATATCTCGTTATACTTATAACTCAAGAATGGCTTGACCGCTCTTAACGAAAATTCGTTATACAGTGAAAACAGGTGATTGCGCCAATTATAGACTATATAATTTACTCTCGTCAATGATTTTACCTACAGCAATAATATGAAGCCGGTGGAACTAATAGAACATGATCCAATAATCCCATTTCGACCACTGGGCGATTTTGAGTAACTACATGTTAAATAACAACATACACACGCAATCAGAATCTCAAAAACCATTAAACGTTATTTTCGTGTTTTGTCTTTCGAAATTTTAGAACTAAAGTGGTTATGTCACAATTTACTAGGGTGGTGGTTATAAAAAATGTAGTTTTTTATAGTATCTGTAGGAATACGAGCGATTGGGCCACGTGATGGAAGCGGTCACCACTGCCTATGGATATTTGCATCACAAAATGTTAGTTGCCAAAGCGATACCGGTTCTGAGAATTTTATTGACCCAACTCTTAAAATATCCAATATCAAACCTACTCGGAAAAGCCGTGTGAGGTGAGCTGTTTCAGAGTTTGACTGTTTATATAAAAAGGTCCGAGCAAGTCAAGCAGTCGTGGAAGACCAATGGTCAATATGGTGTGGATAGAATCTCTCATTACGACGTGTAGTGCGATGGCGGAATCTGGATACTAAATAAAATAGCCCATCAGAACACTCCCCATTATAGTCGGTAGAACACAACACATAGGGTAAAGCTACCAAAGAGTGCGCATTACCAAAGAGTACGCAGTGCTTTGGTTGGGTAGTAAATTTCAACGTGTGACAACACTGTGACGTTTGTCAGTCGCCATTAACGAGTTGTATTTGCAGACACGTACTCAAGTAAGTGAGATGTTTATTTTAAATTTTATCGCGATTTGTAAGTTTAGAATACATTGGATATTATTTTCTAACAATTTTAATGCCATATTTCAAGATTTGTGTAAATGTTTCACTTAAAAATGTTAGTTATTCTTGAAATATGATTTGTATATTTTGCTAGTAAGTAAGGTTATGTGTGATTTATGTTGAATTGTTTTAACTGTCATAGCCGACACAATAACTGTCGCGAATCCTAAGAGTACGCACCCAATGAGTACGCGTGCGCACTCTTAGCTTGTATGAAGCAAATTAACATTTTTTTATTTTATTTTACAGATCGAAAATATGTCATCGTATAAAAAAAAATCAGACAGAAAATTAATTTTTACGGAGGAAATATTAAAAGATGCTAGAGAAAGGATACAACGCGGGCAAAGTCAAAGATCGGTTGCAGAGTCATTGAATGTCCCAGAATCGTCTTTAAGAAAAAGATTAAAGGCAGGCACCGTTCCTCTCTCTTTGAGTAGATTTTCAAAGGTATTTTCACCTGAATTAGATAACAGCTTGGCAGAACACTGCCGCCACTTGGATAGATGTTTTTATGGGCTGACGAAGAAAGAGTTAGGGAGGATTGCTTATGATCTAGCAGAGAAAAATGGTCTCAACCATAGATTTAATAATAACAAAAAAGAAGCCAGCAAGAAATGGGTTGAAAACTTTGCCAGACGCCATAATCTTAGTCTTCGTCAGCCAGAAAAAACAAGCTTGGCACGTGCAGCAGGATTCAATCGTGTGCAAGTTCAGCGATTTTATGACAATTTGAAAGAAGTCCTAACAACTTTTAAATTTGTCGGTAGGCAAATATTTAACATGGACGAGACTGGACTTCAGACCGTTCCAAATAAGTTACCTAAGGTTTATACACAAAAAGGTAAAAAAATCGTTGGAAAAATAGTGTCCGCAGAAAGAGGACAAACAGTAACTGCTGTTTGCTGTATGGGTGCTACTGGAACATTCGTACCACCGGCATTAATCTTCCCTAGAAAGCGTCAAAAGCCAGAATTGATGGACGGAGCACCAGAGGACTCCCTACAACTAGTGTCCGATTCTGGTTATATGAACTCAGATTTATTTGTAATCTGGCTCAACCATTTCATCAAAATGGTCAAGCCATCAAAAGACGTCCCTGCTCTTTTGATTTTAGACAATCATTCGTCACATTTAAGTTTACAAGCCATTGAATTAGCCCGGGAGCATGGAGTTGTTCTTTTAAGCTTAGCACCACACACAAGTCATCGTATGCAGAGTTTGGATACAGGATTTTTTGGGCCACTAAAAAAAGCATACGCTGTTGCATGTGACAATTGGCAAGTTTCAAATCCCGGTCGTGCGATAACACAATTTCAGGTTGCTAGAATATTTGGTACAGCATATTATAAAGTTGCTTCGATTGATAGAGGTAAAAAATCATTCGAATCATGTGGCATATGGCCTTTTAACGATCAGATATTTTCCGATGATGATTTCGCTCCTGCAGAGGTCACTGACCATCCTAATCCAACCACAGAAATTTCAAGTACTGGCGAAGAAATGACCAATAGTTCAAATCTAGTTGCAGGATTGCCTCTAACAGCCACAGAAACTGTTCCCCAAGGCTCTGATGCTGGCCCATCACTTATTCCAGATTCTGATGGAGAATTGTCTCAAGTTATTGGAGAAACTTATCAAACGCCTGATGGTCTAATTGGTGCTGCTGCTAATGAGTTTCCAGTTTCAAACTTTATAAAACCAGCGGATATTTTACCATTACCAAAATCAAATATTCAGAAAAGAAGAAACATAAAACGTAAGAAATCAGAAATTCTTACCAGCTCTCCTTATAAAATCCAGTTAGAGACTAATCAAAAAGAAAGGGAAGAGAAGGCCAAGAAGATAAAGACGAAATTACAGAAGAAGAAATCTATGACACCAAATAGACTAGCACCGGTAGTTACGGATATGGGTTTACAAATTATTCGATGTCCGCTATGTATTGAAGTCTACGTTGATCCTCCAGTTGAAGACTGGATTCAATGTAGCATATGTGAAGCTTGGTGGCACGACGAGTGCACCGATTACCTGGGATTTGGAGTTTTTAAGTGTGACAATTGTCATTAGACGTGTAACTTTGGATAAAGCCACTGTTAGTCTCTTGCGTACTCTCAACTTGTATGGAGAGTCATAAATGCGCACTCTTTAAGTCACTGTACCGTAAGAGTGCGCATGAGACAAATCCTAGATTTATTTAATTATTAAATATTGTATGAATCTTTTGTTAATGTTAAAAATAAAAATGTGTTCTTAAAAAACCAAAGCTCAATTATAAGTAAAATTCGACACTGTAACTCAAAAACTGATTTTTTAATTAAATAATCTTTGAAAACTGCGCACTCTTTGGTACCTTTACCCTATAAAGATCTATGTGGGCATGAGTGCCTCCTGCTTGTTAACTATCTTATGTTAAAATATGATATTTTTATCTTCTAAGGGGTCGAAGAACGGATGTTTTTCAAATGTGGGTCTGAGTGCTGACGATGAGGAGGAAATGAGTCAAGTGTTAAATTTAGCGAAAGGTTGCTTCAAACACGGAACTATTGTGCATGAAATGTTACATACCATTGGATTTTATCACATGCAAAGCACTTACGACAGAGATGACTTTGTTGAAATTGTCTGGGAAAATATTAAGGAAGGTATGGCTATATTTTCTTATAATAGTAACATATTCAGATAATAGTAATCGCAACGATATTAAGCGACTTACTGGTTAATCGGTTATCGACATTATTGTGAATATTAATCGCTAGATTATACCAACTTGTAATAAATCACTTGAATTATTAAAAACTTTTGTGAGACGTTATTAACTAAAAACGGTTAAATTCACTTCTAATGGTCATAGCAGTTAGCACACATATCAACTCGGAAAGTGATGCCACCGCATCAACTGCAAAGCGCACTAATCGGAATCGTAACATCATAGCATCATCGCATTTAATTGTTTTTGAAGCTTAAACAAAAATAACATTCGTATTTTCTGGCATCTTTTAAACTACCTGGACTAATTTTCCAATTTTTCTTTGTTTTGTTCGGATTATAACGAACTTTGATAATTAATTTGTAATTTGTTATCAATGTTGGTAGAACATCAATCAAACATCATCAATCATCACCTACCCAGTATATATGCGTCCTGTGACATGTGCCACAGTGTGACAGTAATTCATTTCCACAATTGCTAACTCAACGACTAGTTCCTCCAATCGAGTTTCACTCGGTTGTAAATGGAGACAACGATTTTTTCAGAAATGACACATACATATATTTTATACAATTTACTGTTCTTCGTTTGTAAGCAAACATTTCTTTTCTACATATAGTACGCCTGGCGCCGTTCCATCCACCATCCACCGTTCTGCCAGGCAGGTCGTAAAAGGAGACCGATTGGGTATACGTGTCACTATTATCGTGACTACGAAATGTTACAGATACTACCGTCCGGGTTACCCGGGTATTTGTTACCACCGCCATACCTATTCTTCAATGCTTGTCATTGTCCTGTTCCGGTTTGGAGGGTTAAACGTTACTGGTAAACTTATGCATGTGTCTTTGCCATCCCGCCACACCGATGGCAACGCATCATTAACTCTTTCCATCAGGAGAGTCATTTGCTTGTTTGCGATGGTTAAAAATATTCCCAAGACGTTTTATCAATTAAGTGAATACCGATATAAATAAACAATTTTATAAATAACTAGCTGAGCCCGCGACTTCATCCGCGTGGAAAAATTTAAAAAAAATAGCCTAAGGTACTCGCTATCATATCAGCTATCTTCCAGTGAAAGTCCCGTCAAAATCGGTCCAGTCGTTCCAGAGATTAGCCGGAACAAACAGACAGACAGACAAAAATTCTAAACAATGTTATTTTGGTATACGTACCGTGTATACATCCATATGGATTTAGTAAAAACGCTTATTTTAATATTACAAACAGACACCCCAATTTTATTTATTTGTATAGATGGCGTCAACGCTTGCATTTCTTGCAGATAAAATTGCCCTTACACACATCAATTGATTTTTTTTTTGGTAAATCTATCATATCCGAATTCCGGGTACACTTTAAATATCAAGTCTTTAATGTTGGTTACGATTTCACGAAGGTCTTTATCATCATTGTAATACGTAATTTAAGGTCTTTATCTATGTAAAATTTTTTTGTAGCCTGATTCAGGAACTTTCCCCTAAGTAACCACTAACCAATCAATATGATCTTGTTTGGAAAATTTGTGCTTCTTCTACCTAAATGATTGCTCATGTTGGTATACCTACAGCTTCAAAAATTAAACAGTTTTCCACAATGGGGAAGATTTAAAGCAAGATTTAATAATATCATAACTACAAATCCTTATTAAGTAGCTATACAAATACAGTACTTATACCTACTTACTAACGAATTAGACACATATCAGGCCAAAGCGAACGATCATGTATCCCTCAACAACACCGTAAAATACACAAAATAGATCGAATATTCAACTACTACCAAGTAAAGTGATTTTTTTCAAAGAAGGAAAATCCAACGTTCCGTATCAAAGAAGTCTATTGCGAAAGGAGCCGGTCACATGTCACTCCGCGCGGGCCGCAGAGGTTAAAGGTATATGATTCCATTCATGTACCTTAAAAAAACCGGCCAATTGCGAGTCGAACTCGCGCCTTAAGGGTTCCGTACCATAATCTATAAAAAAACGGCAAACAATCACGTTTGTGGAATGGGAGCCTTCTTAATATTTATTTTATTTTAATTATTTATTTTTAAAATGACTTTATGCAAATGCAAAAGTGAGTTTATGCAAAAAAAACACGTTTGTTGTATGGTGGTCACTCTTAAATATTTATTTTATTCTTTTTTTAGTTTTAGTTATTATAGTGGCAACATAAATACCTACATCATGTGTGAAAATTTCAACTATCATGGTTCATGAGATACAGCCTAGTGACGGACAGATAGATAGACATACAAACGCACGGACGGACAGTGGTGTCTTAGTAATGGGGTCCTGTTTTAAACTTTAAGTATGGAACCTTAAAAAGTATAGTAAAGCCAACGCTCTCACAGTTCGGCTGTTCTCGGCAATGTTCGGTTCTCGTTCGGCGGTCAGAGTAGTGCGCCGCATCGTGCATACTGCACACAGCCTTTCGGTTAATACCTAGATAGTACCTAGGTATGTTGAGTTATTTTCGTTTTACATTTTTTTAAACTATGCATCTAAATAACGTGGTATAAGAGCCAAAGTTTGTCTTCCTAAGATCTTCGTGTTGATGAAGTACTTTTCGTTAGTAAGGATTAATATGATAAGGATTAAAATTCACCTATTAATTTTCTATAATTTTTCGACTCAAAATTCCTTATTGTGTTGTTGTTATAAGAGATAGATATATAGTGTCGCGGACTTTTTTGTGCATCTACTAAAAACCAATATATTTGTAGTACATTGACTTACATGTACTTAAGCATTACGCCAGTAAGCGCACGCGGATACAGCCGTTCGATACCGCTTTTTCTTCCGACTTATTTTACAAATATCGATATTTTAGCTACGCTAAGAATAATTGTAACGTAATCCTCATGAATGTAGCTATCATTAATCATACACATAAAATTTTTTTCAATCCGACTTGTAGTTCCAGGATTCCAGATAGCATTTAGCGCATTCAATGAACAAACAAACGTTAAAATACTACTATCATTTCATAATAAAGATAATTTTAAACTCAACGATTTAATTACATGTATATGTGTTTCAATACGTTAGCGCGATGTATTTTCGTGCAGCGACATCTAGTTAATGTGCTCTACGTTACGCTTTATGCTCCGCTTTCTTTGGATTAATTTTATTTCCTGTGGAAACGAAATATTTTCCTGCGGTAAAAAGTAGCCTATGTCCGTTCTCGACGTCTTATCTATGTTTATGCCAAATTTCATCAAAATCGGTCCAGTGGTTTAAGCGTGAAAGCGTAACAGACAGACAGACAGACAGACAGACAGACAGACAGACAGAGTTACTTTCGCATTTATAATATTAGTATGGATTACACCAACCTGTATAGTAATTTCATATATATATATATATATATATATATATATATATATATATATATATATATATATATATATATATATATATATATATATATCAATTGCTATTCGTTGGTCTCGCTAAAACTCGAGAACGGCTGAACCGATTTGGCTAATTGTGGTTTTGAATTAATTTTTGAAGTCCAAGGAAAGTTCAAAAGGTGAAAAAAAGAGTAGTTAAAAAGGCAGAAAAACGTTTGCCGGGTCAACTAATTATAAATAAAATAATCATGGGACAAATTAAACTTACTGATCTAACACCAATTTAAGCAAATTGTTTGCTTGTGTTGTGGGTGGGTGGTCAATGATACTAATACATAAAAAGACATATATAAATATTGGAATATGTTTAATAAACACCCAAAACCAGATATACAAACATTTATGCTCATCATACAAATGCTTGTCCCCGTAGGAAATCGAACCCTACGGGGGGAAATCGAACCCGACCCACGTCGATTGCGTAGTCAGAGTCGCTAACCACTCGACCAACGGGGCGGTCAATAAAATCACTCTACAATCTTCCTCTTCAGTGCCAATTAGTATTATTAGTAGTATACACTATTTATAATAGGCTAATATCTACTGGAGTAATAAAAGACTGGTAGTAAAGACAGCAATAAATTAATAATTACTTTTTGCCAGCTGGTGCCCTTGTCGATAGTAATCGAATCAGTCATGATTAATAACCATAGTCGACGATGTTGTTTTTTCATAGACGATAAGCTTTCTCTTTTGCTTAGTCTATTTAGTTAATGTATCTCAAGGTTCAATTTGTAAGAAGGTAGCGCAGGCCAAAAGAAGCTGGCAGTGATCAAAAGAGACTTGTCGGAGCAATCATTCTCAAAGTCCTGCAGTGTAGATGCGGCTAATTGCGACTGCGAGGAACAAGAAGCAGCTGACCACCGCCGTCCAATACCATATTCTGTTAAAAGAAAGCCTTCTGTGATCGCCTACGTTATTTGCTTAAACATTCCGTGTTCTGTAATTCAATATGGCTCTTATATCTTTATTTATTCGTTTTGTAAGACGAGCACCAATGCCCGCGATAACTTAAATATTTCCTAAAGTCGCTGGTTGTCTGGAAGAGATCACTGATGGGTGATAAGACCGCCTATTTTATTCCATTTCTTGTCGTATATTGTTATTTTCTTTTGTCTATTCTGTGTGTTGTGGGCAATGAAGTATATTATTATTATTATTATTATTATTATGGGACCACAATTTAAAAAAAATATTGCAAACTAGCTGTTGCCTACGACTTCGTCCGCGCGGACTTCATTTACTCCGCACAGCGCCTCCCTCGTAGGTGATAGCGTGATAATATGTAGCCTATATGCTGACCCGACCTATTAGTAATATTCATGCAAAATTTGAAGTAAATTCATGCAGTACTTTATGAGTTTACCCCGAACATACATACAGACAAACAGATAAACAGACAAACAGACAAAAATTGTAAAAGCTATATTTTTGGCTTCGATATCGATTGTAGATCACGCCCCAAGTATTCTTTTAAAAAAATATTCAATGTACAGTTTTGACTTTCCTACGATTTTATTATATGTATAGATTACTAGCTGTTGCCAGCGACTTCGTCCGCGCGGACTTCGTTTACTCCGCACTGCTCCTCTCCCGTAAGTGATAGCGTGATAATATACAGGTATTATGTTGACCCGACCTGTTAGTAATATTCATGCAAAATTTGAAGTAAATCCATGCAGTACTTTTTGAGTTTACTCCGGACATACATACAGACAAACAGACAAAAATTCTATAAACTATCCCGGCGTAGGGATGTGACGACCCCATCGCCCACTGGTGGAATAATTTTTGTGACAAAAATTATTTAACACCGGTGCAGTCAGTCAACCAAATTAGTGGTAGTGCCATACTGCTTTTGCAACTGAATAGGCCGGCACGCCCGGGGAGATACCACTCTCTCACTTGACACCGACGTAAAGTAGCAGCCCTGCTGCTGCGTTTCGTTTGGTTTGTGAGAGTCCCGGAGGCCTAACCCCCCCCCCCCCCCGCACACTATGAATGCGCAATCAAAAGAGAATCTACCCCAGGGGGGTACCACTTGCACCAGCAGTGGAGAATCCCCCCCTGAGCGTCCGTGCTCTGGATTCCAGCCTGGTCATGGATGCTCAGGCTGACCTGCGTATTCTGGGGGGGGCAAAATTGCGCTCATAGACAATCCTGTCCGGGGCAAACAGGGCAAGAAAGCCATGGCACCCCCTACCACGCTTACTGTGGATTTCTGTAATGTCAGGGGGCTTCATTCCAACTTGAACGCCGTCCACTACCATCTCGAGACGGCGAAGCCAGCTTTGCTCTTTTTGACCGAGACGCAGATATCTTCTCCGGCTGATACTTCTTACCTCTCCTACCCGGGGTACAAACTGGAACATTCCTTTGTACCGCGGGCTGGGGTGTGCGCATACGTCAGAGAAGATATCTGTTACCGGCGCCTCGGCAGACTTGAAGGTCAGGACCTATCCATCCTCTGGTTACGCGTAGCTTGCGACGACCATCCACGCAGCTACGCGTGCCTATACAGGTCCCATGGCGGGAATACTGAAGTTGACCGGCTCATTGAGCATTTACAAACGGCTGTAGATTCCGTGTTAGAGCAGACCCCCTCCACAGAGAACGTGATCTTGGGCGATTTTAATGCCCACCACGCCGAATGGCTTTGTTCGCGCACCACCGATCATGCGGGGAGGTCTGTTCACGATTTTGCCTTGGCGTATAGTCTTACACAACTGGTAACTTCGCCCACGCGAGTTCCCGATGTGGATGACCATATGCCTTCACTGTTGGACCTTCTGCTGACCTCTCATCCGGACCATTATCAGGTATCGGTGGACGTCCCACTTGGTTCGTCAGACCACTGCCTGATCCGGAGTAAAGTGCCGGTTTCGCGCCTATCACGGCCTCCTTTAGCAGGCTGTCGTCGCGTTTGGCACTTTAGGTCAGCAGATTGGGACGGGATGCGGTCTTTTTTTGCGTCCTACCCATGGGGGCGGTTGTGCTTCTCGCTGGATGATCCGAATGTCGTCGCTGACTCTATTGCCGATGTGGTGCTGCAGGGCATGGAACTTTTCATTCCATTTTCTGCGGTACCAATTGGTGGTAAGTCTCAGCCTTGGTTTGGTCGCTCCTGTAAAACGGCTTTGCGCCGCAAGCAGGAGTGCTACCGGGCTTGGGCTGCAGCGTCCGCATCTTGTGATGAAAAAACCAGCACATTACGTAAGGAGTACAATTTCGCCTCGAGGTACTTCAAAAGAGCTATCGCCAAGGCAAAATCGGAACACATTGGCAGAATTGGCGAGAAATTAGTTCGCCTTCCTTCGGGCACTCGTGCGTTCTGGTCTCTCGCCAAGGCTGTCTTAGGGAATTTCTCACAGCCCTCTCTTCCATCCTTGCACGGAGACGATGACTCTCTGGCCCATACCGCAAAGGAGAAGGCCGATCTCCTGGGCTCCTTCTTTGCGGCCAACTCGACTCTGGATGACCAAGGGAACGCACCGCCTACCATCCCGCAGTGTGATAGTTGTATGCCAGAACTACAATTTCGGCAATCATCTGTGCGTAAAGCACTAATTTCCTTGGACATCCACAAGTCGAGTGGGCCGGATGGCATCCCTCCGATTGTGCTAAAAATGTGTGCTCCAGAGTTGGCACCAGTATTAACACGCCTATTCCGGCTCTCCTATTCACTCGGCGTGGTACCGAATTCGTGGAAGACAGCTTTGGTGCATCCCATCCCTAAAAAAGGAGATCGCTCTAACCCGTCTAACTATCGGCCCATAGCCATAACCTCCTTGTTCTCCAAAATTATGGAGACAATCATCAACTCCCAGCTCCTCAAGTATTTAGAAGAGCACCAGCTGATTAGCGACCGTCAGTACGGTTTCCGTCGCGGCCGCTCAGCTGGTGACCTTCTAGTATACCTAATTCATCGATGGGCGGAAGCAGTTGAGTCCAAGGGGGAGGCATTGGCAGTTAGTTTGGACATAGCGAAGGCCTTCGATCGGGTATGGCACAAAGCGCTTCTCGCGAAGCTGCCTTCCTATGGGCTTCCTGAGAAATTATGCGAGTGGATCACCAGTTTTTTGGCTGATCGGAGCATCAAGGTCGTTGTCGACGGTGCGTGCTCCGACCTTAAATCTGTCAATGCTGGTGTTCCCCAAGGCTGCGTGCTATCACCGACACTGTTCCTTCTGCATATCAATGATATGATGCGAATTAGCAACATACATTGCTATGCGGATGACAGTACTGGTGATGCTACATACTCCGGCCGAAGCAGTATTTCTCGGGAACACGTCGAAGAGTGCCGAAACAAGCTTGTGTCTGAAGTCGAGAATCGACTTACCGATGTCTCGGAATGGGGTCGCCAAAACCTGGTTACTTTTAACCCCAAGAAGACACAGCTTTGCGTGTTCACCGCAAAAAAGACGCCCTTTGTCGTATCACCTCGATTTGAGGATACTCTCCTGACAGCCTCAGCTAGTGTCGGAATCCTGGGAGTTGACATATCGAATTACGTTCAGTTTCGCGGTCATTTGGAAGGCAAGGCTAAACTAGCCTCCAAAAAGCTCGGTGTGCTTAGCAGAGCGAAACAGTACTTTTTGCCGGTCCATCGCCTTCAACTTTATAAGGCACAGGTTCGGCCTCACATAGAGTACTGTTCGCATCTCTGGGCCGGAGCTCCTCAGTACCAGCTTCTTCTTCTTGATCGCATTCAGCGTAGAGCGGTTCGAATCGTTGACGACCAGGCCATTTCGAAACAGCTTGACTCTTTGGCATTGCGCAGAGATGTAGGTTCTCTCTGTGTCTTTTATCGTATATATCATGGAGAGTGTTCCGACGAGTTGTTTGGATTAATTCCTGCCGCCGAATTCCACCATCGGACATCACGTCAAAACTTGAAGTTCCATCCTCACCATCTCGATGTCTGGAAATCCACAACTGTGCGTTTCTCCCGACACTTTTTACCTCGCACTACTCTGTTGTGGAACCAATTACCGGCAGGGGTATTTCCGAACGGATACGACATAGGGACCTTCAAGAAAAGAGCTTACTCATTCTTAAAAGGCCGGCAACGCAACTGCAAGACCTCTGGTATTGCAGATGTCCATGGGCGGCGGTGATCACTTACCATCAGGTGCACCTCTTGCTCGTTTGCCCCCTCTTCTATAAAAAAAAAAAAAAAAAAACTATATTTTTGGCTTCGATATCGATTGTAGATCACTCCCCAAGTATTCTTTTAAAAAAATAATCAATGTATAGTTTTGACTTTTCTACGATTTTATTATATTTATAGAAGATAACATAGACGCTCACATAATACACACTAGACAAGCATAAAAGGATGTGCCTGCCTTCTTGTTTAGTGGTTAAACGGTCCAACTGCGATTATGATATTATTTCGGTTTCTAAAATCTTCGTGATTTTTTACGCATGTAAATCTGTCCTCTATGAAGAGTAGGCCATCTGCTCCTTTGCCAAGCAGTTTGTAGAAGGCGAACAATAAAATTAGCTAAGCGTTCCGAAACATCTTGCCTGTTTTGTATGAAAATTATCAAAAATGATCGAAGCAATATATCGTTTCGTTTTACGAATGACATTTGGCTACCAATAAAAAATTCTATTACGCTCGTATCGACAGCTTATGTCAAATCATTTTTCTTTCTATTCTATTAGCGTTTGTGCCACTTGTCTTGGGGGGCTGGTATATGATACGACTGCCTTACCTATTCGTATATTGTCGTGTTCTGGTTAGGAGGGTAAGTTATTCGTAATCAGTAGATGTATGACCGTTCTGTTGGTCGAGTGGTTAGCGACTCTGATTACGCAATCGACGGAGCTCGGGTTCGATCCCCGGCGGGGACGAGCATTTGTGTGATGAGCATAAATGTTTGTGTTTCCAGGTTTGGGTGTTTATTAAATATATTTAAGTATTTATATATGTATTTCTATGTATTGGTATCATTGACTAACACCCATAACACAAGCAAATAATTTGCAACTTTTGGGGTTAGATCAATAAGTGTAATTTGTCCAGTGAATATTTATTATTATTATTTATTTATGTGGCATCTCGCCACACGGATAGCAATGCAGCATTGAAGTCTTTGGTGTCTATTGGGTGATAGTTTTTCTTTTCATCAAGCGAGCCATCTGATTGTTTACTGTTTAATGATTAAAAAAATGTGTCACTACCATCATGCCTTGTATGTGGTAGAGTTCCACAACGCAACTCGTCTTTTTTTTAACATCATAAGATAGCAAACAAGCAGATGGGTCTCCCGATGGAAAGAATCAACCATCGCATATAGACACCAAAGATGTTAGTGGTGCATGCATAAGTTTACCAGCTACCTTGCCCTCCAAACCGGAACACGTCAATGACTAGCATTGACGCTATTGCGGCAGGAATAGACAAAGCAGTGATGCCAGAACTGGGCGAGCCAATGCAGAACTCTGCTACCTAGTAGCCACGATGCTAGTGACTCGCATAACCAATCGGTTACGTCCTGCCTGGCAGAACGGCAGTTAGCCTATTCTTCAAAGGAGCTCTGGACCAACACTTTGCTACCTACCACTACTTTATATATTCCTGCCAATTATGTTCCTATTTGAACGCAACATTCGGTGAAAAAAAAATTAAATTTACCATTACCGTACCAGCTAAAAACTGATAGTCATGGTGAAACAGCTAAGTCACAGGACTTTGGTTCGCTTTGTCTACCTCACGAGGGAATCGATGTGATTGCACAAATTTATTTTATATTTTTTTCAGGTACCGAACACAATTTCGAAAAATACACGAGCGATACGGTGACAGATTTCGGCGTGCCATACGATTACTCCAGCGTCATGCATTACCCTGAAAAGGCGTTTTCCAAGAATGGAAATAAAACTATAATTCCATTACAGGTTTGGAATATTAATTAATTTTTTCTCCTGTTGATTCGGACCCCTTTTCAATCGACGACAAAAATGAGGTTATCAGTTTGTCATGTATGTGTGTAATACAATGGAATGGAATTGGATAATTGTTGCCTTTGTGGTCTAGTCGATGTTGACCATTTGAGGTCCCGGGTTCGATTCCCGGGTCAGGCAAGTCAAATATGTATTTTTTCAGTTTTCTAATTAAAACAACGTTGTCTGGGATTGGATAAGTGCTCGGTTAGCGATAAGCTTGCCACCTGTCTCATTGTGGGACTAAGAAGATATCTTCGACTAATCGTGGGTGCACTGGTTGTACCTCTACATACCTCTTCGGGAATACGGGTGTGAAGATGCTTTTTTTTGGATAATATTTGAGTATGATGATCTATTTTGGCGTTCAAGCACGTACACTAAATTTCGTGAGTGTATGTATGTTTATATGTTTGTCCACTAGTTTCACAGGAACTTAAAGCTATATTGAGATCATTCTGTTTGTATTAAATCAGGTATATTCTATCTTAGGGAACAGTCCAAACATCAAAATTGGTTTAGTAATTTTTGAGATATTCGTTGGTTTAATTTTTATCCTTAAATAAGTTATTTATTTATTTTATTTTAATATCAATGGAAAACTAACAGCTATACAGATCGATAAACAAGAATATATAAAGAAAAAAGGCCAATTATAAGTTTTTATATAACTTAACTACATAAAAACAGACAGCGACATTACAATGATGTAAGCAATCATAATGTAAATTACACATGGATAATTTGATATTTTTATTATGATATAAAATATCAATATAACAAACAAGCAGATGAGTCTACTTATAGTGACACAATTGCTTATGGACACCAAATATGTTAATGTGTAAGTGTGGCGAGTTCAAATGACACATTCACAATAAATATTAATAATAATAAATATTCGCAGAAGAAATTACACTGACTGATCTAACCCCAAAGTCAGCAAATTATTTGTATGTGTTATTGGTGTTCGTCAACGATACTAATACATAGAAATACATTTGACCGCCCCGTTGGTCAAGTGGTAAGCGAACTTGACTACGCAATCAATTTTTTTGTCTTGACAAAAACAATCTTGACATTTTTATTTAGTTTCAATCAATCAATGGGGCTCGGATTCGATCCCGACAGGGGCAGGCATTGTGATGAGCCTAGATGTCTGTATTTCTGGGTTTGGTTGTTTATTAAATATATTGGAATGTTTATATATGTATTTCTATGTATTAATATCGTTGACTAACATCCATATCACAAGCAAATAATTTGCTTAATTTGGGGTTAGATTAATGCGTGTAAAATTGTCCAGAGACATTTATTTATTATTATATAAATACTGTTACATATACATAATAAACACCCAAATTCAGAAATACAAACATTTATGCTCATCACACAAATGCTTGTCCCCGTCGGGAATCTAACTCGAGCCCCGTCGATTGCGTAGTCAGGGTCGCTAACCACTCGACCAACGAGACAATCAAAATAATAAAGTTCAGAAATTCAAAAATGTTTATTCGTTGATGTAAATTTCTAAAAATGGGTTGGTCGTCGAAATAATGAAATTACTACCGGTTCGTAAGGCTGGTTTGACGAGGAAAATACCGGCAAGAAACTATGTAGTTGCTCTTTTACTACATGTTACAAAGTGTACATTGTATAACGACTTATGTTAAACAAATTATTGACAAACATGGGATTAGACATTACAACGAAAATTTAAAGAAGCTGTTTACGGATATTTTTTTAATGATCATCTTAAATAGTTATATAGAATACTAGCTGTTCCCCACGACTATTTGCGTGATCCAAACTCATTACTTCTTAAAAAGTAATGACAATTACTTCTTAAAAAGTAATGACAAGACAAGTAATGATAATAAATTAACAAATAGTCTATGTGTTATTTAACAACAAATAATAAATTAACAGTCTGTTTGTTAATTTAATAACACATTTATTGTTGTTTTAAAAAACCTTACAAATACCTATCGCATATGGAACTTGTCAGGCGCAGCGACGCTATGTTGTTACTCAATGACAATGTAGTTTTATATTGGTTACAGAATATTTAAAATCTGTCCAGTAGTTTTTGAGTTTATTTCTCTATAAAAATCAGTGGAATCTTTTTTTTAAATTTCGAAATGAACTTAAACAGTTGGTCTAAATAACCGCTATTGCGGAACCGGGCATTTCGGGCGTGTAGAGTGCATAGCCAGAATTAAAATTAAGTGAGTTCAGAAGCTCGCCCTAAAGGTGTCTCCTGTGAGACCGAACCTTAGCCGAACCACTGGTGGCGACTTTGGCGTGTGTGTGTAAATTGTGAAGTGTAGGCTATGATGGGATCATTAGATAAGATTTATTATGGGTTGTGATTTATTATCGCCTCTGTGGTCTAGTGGTCCAGCGTTGGCGTCGACCACATGAGGTCCCGGGTTCGATTCCCGGGTCGGACACTTAAATGTTTTTTCAGTTTTCTGATAAACACAAAGTTGACCGAGATTGGAAAGTGCCCGGTTGGCGATAGGCTTGCCACCTATCACATTTATATATTCGGCTAATAGTGGGTGCATTTGTTGTACCTCTGCCTACCCCTTCGGGGATACGGGCGTGAAGATACTTTTTTGTGTCCAAGGGAACTAAAATGTACAAGCTACAGCTTGTACGTGTTAGTTCCATGTAAAACAACTATGTAAAGTACTGATATTGACATTACTTTTGATTATTGATATTGTTTAAGGAGGAAAAAAATATAACAATGTAGGTTTAAGGGAAAATATGTTATGATTATATAATTACTGTAAATAAACAGAATAATGAATTTGTACTGTAAGAATAACGTATTTGAATAATTATATTAGGAAAATAATAATCTTTTTAGGTTAAAACACGCTTAAAAATTAAAATATTTCTAAGCCGGGAATGGTAGACTATGTGAATCTAGAATAAGCAATGCAAAAATCAACTATATATACCATATTCTGAGAATTAAATGATTCTAATTTTAATTCTCAATATTTGTCAATAAGTCTCAAAAACTAAAGGTTGTTACTATAACCTTTAAACCTTGTAATCGATAGCATGATTCAGTAAGGCTGTAGCAATTGCAGTAACTGCATCAGGCCAATAAGCTTTTTATAAATAAGACTGTCTACGACCGGTCCGATTAGGTAATGTAATGTAAACTCGTTTTCCCGTTAATGAAGATATTATCCCTATATGTCTACTGTTTCAAAATACGTCAATAATAAAAATAATATCACTTTTACTAGTGTATCTGACTCTATTTGCCTTAACATGTCGCTATAATCCATACTAGTCTATAATGGCTCCAACCGATTTATATGAAATTTGGCACACATGTAGATGATGACCTGGAATATCATATAAGCTTAGCAGTACTTTTTATGAGTTGTTCCTGCGGGATTCACCAAAAACGTTTACAACAGCGGGTTGCACGATGCACCTAGTAATATTATAAATTCGAAAGTCTGTATGTCCGTTTCGCTTTCACGGCAAAATTACCAAACCGATTTTAATAAATTTTGGTATGGAGATAGTTGAAAATCCGAGGTCAAATATAGATTAACTTTTTTCAAAAATAATACCTTTAAAGTCTAAAATATGGGAATGAAAGTTTGTATAAAATCTATATCGATGACATTTTAATCTATTTGCTAAACAAAGTTGTAAAGCCAATATAGGGAGTTTTGTATTGAAAATGAATAAAAATGATCAGTTTTGGCCCGGTCTCCTTTGAAGAATAGACCAACTGCTATTGTGCCAGGCATGTAGCATGAGACGACCGTTTGGCAATACGTGTCACTACAATCGTGACTATCAGGTGATAGAGTTCCGCAATGTTTCCCCCGGGTATTTACTATCACCACTTTACATATTCCTGTCGCAATAGCGCCATTGTTTGTCATTGAGGTGTTCCGATTTGGAGGATAAAATAGCCGGTAGACTTATGCATATCGCATTGTCATCTCACCATACGGATCGCAAGGCACCATTAACATCTTTGGTGTCAATACTCGATGGTTTTTGATATAAAATATATTCATTCATTTTGATATTTTTTTATTAAAAGAATCCATGAATGTTTAATTAATGTATTAAAAATATTTTGGTTAACGCATATTACAATTTACAGGATAATGTGACCATTGGGCAGCGAAATGGCTTATCTGAGAGCGATATTTTAAAATTAAATAAAATGTATTGCGAGGAAGAAGAATCTATTAGTTTCGTTGAATAACAAAATATGTTTTTAATATTCTTGTGCTTAGTAAATATATTTTTTATTTCTGAAAATTTTCTTGAATTTATTTTTCCTATTCCACAATATCTTAAAACTTTTCAGATGCTTAAAAATAGCAAATATCAATACTTAAATATTAGGTATAACTTTATATAACTACGAGTAACATAATATGTACCCTGATAGGGTGTAGCAATATAGAGGCGGAACAATCTATTTTAAGGAAAAAATATTTTTTATGTATACTAACTTAAAAATTTATTTAAAAAAAATATTAAATATTTATACTACATATGAATTACGTTAGCTGCAATCGGAGGTTCGAAAAAAAACCAAAATTATTTTACTACTTTATTTAAAATAAAAGAATTACAATTATATTATTTTATTCTAAGCCTAATCTGACTGTCTACCTCGAAGTGAGAAGTAAAAGTGAATTATAATTATAAATTTACAATATGGATGTCGTGGTGGATGACGTAAATACAATTCAGCAAATTGACACTCATAAGTGTTCCCATAGGAAAGTAGCTAAAGAACACAAGTTGTAGTTGCAGCGTCAGCTATCTTCCTAGGGTTCCGCTATGTAATTCCTCCACCCTTAGAACGGCAACTATTTTAGGACGTTTAGTGAAAATGTTGCCGGCATCTCCGTAGAATTTTCTTCGTTTAGTGACTGATCTTTTTGATGTTGTTCCTTTCTATTCCTTTTCTTGTCACAAGCCCAAAATTTCTGTCGTCGGGACATACAGATAATTAGCAGGATACATCCACTTACTAGTATTATTGTGTAGAATGGTATCGTCGTATGGTACATGATTTTTGGATCTACTTGTCTATGTTGTATCGGGGTCTGTACTATAATTTTGTCTTGAATACTGTGGAGATCTTGCAAGTTAATTGAGCCTAATTGAATATGGCTTGCTTCTGGAGACTTAATTTCGCCACTATAGGGTATCTTAATCAGCTTAAGGGGTTGCCCTCTTGCTTTATTATTGTCGTTGATTATTGTGAATTCCGTTGTCTTCAAATGGCAGCTTCCTGGGATGGTTATGAGATAACTTCCATGAAGTACTGTATGGTCTATTCTATCGCAGACGAGTTGTACTTTAGTTTCTTGAGGAAACGAAAGTACGTAATGTTGGTCGTCTAACTTCTCCATAGCTTCTCTCTTAAGGGTAATTTTGGTAAGTTGGCAGGATTCTTCTAATACTTGATTTGTTATTAATCCTTGGATGCAGTCTGATTTAGTACGTACTTGATAGTTTAGTTTTTCTTCACAGAGAAACCAGTTGTTCAACTGCGGACATTCTGTCTCTATGTACACGAATGATTTCCCGTTTGTTGCTATATAAGGAGAGGAAGGGATGAGGCCTTGGTTATTTTTATTAGGTGCTATAGATAACTTATAAAAATCAAAATTATCCCTAGAAATAATTGGAAAATAAAAAATTATTACTATCATTTTATTAACATAGTATGACCATAGGTTTAATAATGTCATAATATTCTCTTAACTGTAAATTTGGGATGTGATCACTACCGTATAGATTCTTTACCTTACTTAACATTATCTCTAATAATTCTATATCTATCATACTATGATGAGTAGTAGAAAGATGAATAAAAGCTAAAGTATTTTCGATCCTTATTAGTTCCTGCATTAAATCTTCGGTGTTCTCACTGGCTATTCCTAAAAGTTGTGCAAATCTTGCATATTTAATTAAACTAGCTTCTCTATATGCGTCGCTATTAAGTATTAGTTCTAACGTAGAGTTAATTTTTCTCTGGTTAATTACTAACTGTTCTAAGGCGTTATTATGTTTAAGCATCCACTCTTTACTTATACTAAGATGTTTATTAAAATCAGAAACCGTTCTGTCTTGATTATCTTGTAAGAGTTTAATGGATTCATTATATCTTATTGCATCACTGTAGTCGAGATTCCCAGTAACGCTTTTTATAATTGAGCCTAGACCATCTACAAGACCTCTTTTAGAGCGGTTCGGCTCTAATGTACGTAATTGAGACAAAACCTTGTCAAGTTTATTAATAAGGTAGTCAATTTGGATCTCGTATATGACAAAAGTATCGTTAATTAATCGGTCACGATAGGTGAGTAACTGTCCATGTATTTGGTTAACTTTATCTTCGATGTCATTTATATTAACATATTGCAAAAATGTATGGTGATGAGTTGTGAGTTTCATTATCCCGAGATGATAGGGTAATAATCCTGGTCCGTCCGCTAAGCTTTCAAGTGTTATTTGTAGTGTCCAAGTCATTCGAATTGTCAGGAGTAGTGTCCTGTAACAAATTGACGACATTAGGGGTCCGTTTTAGTCTAGATTTCGCGACTGGTCCACGTTTTTTGGAAGTATATATATGAATAGGTAAGTCAGCGAGGACTGTGTCTTGCGTATAACGTGGGGCTGTCTTCTGTCGGTTAGCTAGGGGATTTCTAATAAAAACCTCTTGTTGTGGTGTATATTGAACTTCCGGTTCACGATTTTTATTCCTATTCATAATGAGATTGGTACGGTTGGCAAGAGAAGATTCGTTAACAATATCGTAAACCCTTTTCATTCTTTCTCTATGATTTTGAGTATACTGTTGTAGCAGATGTTGTGTCATGTCAAAGTCGAGGCAATCTCTTGGGTCAAAATATCCGAGAAGTAGGTCAAATGGTCTGCATCTCGTAAAACTATGTATTGAGCTATTGTATGCTATTATAGCATATGGTACAAGATTAACCGTCGGTTGATCTGGGTGCTGTAGTTTTAAAAGTCTAAGGTGTTCTAGTAAAGTAGAGTGGAAACGTTCGATGTTACCATTGTCATTAGGAGAATGGGCTAAGGTTCGGTGGTGATTTATTTTATGTAGTCGGGTAAATTCCATGAAAATTTGATTAGTGAATTCCGTACCGTTATCAGTTATTATCGTTAGTGGTACGCCAAAATGGCTGCAAAATTTTAAAAGTGCCTGGAGGATACTAATAGCTGTTCCGTCCCTTAGTTGGTAAGCTTGGCCATATTTAGTGAATACGTCTATGAATGTTACGTATTTTTCAGTTTGGACTGTAAATAAATCCATATGTATAATTTCAAAAGGCTTGGTAGCCGGCGGAACTACGTTAAACTGTGGTTTGATTGGATTTCTGTCGTATTTACCCTGTCCGCAAATTGTACATTCATTAATGAATTTAGTTATGTGATCTTTCATTTTTGGCCAATAATATCTATTAGATAATGCGAGGTAACACTCGTTTATGCCGCGATGGTTGGTTTTCCCGTCATGATAGTGACGAATGATCACTTGTTGACGGAGATACTCCTTAACGTTTTCTAATTCACGTTTAACTACAACAAGATTCATAGAAGAATTTTTAAATTTGTCTTGAAGGATTGGGATGATAGAGTACATCGCAAGAGTTGGGTTAATTAGTAGTGCAGTTTTAACTTTTGGTTTGACATATTCTTTAATAGCGTTTATGACGTCATTTTCTAAGTTGGCTTCGGAGAGTTGTATATCGATACCAGTGTGGGTATCAAATGGCTTCGTAACCTTAGGTTTTCGTTTGACGTCGTTTACAACACTAAAGCATATTTGTCGGTTAAATTTGTTAAGAGGGTCGTCAGTTAGAGGTATTTCTAGTATGGGGTTCTCTTGGCTAGTGTGTATGGTCTCTGTGGAGGAACTTGTCTGGGAATGTCTATTTTCAGTCGGATTTCCTAAAAGAGAATTCAATTCGTCAATTTCTTGCATTAAGTCATTAGTCTCTTCGTTATGTATTTCTATTCGTGAAAGTGCGTCCGCGTTTGAATTACTTTTACCCTTCTTGTAGACAATGGTAAAGTCATATTCACTTAATCGTAGCCTCCACCGTGTTAGGCGCGAGTTTGACTCTTTTAAGTTCATAATCCACTGCAAGGGTTTATGATCGCTAAAAATTTTGAATTTTCTGCCGAAAAGATAGGGCCTAAAATACTTCGTTGCCCATACTATAGCAAGGAGTTCTTTCTCAATAGTACTATAATTGAGTTCACTGTCGTTTAGTGTACGCGAAGCGTAACACACAGGTTTGTCAGAGCCTATTGGCCCTTGAGATAATATGGCTTTAATGGCCACATTGGACGCGTCTGTCGTAAGGTTAAATTCTTTGGTGAAGTCTGGGTATTGTAATATAGGGTCGTTTGTTAAAAGTGTTTTACATTTCTCGAAGCAATTTACATATTCGGGGTTTAAGTTGATTTTACTACCTTTTTTAAGACATTGTGTTAAAGGTTTAGTTATACGGGCAAAATCAGGAATGAATTTTCGGTAGTAACCGAGAAGGCCTAAAAATTGTTTAATTTCTTTAGGTGTTTTAGGTATTGGGTATTTCTCGATAGCCGCTATTTTATCGGGGTTTGGCTTTACGCCGTCTTTACTTATGATGTGACCGAGATAAGCAGTTTCAAGCTTAAGAAATTCTGACTTATCTAACTGAATTTTAAAATTAGATTCTCGGAGTCTCTGAAATACCTTCTCTAGATTTACCATGTGCTCCTGGAGTGAGGTGCTGAATACTATTATATCATCAAGGTAAACTAGACATATATCGTTTTGAAGGCCTCTAAGGACATTGTCCATTACACGTTGGAAAGTACTAGGCGAGTTCTTAAGTCCCATAGGCATTCGAAGAAATTCAAAGTGGCCATGCTCTACGTTAAAGGCAGTCTTGGGAATGTCTTGGGGATCCATTTCTACCTGGTAAAATCCATTTGTCAAGTCCAAGGTCGTGAAGTACTGGCACTTGCCTAACTTGTCAAGGACGTCGCTAATGTTGGGGATGGGATATTTGTCATCGAGAGTCTTTTCGTTGAGTTTACGAAAGTCAACTACTAGGCGCCACTTTTGTTTGCCAGATGAGTCTAATTTTTTTGGTACCACCCAAATGGGTGAACTCCAAGCGGAGTCGGAGGGTCTAATTATGCCTTGTTCCAACATTTTGGTGATTTGGTCCCTAACCTCTTGCCGGTGAACGGAGGGGTATCGGTAGTTTTTGCTATGCACGGGCACTTCATCCGTGGTTCTGATACGTCCGAGTAACGCGAGCATAATGCTTGAAGATTTGCTTTTTCTTCTTCGTTTAAATGGTCTAAACGCAAACGTGAAATTATATTTTTAGAGCGCGGCGATTGTTGTTCGGTGCGCGTGCACTCGATATTAAATAATACTGCGTCCGCCGGTCTATCGAGTGAGAATATTACATCATTTTGTGATGGGTTCTCAATTTCTACAAAACCGTGATTGTTCGTAACAGTGGTAATGATTCGTGGAGTATGCAATTGCAAAGCACCTGCTCCCTAATGAAGACATCTCCGTCCGCTGTGTTAATAGGAACGCGTATAGCTTTCGAAGTCTTAGCTGGTATAATGTCTTCGTATAGGTTTACGTTTCGTGAATTATACATTTTTATCGGGTTAGACGCGGAACGAGTTAACAGTTGATTATTTTTTAAATCAATGCGGGCCTCCCATTTACCTAATAAATCTAAACCTATAAGTCCGTCGAAATAGTCGTGAAAACGGTACAAAAATAATTTAATACTGTCGTAATCGTTGAATTCCGGAAAACATGGTATAGTAATGGAGTAGTTATTTTTACTGGTCGCGTGTATATTCGTCACTTCGAACGGGTCATAATTGAGAGGAAAATTATTAAAATATTTCTGAACAGCTTCCGGGCTACTAAAAGATTGATTGGCACCAGTGTCTATTAAAAATTTCAAAGGGGGGTTCTCGATTTGGATGTACGGCAGTTGTCTTTGGGTCTGAAGGTTAAGCTCTATCTTGGTTTTTGTAAAGTTTTGTCCTTCCGAAAATCCTGATCATCACTATTAATTTCCGGTTGAGATACACTGTCATTCGTTACTGCATAATAATTAATATAAAAATCATGAGGATAGTCGGGGGAATAGTCATTACTATAGTAAGCGTTGTCTATGTAATTGTACTCTGGCTCCTGATAACATTCGAGCGAGTTGTAATATGAGTCATCGTATGTCGCACACTCATTAATGTTCATTTCACGAGTTTTAAAATAGTTATTAGGCGGAGGGTTCCCTGACTTTCTCCAATCGTGTCCTGCCATCATGGTATGTGGCAGTACTTTTGGTGTAAATCTTTGAACACCACTCATAGGCAGCAGACCCTGACCCTGCGGCGGATTGTTGCGAGGTGGTAATCTAAATACCTTACTGTTATGGCTGTAGTTAGGCGGTGGTGCACCGAATACCCTCTGGGTATGCGTGGGCACGCGTTGGTATTGTATGTCATTAAATCTAAAAGGCTGTGGCGCAGGTCTCATCGGCGCTTGCCAATGAGGTGTAGGAATTTGAAGGTTTGGTGGTCGTGGCGGTGCAAACGAACTAGATGGCAGTGAGGCTACCTTAGGGGTAGTATGTCCCTTATGAGGTTCGTTACGTTGTTATAAGTATATTATATTCAATTCCTCTTGCACATATTCTAGAGCTTTTTCGATTGTACTGGGGCGCATACAACGTATGCGGGACCCTAATGGTTCTTTTAATCCGCGAACAAAAGCCTGCATCGTAACTTTCTTATAAAGTTCGCGTTTCGCCTCTACGGTAGTTGGTATGGGTTTGTGTAATGTAACATAAGTCATTAAAGTACTAAACAAGGTCTGGCAATGATCGTAAAATTCCTGAGGGGATTTGTTACCCTGCGTAGATAAAGAGAGGTCATTGTAAAGAGTCGTCTCATCGCGTTGATCGGAAAAATTGTTTATCAAGGCAGCTCGGATACCTAGCCAGCTATCTGGAATTCCGTTTGAATTAAGAGTACAGGCGGCGGTTCCTGTTATTTTATTTAATATGCCATTTAAAACGCAACAGTTAGAAAATTCACTGCCCGCGGCCGTGCTTAAATATTTCGCAGCTAATTGATCGCATATACTAATAAAACGCGTGAGTACATTAGGGTTCCCATCGAAATCCGGGACAAGGCGAAGAGCCTTAAAAATTGTGTCCGGGTCGTGGGCCATTGTATCGCTATTTAAACTATCTATTTCAGTAATTATTTCTAAACTTATATTTCTATGTCTATCAGCTACAACACTCCGGTGAGCCTGACGAGTTTCAGACTCCCGGGCCCTACCAGATCTAGGATGGAAAATGATGAGGATTAAAGACTAAGGGAAGCAACACGAGAACAATTCAAGTGTACTTACATAAATTTCATTCTGGTTTCTCTCGGGCGTCGATGGCTAGATGCTCCTCCTCTTCAGATTGCAGCAGGTCCGTGGATTTTGGATACTCGTTCAATGGGGCTGGAAAGCCGCCCGGGCGGATTAACATAATATGTACCCTGATAGGGTGTAGCAATATAGAGGCGGAACAATCTATTTTAAGGAAAAAATATTTTTTATGTATACTAACTTAAAAATTTATTTAAAAAAAATATTAAATATTTATACTACATATGAATTACGTTAGCTGCAATCGGAGGTTCGAAAAAAAAACCAAAATTATTTTACTACTTTATTTAAAATAAAAGAATTACAATTATATTATTTTATTTTAAGCCTAATCTGACTGTCTACCTCGAAGTGAGAAGTAAAAGTGAATTATAATTATAAATTTACAATATGGATGTCGTGGTGGATGACGTAAATACAATTCAGCAAATTGACACTCATAAGTGTTCCCATGGGAAAGTAGCTAAAGAACACAAGTTGTAGTTGCAGCGTCAGCTATCTTCCTAGGGTTCCGCTATGTAATTTATGTATATAATAAAACTTATTTATTAATTTATAATTATTTAGAAATTACTACAATTTAAAGTAATTATATCACTTTTAAAGTAAAATTATTTATATTTGGATATAATGAAAATTAAAAAAATAATAACGTTTATTATCTACTTAGCATATGTACATAAACTGGTGATATATGTACGAGTTGCTGAAATGTTGCATTTATCGTTTTGTTTCTATTTAATTTCCTTCAAATCGAGCACATATTTAGTCTCTCGTGATTATGCACGCGACATTAAGACCCCGCCACAAGAATAGCAACGCACCATTAACATATTTGGTGTCTATAGGCGATGGTTATCTCTTTCCATCAAGAGAGCCATGGCATAAAAAATGTATATTATCATTTTATGAAATAAATATTGCAGGCCTAATGTTTATTTTAAATTGTTGATTTTATCTTTTGATTTAATAAATTTTATGAGGGAATTTTAAAATAGATATTAACTTTTTCTTTGTGTATACAAGTCTGAGTATAGTAGAATTATTCACACAAAGTATAAATTAATCTAGTAAAATGTGATAATACTTAATTAATATAGACAACAACAGCAGATTACCTAATAAACCAAAAAAAGAAGACCAATTAGAATATTAAAAATCTTTCTCGTGTGATAAAAATTTATGATATTATTGACATTTAGTATAACTTTTGTACGATGCATATTATATATTTACGATATTGTTGTGTATCGATTTATAACTGAACTTTTAGTTAACAGAGTTTATTTTAAAATTTAAATGAAGTCGCTAAAACTTTTGATTTTAATATTTTATTGTTTTTTAGTTGTAGTTATTAATTTTTAAGTAATCCTGTGCGTTGCGTATGTAGATAAACATGTGTAATATTTATATCATAAATGATTATCCCAAAATTAGGGTACCTAATTTGAAAACCTTTTATGTATTAAATTTAATAATAACAAATGAATGAAACGTTATATATTACATTATGTTAACAAATATGAAGCTTTGTTGAAATAATTCTGTAGAATTCAATTAATATTATTTTATTAACAATTATAAATTTAAAAATAATATTAAAATAATACAACATACTTATTGCCATCGATATAAAAAACCCAAGATACACAATCAGCGTCTCAAAAACGTCCTCCAAAAATGAGCGCACAATTTAAAATTGTGCGCTTACTTATTTCAAATAGAATCGCGTCGCGTCGGTCGCGACACTCAATTTTTTTTTTGTACATTGCTTTGTAAAAACAACTATAAACCTTGCGCTTAAGGTTGGATATGCAAAGACATATGTTTTTGTTATATCTATAACCATTTAAATTAAATTGGGGACACTTTTGAGTGTCAGTTTTGTTCGGGACTGTGCATCTTGGATTTTTTATATCAATGCTTATTGCTTAGTTTCCAGTGATCGAATTATCTAAGCGATGTTTCCGCTCTGGCTTTATACTGTAGGTGAGATAATACGCGTAATTTATTTAAATAATAAAATGCTGATCACATCGTATATCGCAAGTGAAAGCTAAATCATGATTGCGAAATTGCGACAGCATTCTTTTATTATGTTTCATAAGTCGTGTGAATTCCTTTTTATAAATCACTTTATTAACAATTTAAGTTCAAAAAATATTTAAAAAAAATTAAATTTTCTAAAGCTAAACGAATTTTCTTGTGAAATGCGTCACCACTGTTTCAAATTTACTTTTTTTTGGTTCATTATTTTTATAGGTTGTTGATAATATTAAAATACTTTGAATTATAAGCTTGAGGCAACTCAATAAACTTATTTTAGCACCAGTATCGAAAATGAAATTAAATACACAGTAAAGTAAAAACAGTATCTTTCCACCATATTAATTGCAGGTACTACAAAGTATAAAATTGCAATCATAAGAGATCGTTTCGTAAACCCAACATACATACTAGGTATATAGTAGTTCAAATCCTGATCCATCCATATTTTGTTTTTTTAGACAGCAATACTTACCTACATTTGGAGGCAAAAAAGTTATATTTCAGAGTAGTTACTGCTCCATAAGTAAGATGAATTAAAACAAGTAGGGATGGTGATTTGCCGTAAAAAAATTTAAATAGGTCTATAAATTGTTTACTCTTGGCCTATATTTCAAGCATGCAAGGTTAATGTTGGAGACAAACATTGTAATGAGAATTTTGCATCTTTGTAAATATGTAGAGTTAGTGATCTTCAATAAACTGTCTCTACTTTTCAGTGCAAGTATTTTTGCAATAATAATTGAATAATGATTAGTTTTGTGTCTATTTATTTCAACATATATGGTACCTACCTATACAATAGACTTGCATTTAAACACTTTTCGCTTCATTACACATCTAATAGGGAAATGTGGCATTATTTTGTCAAGGCCACAATTTCTAGTAAAAAATTGCGTGCTTGAAATATAGGCCAAGAGTTTATTAACGAAATCAAGTCTTTATTTAACGTTAGAATAACTCGAGCAATAAATTTAGCAATTTGTTCTTGCACAGGAGGTATGGACTGTTGCTGTAGTCGCAGCGGTGGTCGCTGTCGCAAGCCAATCTGCAGTGCCGCGCTAACATCTTGTGAAATGGTCGTATCAAAGGCTATATTTATTCCCGACCCGCCTCGATGGGTTTTGTTAGACAAAAACTACACAGTAAAGCGCAAAAACAGTTATTATTTTTTGCATCACATTTTTTCGTACAATGTTCATCGATAACCGGTAATATGACATACATATTTTTAATGGTTCATGTGAACTTTTAAGCGGACATTTCGGTAAATTTAGCTTTTCATTTTTTTTTTGATAAATAATGAAGTGGTTAAGCTTGATATTTTTAAGTCATGTGTGTGTGGTTCAGTGTCATTCCATATCGGCTAGCGAAATAGAAGATTTTAATAACTTCTTAAAAGAAACCTCACGACTGGATTACAATGTAAAAAGTAAGTATAAAGTTTCCACTTGGGTATTTATTTCGATACCATTGTAATAATTACGTGTGAAACACTGTTACTTACACGTTTAACAGTGCACATGTAGGTATATTCAGAAGATAAGATGAACAGAAACATAACAGTTCAGGCCCAACTGAGCTGTAGTTCAACTTGACTTGAATTTGATCTAGATGTTTCAAAATTTTGAAATTTATTTTTGGGAATAAAGGAAGAAGTTTGAAATTGTTCTGTATTTATTTTTTATGTTCTTTCAGCGATGTTTATTAACTCATGGCAGTGGATTGGTAACAGTGGTTTTATACAAATTTGCAAAGATCTAATTCAGTATCCGTTTGGTTTTGGAGTAGTTTATATTTTTAATTAATAAAATATTTATTATTAATAAAAATATTTGAATATTTTTTTCTTTTAAATGATAAAATATATATATAAGACTTCCTTCTTCAAGAAAATTTATAAAATATAGATTAATTTTGGTATATTTGTGTGTGAATGTACTTGAGTATATGTTTATGTTTACATGTACTTTTGTTGCTTCTTTACTTTAAAACGCCTGCTAGGATTTTTGTATATCATAGAATAGCAAATAAGTGGACAGCATCCCTCGTAGAAAGCTGTCAAGATAACCATCGCTTAGACACACCACCACGCCTTGCCTTCATTCTACGTACACAATAAATATATATTACTGATCCAAATTTAATAGAAAATACTCAACATCTGTTTGTTTTTAATTACGCCTTGTGATGAATTATAGAAAGCTACCTGAAGAAGAATATTAAATTGTTTTGTACCTTCAGACGTACGTTTAGTTTAAATTGGGCCTAACTTTAATTATTGCCCCGGGGTCCTTTCTTGCATAGCTATAAAGAGGTTATTGTTGCGTTGCTAGCCGTGTAATCAAATGCCACATGCATAAGTTTGCCGGCCACCTAATCTTTAAACCAAAACACGACGACGACTAGCACCGACGCTGTTGGGATAGAAATACGTAAGGTGCTGGTAGGGTTGTAAATATCTTGACGAAAATCCCCAAAAAAAACAATGTGAAAACCTCAAAAGTAACTGATTGATGTATCAACGCACAGGCCAATCACTTAGGGCTAGAATCGTGAAACTTCGCATACGTATTTCTATTACGATGTAGGCATCCACTAAGGAAGGATTTTCAAAATTCAACCTCCACAGTGGTGAAAAAGGGGATATATATCTTTGAGTTTTTTTATCTTTTTTTTTTTTTATATCATAAGGTAGCAAACAAGCAGATGGGTCTCCTGATGGAAAGGGTCAACCATCGCCTATAGACACCAAAGATGTCAATGGTGCGTTGCTATCTTGTGGCGAGATCTAATGCCACATGCATAAGTTTACCGGCTACCTTACCCTCCAAACCGGAACACGACAGCGACAAGCACTGACGCTAGGTTATTTATCTAAGAAGGTTTATTTCTTATTCCTTGGACACATTTGCATAAAATATCCTATGAATTGAGTACGGTAAAAATTATGAGTTAGTTTTTCAAAATCAAACCTCTAAGAAGGTTAAATTGGGGATGCAAGTTTTATATCAACTTAGAGGCTAAGCATATGGTGCTAAAAACTTCAAATTTCGCACACGTATTACTCTTATGATGTAGGCATCCATTAACGAATGATTTTTCAAAACTCAACCACAAAAGTTTGAAATAGGGGAAAAAATTTGTTTGAAAATTTTATTTCTTGGGCATATTTGAATAAAATTTCATATAAATTGATTACGGCAAAAAATAATAAGTAAACTATTTCAGCGTTTTTCAAAACTCAACCCATAAGAGAGTATAATAGGAAATACCTTTTAATATAAACCTTTAAGGCCATAAAGTGAGAAAGGATATTTCAATATTCAACCCCAAATGAGTGAATTAGGGGGGGAGAGATATGAAACTTTTTATTCCTTGAACATGTTTGAATAAAATTTCGTATGAATTAAGCACGGCAAAAATAATCCAAAATTCAACCCCTCAGAGGGTAAAATAGGAGATGAAAGTTTTATATAAACACAAAGGCCAAACATTTTGGACTAGACACTTGAAATTTTGCACACGTATTTCTCTTATGACGCAGACATCCACTAAGGAAGGATTTTTTTTAATTTAACCACAATAGGGTAAATAGGGATAAAATTTTGAACGAATCTTTTTATTTCTTAGACATACTTGGATGAAATTTCGTATGAATTGAGTACGGCAAAAATAATGAGTAAGGTACGTATTTCAGCATTTTTTTTAAAATTTAACCTCTAAGAGGGTAAAATAGGGGATAAATTTGTTTATGTAAACACACAGGCCTAACCCTTAGGGCTAGAAACTTATAATTTCGCATACGTATTCCTCTTATGTCTTAGGCATCCACTGAGGAAGGGTTTCTCAAAATTCATAGCGGGTGTAAATTTATTTGACCTTTATATACAGTAAAAAGGCTTACTTAAAATATTTTATAACAATTGTAATTTTCGTATGTAAAAAAAATCTGTAAACCGGTTGACCTTACAGGCCATCTCTGAAACTTCCCGCTAAATTGAGGTATATAAGCTCAAAAAAGCAAAAAATATTCCTAAGCATAAAGTTTTGTAAAAATGGTAGTATTTTAATTTCCGAAAATATGTAGATATATTTTAAAAATGATGATCGATTTGATCTTTCGAATGGTATGTAATTTTTAAGATTAATTTTTTCTAAATTGTATATAAAGTCGATCGGTTATAAAATGTCGAAGAAGTGTAAAAAAACTTTTTGCGAAGGAAGTCGGAAATAACAGCTAGTATACAATACTCATAATAATACTTTTACTCTGTGGATGTCTCTCTACATAAACTCTCAATGCCTATTGTTTAAATATTTTAGCCTAAATCTAAATACGACCAGAGAATAGAGCTTGATTTCTTATAATTTTTGTTGCACAAGACCTCCTAAACCAAAGACTCCCTCATTGTTTTAGAGGTTACAGCTTATACATATCAAACATTTCATCCATCCATACGTCCATCCGATTACCATCTGTGTGACGGAGATATAATGTCACGTAGTTTATCGGCTAACTTCCATTACAAAGTGGAGCACGACAGCAGCAAGCCCTGACAATACTGTCGTGGTAAAAGACAAGGCAGTGATACCCGGGCGTTTAAAGACAGAACTCTGTTGCAGAACTCTGTCACTGCGTACATTATTTTATTGATACCAATTATCCATGAACGGAAAGCTTACTTTGGAGATGGATCACTCGGGACAAACTACAGAAGTTTTGCTTCGCAATATAACTTTTTACCTCATAATAATCTTCTTCTATAAATATAAAAATCAAGTGCTGTTCGTTGGTCTCGCTAAAACTCGAGAACGGCTGAACCAATTTGGCTAATTTTGGTTTTAAATTAATTGTTGAAGTCCAGAGAAGGTTTAAAAGGTAAGAAAATATTATCTCGGAATCGGCTCAAATTAGGGGTTTTTCGGGCCAAGGAATCGATTTATCAAGTTTCCAGGTCCAAGAAAATCTCGGTTCCCAAGATATGGGTATGTGAAAAACCGAGCGAAGCTCGGTCAACCAGATATTTAATATAATAAGTACTACAGTTTGGATGTCGATTACTCAATCTTGCAAAAACTACTGCATTGATTTGGATGAAATTAGGCACACGGGTAGATGAGGACCTGGAATAGCACATAGGCCACTTTTTGTCTTGAAAAATGACTTGTTGCCGCGGGATTCACCAATATCTTTTATAATGCAGCAGGTTGCGCGGTACAGCCACTACATAATAAAATTATCATTATGTTTACAGGTGTTAGCCCCGATGATTATGATGAAGATGAGTTAATATCTGATCATGCTTGGGAGGAGAGTGGTAAGTTTGAGGGGGACCTAATCTTGAATGACCGGCAGAGACGTCTCATTGTAGCCGATGTTGCGGAAGGTCTTGCTCGGAACGGCCTCACCGATACCACTAAGAGATGGCCTAACAACGAGGTTATATACTTTATTCAAAGAGAGCATTTTAGTAAGTATTATTGTATATTTTTGTATAATTTGGTAAATCTGTTTTAAGCTAGGGGTTTTAGAATCCAATCGAATGCAATCAACCGCGTTTCGATCGGTCAAGCCGTTCAAAAGTTATGAGATGTTTACACACACACACACACACACAAACACACACACACACACACACGCACGCACACACACACACGCGCGCGCGCGCGCACACACACATACACACACACACACACAAACATACATATAGACATACTGACGTAATCGTGAAAATAGTCCTAGTAAAATAATAAAAAGTAAAATAGTTCCTAGGACCTCAAAACGTGGAGATTACCAGATCTCGATTTTCGAAAATCGAGGCATAATCGGTAACTTCCTTATCATATTATACATATTACGTAGCGGGAAGCTAAAAAACTTTTAGTTAGGTATGTTATGGAGATCCGGTTGGAACGGAGTTCCTTTCACTTCATAGGACTTTGACGTCACGACAAGCGCGCCAAAATTGCGAGCAAAATGACAATTGATTTTTATTCATGTTATCTACTAAAAAAATGGCATTTTAACGTTAAAATTATATATTTTTTGCCTATTCTCAAAATTGAGTGCAAGTTGAATCGATTGAAAAAAGCTTTAGTTTTCTATGTAATCGGAAAGTGCCTCAAAAATCATTACCAAAAGATGTTGTTTGGATTCCGCACCCAAAGGGTAAAATGGAACCATATTAATAAGACTACGCTGTCCGTCCGTCTGTCCGTCTGTTCGTCTGTTCGTCTGTTACCAGGCTATATCTCATAAAACTTGAAATATTCACAAATGATATATTTCTATTGCCGTTATAATAACAAATACTAAAAACAGAATAATATAAATATTTAAAATAATTTAATATTTAAACCCATACAACAAACGTAATTTTTTTGCATTTTTTTATGGATCTTAATAACGACAACTGGTAGACGCTAGAAATATTCCCAGAATATTTTTTTAATATGAATGGGGCTCCCATACACCAAACGTGATTTTTTCCGTTTTTTTTATAAATGTTGGCATGAAGTCCTTCTTGCGCGAGTGTGACTCACACATTGCCAGTCTAGTTTTTGTTGTTTTTTTCATTGTTTTTACATTTTTCGGTCTAGCCTCTTAGCTCGCAAGCAAATCAGAACGATAACGTGTGATAAGGTACTCAAACTTTAAGTTGTAACAAAAAATACGAACCAAAAGTTCCGCATGTTTTAACTTTTACGTAATCACTGTTTGATTATTAATTTCTTTTTACACGCTTTTTATTAGCTTCACCTGTATGTTTGTATGTTTGTTTGTAACCGACTTCTTTGGGCGCGATTTTGACCCACTTTAAACGGCCAGATTCCGTTCAAACTTTGTAGATTTATCGAGGACCGATGACAATACACTAATTTGATAAAATTATTCCATTTTAACCGACTTCAAAAAAAGAAGGAGGTTCTCAATTCGGCTGGTATATATTTTTTATGTATGTACACCGATTTCTCCGAGGTTTCTGAACCGAATTACGTGATTCTTTTTTGTTTGATGCGGAATAGTTTCGAATTGGTCCCATAAAAATTTGATTCAGGTAGGCCCAGTAGTTTTTGTTTTATGAGCATTTTTTTATTTATTGTACCTATCTCGATGTCTGAAATCAAATCTCGCAAGTAAATTTGATCCACTTCCCGGTTACCGATTGAGCTGAAATTTTGTATACGTATGTTAAATGAATGACAATGAAACCTTATTATGACATGGAGCTGATCTGATGAATCTGAATCGGAAGGTGACCACAGGAACTTAATAATTAAATGGTTAAAAATCGTTTAATAACAAGACTATTGAGTTTGGACTCATTTGATTCATGTTGACGAGCACTTTGGTGCTTGGTGGTGACTAGGATCCTGCAGGGTCCGATGATGTAGCTAGAAGATGGTCACAGGAGCTCAGCAATTAAATGACACAACTTTATTGAATTTGGGCTCATTTGATTAGTGTTGACGAGCACTTTGGTGCTTGGTGCTAACTAGGATCCTGCAGGGTTCGATGATGAATCCAGAAGGTGACCATAGGAGCACAGCAATTAAATAACACAACTCTATCGAGTTTGGGCTCGTTTGATTCGTGTTGACGAGCACTTTGGTGCGGGTGGAAACTAGTTATCAAAGGAACTACTCTTAACAAAAGTCTTTGTTCTACGACTGTCAAGTCGGTCAGTTCAAGAGGTAAAGATATAACTTCCATGTTGTTCCAGTAGGCCTGAGAAGGAACTTTTCTTTTTATTATGGTAGTCGAGCAAAAAAAATCAAAACGTGCTTTAACTAATGACGTCTGTTGTTTTGGATATAATAATTTCTTACAGATTGTACATGGTACTTCAGCATATTGATTTAGTTATAAAATTACGCTCAGTAATTGAACGAAGTCTTTGTGACGTCTGACGCGCTACCGCTAGGCGGTTCTCACGTGGCTGAGCAGACTCGATTGCTGTACGGTTTCGTATCACTCCTCAATGAGACCAATTCTATGAGCCTTCTGCTCGGCAGACTCGTTCGCTAGTAGTTCTCTCGCTAGTCGCTAGTTCGCTAGTTCGCTCAATAATGAGATCAACTCTAATAGCTCTCTGCTCAAAAGACTCATTCGCTACACGCTCTTGGATTACCTTACCGAGTCTACTTCTACCAAGGCTGGGCCAAAGCGGGTTTACAAGCATGGGCCAGAGATAGGCAGCATTGCGCCAAGCATGGCCCATATCTGGCCCCGTCGTATTGTCCTGTATGGGAGTACGACAGGAACGCCTTGCACACTTACACACACACACACACACACATGTCTATAAGCGTGTAAGTAGTTCCGTGCTTCTACCGCGGCACTCGACTAGGTATGCGCATTAGAGTTTGCAACTGTGTCTGCGCATATAACTTAGATTTCACGAGCCACGAAGAGTCCGCCACCGTCTCTGTGACTGAGTTTAATTGACTGAGTAAAAAAACAAAAAAAAAACAAAAAAAATGTACATAATATTTATAGATGTAGATATATTACCATCCATGTTAATTTTACATGGATATATATAGATATACAGTCTTGTAGTTTTCGTTTTTTATTAATTGTAATTAAACGACACTGAATTTATTAGCCATTCGCATTCGATGATCTACAATTGCCGATTAGAATTAAAAAAATAACTCAAATAATTGATTTTTTCATAAGTTACAGTGTTTCCGGAGTTTCATACATGACGGACAGGAAATTTTTTGACCTATTTTCATATTTTTTTCCGTTTCTATTGCACTAAATTAATTTTTAGCAAGTATAGAATTAATCTCCATTAAATTATCTCGACAATAGTATGCAAAATATCTTGATTCCGTTAACTAACAAGGCTATAATACTAAAAATAGTTGCCAAAATAAGGCGAAAAAAATTTCCGAAGGTGGTATCAAGAGTCTTCGCAACCGGCTTGTGTGTATGAAAAGAGTGATGAATGTGGAGGAAGCGAGACAAGCCTGCAAGGATCGTGATGTATGGCACTCGGTTCTCTCTGCCTACCCCGTAAGGGAGCTGGCGTGAAGATATGTATATATGAAAAAAAAATTTCGATCGTAAAGCACTCTCTGATGCTTCGCATCATGAGTCGTGCAATAGTTGAAAATTAAAAAAAAACACGCTATTATAAATAAACCAAACTAAAAAGTAGAAAATAAATAATAGTTTAAAAAAACTAAAAAACACGCTTTTTATAGAAAACCGAACTGAAAAATAGAAAATAAATTTTAATAAATTTAAATTAAGAATAGTGTTAAAAATTTCAATAATTATAAATTAATAATAGTGTGAATAAAAAAATAATTTTATTTAAAAAAAAGCGTGGGGTGCTTTTTAAGATATTACCGAAATGATAATCACTCTACTCATATGTGTCAATAAAATATTTATAACTATTGACACCATGCACCCCACGCTTTTTTTTAAATAAAATTATTTTTTTATTCACACTATTATTAATTTATAATTATTGAAATTTTTAACACTATTCTTAATTTAAATTTATTAAAATTTATTTTCTATTTTTCAGTTCGGTTTTCTATAAAAAGCGTGTTTTTTAGTTTTTTTAAACTATTATTTATTGTCAACTTATACATAATGTTACAACAAGATATACTGTGTGTTTCGTCAACGGAGTATCATGTGTAATCCATAAAGCCATTGTTTATTGTTGTACAACTTTCTAATTGAACTGATGTCGGTGTGCGAACAATAACAATATTTTTGAGCAAGAAGCTAAAATCATTGATTGAAATAAGTAGGTACATGGACAAGCGATCTCAGCTTGTTTTTTTCTAATTTCATTTTGTAGGATATGTAGTTTTGAAAAAAGGAAATCTTATCAAGTACAAAATTTGATCGTGGCAGAGTAGGTATTTTCATGCTCCAAAATTAAAAAAAAGAGTTTATTGACCCAGTTGTGTTACGGCTGGATTCCGAAACACAAATTAATTTTAACAGCAATTTTAACATAATTATATATTATATATAACTTATTTAACATAATTTTTACAAGGAAGCGATCGGATAAACACAGATTAATTGCTTGTTAAAATTAATTTGCGTTTCGGAAACCGGCCGTTAGTGATTTATCGGTAATGCCTTTGGAATACACACATCGTTGGCTAAATCGTTTTGAATATTTTTATTTTGTTTCTGTGAAACATAACTTACCTAAAACTGGCTATACGATGATGGGGCATCGTTTAGATAGTTTTTTTTATATAATTAGATAGCAAACAAACAGATGGCTCTCCTGACGGAAAGAGAAACTTCGCCTATAGACACCAACAGATGCATCGCAATCCGTGTGGCGGGATGGCATTGTCTAGCGTTTCCCACTTGCCGGGTCGCGACCCGATACCGGGCCATCAAAACAAAATATCGGGCAACATTCCCGCCTTGCTTTTAAAATATATCCTACTATAGATCGACGCAATGCGACGCGACGCGACGAAAATTCGTAAGCGTTGAGTGATGACAATTTTGTCATCACTCAACGCTTACGAATTTTCGTCGCCTATTTAGGCGACATCAAAATATGTAGCATTAATTTAACCTTTTTACTATTATTAAATATGTTTATTTCACCTAATAAAACCAGCTTGGGTTTAAAAGTATTAAGTGGGTCACGGGCAAAAAAAAGTGTGAAATGTGAAAATTACCGGGCCATATCAAAACAATGTTTGGGAAACACTGGTCTATTGCATCAGTCAACCGCCTAGTTTATCTCCTAGACATAACGACAAGCATTGACTCTATTGCGGCAGGAATAGGCAAGGCGATTGCACCAGTTGCATCAGGACGAGACATTGCGGAACTCTACCACATAGTAGTCTCAATGTTGTTGTCACGTATAGCCAATCGGCGGGATTATCAGGTAACTCGCAAAGCGAAATTATCGCAATTGTTTAATTAATTATTCTTGTTTCACTAATTGAAGGACTTATAGATCACGCTTATCCTTGTATACTAATTGAAGGACTTATAGATCACGCTTATCCTTGTATACTAATTGAAGGACTTATAGATCACGCTTATCCTTGTATACTAATTGAAGGACTTATAGATCACGCTTATCCTTGTATACTAATTGAAGGACTTATAGATCACGCTTATCCTTGTATACTAATTGAAGGACTTATAGATCACGCTTATCCTTGTATACTAATTGAAGGACTTATAGATCACGCTTATCCTTGTATACTAATTGAAGGACTTATAGATCACGCTTATCCTTGTATACTAATTGAAGGACTTATAGATCGACGATTATTGCAGATAACACGCGTTCGAAAGGTTGATTTTACGAGAATGATATCTCCTAGTTATTCCTTTAAGTTCCTAGAATCTCATTATACTGACTAAAAATTTCGCAATAGGTTGTCCGTTACACAGAACAATATTACTCTAGGGAAGTCCGTCAGCTTATAGGCTATAGCCCGTTTTGTTGATGCTCATATGAACACACAGAGTTAAAACAAAATATAATATGTATGTAACGTAACTTAACGGTACAGATATATACATGTTTTATTCAGTTAACACCAAAACCTCAGAAATACAAACTTCTATATTCATCACACTTGTCCCTGTCGGGAATCGAACCGGAGCCCCATCGATAGCGTATTCAGCTTCGCTAATTTCTAACCAGTCAAGTTCAGATATATGTATGTCCCTATTTGCTTTTTCGGTATACTCTACAGCTTAAAGAACTTTTCTGGTATTAACACATAAATTAGATTGTTTCCATCGTCGGCACTTGGTGAAACTGCATTTTAAATTATGTATTACGAATAAACTCACTTGTACTTCCAGTTCACGTATATTTTTAATTTTTTACTTTTCACATCCAACCGGTTTCGCTTATTAAAGCAATCAGGGATGTTTTACACATATTTTATAATATCTTTAACATATTTTTTACAATTCAAGTTATATTATTAGCTACTCTTTATAGGTGGGTATTAGACAAATATTTCAATTTGACACAAACGTCTGGCTGACTGGGTTACCAACATGATATTTTTTCCCCAAAAATTATTAACACATAAAGTGTCATTAGATTTGTTACAATTTCATAAGTACCATAGGCTATAATTTTAATCGATTAAACAATGTGCAGTAATTATGATTTCTCAGCAGGTAGAGTTTTTAATTTAACTTTGTGGATTATTGAAAGTGTATTTTGATAACCACACTTCAGTGAATAAATGGGTATACAATGTTTATTTATGCAATAATATTGATATTTCAGCCAGTGATCAAGTGCAAGCTATACAAAATGGCATTGACGACTTGGCCCGTGCTTCCTGTGTTAAATTTTCACCCTACAGAAAAGGCGATCGCGATGCTGTAGTAATACAGGTAATCTTTTTGTCTACACTTTACACTAGTAAAGTTGTTTTGTATTTTTGTATTTTGTATAAAGTGAAACTTCTTTAGACTTTCTCCGTTGGTACGGACATGTAGAAAGAATGGCAGGGAAACAGATATACAATGCGAAAATGGAAGGATGTAGGTACCGGGGAAGACCAATGCTGACATATAATGATCAGATTGATCGAGTACTGTCCGAAAGTGGTGGCAAGTCTTCGCAATCCGTCGGTGTTTATGAAGAAAGTATTGAATGTAGAGGAAGCGAGACAAGTCTGCAAGGATCGTGATGTATGGCACTCGGTTCTCTGTTAGGGATCTGGCGTGAAGATATGTATGTGTGTAATTTTTTTAGAATCGTTGTAATTTGAAACTCGATAAAATGAAAATGTGGCACGATAAAGAAAGAAACAATCACGTAAATGCATTGCGTAAATGAGATGGTGAGAGAATGTGACGGTGAGAGAAAGGGATATATTCATGAACTATTCTACTCATATATTCCACAGTATTATATACATATTTAAAGTATCATCTATTTAATAGTTTCAAAACCAGCCAGACAGAAACAAATAGTTGGTACAACCAAAGACGTTATACTGCAACATTTTACTTCTCAAATACGAAAAACCTTTTCTTTGACTCCATTAATTTATCTTTCTATCTTTCATTCTTTTGTAGCTAAATCAATAGTTTTATATCTACAGTGTGTGAGCTCACACTTGATTTTTTGTAATGAATAAACACCAACACTACTGAAATGATATTAATTAATTCATTAGAAAGTTACATTATTTATTCATTAATCTGCCGTTTATATGTATGTATTTTGTATGTATATATAAATGTGTGTGCGAAGATAACTGGAGTATTGTTGATTGGAACGTTGCAAAATTTAATAGGCAAATTATTGAGACAAAAAAGTTCGAACATGAGTTAAATCGATTGATGAGAGTTGCCGAGCCATAGGGGATTTAACAGGGGGTTCAAAAATCCGATATTAACGCTATTGCTATCGAGATATAACAGTTCAGAGTGCTCTAAATATATGATGGGTTCAAAGTGCATGGATTAATTATTTAATACACAATTAATTGATGTTATTTTAACAGTTATGCATCGATGTGACGATGTGATGTGGTTCGACTCCCGGAAGCAAACATTTATTTGATGAGCATAGATGTTTGTGTTTCTGGAATGTATTGATAACTGACACTCATATTACAAGCAAATAAATTGCTTACTTAGGGGTTAGGTCAACTCTTGTAATTTGTCCAGTAATATTTATTTATTTTATTTAAGTACTTATTATTTAATATGCCCGATTTTTCGATATGTTTACCACTTTTCACGTAGGTAGTGGGAATTAATACCTTTTGGATATTAGGTACCTACTGAGTGTGATAGCTGCAAATCTAAATAAATAAATAAATAAATATTCACGGGATAAATTACACTTACTGATCTAACCCCAAAGTAAGCAAAGTATTTGCTTGTGTTATGGGTGTAAGTCAATGATACTAATACATAGAAATACATATATAAATACTTTTACATACATAATAAACACCCAAACCCCAAAATACAAACATTTATGCTCATCACACAAATGCTTGTCCCCGTCGGGGATCGAATCCGAGCCCCGTTGATCGCGTAGTCAGGGTCGCTAACCACTCGACCAACGGGGCGGTCAAATCTGCCTAACATTTTTGAAATGTGGCAATGAAATTTTTTTGTGTATTAAATTTCAGCATTGTCTTAATCGCAAAAATATCTCATTTCCAGGGTAGCAGACGAGGTTGCTTCTCACAAGTAGGCTATCAAGGAGGATACCAAGTATTGAATCTCTCCGGCCGTCATCCAGTTGGTCGGGGATGTTTTCGCCATGGCACCGTCGTCCACGAGCTGCTCCACACCCTTGGTTTCTATCACATGCAGAGTAGTCCTGATCGCGATGACTACATTGAAGTTGTTTGGGAAAACATTCTTAAACGTAAGTATATTTCATATCGACACCTTAGAATCTGTTGCTTTTTATATATAACAAAGAAGTAGACGGCTCTCCTGATGGAAAGAAACAACCATCGCCTTTATAACAAAAAAATGTTAATGGAGTGTTATTATCCGTGTGACGAGACGGTAATGACACTTGAATTAGGATACCTGCAAACCTACCTTTTAAACCGGAACACAGCAGTGACAATCACTAATGTTATTGGGGCAGGAATCGGTAAGCCGGTGCTACCGAACCCGGGCGAGACGATGCGAAATTCTACCATCTAATTGTCACGGTAGTAGTGACACATTTGATCCTTCTGGCTCAATGACAGATGATCTATTCTTCAAAAGACCAACATAGGAGTTGAATCAGTATTGGTGTATGTCCTATTTAAACATCATCTAAAATTTATAAAATTAGAACAACAAAATTTATATGAATGAAATATTAGTCCGTTATATTTGTGTGCGTGTATATTTTATTGGCGAAATTGATATGTACCTAGTGAAGTTTCCTAAGTGAGAACTCAGTTTCAGCTATTACTACCGCTTTCTTTAAAAAAATCCTGTAGTACAGCAACGCCATTTTTCTTTATGACTGTTTCAAAGACACTTATTTTACAAAAATATGTGTTCTTTACTTTTCATAGGACGGCATGGTTTTTCACGGCTTGTTCCTTGCGATAAACGAAATTGACAGCATGATGCCTGAGCGTGTTCATCAGCTGTTGTGTACATCGTCTAACTCAGGGTCGCTCCAGAGATATTACTTACCGAGAAAAATCGCAATAACATTTTACGCCCAAACCGAGAAACGAACTTTATAATCTAAGCTGATAAGACTAGCACTGAAACATTTGTCAGTCAAGAGTCAAGAGTTTACTCTTTTTTATGCCATGGCATGACGTAAATAATCAGGCAATTATATTATTGTGTTACAATTTTACATTAAGTATTACCTAACCTACTAACTTAAATCGTGGAATAAATTTATCTTCAATAAGGTACTCTGTGACTACTTTCCGTCGTATGATCGGCATACAAATTAAGACTTTCATTTAATATCAATAAAATCCGCATAAGTACAACGTAGCACTCTAGTAGCACTTAAAAATAACTCGGATTAATTCGACTTAGTGGCTAGCTAGCTAATCGAGATACTTGTAAAAAAAAACTATAAACAGTCGACACTACATTTTCAGTTCAATCATCTATTTTATTAAAAAAGGCAGTAGGTATATTGATTTTTGAAAAGCTGGAAAATATTTTGGAAACTATGTTCAATTTGATCTTTTGGATGGCATTTAACAAAATTTTTGAGATCTAAAATATTGCTTTAGGTAAATCACTACATAGTATAAAGCAAAGTCGCTTTCTCTGTCTGTCCCTATGTCCCTATGTATGCTTAAATCTTTAAAACTACGCTACGTATTATGATGCGGTTTTTTGTAATAGATAGAGTGATTAAAGAGGAAGGTTTATGTGTATAAAAACATTCAATATATTGTAGAAAAATACTGCAATTTTTGAGTTTTCCGATGTCATGTCGTAAATAATTATATTTTTTCCGCTTATATTGCAAACGCAGGCTAAACCCTACGAGATTTATCAAAATAATGTACTAAGTATTTGTACACCTTGAAAAGGTCTACAGAAAAGTCCGCGATGGTATATGTCTAGCTCTTATGGATAACCCACAATAGCATTTTTTTGTCATTTACTTTTTACGAGAAATAATGGCTTTTTTCAAAGCAATTTTAAGCAATACAGCACTAATTCTTATCCAATTAAATACCTTAAATGTATTGTTGATTTAATATAGATCAATATGGCTGTTTACAGCATGTAATTTAAATAAATATTTTCGAAGATATTACAGATTTAATTTAAAATGCAGGGGCATAGCGGTTGCGGGGTTACCGGCCGGTCGGGCGGCGCGTGCGCGGTGTGTTCTGAAACCGCTGGGAAACGTGTTAATTTTCGGATAAATAAATATAGGACTTCAGCTGAAAACCAAAATTTAGTACATTCCTTTTTTTAACTAAATATTACCATATGAAAATCATGTGGATGATGAGACATAGATTAACAAATTATTTTTCCTGTTTTCAGAATTTTATATGATCAAGTAAAGTACATTCTATCATGAAATAAGTTACGACATTCCTTAGGTAATTTCTTCAGGTATATCGTATAATTTTTGTAAAATTGTTATTTAACAATCAATGTAAAAAAACGTGATTTAGCAAAAAAGTTTTTTACCACTTTACTTACTTACTTTTCATTTTACTTTTAATTTTTTTTCACTGAATGACATAGGCTATTTGAAAAAAAAAATTTCCCACTACGTATGTAGATAAGGAAGTTACTGATTTTACCCCGATTTTCGAAAATCGAGTTTTTACCAGATGTCCACGTTTAGAGGTCCAAGAATCTTTTCCGACTATTTTCACGATGACGTCAGTATGTCTGTCTGTATGTATGTATGTATGTATGTATGTATGTGTGTGTGTGTGTGTGTATGTGTGTGTGTGTGTGTGTGTGTGTAGGTGTGTATGTAAACATCTCATAACTTTTGAATGGCTAGACTGATCGAAACGCAGTTGGATTCTGCTCAACTTAGATTTCCTGAAAATTTGAACAGGTTCGGTCCAGGAGATTTTGAGAAATTTTGAAAAAACACCAAAAAAATGTTGACGAAACAGTATTTTTTTAATATAACTTCCAGATTTATGTACCGATTGAGTAGAAAAACTAATCAGCTCTATTCGTCAAAAAACTATGTCTAATAAATAAATTGCATTAAAATCGGTTTATCCGTTTGAGAGTAATCGTTGACGAAAAATTATGAAAAAGTATTTTTTCGAAATAGCTTCGAAATTTTTCAACCAATCATTTTTTGGTGTCCTACGATATTTTAGTACTTAAAAAACTACGTCAAATGCCGTTTCAAAAATCAAAATCGAATCTCATTCTCAAACTTATAGCTTTTCATACGTTGTTTTCAGCAAACTTACTTAAGTTTTTTTAAATAACTTTCAAGTGAATTTACCGATTGACTTAAAAATATTACCAGCTTTTGTTCCGTTAATTTAATCAAAATCGATCAATTTGTTTGGGATTTATCAATGAAGAAAATTAAAAATAAAATATTTTTTGACATAGCATCGAAATTTTTCAACTTATCGATTATTTAGGTAAAACAATATTTTAGATCTCAAAAATTGAGTTGAATGCCATCATCGTTTTCAAATATACAGCTTTTCAAAAATTAATAATACTGTCATTTTTAACAAAATAGATGTTTGAACTGAAAAATCTATGCTTATATTTTTTACTCTTGAGCTTAAAATACCATAATTTAGTGAGAAGTTTCAGGGATGGCCCGTAGGGTCAACCATTTACACATTTTTTTCCCATTTGTCCTGATGCCCCGCTTTAATAAATCGCAGGGTCAAGCCTTCAACGTTGCAGGCTTAGATTTGAGCATTGACTGCTTTTCAAATGGCCAACTATATATCGCTCTTTCAAGAGTAACCTCTAAAGAAAACATATTTGTATTGTCTAATGGCAAGAAAGCTGTGAAAGTTGTATATAAAGACATTCCATAATATATTGATTTTAAAAATAAAAGAAATAGGTAAAAATGTATAAACTAAAAATGTAGTACCTATATGAATTTAGATATTCCAGAGATAGCAGGAAATCTTCATAGGGAAAGAGGAATCGTTTTACTCCAAATTTAACGCGTGTGGGCCACGGGCAGTAATGATAAATCAAAACTACTGGATCGATTTTAATCATTATTTTCCTGTGCGAAGCCGGGGCGGGCCGCTAGTAATCGATAAGTTGAAAAATTTCGCGGCAGTGTTAAAAACATTTTTTTTAATTTTCGTCGTTGATAAATCCCAAACAAATTGACGGATTTTGATCTAATTAACGGTATTTGTTGCGGTTTTTTAAGGAGAAAAGGTGATAAGATTTTTAAGTCAATCGGTGTATTAGCCTGAAAGTTATTTTAGAAATATTAAGGCCCAATTTTTCAATGGGCGCTTAAAACGTCAGAAAGCTAACTAACTATTCAATAACTTTAACTGATATTTTAACAAACGAATAAAATGTTTCAATTTTTCAAAGCACATATAACATTCAGTTAGCTACCTGGCTGATTTTTGTGACTAGCTTCACACATATTTGCGAGAGCGTGACGCGCTTATGTACGTTTACAGAATTTAGAAAGAGATAAAGTACTTCGAAGTAATGTTAGGAGCTGTCATAATATGACTCACGTAAGTCGTAAATTGTAACCAGAACTCGGCTTGGCCTGTCTGTTTGTTATTATTTTACTTCGTTCGAACTTCGAATCAAAAACCATGTGTTGTAATTTCTTTATTGGTTCGAATAGTTTCTATTGCTGTCACAAAGTACCTATTTTGCTATCCTCTCCTGATAGAAAGAGAAACGATCGCCTATAGATAACAAAGATGTTAATGGTGCGTAAATGTGGCATTAACAACATTTGTTTAACTGACCATTGAAAAATTGGGCCTAATAAGTAACTTCTAAATACGAGTGCCACTAACAGTTTTTTGTGCATAAGCCAAACTTGATAACCCTAACGCAACCGCCGAGCGTAGGTGTGAAAAGTGAAGTACATACATCTGACTTCAGTTTGAAAGTGAAAACCATAGATTTGGACCATGATTCTAAAACGGACACTGTTGAAAATTGAGACGGAAACTTTCGATTTTTCGTCAATTTTTTATGGTGCGTTGCTATCTTGTGGCGAGGTCTAATGCCACATGCATAAGTTTACCGGCTACCTTACCCTCCAAACCGGAACACGACAGTGACAAGCGCTGTCGCTATTGCGGCAAGAATAGGTAAGGCGATGGTATCAGACCCGGGCAAGACAATGCAAAACTCAACCACCTAGTAGCCACGATGGTAGTGACTCACATAGTCAATCGGTCGCCTTTTACGACCTGCCAGGCAGAACGTTAGTTGGCCTATTCTTCAAAGGAGCTCGGGATCAACACGGGGAAAGCTGATTAGCGACCGTCAGCTAAACTAGTCTCCAAAAAGCTCGGTGTGCTCAGCAGAGCGAGACAGTACTTCCTTCCGGCCCATCGCCTTCAACTTTATAAGGCACAGATACGGCCTCACATGGGTCTCACATCTCCGGGCCGGAGATGTGAGACTCCCCGTACCAGCTTGTTCCTCTAGATCGCATTCAGCGTAGAGCGGTTGGAATCGTTGACGACCAGGCTATTTCGAAACAGCTTGACTCTTTGGCTTTGGGCAGAGGTGTAGTTTCACTCTACATCTTCTATCGTATTTATGATGGGGAGTGTTCCGACGAGTTGTTTGGATTAATTACTGCCGCCAAATTCCACATTCGGATATCGCGTCAAAATTTGAGTTCCATCCTGACCATCTCGATGTCTAGAAATACACAATTATAAGAAACTCCCGATGTTTTTTGTCTCGCACTACTCTGTTGTGGAATCAATTACCGGCAGGGTTATTTCCGAACGGATACGACTTAGGGACCTTCAAGAAAAGAGCTTACTCATTCTTAAAAGGCCGGCAACGCAACTGCAAGACCTCTGGTATTGCAAATGTCCATGAGCGGCGGTGATCACTTACCATCAGGTGCACCTCTTGCTCGTTTGCCCCCTCTTCTTTAAAAGAAACTTAAAAAAAAAATGTTTTAATAATATTATTTTCATCAATAAAAAAATTAGTAAAAAACATCAGTCTAGCTGTCCATGTGTAAAAAAGGGGCCAATTTTGTTGCGATTTTTGTGAGTTTGGGTTGTATTTGTCTAGAATAGGCTAAAAAGTATTAAAATATAATATTCATCAATAAAAGACAGTAAAATATATTAGTCTAGCCGTTTATCTTTACATATCGCCCCCCCCCCCCCCCCCCTGTAACACTGTCACTTATGCAAAAATTTAGTTTTTCAGGAAAAGCATTTAAAACTTTGACACCTCACAAAACAATGACTTTAGAAGATATAGATAAGATATATACATCTTATACTTATATTACTTATACAATAGCTTATACTACATCGTCAACTTTAACTTTACTTTTATATAAATAATGATTACTTAATATTGTAAAAATGAGTTAAATCTATATTAATATTATAAATGCGAAAGTTTGGATGTTTGGATGGATGTTTGTTACTCAATCACCCAAAAACTACTAAACGGATTTGAATGAAATTTGGCACATAGGTAGATGATGATCTGGAATAGCACATAGGTTATTTTTATTCCAAAAAAATTAGGTGATCCCGCGGGATTTACCAAAAACTTATAATGCAGCGGGCTGCACGCTGCAGCTAGTATTATATTAAATTTAACTCATTTTTGTATTTTTTATAAAAGTGCCAGTGTTGCATTGGGGTTGCGATATATTCATACACAGACTAGATAGGGATATGTATTCATATATAGTTAATTATTTTACAACTTACTTTAATAAACGGTAACATGATTTGATGGGAATCGAAATAAAAATATACATATTAAAATAAACACCCGGAAACCCGTAAGTACAAACATTTTTGCCCATTCCACAAATGCTTGTCCCCGTCGGGGATCGAACCCGAGCCCCGTCGATTGCGTAGTCAGGGTCGCTATCCACTCGACCAACGGGGTGGTCAACTAAATGTTGCCATTTTATATTTTCGCTAAGATTAGTAGAACATTTTTGTAAATGTTATTAACTTCCCGCTACGTATGTAGATAAGGAAGTTACTGATTTTACCCCGATTTTTGAAAATCGAGTTTTCACCATATCTCCACATTTTAAGGTCCTAGGAACCTTTTCCTACTATTTTCACGATGACATCAGTATGTCTGTATGTGTGTATGTATGTGTGTGTGTGTGTGTATGTGTGTATGTAAACATCTCATAACTTTTGAACGGCTGAACCGATCGAAACGTGATTGATGGCATTCGATTGGATTCTACTCAACTTAAGTCTAAACTTTCTGAAAATTTGGACCAAGTCGACGCAGGAGATTTTGAGAAATTTTGAAAAAACCCCAGAAAATTCTTTGGCGAAACAGTTTTTTTATATAACTTCCAGATTTATGTGCCGATTAAGTACAAAAACTATTCAGCTCTATTCTTCAAAAAATTACGTTTAATGCACAAACTGCATTAAAATCAGTTTATCCGTTTGGGCGAAATCGTTGACGAAATTTTTCAACTAATCATTTTTTGGTATTCTACGATATTTTAGTACTAAGAAAACTACATCGAATGTCGTTTCAAAATTCCAAATCGAATTTAATTTTCAAAAGTTACAGATTTTTAAATATTAAAATTACCTACGTTGTTTTTAGCAAACTTACTTAAAATTTTGAAATAACTTTCAGACTAATACACCGATTGACTTAAAAATCATTGCGGCAGGAATAGGTAAGGCGGTGGTACCAGACCCGGGCAAGACAATGCAGAACTCTACCACCTAGAAATTACGATGATAGTGATTCGCATAGCTATTCGGTCGCCTTTTACGACCTGCCTGGCAGAACGGCAGTTGGCCTATTTTTCAAAGGAAGCCGGGACCAACACAGGGAATTTTTTTTTCAATATTATTCACAGATACCCTATTTTGGTACTACCGTCACTACTACTACTACTACCGTACATTAAAAACGGTAGTCAGATATTGTGATGAGTAAGAGTTTGCCGACGTTCTTTGTTTCAGCTGCCCGGCACAACTTCAGAAAATATAATTCATTTGCTGTGTCTGATTTTGGCGTTGGATACGATTATGAAAGTGTCCTGCACTATAGCCGCAAGGCTTTCTCGTCAAATGGACAAGACACTCTTGTTCCGAAACAGGTGAATTCATTCGCTCTTATATTTTTTTTGAGTTAAAAATAACAACAAGTAAAGTATTTTTGTAATTACTTAGAAGAATAATTTATTAGAGAACGGTATGAGTAGCAGTTAATTACAAGCCTTTTTGTTTTCTATATTTACTTATGTATAACCTTTATTACCTACACAGTTTTATTTTAACCATTGACGTGTATAATATTTTAACACATTGTTTAAAATCTCTATAATTTCAGGAAGCTAATCGAAATTCGTATTCATTGCACAACAAATTTGCACAAAAAATTGCAAAAAAACATTAAAAACACTTATTTTATGGAGACGAGATGCTTTCACGAGATTATTTTTATTCTTGTATTTAACGAAAGCATATCACTTCTTTTAAACGATGTAATATTTTTACGAACGTATATTAGGTGTTCACATTTAATTTTTCTTGTAAGGAAACTCTTGGGCTAATATTTTAAATTCAGTCAATTAGTCAACTGATTAATTCTTTATTGGCATAGGTTAAATAGGGTTAGGGTCAATTGTTTCGATTTCCGGCATAAGAGAATTTACTTGTTGCGCGGACAATGTCCGTGGGGCCGACGTGGCGCGGTGTCTGCGAGCTGGATTACCCCGCACATGCCGCTGATTTTATTTAGTTACTTCAGGGACAACAAAAATTAATAACACACAAATACCAAAATAACCAGCAATACCATAAGTACATATATAATTTTTTTAAGAACTTACTTTTGATAATAAAGTATGTATATCCTTTTTTATAAATGCAGTTTTTTTTATTTTGAGTCCGTGTGGAACTTAACCCTAGAGTTTTACATGTAAACATATGAAAAAATATGTCTCGACTTACGTCGCATATTTCGAGAACCTAACATGCCGTAAGTACAAGGACTGCCGTACACTTAAATGTAGAGTTTTTCTCGTTTTTTCAACGGGATATTTTCTCTTACACACGCGCTTATGCTCGCCTACTCTATCTTTACATTATTATGTCTATAGTAACCTCTTGTTTTGACTTACTGAACAATAGTGACAGGGACATCGACATGTAACCATCTAAATAACAACAAGTAAAGTATTTTTGTAATTACTTAGAAGAATAATTTATTAGAGAACGGTATGAGTAGCAATTAATTACAAGCCTTTTTGTTTTCTATATTTACTTATGTATAACCTTTATTACCTACACAGTTTTATTTTAACCATTGACGTGTATAATATTTTAACACATTGTTTAAAATATCTATAATTTCAGGAAGCTAATCGAAAATCGTATTCATTGCACAACAAATTTGCACAAAAAATTGCAAAAAAACATTAAAAACACTTATTTTATGGAGACGAGATGCATTCACGAGATTATTTTTATCCTTGTATTTAACGAAAGCATATCACTTCTTTTAAACGATGTAATATTTTTACGAACGTATATTAGGTGTTCACATTTAATTTTTCTTGTAAGGAAACTCTTGGGCCAATATTTTAAATTCAGTCAATTAGTCAACTGATTAATTCTTTATTGGCATAGGTTAAATAGGTTAAATGGCATAATAACATATTTTGTCAGACAGTGGGGTGCTAATTTTGAATGACGACTGATTGTACTGCAAATTGTCTTCACTGCTCTTTTCTGTAATATAAAAAATAGTATTTATTTCATTGTTTGCAATTACATCTAGTCGTTAATCATAAGTGTGTTTCTTGACAATTCCAAGTATTAAATACTATAGAATAGAATAAAATAGAATATATTTTTATTTAAAATGAGTATAGAAGTAGTATTGCATCAAGTAGACGACGAAGTAATTTGAGACTGGATTTGGGATGCTCATAGAAATTCCAAGTTAAGATGTCATCTTAAAATTTGAAAGCTAAATAGAAATAGATACAATTGTAATTGTAGAACTAAAATAATAAATTTTGGACAATTAAATGTATTTTAAAAAATTATGTTTAAATTTCAGGGTGGAGCTGATATTGGTCAACGAATTGGCTTATCCCAAAAAGACGTCCAAAAGTTAAACAAGATGTATTGCGACGCCGATTCTGACACTGCAGAAGAAAATAGCGACGCCTCAAAGAAATCAACGTCGAAAAAGAAGACGAAAAATAAACCTTTTCAAGGCCACGGAATTGGATATCAACAAGGTAAAACCGTGGTTATCAAATTACCTACAGCTGAAGTATACAACTTGCAAGATTCACCACAATTTCAAATGTTTGATTATTTTAGTAGCACGACGAAAGCCCTGCCAGCGGCGTCTTTTGAAGGATTTAGAACTGGGAAAGAAATAAACTATGAGTTTTTACCATTAGAAGTCATATCACAGAAGGATATTAAGTCTATTCCTATTATACCGAAACCTGAAGAACAATCTCTTACAAGAGAATTACCAGTTACAAACTACAAACAAATGATAAAATCCGAAGCAGATAACTCTGATATAGATGACGATTTAAAAGAAGCCTTTTACAAATTATCGAGCATTGCGAAACCTCATACACATTTAGAAAATTTGTCAGTTCATAACGTTGAACCTCCCGTGACGGATAAGGTAACAGAAGATTATGATCTAACTGACGCCTTTTACAAATTACCTAAAATAGTCAAACCGCAAAATCCGGAGAATAATCCAAATTACAATTACTACGAATCTCCTGGACAAGAAAAACTGTTACAGAAAAATGTAGACCAAGATGTCCAAATAAATTCTAGATTAATCCCAAGTAACGTAAATAGACAACACCAAATTATAAATGATCAAATTTCTACATATAATTCTCCTTATACTAGAAATAATGAACAGAATAATCGTCGCCGGACGTCGCCTGGAAATGAAAAAAATATACAAGAAAAACCAAATTACGAGAAAGTAAGTTATCTAAGTTATAAATTGGAACCACGCAGTGTGAATAAAGAACATGAAGATATTAATGAACAAATTTCGCCATATATATCTCCTTTATCTAAAGAAAACATTTCTAAACATACTGATGAAGGGGAAGTTGAAGATAAATCACAAAACTTTAGAGTAGTACCCAATAATAATTATCAGACTGAAATTCTCCCTGACTACCATTATAAGGGTTATAACAAACCGAATGAACAAAATGGTAATCTTAAATACATAGATTCTGAGCAATATTTTCCTCAATCTGTTTATGCAAGGGATAAAGAACCGGAGAATGTATACTATGATGATAGGTCACGAGAATTTCAACAAGATGAGAGGATTGATCCACATCAACATAATCAATCATGGATTCATCATAAATATCCGTTTACTAATGAACAAGTGTGGACTAGTGATTCAATTCCTGTTACTCATAGAATATTTAAAAATGGTCAGTTGAATCATGAGTATGTGATCAAAAATCCGAAATTAGCAGAAACTTTTAGATAATTTTCGTTGTTATACTGTAGTTATAATTTAGCAATTATTAAAATATTGTAGTACATAATCAATTTAGATAATAGTTTTAAAGTGAGAGTTAAATTATGCAATAAGTGTTAAATACATAAGTTTTACATAACATGTTACTTTATTTCTCATAACTCTATTGTTAGTATATTTTTGGTTTTCAGAACAAGTGTTCTGTTATTGTCGATCGACAGTACGATCCGTAGAGTACCTATTTTAAATAGATACATGCCCTGGTAACTCACGATTAATCTAATTGCCGCAATAGTATGCAACTTTTCATACAGTGTGGCCGGTTTCTGTTGATACTCATGGGGTAATTTTGGTACGTTTTTCGTTAAAGATATTATTAGTTATATCCTTTTATTGTGATTAGTCATTTATTAAAAATTAAAGATTTATTTGAAACATTTTATTTTAATTTTTAATGAGTGAATGAAATGAAATGAGATATTTAAAAACACAACTACGTAAATACTTATATCATATTAGGTAGTATTCTGCCTACCCTTTCGGGGATAAGGGCGTGAATATACTTTTACTTAGGTTAGCAGTAGCAAATCTGTCAAAATATCTTTAAAATTATTCTGCAGCTGCGTTTTTAGTTTTGCGGTGTTCAACAGCTATGGGTTGAGCTTTCCGACCCTGTTATACCAAAATATCAACAACTTTATGTAAGTATTAATGATGACTTGAGAAAGGACATGTCCAGTTCGAGTATTTTGAAAAAAAAATAAAGCTAAGCGACTGAAGTAGGTACCGGGTATGGAGTGTAAAAAGCATAATCAATCTTATACGATTAATGTCATCGAAATAGTATAAAATACGGTAACCAGAATAGTGCTCATGTAGCAATAGCATATAGTGGATACGATTTTAAATAAACTGATTTAAAAGAATTAAAGTTTGCTAATTTTTTGCGCTTTCTTTCAAAATGATTAACTGGTGCAGCCACACCATCTTTTTTTAGGCTGTTGCTGAGACACTGATATTGTGTTCTGTCCTCATAATGTCGGGGAATCCAGGTAATATGATCAAATTGATCGAGTGCTCTCCGAGGGTTCAGTATTGCCGAAAGCGGTGTATTTGTTACAGAGTTGTGGTTAGATGTCGTTTAGATATATCTAATTATATGTGTGAATTAAAACATTATACACATGTAAATTAAACGAAATAGCTTATGGTAAAATACATATTGTCTTGTTAAATCTAATTGAAGGCACATTTACGTTTGTTAATAAAATAAAGTTAGTAAAGTCAAGTAATAGAATGGAGAACATTATGTTAAATAAAAAATAAATAAATAATGTAAGTACTATTTCGCGATACAGATAACGAAGGAGCGTTGATATGCGCCGCGTAACCTTTGAAGATGTAGGTAAAATAGGCACACAGAGTAGAGGAGCCAAAATAATTAAAAAGCAAGAAAATGAATTTGGAATGCGGTTCTTTTTTTAAAGACGCATGCACAGCAAAAAACATGGCGGCTTCGCGCGTCAATTACAGAAGAAGCCAATCAGATATGATTACGTAATGCGCATGCACCATTAAAGAGAAACACGTATACTTAAATCATTGACGTGTATAATATTACCACCTTAAATTAAAGTACAGTGGACTTACGTCGTTTCGATTTACGTCGTTTCAAGTTACGTCGAACAATGTTTTGACACTATTCCTCAAGCATACATCAATTGTTTCGATTTCCGGCATAAGAGAATTTACTTGTTGCGCGGACAATGTCCGTGGGGCCGACGTGGCGCGGTGTCTGCGAGCGGGATTACCCCGCACATGCCACTGATTTTATTTAGTTACTTCAGGGACAACAAAAATTAATAACACACAAATACCAAAATAACCAGCAATACCATAAGTACATACATAATTATTTTAAGAACTTACTTTTGATAATAAAGTATGTATATCCTTTGTTATAAATGCAGTTTTTTTATTTTGAGTCCGTGTGTTACTTAACCCTAGAGTTTTACATGTAAACATATGAAAAAATATGTCTCGACTTACGTCGCATATTTCGAGAACCTAACATGCCGTAAGTACAAGGACTGCCGTACAATTAAATGTAGAGTTTTTCTCGTTTTTTCAACGGGATATTTTCTCTTACACACGCGCTTATGCTCGCCTACTCTATCTTTACATTATTATGTCTATAGTAACCTCTTGTTTTGACTTACTGAACAATAGTGACAGGAATATCGACATGCAACCATCTACCGACGTATACTGTAATCATGAAGTTAGGTATAGGTGGAGCTAGCACTCGTATTAATCACCTGAAACAAATATCTACGTCATAATATCTTTTTCTATGAGGTCTCACCATCACTTTTTAAACAGCTGTGTTACAAAGAGAGGGTGAGACCTCAGAAGATGACAGCAGTACTTATTTAAAGTTGTTTTAAGTAGGTATTAGAAGTGCTGCCTCCAGATATAATACAGCTTCATGTTCTGTAACATATGCCATAGTAGTAATTTTGCGCACGCCACATCAGCCCCCAGAATCGTTAAAAAATTGAAAAACATATGAGACATTCGTAACCTGTTACCTGCGTATTTGGAAAGCAGCCCGAAAATGATTGCAGTATCACCGGCGTGGAAATATCAGGTTCTGCATAACAAAGCATGTACTCAGGTTTGAATCTATCTCTATATACAGTAGTAGGTTTGCCTCTTATATCTGCCTTGAAGAAGGTATTTTCGCGTTTTATAATATTTGACCAGGTCTAGCGTAACGATGTTCGTAAAGAACACAGGCGGTTTTGGTTTTATGCATCCCATATGTGTCTTTCGGACGAATATTAGATAAACTAGAATAATTTTCTACGTTTTTTAATATTAATAAAATAAAATCTATCGCTGGGAACAATCTTATAAAAAACATTGAGACTTTAATTTGATTGACTTCTATCATATTTAGGTTTACATATAAAACTTTAATTACACTTCCATTAAAACAACAATAAGTTTTTTGTAATAATTTTCATTATAAGTATCAAATAAAAATTCTCCCTGTTTTTGTACTAAAGAATAGTTTAAAGCTAATTTTTTTTTCGTTATTTTAAGTATCTAAAATGTGTCTTGGTAAAATCTTAGCTCAGAATTTTGTCAATCTAACTTAGATTTCTGATATTAGCAGTTGTACTAAATATACTCAATGACAAGATAAATACCTAAACACAGACTACTAAGAAGAGAACTGAATGTTTACGTTAACCTTACCTAAATTCCAACTTTATTTAGCTACTATTCCTTAAGTTTAAAAAATAATTATTAAATGCGTATAAGTTGAGGAGTTGATATAGAAACTTACGGAATATATTAAACGTTAAGGTAATAACTAAAAAACGCTGTATGAAAATCTCACCCGAGTCCTTTGCTTACTGCTCAAATATTGCTAACAAAAACCGGAGTAATACAGTAGTAGCCTTAAACTTTTGGATATTTTCGCACAAAAGAGAAATAATCTGCGTAATGTGCGGCCTCTGTTACGTAGTATTGTATACTCTTTGGGCCTCTGAAGGATTGAAATGAGTTATGAGTTATACCCATGAGAGAACGTATCGAAGAGTCCCAGCATTTCCAAACTGACTGAAGAAAATCCTACTTCTTCTTTCCAAATTGTGCGTATGGTAAAATGAACTAGGGGTATGACTTAACTCAATCACCATCTGTACTACAAGTGATCGCTGTTTTAAGCACCTTTGCATGTAGATCGTACGCTGTTGTTAGTTAGTGCTAAAAACCAACTAAATGAAAAACTCTTTAAATAAATAAAAACTGAAAGATTCTATCAATTTGAAGCACTTATATTGATTGTTTCTTTCCGTTATTATACTTTCAGATTAAGCAAAGCGTGATTTCCAACCAGCGATGATCGCGTTTGCGACTGTATCAGTTTTGATGCCATAGAGCGGTAAATTATTTTCGACCTTAGATAAAGGAAACTACTACTAGATATGAAATAACTAAGCAAAAACTGTGTAATTTCGTCTCGAGTAATAGCCGACTTAAGGACAGCTGTTTACTATCTACATAACAATTGATAAATTATATTATAGGTTTTTATTTTAGATTTAAGGTACACACTAAAATTATAGAAAAATACAAATAAACGCTAAAATCAATTTAATATTTTGTAAACAAAGGGTTATTTGACATTTTACGTACATTGACAGCGTATTTTAGTAATGGCGTATTGGCCGCAAGCTGTTAAAGGTGACGTTATTTTCTCAAATGATTTGAAATTAGAGCACTGACAAATTTTTTGTAGCTTTGTCTATGATGAAAATTCGAACTTGTTAGACAGAGATAAAGCCATTTTTATACGTTCAGCGTTGGAATGCATATAATTTTATAATTTTGATTGTTTGAAAGTAATGCCAAGTTCTTATCTTTCTCGTGTAAAAGCTTTCGACCAACATGGAAATCTATCTATGGTGGTTAAATAGTGTTGGTAGCCATGTGAAAGTGGCATTGCACTTATAAGATCTATGAATACATGACAAAATTTGTTCGAGAGATGAACAAAATTACTATTGGAGATACTTTTTTATATTGTTATATTAGAATAGGTATAGTATTCGAGTATAGTATAGTTGATATTCGGAATAACAGAACAAAAATTCCGTGTTCGAGATAGCTACGAGTCTTACGGGGATTACGAGATTTATGAGTTTAACTGTTGCTTTAACTCCTTGCTGACTCAATCTGTGATAACACTTGAAGTTAGGAGTTACTAGACGTGGTTTCGACCATGACGTAAAACAAAAAGAATTGCCTTTCTTCTAAAGGTTAAGTGAAGAGATTTTGTAGGATAAGTTGTAGCTCATTATTTGTGCCAAAGCTAGCGCATCAACCACATTATCCGCTCACACCACCAGCCATTTTCACATTTTTTCGCAAAAAAACACGGACCGTTACGCGCACATGTTCTGAGTTCGTTTCGGTGCACCGTTGTCACAAAAATGGTTTATGAGTTGTGTAGATTGAATCCGATACTGTAAAGCGTATATTTTTTAATAGGTCTTGAGCACTGCAATACACTGGTGTGAGAATTGTTTAATTTAAATGACTTAAGCTACAAAATAATTCAGGTGTAACACGACACTTTGAGAAAAATATGACTACTTGTTAGTCGAGGATTTTTAATTCAAAAAGTAAATCGATGACCTATGCTTTTTATATTTTTTTTATATAATTGGTAAACATACATATACGGAAAAAAATAAACAACATATATTATAGTACAAAAATATTTATTTGCAAAAATATTAATTTTTTTTTTCATAATCCCAAAGCGCTGGTATCATCAAGTTGGTCGTTAACGAAATAAATGTTTTATTAATTGATATTACGTTTTTTGAAAAATTATTATCTAAACTGTTAGATCTTTAACTAATCTTGATTGTAAATAAAGTTTACTTGTTGATTAATACGCGAAAATCCTTTTAAATTTACCTGTATCATAAACTGCAACCAACACATAACACACAGCACGAATCAAAATGGCGGACTAAGTTCTTTTATTTTTCCTCAAGAGCGCATTTGAAAAAAGAATGCCAATTTGATGTTATTCTGTACAATGTTTCGTTCAAAGACGATAAAATACCATAGGAAAGCGCGGGAAACATAAAATTTGGCGGACGTCATTTTTGGTTCTGCGACTTTTTATATTATTATTTAGCGAAACAGAGGATCGATATTAGTTTTATTTGTGTAAATATTTAATTTTATGTAAATATCATTAGTTTTACTATCAGTTTAAAGTAGGTAAGTCTCCTTTTCACTTTTTAAAATGAACAAACCCCCTGACGATCCTGGAGGTGGACCTCTCCAGGTAGCGCACTATGTTACTATAGATGAGAGTAGTGTCGATACACATACTTCGCTTTCTTCAACTCAAACAACTAACAGGAAAAGATCTCATACATCTAATAAAATATGCAAACACTGCAATAAACGGCGCAAAAAGCGCAACAATGAATTGAAATCTACTGACTGTCAGTGCTCTCACTCTGTTTCTGAAATCTCAGATATAAATAATGCTTCGGGCGCCTCATTTATTACTGGTGATAATAATGTAAATGATAATGTTACAATGAAAGATTTGTCAAACCCCCTAACAAATAGTAAGGAACCCCAAAAACCTAAAGATTATATTAACTACCGCACACAGTATGAATCTACAGACCTTGGACCTTACGTTATTCATGTCCAAAGAGTTATTACATCTCCGACTGATAATGTTACTCTACATCCAGTCTCGTTTGGGCGATTCCTTAAAAATAATACTTTTAAAAATATAATTGATGGTAGCCTCAAGAAAATTGGACGCAACCGATTATCTCTATCATTTTCGGACCACAATGACGCAAACCACTTTATTAATGACCCTAATCTCTCAAATAAAAACTTCAAAGCTTTTATCCCATCATTTAACGTTTCACGAGTAGGCGTAATTAGAGGTGTTCCCTCAGACTGGTCACCTGAGGAAATTGCTAATAATGTTAAGGTTCCCATTGGTTGTGGAAAAATAATAAAGGTTAGAAGAATAAACCGTAAAATAACTATTAATGATAACACTACCTGGAAACCAACAGAGACAGTTGTCGTAACTTTTGATGGACAGACTTTACCGAAACGTGTCTACGTTTGTTATAATGCTCTCCCAGTAGATTTATACATTTACCCTACTATACAATGCTATAAATGCTGTAGGTACGGTCATACTAAAATAACTTGCAGATCCAACCCAAGATGCTTTAAATGTGGAAAGGATCATTGTGGAGACTCTTGTACTAGTGAGGCTGATTTCAATGTTAATTGTTGTTTATGTAAGGGATCTCACTTTGCCACTAGCAAATCATGCCCAGAACATTTAAGACAAAAAAACATTAAAATGTTTATGGCTCAAAACTGTGTCTCTTATGCCGAGGCATCAAAAAATTATCCCCCGGTCTCCAAATCATATGCTGATGCCATCTCAACACCTATTAAAACTGCTCTTCATCCACTTTTGAAAAAAAATTTAGATTCGCAAGAACAATCCCATAGGTCATACAAAAAAACAATATTTCAGAAACCTAAACCCCATACAAAAGTCAGTAAGAGTTATGACTATGATTTCCAAAATTCAGTTATTAATGAATATAATTCCACTAATTCTAGAGAAAATGGTACTTTGTTGACAAAAAATAATAACAATAATCAAGAATCAGCCTCAATAGGCATGATTATATCTTTTATTAAATTTTTATCTCAGTCCGAAGTAATAACACCGTCCAACGCTGCTTTAATGACAGAAAGTTTAATTAATTATTCTAAATTTAATGGTGATCATGGACAGTCAAGCCAAAATTCTTCAATGGAACTCGCAGAGCATCACCAACAAGAAAAGTGAATTAATTCACTTATTAAATAAATATGAGCCATTTTTAGTGGCTCTTTCAGAAACTTGGTTAAGACCAAGTTGTACTTTTAAATTCTCTGGATACACTAGTATCCGAGAAGATAGATCTGATGGTTATGGAGGTGTAGCCATCATGATCAAAAAAGGATATAATTTTTCCATTGTTAATCTTCCTGTACATACTGTAAATATGTCTATATTAGCTGTTAATGTAAATAATATTTGTTTCGTGTCACTTTATATTCCACATCCAAATTTGAATATTTTGACAGAACTTAATAACCTATTATCCATACTACCTAAACCCTTTATTGTGTTAGGTGATTTTAATTCTCATCATCAAGCCTGGGGTTGTTCCTCCAGTAATTATTATGGTGAAGAACTTTTGAAAGTCATTGAAGAATTAAATTTATGTATTTTAAACAACGGTTCTCCCACTCGTCGCACAAAACCCTCCGAAGGCAAAAGCGCTATAGACCTGTCCATTTGCAGTCCCAATTTAGCACCTTCTTTGACATGGTACACACTCCCATTTACGTTTGGAAGTGATCACTTCCCCATAATAATAAATTTCCCTTCTGCATATCATAAAACTTCACCTAAATCTACATCATATTTCAAATATAATTTGCATAACCCGGATTGGCACAAGTTTAATAATTTGATGGAAGTTGGTGTTAATGTTTTGCCTAACATTTCCTCATATAATGACTCTTCTTGTGCAGAAGCCTTTACTCAATTAATTATAAAATCAGCTGAAAACACTTTTCCCATTAAAAAACAATTAACTAAGAAAATAAATACGCCACCTTGGTGGGACAAAGAATGCTCAGACGCTATTAAGGAAAGGAAAGCTGCTGAAAAATTTTATTGTCAGTATACAACTACAGAAAATTTTAATATTCTCACTAATATTATAAAAACTACTCGTCGATTATTAAAAAAGAAAAAAGCTGAAGGTTGGAAGAAATTCTGCTCTTCCTTATCACCCCAAACAAAACCTTCAAGTGTATGGTTAAACATAAGAAAATTTAGATCTGCATATAAGGTTTCTAATAATAATGAAATGTGTCCATTGTTAATAAATCAGCTGATAGATCATCTTGCTCCACCTACAGTACCAGAATGTATCCTTTCTCTTCCTTCTACTTCTTCTTCAGACAATTTTTCCCCTTTTACATTATTTGAGCTTAAAGGTATCCTTCAAAATGTTAAAGACTCTACTCCTGGATGGGATAATATTAACTACTCATTTTTAAATAACATGACTGATAAATCTCTATCATACTTATTAAAGGTTATGAACTCCCTTGTTTCTACAGGTAATATACCTCAGACATGGAAGTCACATTCTGTTATCCCTATCCTTAAACCTGATAAAAACCCTTCTGACCCTTTTTCATACAGACCCATTGTGCTTTCATCAGTTATGTTGAAAATTCTAGAGCACCTTGTCAAACTTCGCTTAGAATGGTTTATTGAAAGCAGAAATTTATTAAGTCAAAGTCAGTATGGTTTTAGGAGAGGAAAGAGCACCATAGATAATATTAGCTTACTTATAACTGATATTAGATTAGCTTTTACTCATAACAAATCTGTTGTAGCAGCTTTTTTAGATATATCCTCAGCATATGATAATGTAATTCTATCAATTCTGAAAAATAAGCTAGTGAAATTAAACATACCATTTTATTTAATTAATGTTATTATGAATATTGTATACAATAGAACTATTAATTTAGCAAATGACCCTAATAATTTAAAAAGACAACAATATAAAGGTCTTCCACAAGGTTCTGTTTTAAGTCCAATCCTTTACAACATATACTCATATGATATAGAAACTGTAGCAACTAGCAATGTAAATGTTCTTCAGTATGCTGATGACCTCCTTTTATACTCAACTGACAAATCTATACAGATGGCTTGTGATAATCTTTCCATGTCTATTCTATCCCTACAGACTTGGCTTAATAACAATGGTCTTGATATTTCTGTTTCTAAAAGTTCCATAGTTTTATTTTCTCGCTCAAAATTTCCACCCCCTATAAATATTACTTACAAAAATAGTTCAATTCCTGTTAAATCGAAAACAAAATTCTTAGGTATAATACTAGATAATAAACTCCAAGGACTAGATCATTGTGAGTATATAGCAGCAAAGTGTGAACGTAATATCAATTTAATGAGATGTGTTTCTGGGGTTTGGTGGGGTGCACACCCATCTACATTAAAACTTATGTATAATGCATTAATAAGAAGTTTATTGGATTATGGAATGTTTTTACTAGAACCATGTAGTAAGATTGGTCTAAAGAAAATTGACTCTGTTCAAATTAAAGCATTACGAATTGTTCTAGGAGCAATGAAATCCAGCCCTGTTTCTGCCCTACAAGTAGAATGTGCTGAACCTCCATTACATTTACGACGTAAATATCTATCTGACAGGTTTTTCCTTCGCACTTTGGAATCACAAAATCACCCTCTGCTTACAAAGCTCTCTAGTCTTAGTGATTTAATGTCAGATAAGTATTGGAAACACAAAACAATCCCAGCCCTTGTATACAGCTATATGAAATATCACAGCCTTAAGCCTTTTACTTTTACATCCCCTATAAATCCCTTATATAAACACAATTATGAATCATTAACTCTGCAGCCTGTTGTAGTAAATTTAGGTATAGATAAACAATCTTTGTATGCCAATCAATATTTTAACAATATTATCAATGAAAAATGGCAAGATTTTCATTTGATTTTTACTGATGCATCCAAAAATAATAGTAATGTTGGAATAGGTGTATACCATAAACAATACAATATTGTTCAAAAAATCAAATTTCCACCGGAAGCATCTGTATTTACAGGTGAATGTTATGGACTTTATAAAGCTGTAGAATACATACACATTATGAAACTACCCAAGTGTATGATTCTGACTGATTCACTGAGTGCTCTACATTGTTTGCAAAAGTTCCCTTTAAAATCCAAATTTATTCCTCCTATTATTTTAGACTTAAGAAATCTTTTATACAAATGTACTTTTAAATATAATCATATTATTTACTTTGCCTGGGTTCCAAGCCATTGTAATATCACTGGAAATGAGCGAGCTGATCGGTGTGCTAAAGAGGCAGTTCAGTGTGGTGATTTATACCCCTACATTAATTATTGCCATGATCTAGCTGCTCTCCCTAAACTCCATCTTAAGCAGTCATGGCAAAGTGTCTGGGATAGTGGTACATTGGTGAAAGGCAAAACCTATTCCCAATTACAACCATTGATACCTTCTAAACCTTGGTTTTCTGTAGTGAAATTAAATAAGTTGTCAACATCTGTTATCACCAGAATGAGGCTTGATCACACTAATTCTCCTGAACACCTCTTCAAGCTACACATCAAAGATAGCAATGTTTGTGAGTGTGGCACTGATATTGGAGATCTCAATCATATATTTTTTGCTTGTCCTAAATACAATCATTCATCATTATATAACAATCTATATTCTAATGACATTCCTTTACCTACATCCATTCTAACCCTGTTATTAAACCCTTGTATGTATAATATTCTTTCATTATTCATTCAAGAAAATAATATTAATATTTAAGCGTAGTTAGATACATTTAGTATCTAATACCAAATTAATATTAACCCACTTGTAAATATTATACAAATTACTAAGTATTATCTCTGTATATATTTATTTAAATATTATTGTTGTAAATAATTTATAATTTTAGTATCTATGTTATTTTGATTACTTTCTGATCCTCTATTTTCCTGTCAATCCAAATTCCAAATCCTAGTTTATTGTCTAAAATATGTTTCCTCGTTTTACTTGATCATGGCAGTTGCTTAACGCCCATGCCAAAAAGAAAAAAAAAAAAAAAGAAAAAAAAAATACCATAGAGTATTCTATTAAAACTGGTAAATAGTGAAAATTATGTTTTTTTTGGATGAAGTTAGCATTGGTCTCTATAGAGACCATAGTGTATTAACGGAATTTTCTCAGAGATCTCATTAGTAAGTGAAGTGAGCGATTATCTTCGCCTGCTACATATCTTATATTCATAGTAGATTGTGACATATTAAAGTCAAAATATCGGAATTAACGTGGTGGAGAGTTCTCTTGTGAAATGTTGGGCAAACAGTTTGTGGTCAGTGTATACAGTAAAACAATTGCCTTCAACCATGTACATAAAATGCTTTACAATCTTATGAATTGCCAATAACTACCGGTACAATGATAGCTCTTAGGCTATATTTATTGTGGGTTGTTTTCAGCTTCATTGAGAAGAAACTGAGCGAATGTTATACGGAGTCTACCTCTTGCTACAGCTGACAATCGCATTAGCCGAAGTATCTGTCCATAAGGTCAATTGTGTTGTTGAGTATGGATGGGCTTAAAGAGGAACTTCAGTAAGACTAGCCATGCAGGTGTTTAACACGTGTTGAAGTTCACTAGTCGAGGTAATGGCGGCTCGTGTAACAAATTTTTGACTTTTTTGCTGCATTCGGGATTAAACGTCGGTAACAATTATTCATATCCAAGTTTCAAAAATCTCCGAAGCTCCTTTCTTGTTTTTGGAGATGATAAGTTCTGGTTCTGCAGACACTATATGACCAAGATATTTTACTAGCGCCTTATACTGGAGCCGCATTTGCGTCTATCGTCACAAAGCTTCCTGCAGTGACGTGTCATCGCACGAAGCTTTGTATCTGATATATATTGTAATAAAAAGCAGATGTGACCGGCTATTATCGGCTATTTTGGCATACATTCCAGACTGCGTGTGCCTTAGCGAGCGTATAACTTCGGGTTGATAGATGCAACTGCGGCTCCAGCATACAGAAAACGCATTCCAAAGTGTTAGTCATGACACATGACACCATGGCCCTCTAGGCATTTTACCTCAGGTTGCGAAGACTCTTGACATCACCTTCGGATAGAACTCGATCATTCTGATCGTGGTATGTTAGTCTTGGTCTTCCCCGGTGCCAACATCCTTCCACATTCGCATTGTATATCTGTTTTGTTAGATTTCCTTTTACTACCATTCTTTCTACATTTCCGAACCAACGGAGCATGCCCTTTCTCATCTTTACACCGACACTTTCTTTCAAACCTAACCTCTCTCTCATTTCGACATTACGAACCCGGTCCGCGAGTGTCACACCACATATTTTTCTTAGCGACCTCATCTCGACCGCTAATTTTAGTTTACGTTTAATGCAGGTGATTAATATTAAGCAAAAAATACGTAAAAACAGCGGTTGATCAGCGCATGTAATTAGTAATCAGCGTCTATTCATTTTTACTACGCTGAATACTAATTAATCGCACTGATCAACGGCTGTCTTCACGTATTTTTTGCTTAATACTAAGAACCTGCATTAAACACTCGCCCTCGCACTAATCAAAGTGAAAACGGGTCTTAAGGCAGAAAATCCGCTTCTGGCCGCGTTGACTGTCGCTATAGACCGGAATTGCACGCATGTATTCCATTCCTCTGTGTTTTGAGTAGCGATGGGCGTTTTTGGTATTTTTCAACATCGATGCACATCGTGAGACATCCAACTTGTATACTGGCCGGGGAACATCAAACATGTTTGATGTTTATAATTTGGCGTTTTTATAAACGTTGTAATACTATCGTACCTACTTCAATGTAAAAACATTTATGAGAATTAATAAGAGTTAATGTAAATAAATAGGAAAAATATTTATTTACATTCAAGCGCTCCGTTGGTCGAGTGGTTAGCAAACCTAACTACGAATCGAGAGGGCTCGGGTTCGATTCTCGAAGGGAACAAACATTTGTGTGATGAACATAAATGTTTGTATTTCTGGATTTGGGTGTTTAATATGTATGTTACATACAGTATTCATATATTTATTTCCATGTATTAGTATTGTTGACTAGCACCCATAACACAAAAGTTTGCTTATTTTGTGGTTAGATCAATTTGTGTAATTTGTCCACCGCAAATTATAAAAAAAAATATAATTACCTATAAATTATAATTTATTTAGTAGCTAAAAATTTGTATTCGCATTTAAATAGATGATTCTCTATTCCACGAAATTAATTCAAGCACGCAATTTAGTTGGTATCGTTGGTCGCACCCATCGGTTATACACAGTTGGATTCATATTTTATTCGCAACTATCGGCCATCGCCATCGGGCATCGCCGTGTTGTTATTGACATTGGTCGTTATTGGATACGGTCGGCATTATTCGATATCTGTTATCGCGTGGAATGGTGTAACTCCCATCCGTGTTGAACATTTCGGCATCGGATGCCGCCAACAATGACTCACATCGTTGGTAAACAACGTTTTATTAAAAGACCACCTTTAGTTTTAAGTATTATTTTTTAAAGTAACGTAATTATGCACAAAGAACGATTAATTATTTTAGTTCACGGCTTACAACTCATGATTTGTAAGATCCACATTATAATGAGGTACAAACTAGGAAAATAACATTTGGAAATAAATACGAAAATGCGCTGTGTTCCGATAAAGCCCGCTCCGCGCCGCTGCAGGGCGATATAATGTGCTATGCTAGCATAATAGCATTTTTCGTTACAGCTCGCCCCGGCACATTGTGCCTCATCCCAATGGGCTCGATCCTTAAAAATTTAGGAAAATTACAGCTCGATCTTAAATAAGATTTGTTTTAAGATATTCGTCGAGTCAACTAAGATCGATCTGCAAAATCGATTTTAGAATTACATGCCTATAAAAAAGTCATATCATTCTATGTCTAAACTCTAATGTCACACATAAGAAATGTCAATTGTCAAATGCTAATATAGTCAATAATAACCTACCTACAATATTGTTATATTGTTTTCATTGTAATGTGACAAATTAAGTTTTAAGGAAATCTTAAAATAGTCACCTATACGAAATTACTTGTGACAAAGTGTTATAGATAAAAACTGAAGATGGCATTACTAACTCGGTGACATAAGTATTCTTTTAAAGTGTTTTGCTTTTATTCCTTTGCCAAATTAATATTTGTTTTAATGGGTTGTGCCGTATCTGGCGTAAATCGTACAATGTCCTTGTTCAGTAAACGCCAGGATCCTTCGGAAGATTCCAAAGCCAAATTAGAGCGAAAGTTATACCTAGCGAAAGAATCTCCAGAACCTCAATTCGATTTATCCGATTGCCAGCTTCGTCATCTGCCCAGTGGTATATTTTCAATTTGTAAAGTATTTAGAAAAGATTACATATTCTTACAGAATAATCGTTTGCATTCCTTGGAGGAAGGTGGTCAATTATCAGACTTACACCTAATAAAGACACTAAATTTAAGTAATAACATTTTTACCAGGATACCAAATAATATAAGATATTTAACAAGTTTGACTGAATTGTACCTTCAAAATAATAGCATAGAAAGCCTTCCTGAAGGTATAGGATATTTGCAATCTCTACAAATTCTAGATGTGTCAGGTAATAAACTAAAATACTTGAATCCATCTTTAGGAAATTTGAAATGTTTAAATAAAATAAATATTACTAATAATAGTGATTTACATGAGATTTGCCCAGAACTTTGCTTTGCTACAAACATTTTATCAATTGAATTAGACAGTGAACATTTTACATTCCCTCCAGCAGAAATATGCATTAAAGGTACTATAGAAATAATGATATATTTATGTACACATATGAACATTAAATATGTGTCGCCTGCTTTAAAAACAGCTCAGGCTTCAGCATCATTAATTGAGGTTGAAAAACAAAGCCATTTCACAAAGCAATTAGGTTTTACATGGGAAGAACAGGAGGCCTCAATAAAAGAACAAGAGATTAAAATACACAAAGCTAATCAACAACAACGAGAAAGATTTCTTACTCAAATATTGCAAGGCCAACAAGAGCTTGACATGGAAATAGCAAAGGCACAAGAAATAAGGGAGTCTGAGAGGCAAAAATTTTTAAAGTCTATTCAAAAGGAAGAGCACATTCTAGATTGCTTGCTCAAAAACTTTACACAGTCTGATAAGCTTAAGCCGGAAGTTATTCAACAGCAACTTGCTTATGAACAAGCGGAACATGACAACCTTCTTGAAATTACCCGTAAAAATTATGATGAGATCAGAAAAGCTGATATTATTAAAGCAACGAAACAACTTCTTGAGAAAGATAATTTAATACAGTTTTATAAAAATAATTACATTGACAATCTCAATAATATGAAACAGAATATATTGCTGACGGAGTCAGAGGGTGCTATTAAATTGGCTAAAGTATTGAATACACGAGATGAATATCACACCATACTAGTTCAACAGCTATTAGAGGATCAAGATATCCAGAAAGAAATGGTTTCTTCTTTACTGGATAGAGTCGATGCTAAAAGTTGGAGTCTTACTCAAGAAATATCTTTAATATCTTCTCATTTATCAAAACTTAGTGTGATTGAACAAGAAAAGAAGAAAATTCACATGTCCTACAATTATAACGAACTCTTAAATCAACGCCTACAGCTAGTTAATTTGTTAGATGACCTTTTGAATCAAAAGAGCAAAAGAAAACAACAGCTAATTGATATATTAAAGGAAGCTGAAGATAATTCTAGTTCTAAAACAGATTTCTGGTTAAAGAGTTACCAAAAATTACTCGATACAGCACCCAAATTTTTATTTGATGCAGGTAATCTTGACCCAGTGTTTGCTAATTGTTTGTTACAGGAAGGAGTAATACACTGTTTACCATTTTTGGTGAAATTTTTATTTTCGGGGCAATCATTAATAAATATAACTCAAAATGATTTAAAAGAGTGTGGTGTTACATTAACAGTAGATAGAGAAAATATAATAAAAGCTATACAGCAATATGTAGCTATAAAAACTCTGAATATGCAAGAAAATCAGGATATTATGTCATCTGCATCTGCACCACCATTGGAAAATATTGAACAGAATTTATCTGGTGTTATTGATTCAAATAATTCTAATATACACTCTGAGTCTGAATGTGTGATATGTATGGATTCTAGATCTGAAGTTGTATTTGTCCCTTGTGGCCATATGTGTTGTTGTGGGTCTTGTTCAGAGAGTTCGTTGGAAGGTTGCCCCATGTGTAGAACACCGATAGAAAGAATAATTAAAGTTATAATAGTCTTATAGGGATGTTATTATGACAAAATGTTTTTCATAAAATACTAGTACCAAAAATGCACAATGTAAGCTCATTATAACTGTTACATTTTGAAACTCTAGTTATATGTAATGTGTATCAATAACTCATTTATTATAACTAAAGTTATTACAGTAATAAATGTTTAAAGTTTGCTGTCATCAAGTCATGCAAATCATTAAAAATTTTGTAATAAAATAAAACAAAAGCAAATGGCTTTTTTAAAGTTAATGCTGTTTTGTAAATCTTCTCTGAAAAGGAAGTTAGCCACATTATATGGTTTATCCAAACTAACTGTTACATTGTATTTTATTTCTTGTTCACAACAACAATATAAAAGAATACAGTAAGCAAAATTTAAAAAAAAAGAAGGCAAGCTTCTCTAAAAAAGATACTGCTTAAAACCAACATGGTACAGTAAAATACAGGACTATAAATATTAAGTCAAAGTGTACAATATGTACCAAATTAAGTCAAACTTAGAAAATATTGAGCTTACACTGTTATATTTCAGCCGCCTGTTTGCTAGTTGATAGTTGATACCTTACCTGCCTACCTACATAATATACATAATTTAACTTGTTTAATATAATTCAATAAGAATTAGGGACCTTTACATTTTCTTATTTATATAGTGTTTAAAATGTCTTTTGATATTCAAGACTGTAATATAAGGATTAGTTTTAAGAATTCTATAAATTTATGATCATTATTCATATTAATAACTGAACATTATTGCACATTTACATACATAAATTTATATAAAACTTGCTTTTTTACATGATAGGGAACTAATATGGTAGAATTGCCATAAATCAAATATTATTAATTTAGTTATTATAACCATATAAAAATAATCATACACTGAATGAACCTTAAATGTCTTTATCTAACAAAAGAGTAACCACAGACACATTTAGGATCTTTTTCTGAGTGTGTATTGTGTATTTACTGGGCTAACACTTATTTTTGTTCATTAAAATTTTTATTATCGATTAACTTCTTGAAACAATCCCAAGAAATTCAATATGACACTGCAAAACATTTTTTGATTAATTTTTTGAGAAATACCTTTATCGATATATATGTGTATTTATCTTGACAAAAGTTTTTTCTCCCAGGCAAGCATTTGAGTGCTTCTAAAGCAATAAAAAAATAGATTCTTTTGCAAATAATGTGGGATTTTTCTTTGTTTCTAAAAATGTTACAACAATTATAACTCTGGGAAAAATAAAACTACATAACAATTACAGATTGATCATAAATGAAATAATCAACAGAAATGTGTGATATATTTCATTATTATACCTACAAAATAAAGCACAACAAAAAGTATTATTAATTTTTCCATTTAAATTTATCAAATATATTTGTAAAATAAATATTATTAGTAAATTATTGTCTATTTTGTAAATATACTAGATATTTAATTATACTAAATTTAATATTCGAGCTTAAATAACCAACAAAGGTTATTTTAAGTCTCATTTTTCTTTCCATTACATGTCGAGAAGGATAATAGATTTATATTTTCGTAAGAGTGTTAAGAATTCTTTATAAAAATAAATGCTAATATAGATTTATTGGTACCTGAGTTATTATAAAAACAAAAAAAAATCTCATGTTATTTCCATAAGAGATTTATGGAAAGTGGGGATTTATGGAAATTATCTTAAGTTAATCTTAAGAACTTCATTTTTAATTCAATTCTTTTCACTTTGCAAGCATTTAATCATCCAAGAGATTAATAAGACATCTATGTTAAGGACCACTTTAATATTAGCTTTATTACCTTATATCCTAACAATTAATACTTCTAAGCAATATATCAAATATTATTATTATATATTAGCTCATTACGAAAACACAGTTTAAATTTATGATAGGCTTTATGATAACAATATTTTTATGCAATATCCGCTAACTAAAAGTATTTTATGTTTAAAAAGTACTCAAATACAAGGTAGTCATTAATGTTTTATTTGATATTTATTGAAGTTTTAGCAAATTAAGCTTCTCAATATTCAGAAAATGTATTGAAGCTAGTCCCCTTTTGTAATGAAATGAAATATCTTCGTATTTATAATGTTCATTGAATGAATTATGTATTTTATATCTAAATTGAGTGTTAAATTCTAAATTGTGCCTTGTGCCATGTCAAGTCTTTATATGTGAATTGGTCAACTTTTATATTTTGTACTAAGTTGTATGTTACAGTACAATTCAGATAGGTTTTCCGCTAAGAAATTCTGACTGAATGTGTTATTGGTTTAGTGGTTGGCTTGTTTGACTTAGATCACGCGGTCTCAGATTCTATTCTCGGATCTGGCAGTGTTAAAGTTTTTTTGTACATAGAAAAATCTCAGTAGCAGCCAAGAGTTTGATAGTTGTTTGTTAACTTCTCTATACACTGGAAATTCTTCTTGTTGGTCCTTTGAAGAAAAAAGCATCTGTCATTCTGTTGATGGATTGACTAAATGTGTTGCTACCATCGAGACTACTAGATGGTAGAATTCCGCAACGTCTCGCCCGAGTATATGTTTTTTTATGCAAGAGTGGGCAAACCAGCAGGAAGTGCACCTGATGTTAAGGAATCACCGCCGCCCATGGACATTGCAATACCAGGGGTCTTGCAGTTGCGTTGCCGAACTTTTAAAAATGAGTAATCTCTTTTCTTGAAGGTTCCCATGTTGTATCTGTTTGGAAAAACCCCTGCCGATAGTTGATTCTACAAAAGAGTAGTGCGAGGCAAAAATTGCCGGGAGAACCGCACGATTGTGGATTTCCAGACATCGAGATGATGAGGGTGGAACTTTAAATTTTGACGCGATGTCCGAAGATAGAATTCAGCAGCAGGAATCAATCCAAACAACTCGTCGAAACACTCTCCATGACAGATACGATAAAAGATGCGAACCTACATCTCTGCGTAATGCCAAAGGGTCAAGCCGTTTCGAAATAGCCTGATCTTCAACGATTCGAACTGCTTTACGTTGAATGCGATCAAGGTCAAGAAGCTGGTATTGGGGAGCTCCGGCCCAGAGATGAGAACAGTACTTACTCCATGGGAGGCCGAATTTGCGCCTTAGGAGACAATGGGCCGGCAAGAAGTACTGCTCCGCTCTGCTGAGCACACCGAGCTTTTTGGAGGATTACCTTCCAGATTACCGCGAAACTGAACGGTATTCGATTTGTCGACTTCCAGAATTCCGAGACTGGCTGAGGCTGTCAAGAGAGTATCCTCAAATCGAGGTAATACGACAAAGGGTGTCTTTTTAACGTTGAACGCGCAAAGCTATGTCTTGGGGTTAAATATGACCAAGTTTTGACGACTCTCATCGACGTGTTCCCGAAAAATGCCGCTACGACCGGAGTATGTAGCGTCACCAGTACTATCATCTGCATAGCAATCTATGTTACCTATTCGGAACATATTATTGATATGCAGAAGAAAAAGTGTCGGTGATAGCACGCAGCATTGTGGAAAATCAGCATTGATATGTTTAAGGTCGGAGCATGCACCGTCGACTGCTACCTTGATGTTATAATCAGCCAAAAAACTGGTTATCCATTTGCACAATTTCTCAATGATACCACCGCTTTACCTATTCCTGCCGAATAAGCTCGGTGCTTGTCATTCTTGTTTCGGTTTGGAGAGTAAAGCAGCCGGTAAACTTATGCAAGTGGCACTGTTAGCCCGCCTCACGCCTCACGGATACTAACGCAGCATTAATATCTGTGGTGTCTATAGGCGGTGGTTTTTTTTCCATCAGAACTATATGCTTGATTGCTATCTATTGATAGTTATAAAAAATATATTTGGATTGATTTAACTGTACAGTAGTTAAATCAATCCTAATTTTGTTTTTTTTGCTTGTGCTTTTATTGAAGTTCGGTTACGTTGCCTATTCTAAAGAGGATCATCGTGGTTATATTTATAGGAGCACCGCACCTTATGAATGCGAATTACGTGTGCTATATGCAAATAACGCGTTTTACCGCATTGAGTGCCTTGAATGAAAGATCGATATTCTACTCTAAGCCTGTTACAGCGCTTGAGGTCAACTTATGTCAGCGTAGTTGTCAGTGTTCGTATTGTTCACTACAAATAATCGAATGTCTCGCCTTCATAGCGGTAAACTCATCTAAATTGCACTTTACCATAAAATACCAAAAATCAAACCGTGTTTTCAAAAACCCCTAATAAGAGAGGTAATAGGGGAGCCCGCTACTCGTGTCCATAACGAACTAAATTGCAGGAGTTCTTTTCTATATTCAGTATGACGTACTGAATGCAATACTGACAACAACAATACTGACGGGACGGAAGTGCCGCCATTATTTAAGTCTTATCTATACGACTATTCGTATTTGAACACTACTAATGATTCATTAATATAATAATTATTGTATTTCTTAAGACAAGTTCGTCTGGATCGTGACTTTTGACACTCGGGTTTTCTCTTCCTAACAAATTAGGGACTTGGTGGGATGATATGTTTGCGTGTTTGCATTTTTAACCGACTTCTAAAAGGAAGTTGTCAGTTTGTCCTGTATGTATATAGTATAATATTACTGGAACTGCCTAATATTTGAGCATGATGGATCTATTTACGTTTCCAAATACGTGTGCTAAATTTCGTAAGTGTATGTTTGTTTGTCCACAAATATCTCGAAAAGCATAAGTCATTTGAAGATTCTTTTTCATTTAAATCACGTATATTTCAACTCAGGGAACGATCCAAGTTCTATTAAAATCGGTTTAGTAGTTTTTGAGATATGGCCATAGTTGACAGATATTTGAAGACGGTTTTTTAAATTTTATTTAAGTTAAGCGTGTATCTTTGTAAAAATGTGACTGCCTTCTTACATAAGCAATAAGGCTGTGAGTTAAAGGTAATATGAAAAGTTAGTTATAAGTAACTTATTATTTAATTGTATTTTATTCGAGCACAAATAAATTATTACAACTTTGATTTTCATTTTAAATTAAATCTCCTTTATGGTTGTGGTCGATTTGTAAGCAAAGCTATAAGACGCTTTTTAAACTATTCGATGGCAAACAAGCAGATGGCTCTTCTGATGGAAAGTGAAACCATCGCCTATAGAGACCAAATATGTTAATGGTTGACATCCACGTGGCGGGATGATAATGCCACATGCATTGATCTACCGGCAATCTTACCCTCCAAACCGAAACATAATGACACGCATCGACGTTATTGAGGTGGTGGTAACAAATACCCGAGCTAGACGTTGTGGAACTCTAACGCCTTGTAGTGTCAATGATAGTAATCACATCTGATTGACTCTCCATCAGGAGACCGATGGATCTCCTGATGGATAGAGTCAACAATCGCCTATAGACACCAAAGGTGTTAATGGTGAGTTGCTATCTTGTCGCGAGATCTAATGCCACATGCATAAGTTTACCGGCTACCTTACTCTCCAAAGCGGAACACGACATTGACAAGCACTGACGCTATTGCGGCAGGAATAGACAAGGCGGTGGTATCAGACCCGGGCGAGACAATGCAGAACTCTACCACCTAATAGCCACGATGGTAGTGACTCGCATAGTCAATCGGTCGCCTTTTTCGACCTACCTGGCAGAACGGCAGTTGGTCTATTCTTCAAAGGAGCCTGGAACCAACACGGGGAAAATCTATTTAGTCTGGTCTAGTCAATTCCAGTTGCTCACATCATGAAATGCCATCATTTCATGAAATTCTCAAGCGTGTCATGATGTGGGCAATGCTGCGATCTGGCTACGTCATATTTATTATTTCGCGCAATAATTTTGAATTTTACCAATACCCAAAAGAATAATTATTATTTTGTTACTTAATTTAAGTTGAAATTTATTTTGTCACTGTTTTCAACTTTGATACCGTGTCCAGAGTGAAGCAGATGCCCCACTGCAGGTGCGCCCACGCACTTGACCCGGTATACCTACGCAGTTGAATTTTTTTACAGCTACTTTATTCAGGCGTGATCGCAGCTCAATACTTCTAGACTTAATAATATATAAAGAGAAAACATTTGTACTTACGATATTATCGAAAAATCTCAAAAAAAACTACCTAATAGGTACCAATCTTCAAAATTATTTTATTATTAGAAAATTATGTTATCCAGAAGTAATAGAGGTAACTTTTTATCCGGATAAGCAAAAGGAAATAATAATTTTGGCCTTTGTGTCACGCAAACGAAGTCGCGGTAATAGCTAGTAACTAAATAAGTTAAAAGTTTAATTAAAACTCTTGGTATATATTAAGTTGCTGATAGGCCAAGTCCTTGGCTATGTAGTTTAAATTATGAAGAAAAAGAGTCGCTTTCCGATCCGGAAGTACCTAATTATAAAAAATGTCCACTTGATAAAAGTGCCTATAAAAGGTTTATTTAATTAAAACATTTTTGAATTTGAATATGTGTTAATCTAGGTAGGTACGTATTTTACTTGACATCGACTTTAAACAGATAAGCAGGCACGATTTGTAATAATATATACCTATTTTTCTACCGACGAAAAACCGGAGGTTATTAGTTTGACATGTATATAGGTATGTAATATTTAAGTATGATGATCTATTTAGGCGTCCAAACACGTGTACCGAGTTTTGTAAGTGTATGTATGTTTATATGTTTGTATGTTTGTTCACAAATTTCTCGGGAACAAAAGCCATATCGAGATAATTGTTTTGATTCAAATTAGGTGTATTCCAACTTAGAGAATATTCTTAATTTCATCAAAATAGGTTCAGTAGTTTTTGAGATTTGGGTGTAGTTTTCAGATATTTAGAGTCGGGATTAAGCTAGGATTCGCAGCATGCCATGGACAGCACGCCGAACCAACATATCCATCCTAAAGGAGCTCGGAGTAAACAAAAGGTAGTCGTCTGTCTTCCTTCGGATATTGCAATATTTTGGACACGTCGCACGTAAAAACCCTGACAGCCTAGAAAGATAATGGTAGTTGGCCCGATCGATGGAAAGAGACTACGAGGTCGTTCTCCTACCCGGTGGTCAGACACAATAAAGACGCTCACAGGCCTGCCAATAGCCAAAGCCATCAAGACTACCGAGCTGTGTGAGCTGAGCACATAGAGAAGCATAGTATTTCAAGCGACCACTTCAAACTAGACACGACTTTCAGTAAAGAAGATGCCGACTAAGAAAAAGAAGGGAGTCGGTTTAATTTTTTTAATCACTCATTTAAACACATTAAATGGTTAACACAGTAGGTAAGTTACATAATCTATACTGCACAAAAGTATCTGTCTTCCTTCGGATATTGCAATATTTTGGACACGTCGCACGTAAAAACCCTGACAGCCTAGAAAGATAATGGTAGTTGGCCCGATCGATGGAAAGAGACTACGAGGTCGTTCTCCTACCCGGTGGTCAGACACAATAAAGACGCTCACAGGCCTGCCAATAGCCAAAGCCATCAAGACTAACGAGCTGTGTGAGCTGAGCACATAGAGAAGCATAGTATTTCAAGCGACCACTTCAAACTAGACACGACTTTCAGTAAAGAAGATGCCGACTAAGAAAAAGAAGGGAGTCGGTTTAATTTTTTTAATCACTTATTTAAACACATTAAATGGTTAACACAGTAGGTAAGTTACATAATCTATACTGCATAAAAGTATCTGCATGTAGCTTCTCCCGTCAAAGGTGTGTTTCCTACATGTATATTAACATATATGTAACATTTCGTCTATGTAAACTACATAGAAGAAACGTTATTTTAATTTTTTACGCAATATTACATTGATGTAGTAAGTATGAAAGAAGTTTGTCAGTTTTTCAACTGACTTCTCAGAAAGAGGTTCTAAATTCGGCTGTATTTTCTTTGTTACCTCAAAACTTATTTGACCAATCTACCATCGACTTGGAAAATTCTTTTTTGTTTGAAAAGTTATACTTACAATTTGGATCCACATAAATTTGGTGAAGATGCAGGAGATTGGGTGAAAATTTACCGTCAATATAGAAACAAACCACAAATAAAAAGGGATTGGTTTCGAAAACGAACGCTAACGAGGTTTATAAAATAATTTTTATTATAACTTCTAGATGGCGTAGTTACACAGGATGAAAATAACAAGTGTGTATCTTAAGTTCAACATAGACACAGAAACTTCTATAAAATCTTTACTAAATATATTATTTAAATTTACAGCGTCTGTCTATACATTAGATATATCTGGAAAATTTCGTGACAATATCTCTTTTTATGACTCATTGTCGTAACTTTTAACACTTAGATTTTTTTCTGTTTGTATGTTTTTATATCCCATTATATCTCGAGAAAAATCTTAATGGATACTGGTTATAACAACGGCAGGCTACGTAATAACCTCTTTACATATTATTACCATAAATCCCTTTACATTTTATAACTCAATAACGATTTGAATATACAGTGAAAGCATGTGTTTGTGAAATGATAGGGCATATAATTTTTTTACCGTCAATTAATTTAGTGAAGGGGTAAGCGGTTGAGGTAACTACAAACTAGACTGTGAAATAAGAGACTACTTATTATAATCTAACATTTGCTTACGAACTGATACAAGGCTGTGTCCTTTATGTTGGTAATAACATATTTTAGGATTCTATTTTATGGAAATCATAAATAATATTTGAACATAATACATATCTACAACATAATTTGATCTTTGAAATAAGTTTGAACATAATACAATATATCTACAATCATAAAAAAGGGGTAACATAAAATCTTGAAGATTTTTTTTTGTAGCTTCTCTATATCTAAAGTGGGGATGTTAATTTTTTTCTCGTGCACCCCACAGAGTGGGGTATGTTGGATAGGTTTTTAAAAAATATACGGTGTCGTGTATGTAGGTGTGTAGTGTTTTCGTGTCTAGGTACTGTTGGCCAGAGTAATCGGGTCGTCGGAATCGGTGAAAAGCAACGCACCAATAACATTTTTGGTATTTTGGGCAATGATTGTCTCTTGTCAGGAGAGCTATCTGCTCATTTGCTATCTTATGAAATAAAGTCTGCCCGACTGGCTCTAAATTAACCTTGAACTACCTAGCACGTGTGCCTGAACTAAACAGTTTTATCGGATAATTAGGTTAAAACTATTGAAGTACCTATTTTTTACATATTCGTTGTCAGAATCGAGTCTGAACATGCTCCTTCAGTACATACTGTCTTTTGCCAGTCAATTTGTATAACGATTTCCCTAGAGATTAGGTAGAGTGAACCGAATATCTGATACGTACGTTAATATTTACAATAATTTAATATTTAATCCCCCGTGCTAGTTCGGGCTCCTTTGAAGTTGCTGTTCTGTCAGGAAGGTCGTAAGAGGCAACCGATTGGCTATAGGTATCACTGCCGTCGTGATTACTAGGTGGTAGAGTTCCGCAACGTCTCGACCGGTTATTTGGTATCACCGCCTTACCAATCAATGCTTGTCATGGTCGCGTTCCGATTTGAAGACTAGCCGGTAGACTTGTGCATGTGGCATTGCCTTCTCGTCCCACAGATAGCAACGCATCATTAACATCTATGATGTCTATAGGCGATGGTTTGTTTCTCTTTTCTTCAGGAGAGCCATCTGCTTGTTTACTATCTTATGATATAAAAAAATAATCGGTTAGCGTAACGGGTGGAACTTCCGATTGCTGCATTTGACAAATTTAATGACTATTGTATGAAAATTGAAATATTTAAGACCAACAGCAATTTTCGTTCTTTCTAGATTACTATCAGTATCAGCAGAAATACTGAGATTTTTTTACAAAAAAATCTTGCTTGATCCGGCGTTCAAATCGGGGAACTTGAGCTGAAACATCTCAAAGAACATCGATGACTTGATAGACATCTGGCAGAGAAAATTTCATAGGCAAGCGATCTAATTTAATAAGATTGTGAGTCCAATTTTGACAAACGTCAATATTTGCTTGAAATTCGTTTAAGGAAAGTGTCTTGAATCTCCCTTGAGGTACCTAACTGCCACGTCAAACTGCCGTAGAATAAATAATGCCAATATTCTTATTCAGATCGTGTGCCGTCGAGGACGCCAAAAGGCGTGTTTCTGGGCTCCCCTCAGGCAAGTGTCTGTTCACTTATACGAGCTCTCAGGTGAGATATTCCTAAAATTCAAGTAATACTCGCACTTTTATCATGTCGCCAGATGTTGCTCGAGGTTTGCCCAACGAATATTAGTTTTATTACTCGATTGCGCTAGAGGGGGTTAATGTTTTTCGTGTGTACAACACGGTCACATTAACTTGACGCATCTCTGGAACGTAAGGCGGGGCTTCCCTTAGCTCGCCCGGTTAATAATATTTCAGTATGGCCATGGTCAGCATTTTTGTTACCGATACGCGCGTAGATAATTTGGTTAGTTTTCTGTTATTGTTATATTGTTTTTGGACAATATTGTTACGTTTTGCGCCAAATGACGTTATCAACGGTTAATCTGACCGTGATGTATGTAAGAATATAAGAAGAAGAATCACGATTTTAACAAAATACTCGACAATCCGAATTTTGCGGATATATGTTGTCGATCCGAAACCATTATTTTTTTCCCTTTATAATTCATGTAAGGTTTCGATTGAGTGTACCGTAGCCGTTGACGAAATTTATTATAGATATTAATATAGATAACAATAATTATCTTTGACTCATTGCGTGGGTGTACTGGTTGTACCTCTGTCTACCTCTTAGGGGATACGGGCGTGAAAATACTTTTTTAAAGTCCTTACAATATTATAAATGTGAAAGTGTGAAAGAATGTGTTTATCTGTTGTTGTTTTTTTTAATTCAACCCCTGCGTGGTTGAAATAAGGATAAAAGTTTTTATGAAAAACTATATTGTTAACACATAAATTTACTTGCGGGTGAAGCAGCGCAGTTCAGTTTGTGAATTCGAATAATTAGAGTAAATATATGTACCATTATTCACTTTGAACGGACTGGTTATAACATATTTTTTCTTTATTGAAAAAAAAAACAAATCGTACAATATTATATTTCTTAATAATATATAATAATATTTTTTTTGGAAGAAACACTGTCTGCGTAGTGATCTTTCTTGATTATAATACCTTGTGTGTTGTGTTGTGTTGTAAGATTAGTAGAGGTCAATGTAGTCCTGTTGTCGTCGGTATATAAGCAATTTAGCTATTTCCGCTTTAAGAAGAACTAACGACTTAATATGACTTATGAAACAGGAAAACTGTTCATAGATATTATGATACACTATGCTGTGAAGAAATTACCGGGAAACGATTAATAATACACAAAATGTTAGTTATTCATCCAAATATATCATAAGATAGCAAACAAGTAGATGGGTCTCCTGATGGAAAGAGTCAATCGCCTATAGATAACAAATATGTTAATAGTGCTTTGCTATCTTGTAGCGAGGTCTCATGCCACACGCATAAGTTTACCGGCTACCTTACCCTCCAAACCGGAACACGACAGAGATAAGCACTGACGCTATTGCGGCAGGAATATGTAAGGCGGTGGTACCAGATACGGATAATGCAGAGAATGCAGAACTCTGCCACCTAGTAGCCATGATGGTAGTGACTCGGATAGCCAATCGGTCGCCTTTTACGAACTGCCTGGCAAAACGGCGGTTGGCTTATTCTTCAAAGGAGCCCAGACCAACACGGGGGATAATATATGTATAGTATGTATGCTCTTTCAGAATCGATACACTTTCACCAACGAATAATTCAATCATCAAACATTTTTTTAAACGCTTTTTTCGGAATTAAGTTCAGTTTTCACCGCGAATTCTCCTTTATATCTTTTACCGATGAAACCCGATGTCATGAAGTGGTAATTTGGGTTTGAGAAAAAAAGTTGGCTGGAGCCATTTGTTGAGTTTTTGTTCAAAAATTTGTTTACAATGATGGCCTTATGTGAAGGCGTGTTATCGTGGTGCAAAATCCAAGAATTTTTTTCGTCGAATTTGAACTCTTAAACGCCACATATAGGCTCATATTTTTTATTTACCGTTTGATCTTCTAAAGAGAATTCCGAGAGCCCAACACTGCGATAGTCAAAGTAAACAGTCTACGTGACTTTGACTATTGATCGAATTTGTCGTGATTTTTCGGTTTCGGTTCAGTTGGAAGGCGTCACTCCGAAACTTGTTGAATATTAATAGTTTGCATATCAAACTCGTAAACCCATGTCTCGTCACCAGTGAGAATACGTTTTATGAATGTTGGGTCAGAATCAACTCTTTCTTTCAAAGAAATGCTAATTTCTTCAGCGATTCTTATGCGATTGAATTTTTGGAAAAAATCAGAACTTTTGAGATTACCCAAGCGTCATCTTGTTTCATATGTACACATATATTATTTAGAATGTTATGGATCGACTCGTGAGACACAGAACGTTCAGCTATCCCTCTTAAACTTGAATGAGAATTTTCAGTCACTATATCCTACAGTTAACATCGCTTTTGTGATGTTAACTTCACTTGAAGACGTTGATGGCCTACCAGAGTGAGTTTATCATCATATTACAAGCATTACTGAACGCTTTGTGCCACTCATAAGCACATGTTTTTGATAAAATCTATTCACCGTAAGTCTTCTGCAACATTTTCATGAATTTCGACATGAAATTTCAATAGCGATGCAAAATTTAAGACAAACTCTTTGTTTGATGTTTTTGTCCATTATGAAATTCACAATTCCCCAGCTCACTAGGTATGATCTAGCTGAAAACAGCACTGTATTAAATCTAAATAACATATGTAACTCAAGCTTGGCGCCAAAATGGAAAACAATTGTGCCAGTCTAACAACAAAAAAATAATCAAAAAACGGTTGTGGCTGGACACAGCCACCATGACAATGGACACAGAAGTGTATGTTTTACGTGAATATGTCTACGTCATATTTCTCGGTATAATTTTTAGGGTTTCGAAGTAAACTAGAAACCCTCATAGTTTCGCTATGTCCGTCCGTCCTTTCGTCCGTCTGTCCGTCCGTTCGTCCGCAGTTGGATCCCTCATGAACTGACAGCGGAGCAAAAGAGAGCTCGCGTGGAATAGTGCTCATAGATGCTACTGAAGAACGACCACGGACATTCTAATGCTGTTTATGACAATGTCACAGGAGACGAAACGTGGATTTATTGTCTTGAACCGGAAAAAAAACCGCATACTTGTGAATGGGTGTTTGAAAATGAGAACAAGCAAACAAAAGTATAGCAGGCGAGAAACGTCGGTAAAAAAATGATCGCGTTTTTTTTCTCAGCTACGGGTCCCATCTGTACAATTCTACTTGAAGATCAAAAGAGTGTTCATGCCGAGTGGTATTCTACCATTTGTTTACCCAGGGTATTAGAAAAAGTTCTCGAAAGACGAGCCAAAAGCCGCATTCTCCTACACCACATAACGCTTCTTTACACACGGCCAATAAAACAAAGTCACTTTTAGCTTCCAAAAAAGTACATCTGGTCACTCATCCTGCGCATAGCCCCGACCTAGCACCCTGTGATTTCTGTATCTTCATCAAAATCAAAGATTTGATGAGAGGTTTTACTTTTACCAACTCCGCAGAGGCAGTGATAGCATTCAATCAGCACGTAGAAAACATGCCTTCAGATCTGTGGTCCTCCTGTTTTAAAAAATATTTCGATCGCATGAAAAAATGTTCAAAATGTAAAGAAGATTATTTTAAAAAGCAGTAAACCTAATATTTTGGTAATAACATGTTGTTTTTTTAAGTTACGCAAAACTTATAGTGTGATCTACGTATGCACATATATATTTGCGCATGTCACTTCAATTTTATTCAAAGTGAAAAGAAGAGGTGGTAAGTATGACGAAATGAATAATGCGATTTCAAAAATAGTACACTGGTTCGGCACAAATAGATTTTATTAAATGACAACCAAATCAATAGTGTTAAATTCTGATTGCCTCGTGTAATGGCACGTAAATAGTAATGTAAATCTGAATGGAAATAATCTGAGTGCTAAGTGTGAGTTTTTCTTTACGTATTCGATCGTGAGCGCGTTTGGAGTTTACTAGGAATTTGTATGTGATTTGTACAGCGCCACCTAGTGGTAAACGTGAGAAACTAGTTTACCACTAGGTGGCGCTGTACAAATCACATACAAATTCCTAGTAAACTCGAAACGCGCTCACGATCGAATGCGAAAAGAAAAACTCACACTTAGCACTCTGAGTCTGCTACGTAGCGCGTTTACTACGTGCTAGAGTTCTGCATTGTCTCGCCCAGGTTTGGTATCACCGCCTTACCTATTCCTGCCGCAATAGCGTCAGTACTCGTCCCTGTCGTGTTCCGTTTTGGAGCATAAGACAGCCAGTAAACTTATGCATGTGGCATTTAAGACCCCGTCACAAGATAACAATGCCTAATTAACACCTTTGGTGTCTATAGGTGATGGGTGACTCTTTCCATCAGGAGACCTATCTGCTCGTTTGCTATCTTATGATATAAAAAAAAGTCAGATGGACTCCACCGTGATTTTAGCTATACCTCTAGATAAAATTATAATAATAATAAATTTAGTTCGGCAGGTTTTTCAGTTAAAATGGGACAGTTAATTGATGTCCATACCGTAAAAATTCTACCACACTATTTCATATATGAAATTTTTCGATAGGGAAATTCTGCTGAAATAAAAGTTATATTTGTTTTGCAGATAAACCTATAAGACGTATAATTATAATACCCACCAATCTTTCGCATGAAAAATTTAATAAATAAGTAATAAATAAATAAATATTCGCGGGACAAATTACACTTACTGATCTAACCCCAAAGTAAGCAAATTATTTGCTTGTGTTATGAGTGTTATTCAATGATACTAATAAGTAATACATAGAAATACATATATAAATACTAGAATATATTACTACTATAAATATAGAATACAAACATTTACGCTCATCACACACATGCTCGCCCCCGTCGGGGCTCGAACTCGAGCACCGTTGATAGCGCAGTCAGGATCGCTTACCACTCGACCAACAGGGTGGTAAATTTTAGTTACATTTCCTACAAAACTTCCAGTTTCAAATCGTAAAATAATTTATGCGCGTTCTCGTTGATTGTAACTAGATAGATACCAATTTAAATTAAATACGGATATACATATAATATTTATTTAAACCTTCACTTTTTATATTGAAAGCAGGGATAACAAAAAATTAAGGTTGGGCCTACCAACCACGCTAGTGTGCGTGGCTTTCTTACTGGTAAGTACACAAGTGACACTCGATGACGTTTCACACAAGCAGATTTTTCTGAGGACATTTTTAATTGTCAGTTGCTTAGAAATACACTCTCTGGAGGTATATGCTCAAAGGTTATATCTTTCCATCAGGGAGCCAGAGAGAGTATACAAAAGATTTATAGATTAAAGATTAATAATAAAAACAAATAAAACGGTTATGATCGGGTGAATTGATGAATAGAAAAAGCCAACGTATTATTTTCATTTCTAATGTAAATACCAATCACGTATTTTCCCGAGACCTAAGCTATCAAATAAGCCGAGGAAATTGAATTGGTAAACGAATTCTGGTATGCGTATAATAATATGGGTTGGCATTTGACGTGAACTCATGTTCTCAACATTATATTCTATTACAATCAGTACATAATATAGTTTTTTATGTAATCTAGGAAATAAACACCTATATCTATATCTATATATTAACACTTGAATCGAAAGATGGAGTTGAACGAAATTGGAAATTAAACGAAAATCGAAAAGAACACAGGCCATTTTGGTTTTGTACATCCCTTGCGTGTCTTTCGGAGTAATGAATATTAGATAAATTACAATAATTTTCTACGATTTTTAAATCAATTAAATAAAATATATCACTAGGAACAATCATATAAAAATATTGAGACTATAATTTGATTGAATTCTGTCATCATATTTAAGTGTTATCATGGTATAAAACTTTAATTAAATTTTTATTAAAACAGCAATAAATTTATATATCATAATTTTCATTATAAGTGTCAAATAAAAATTCTTCCTGTTTTTGTATTAATATAGAGACAATATAGAATAATAGTTCATGCTAATTTATTTTTTGTTCTTTTAAAGTCCTATAAAATGTCGTCGAAAAAATCTTAGCTCAGAATGCTGTCAATCTAACTTAAATTTCTGAGATTAGCAGCTATTGTACTGAAGACACCCAATGACAAAATAAATACCTACCTAACCACGGACTACTAAGGATAGAACTGATTGTTTACGTTAACCTTATTTAAATTCCAACTTTATTTAGCTACTATTCCCCAAGTTAAAAAAATATTTATTAAATACGGATAAGTTAAGGAGTTCATATAGAATCTTACGGAATATACTAAACTATTCTAACTTAAAATAACGTAATAACTTAAAAAAACGACGTATGAAGTCTTGCCCGTGTTCTTTGGCACAGTTAAAGCTTAGAGTGAAGTGGACTGCAGAAATCTAATATTTTTAAATGATATGCATCAGAAATACATTAAATTAATAAAAAAAAATGATGTGGTGTCGCGGGACACCAGGTAGGAACGAACTTTCTTCGGCTAAACGGCACTACTCGCTTGTGTACGCGACTGTCGCGCCTGCGCACGTCTCATTTAACGCTTTTATTCCACGCATTTTTCTTACGGTTTTACTATCACATTTTTTTCAGTTCGGTCGCGCAGCAAAATCCCTATCCCCTCCAAGCCTGCCGTAAGGAACTTCGTTCCAATATTACACACATTACATTTATGTGAACACAGACATATTCATGTGACATACATGATAATATTGGTATACAAATATACCATCGCCCCGTTGGTTGAGTGGTTAGCGAACCTAACTACGAATCGATGGGGCTCGGGTTCGATTGCCAACAGGTGAAAAAATTCTATGATGAGCATAGATGTTGGTATTTCTGGGTTTGAGTGTTTAACTTATTTTTTTATTCCATACATTTTATTATTACTATTCATTCTTTATTAGATTTAATGCAAGATCACAATCATGATGCATTCTTTAATAAATCAATTTATAATTTTTCAAGATTTTTCGATTTGGAATTCAAAACTTGCTTCCGAGGGCCATCTAAATTTCATTCGCGGGCCATAGTGTGGCCCGCGGGCCTGGAGTTGAGCAGCTTTGGTTTAGAGCATTGACCTTTTAGAGTATCAGAAAGTTAATCCGGCACTGCATATACGCAAGTCAAGAAATGATATAACTCGAAAGAACAGGGATGAGTTCATACCTTGTATTTAAAATGATCCAGTCAAATCTCCTACTATAAACGGGTTGTAATAAACTCGCCACAGTAGTAAATTCGCCACTGTTTTAGATTTTCCATACATTCAAAGTAAACTCGCCACAGGTATTAAAAAAAATTAAAAAGTATGTGTAAATTCGCCATAGGTTCGCCATACTAGCTATTGTAAATTCGCCACATGTTTTAATTTTGTACAAATTTTGTAAAAAGTAGTGTCAGCAAGCAAAATTCTAAGTTTTAGCGCCTCACTTTTTTATTATATTTAACTAACCTACTTGTGCTCCATATCTATTTATCGTTGTGTCTTTTTTGAAAGTTATTTTTTTTCTATATCAAAATATAACAAATAAGCAGATAGCTTTCCCAATGTTAAGAGACAGCCATCACCTATAGACACCAAAGATGTTATTAGATCGTGGCAGAATGATAGTACCATGTGTATAAGTTTGCCGACTACCTAACCTTTCAAACCGGAACACGACATTAACAGACAAATAGGCTTTTTAATTAGGTTGAAACACTACGGTGATTGTTATATAATTGTTTTTTAGTTTCTCTAGTTTTTTAGTTTAGTTTTTAGTTAACTGTGATTTTAATATAGATGAAAGTTAATATTTTTAATACTTGTCGCGATTATTACAATAATATATAAATATTTTAATTTAGTTGTCATTTGATTTTCCTGCGTACATGCCTATATACGTACGCAGGAAAATCAAATCTATCTATACATGTAATAAAATTGTAGGAAAGTCAAAACTGTACATTGAATATTTTTTTAAAAGAATACTTGGGGCGTGATCTACAATCGATATCGAAGCCAAAAATATAGTTTTTAGAATTTTTGTCTGTTTGTCTGTCTGTATGTATGTCCGAGGTAAACTCAAAAAGTACTGCATGGATTTGCTTTAAATTTTGCATGAATATTACTAAAAGATCGGGTCAACATATAGGCTACATATTATCACGCTATTACCTAGCGGCCAGGTGCTGTGCGGAGTAAACGAAGTCCGCGCGGACGAAGTCGCTGGCAGCAGCTAGCGACAAATGAATTAAAATATTTTTATATTATTGTAATAATCGCGACAAGTATTAAAATAGAGTACCTCTATTTTAATACATCGCTTGTTAATTATGTTAAACAGTAGACTACGAAGCCGCTCAATATTGTTTTTAAAGATATCTGTTACTTTTAAAAATAAAATATTTCAATCGTTATAATTTTTATTAAATAAGATACATTCGAATATCCCATTCATAAGACATTAGGGTGATTTGGAAGCGAGGTGGCTGTAATCAAATAACAATCGTGTCATTTAGGCTTGAGTGATTACTGCCTCCTGCCTATATAAATATATTTGCATATAAATGGGGTTGTTAGGTCTATATAACAAGCAACATGGACTATTCGCTTTACAATGTGAATGGTTATAATATTATGTTTAGTTTGTATTACATGTATGGACTTTGTTGAGCTTTAGTCAGCCGAAATAAAATAACTACAACAAACAAAATACTTTTTAATCTGTTTATATCGCCACCTGGTTTTGCTTTTTACGGCATCTTCATGGCTATGATACTTTTTTTCGAAGATAGTTCTCTTGATGTAAAGAGACAATCATCGGTTTCGGCGTGTCTGGCAGTAACGCTTATCAACAATATTATCTTATCTTACCTCAATATTCGAAATACTACAGCGACAAGGACTTACGTTTTTCTAGCAGGAATATTTAAAGCTGTGAAACCACGGTTTAAACTGATGCGCCTTTAAGGTAATTTCTTAGGTTATTTACACCCAGAAATACAATGTTATAGTAGGTACTTACTGATGAAATAAAATCACTCCAGTGGGTTATGCATATCGCGGTTATACAGCCCGAAGCCCTAACTAGCTAAGACTGGACCGGAAGAGGCCTGCAGACAAGATCGGCCTCTATGATTTCCTCTGACATATATCTCTTCCACCAATTGGACTCGTAAGTGTTGATATACGTTTGTGAAGTGTAATATTTCATTCAAAACAATAAACATAATCTATGTAAGGTTAGGTTAATGAGTAAAAATATAATTAAAGCGTGCTAGTAGGGAAATGGAAGGGTATTCCTGCGCTCAGAGGTTACAACGTCTTTTATTTTCACTTGCAATGATTCAATAAGTTCAGTTATAATTCAAAATTAGTTCAGCCTAGGCCAAACTAGTTAAGTCTAAAGTATTAAGGCCAAACAAGATTGTTCTGGGCTGAATTAGTATATCCTGATACGCTTAGTATGAACCAGGACAAACTAGTTTGGCCGGAAATCGGGTTTAGCCGGTATCATATATATCAAATTTACATGTTTATTCTCAATAAACGAACGGATCAACGTGAAATAAACTATATTTTGTTTAATGTTTATACTATAGGTTATAATGTAATGCCTATATATCTATAAACTACTTCATCTTGGTAGGGGATTAGTGATGCTTTGTAGAATCCATATATAATAATAAGCTACGAGAAGCAGCGATCCAATTGTTGTAATCTATTTAATTAGTTCGAGATTAGAAGATTACTAGCATTAGCGAGAGTTTCAGGATAACTAAGATAAATGCAACTTAATGGACTATAGAGATGAAAATTAATTATTTGGATGGAACTTGTGTACTTTACTATCTATATTTAATTATATTCTGGTAGTATTATGAAACAAAACGGATTATCCTATTTCTAACGCTGAAATATGGTAGTGCGTATTTCGTATTATTAATTGTAAATGGATGTTCTCAAACTCTGCACACTGCCTTTTAATACAATGAAGCAATAATTGAACTTGTCATTTTGGCTTTCTTTTTCAATTGCAGTTTCTGAATGAAGCGTGCTCTTATCGAATGGGCTTTATTAGTTAAGAGCATGCTTATTATTAGGTGTTATTTGAGAATTGGTCACCCATAATTGACTTCTTTGTGAAAGACACACGTCTTCCAAGAAGATTATCATATTTTCAATATACTTGCGAGTATTAATTTTTAATGACTAGCGGTGGCATGTTTATATGAGATCAATATTGTCTTGCTAATATATCATGATTTTTGTCGTCGAGTGTAAACAGCGGTTTTTGGAGCGATTCGTTACTCAGCATTTACTTTAAACTAGCACAAGCTGGTGTTATTATTTTGAGCTGTTATGTTTCTGATACGACAAAGACGTTGTTCCTTCACTCCACAGACCACATGAATAATCCGTGCTTCACTCCTAAAAGTGTCTTTGGTCGATGGCAAACAAATCGTTTTAATTTTAAATGTGCTTCAGTATTTGCATTGTGATATTTATATTATAAATTATTTAATCTATATTAAGAATAGTTTATTTTGGATAATGATATCTACGGGTTGCATATATTATGTAAAATTACTCCAACAGAACTCATTTTTAGTACTCCCTTCTGCAATGTATGACGTATCGTGGAGTTAAATAGAGTTAAATGTATGTATACATGTTGTTCCAGAAATCAACGTCAAGCCGAAACTGGGTATTTATTAAAAATGTAAGCGAGTAAAATAATATAAAGAGATTTAAGTTGCGTATTTTAAAAGTTATAGACATTAATGTGAAAAGGATGAAAGAGTGCAGATTTTTTATCCTTTTTAAAATCAGATTAAAAAATCTACACCCTGAATTAGTCTTTTCACTCTTGTAAGAAGAAAACATCTATAGTAAACAGATGTTTATTTTCTTAAATATTTATTTTTGTTATGTAGTCCAAATATTCTTGCCTTCAAATTTTAGCCCAACATTTGCAGTTACTTGCTCCAGCTTGGTAGTAAGTGCAACATTTTGCCAAACCAAAATAAAATATTGATACTTTAATGCGGATTAACCTACCATACTGAAAGAAAGTACTAGGCGATCTTTACAAGTAACTTTATAAGTTGCCACATTTAAGAAGTAAACATTGTACATCACTTGTTAATTTATATTTTTGAATTACGCATTTTTTTTTAATTTTTCGATAAAACATAGATTTGAATATTTTTTCTCACTAAATTAAAAATGTTTCTAATGCAGACGTGACACTCAACCTCGAGGACAAAAAAAACTGTTATGACTATTACCTGGTTTTGGCATGACGTCGATTTCTGGGACACCTGTACATATTATATTTTTCAATGCTATCACCATTATTTTTCTAATTTTAAAATAAAGGGAATCGAACATATTGAAGTTCTAAAACTTACATGTTTTCGATATTGCTGAATTGCTGAATGACGGCTGACGAGGAAGGCGTTTATCGAATTCACGTCAGGGACTTGCTGCCTTTTTACCTATATAATAATATTTAAAAAATAGGACATAATATCTTTTTTTTATCATAAATGGCCAAGTTGTACCTTTTCGGTATACGGTATACCTACAGTATTTTTCTAGTTATGAAAATATCAATTATTAATTCGTATATGAAACGGACAAGAGGTAGTTGGTGATTGCTTGAGATATAGTGTGAATGCAATCAAAAAAAAAAAAGAAAAACTTTGGATAGCTTTTTAAGAACTTTGCGCGGACGGCGGAGAATGAAATTTGGCATAGTTAAAGTTCACATTGCGAAGGACTGCAAAAACCTAATATTTTTAAATGGAATGCATTAAAAGCACATAAAATTAATAAAAATATTTATTAATATAGCGGATATAGCGGATAATAGCAAATTTAATTAATTTCACCTTTTTAATAATGGATTTCCGCAAAGTAACGCCTGAATCAATAAAAAAAACTATATTTATGTGACATGCATGATCATATACACATATTATTAATATTAATATTTTCTTTATGGCTAAAGTTGGTTGTCAAACTTAACAGAGATTTTATCTCTAGTAACAATAATTACAATACTTTTTGGACTGAGGTCCAAAATTATTGTAATTATTTTATTTTATAACTGAGGTACATACAAATTGGCCTTAAAATAATTTATTAATTAAATTAATAATACTTAGTTACTTAATAAATTAGTTAATTTTTTGCGCTTTTTAATTTCAAATTCGTCTGCAGCTAATTTATATGGTCCTATATATTTTTTGTAAATTTTAATAATTTCTAAATTATTCGCATAAGAACCGTGACACTTAAAATAATTGTCATAATATGTTTAATTGCTTTTAAATTTTAATCAACTTAGAACATACCATCAAGGGCACGCATCGCTCATAAAGAACATATAAGCTCTTAAAAACATCGGAGTTTATGAACAATAATATCGATGTCGATTATGCTCGATGTTTTGCCATACAAATTACTTGTGTTGAATATTTTGTTAGGGGACTTGAGAGCGGGGGGAAGATGGTACTATGATAAAACATCGTTTATAAAACATCGGTAATAAAGAACGATGTATCGTCGATGTTTGGGGTTTCAGCATCGATGTTAAAACATCGATGTTTATGAAAGATATATCGATGTTTGAAAAAGTCGATATATCGTTTGCATCCCTAATCAAGGGAAATGATTGAATTTGTAATTTGATAAAAAATATACGTACGAAGTATTTAAAATAATTGACATTTTTATATAGATATATTTTTATGTGTGTAATTACTCAAACGAATTGAATGCACTGCTTATCTAGGTACTAAAAAAATACTGCAGTACTATACGTTCCAACTAAGAATAGGATCGCGCTTGTTATGCACTTCATACCACAAGTGTGAAATTAGTAATGTCAGCAAAAAAATATTTCTTCAAAAAATTTTGCTGATTTATTGAAAGACAAATACCTAACGTTTTAAATATATTATTTTATATATAAAATTGGCCACGTCACTTATAAGTGACGTGGCCAATTTTGTTGCGATTTTTATGGATTTGGGTTGTCCTTGTATATATATAATAGGCTAAAAAGTATTAAAATATATTATTTATAAATAAAAAAAAGTAAAATATATCAGTTTAGCCGTTCATCTATATATATGTATGTATAAAACTCGTGTTAGTTATTATATGCCTTATTTTACTACATGGTAACATAATCAGATGGGAATCTAAATAAAAAATATACAAATTAGAATGAAAATATAAATATATATATATATATATATATATATATATATATATATATATATATATATATATATATATATTTTAAGCATTTCTTTGTTAGAATTTTTTTGCACACCTTGCTCATCACTTATGAAGTTTTTGCAAAATGCGGAGCTATGTGTCATCCTGATTGTCCTATTCTCAGTTGGAACGCATAGTACATTCAAAACCGTCTTAAAAATGTTTATTATTGAAAAATGATCCTCCAATCCAATAATTGTATACATAATTTGCATCTTGCACATACATGTTGGTCAGCGTTATCTTTACTATGACCTAAAGGTTTAGCTTCGCAACGTCTCACCTGGGTATATGGTACCACCAGTCACCACCTTATCTATTAATTTCGCTGATTCATTGTCATAAGGCTTGTCACAGTTGTGTTCCGGTTAAGAGCGTAAGGTACTTGTAACTGGTAGACTTATGCATGTGGCATTCCGCCAAATTGATAGCAATGAGAAAATAAAATTAGTTGCTTTGTGTCTATAGGCGATAGTTTCCCTTTCCATTCGGAGAGTCATCTCCTTGATTGATATTTAATATTATGTGTAAAAATACTTATTAGTGAAAGAAAGACTCATTCACAACTTGTATTAGGCGCACAAAATCAAAAGGAGGGAAGCTATCAACTTGACTGTGACTTTCAGGCGACTTTTCTTCGAAGAGCCTTCTGCTATATTTTTGTAAATTCAAGTTTAGTTTTGTCGTATATTTGTCTGAATTGTGAAGTTGCGGCCTAATTTATTTAAATATTTATATTTATCTTTATTTTCAACAAATTTTGAAGTAAGCTGGATTAAATATGCAGTTTAAACATTATTAAATCAGGTCGCTTCAAAATTGGTTGAATTCGCTTGATGGGGTGCACAGGCAAGCTACGAAGTATCTAAATTATAGACCTTATCCCTACTCACTCCAAGGCATAAATGACAATCCCTCTTACGACCTCGTTAGAAGGCCTTGTCTTCTATAACAGTGATAGGTTGTTACGTAAAGTGGAATTTAGTCCTACTATGTTTAAAAATATTATATAAGTTTAAATTGTGGAATATGACGGGATATTTTGTAAATTCAGTTGCAGGCAAGTAATATTTTTGCGAAAAATTAAGGTTTTACGGAAACGGTAATATTAAAGACAATAGAGAGAAAAGTAGTACCTATGTATCTCTCTATGTAATTTTTTTGCAGCTTGACCTTAGTGGTTAATCGTGGAAAAATTGCCTTTAAATCGTCAATCAACAATGGTCAATTTACGCAAAATAGCAGATAAAAAATTTACACTAACCAGGAGTTTGCGTAGTACGAATAAAATGATTTTATGATGTTAAAAGGTTTTGAGAAAGAAAAAGGACAGTGCAAGAAATTGAACAACAAAAGACGAAAAAAAAGCAAAGCAAATCCCTGAAACTTCCTGAAATTGAGGTATTTAAGGTCAAAGAAGCATAAACCACATAGATTTTTTAGCTCATAGACTTCAAAAATTTAAAGTTTGTAAAAATAACAGTATTTTAATTTTTTAAAAGCTGTATATTTTCAAAACAATGATCGATTTTGATTTTCCAAATGGCATTCAATGTAATTTTTGAACTTTAAAATATTTTACTAGCTCCAAAATAGACAGGTTGAAAATGTTGAAGAAATGTTGAAAAAAAAAACCAAAAAATTTTCGTCGTAGATTAATCCCAAACGAATCAACCGATTTTGATCTGATTTACAGTATATGACGCTATTTTATAAGTAGATTATATTTTGAAATCAACCGGTATTTTAGTCTAAAAGTGATTTTAAAAATATGAAATAAGTTTGCTATAAAAAACATAATTTTAATATTTGAAAAGATGTAACTTTTGAAAGCTTAATTTGATTTTGATTTTTTAAACGGCATTCGATTCAGTTTTTTAAGTATTAAAATAATGTAAAAGGCAAAAAATCTCGAAGTTATGTCGATAAGATGTTGTTTGTGTGTTTCAAAATTTTTCGTCAACTAATTTTGATGTACTTTGCAGCATTGAACGCAGTTTTTCAAGAAAAAGAGATGATTAGATTTAACACTCAATTGGTACATTAATTTGGAAGTTATTTAAAAAAATATTGGTTATCTGAAGGTTGGTTTTTTTATGCATGTGGCATTAGACCTCGCCACAAGATAGCAACGCACCATTAACATCTTTGGTGTCTATAGGCGATGGTTGACTCTTTCCATCAGGAGACCTATCTGCTTGTTTGCTATCTTATGATATAAAAAAAAACCCTTAATTTCCTGGGTCAAATCGATTCAGATTTTTAGTTGGAGAAATTTATCGAATATCATTAACCCAGTGCCGATCGGTTAAGTCGTTCAAGAGTTATGAGACGTTTACATACACATTCATAAACACTGAAATCAGCGTGAAATTTGTCGGAAAAGGTTCCTTGGATCTCAAAACTAGGAGATTTGGTGAAAACTCGATTTTCGAAAATTGGGGCAAAATCAGTAACTTTCTTATACTGCTAACGTAGCAGGAAGTTAAAAATGAGACGAAAAAGTACGACCACGTTAAATAAATAGTATTACTATTAAATAATTCATCCATTCTTTATTGTAATATTTGTATTAAAGATACTCCACCACATCTTGCAAAGATTATCCTGTACTATTTTTATTTTAAATATTTTCTTTTATACAAACCTTGTCCTGACAATAACGAACACAAAAAAAGAATTATCCAATTTTGTGCATTTATTCCGAAGCTATTATAGCATGTATCAACATTTCGGCGATTCGTTTTTATTTGTATAGATAAATACAGACGCACTGGTAAACTTTTGATCACGTTGTAATTTCTAGTTGACCGGTGTAAGTTCAAAAGTCGCCCCCTAGCTCTGTTTTAATTTTCATAAACTCGCCATGGTAGCTTACAAATTTCAAAACTCCCTACATGTACTGGCAGTAAAGTTGAGGAAGTTATTCCCTAGTGTCCTAGAATGCTAATGTATATTACAAGTTGGTAACTTTTCTCCTTTGTTACTGGTAATAGTTCAAACTTCACTCCATAGTGCACTTTTTATTTGGGAGAATAATTAATCTATATAATGTTATTATTAAGTAGTAAGTTTGTAGTTAAACTATTGTAGATTTTTATTTTCGTTGACTAACATTCATAACACAAGCAAATAATTTGCTTAATTTGGTGTCAGATCAATTTGTGCAATTTGTCCAGCGATATTATTATTATTATTATTATATTTTATGTCAATTATGAGAACGGATGAGTATGAAATAGAGAGGAAAGCAAAAGCCTAATGTTGTAAATATTAAGCATTTGAAATACATTAAAAATATCTTCACGCCCAAATCCCTGAAGACGTAGGCAAATGTACAACCAGTGCACTCAACAATTAGCCGAAGATACTTAGTCCCACATTGTGGTAGGTGGCAAGCTATTGCCAACCGGGCACTCATCCAAATCCGGGGAACGTTGTTTGTATCAGAATACTCTAATAAATAATAATAATAATAATACTCTAATAAATAATAATAATAAATAATAATAATAATAATAATAATACTCTAATAAATAATAATACTCTAATAAACACACTTTTAATTTGCCCGACTCGGGATTCGAACCCGGGACCTCATGTGCTCAACACCGACACCGGACGACTAGAATACAGAATTAAATTAATAGAAATAAACATTACACACATTACATTTATGGATAATAATTATTCTTATTATCCAATGAATGTAATAAATATACATTAAGTACTTAATTATAAAAAAAATATATGTTGACGTGTCAAAATAACTCGTAAAAAGATTTATTGAATAAATTACCTATTTCTGATTACTGATTTATTTATTTTATGAGACATATACATATACAATTTTATTAGTGTGTTAGCAAATTTAAGATATTTATAAATATGGTAGTAAGCGTAATTTTTATATGTATAATAGGTACTTTACCTATGAAATTGCCGTTTTTCATAAAATCAATGAGGCGTATTTTTTGTCTATATATTTTATTTGTATTAATCAAAGTAATCACCCATGCAATCAATATATCTTTGCCAACACATTGGTAGCTTATTGATATCTTTCTTGAAGAAATCAGCTATATATATATATATATATATATATATATATATATATATATACAATAGTGCTTGTTCTTATTGCCTTTGGGCTTGGATTATAAGTTGGCCTAACACTTGGCCTAATAATTTATTGCCTATGCGTGTCACTACCATCGTGACTACTGGGTGATAGAGTTCTGCAATGTCTGGCTGGGTATACCTATGGTACCACCGTCTCACTTATTCCTGTCACAATAGCGTCAATGCTTGTTATTGTCGTGTTCCGGTTTGGAGGGTAAGGTAGCCGTTAGACTTATGCATGTGGCATTGCCGTCCCACCACATGGGCTATCCATGCACGATTAAAATCTTTGATGTTTATAGGTGATATTTTCTCTTTCCGTCAGGAGACCCATCCGCATGTTTTTTATCTTATGATGTAAAAAGAGGTGAATGATTGGCTCTACGTGTTACTAGCATCATGATTACTAGGTGGTAGAGTTCCGCAACGTCTTACCTGGCTATGATACCACCGCCTTACCGATTTATGCCGCTATAGCGTCACTGTTTGCCACTGTCGTGTCCCAGTTTGGAGAGTAAGTTACTATGCGGTAAACTTATGTGTGTGGCATCACCATCATGCCGTACGAATAGCAACACACGGCGCACCATTAATATCTTTGAGCGATGGTCTTGAGGCGGTGGTTATTTTTTTGATCAGGAGGATTTTTTATCTGATTATTTGATGTCTTATAATAAAATGTAAAAATCGTGCTATTAAGTGTATGAAATAATTAAATAAGTCGATTCGATTTTTAACACGGATTTGATACCCAAAAAAATTTGTCGTTTTTTGGCAATTTTACTAGTAGTTTAGAATTTATGTGAGACTGATGAATAAATATACGTACATATATCTTACACAACGTACATATTACACATACATATTAACACACATTCATACATCATAAAATAGGCTGAAATCATACCATTTGGCTTCACCTTAGTCGAATTCAAGAAAATATGAATCTGTCTTAATATTTGATGTCGACCTCGATTTTCATTTACCTACACGAAACTTTACAAACCTACAGGCATTCCAAAAATTTTAAAATATCGTCCATTTTAATATTCTTTTAAAAATTAACTATTGCAAAGTGGAAAATAAAAATTTTACGATGTTTCTCATTTTTACTTTACGCAATGTTGGGGTCATTGCGGGCACGAGTTCGAACGCTTTTTTAACCCTGACACAAAAACGAGGGGTGTTAATTGTTTAACATATCTATTTGAGTCTTTGCCTGTGGCATTATAGCTCTAAAACAAATAGATTATTTTTTTAAATCAAAAGCTAATATTGCGGCATGATTGTTATGTTGGATCTGACGTCTTGATGCAATTAGAAATGAAAATATGCCAATATCCCGACTTTTCGATCTCTTACCGTAAATGTATCGTGTTTGGGCTAAGTGGTCAGTTTTTGATGCGTTGCAAATTATGCAATTTAAGCTGGAAGGTATCCCGATGATAAAATTGTGATTTTATTAATACTCATTTAATTTAGGACGATCCCTGAGAGCTATGGTCATCGGAATATTTCGTTTATTTAATTTATCTTTTGGAAATTATATCCCTATGAAATTATAATTTACACAATTATAAGTAAAAGCAAAAGGTTTATAAAGTTCGCAATTTTGTTTCAGAACTATGTAGTTTATGGATGGTCTGGTTCGATTTACACTTAAAAAAAAGTGTTTTTCAGTTTTCTGATAAAACACAAAGTTGCCCGGGATTGGAAAGTGCCCGGTTGGCGATAGGCTTGCCACCTATCACATTTGTGGGACCATGTATCTTCGGCTAGTCGTGGGTGCCATTGTTGTACCTCTGCCTACCCCTTCGGGGATACGGGCGTGAAGATACTTTTTTTTTGGTTCGATTTAGGGATCATGTCTACCTACGGATTCAGTTTTCGGAAAGCATTTCGTACAATAAAAGGTTTACAAACCTTTTATTGTACAAACCATGAAATAGTACACATGGTGTTAGTCAGTACATTGACATGTAGTTCCGTTGATTGAACGGCAAATCAATTGCCGTTCGTTAGTCTCGCTAAAACTTGAGAACGGCTGAACCGATTTGGCTAATTTTGGGTTTGAATTAATTGTTGAAGTCCAGGGAAGGTTTAAAATTTGAGAAAATATAGAAAAAAAATAAGAGTAGTGAAAAACGCCGAACAACGTTTGCCAGGTAATAGCTAGTAAATAGATAAAAATAATTTTTCATAAGTACGTTCTTCTATATAAAAATCTTAATTTCCTTTAGTTTTCTGAAGTTTAGGTATCTCAGGATTAACGGAAAAATTGACAGCTCAACTCAAATCTCGTTGATCCAGGCCACTTTCATAAGTGTGTGCTTTATTGGTGTTTATAGGCAATTATCTCCCACCATCAGGAAAACTATATTTTTTTTTGCTATCCTATGAATATATTCGTCCACACTTCGAATAATATAATAAGCTGATTAAACAAAAACAAGTGTTTAGCGACCTTGAGTAACGCAATCGATGGAGCGGTTTCAGTTCCGACAGGGAAAAGCCTTTGTTTGCTAAGGACAAATATTTATATTTCTGCATTTGGGTATTTATTGCATATTATATATTTCTATGTATTAGTATCATTGATTAACAACCAAATCATCCCAATAATTTGTTTACTTTAAGGTTAGGTCGGTTCATGTAATAAGTCCAGTAATATTACAATATTATATTTTGTATTTTATTAATATTACATTAGATCTACTTCCCAATTGTGTCTATCAGTGCCAGATCTAATCTAACGGGGTATCTGTTAGATTATGTATAGGTATAGGTTTTTAGCTCGCCTTTTGTAGCTTTTTAAAAATATCGCTTGCTGTATTTTTTTTGTTATTCTGTTGTATAAGTATTAAATATATAAATAGTAATATCCTATATTGCCCAATAGAATATTACTGACTAACACCATGTGTACTATTTTATACAAACCTTTTATTGTACGAAATGCTTTAGTACTGTAGGTAGACATGATCCCTAAATCAAACCAAAAAAAAAGTATCTTCACGCCCGTATCCCCGAAGGGGTAGGCAGAGGTACAACAATGGCACCCACGACTAGCCGAAGATACTTGGTCCCACAAATGTGATAGGTGGCAAGCCTATCGCCAACCGGGCACTTTCCAATCCCGGGTAACTTTGTGTTTTATAAGAAAACTGAAACACACATTTTTTTAAATTGTAAATCGAACTAGACCATCCATAAACTACATAGTTCTGAAACAAAATTGCGAACTTTATAAACCTTTTGCTTTTACTTATAATTGTGTAAATTATAATTTCATAGGGATATAATTTCCAAAAGATAAATTAAATAAACGAAATATTCCGACGACCATAGCTCTCAGGGATCGTCCTAAATTAAATGAGTATTAATAAAATCACTATTTTATCATCGGGATACCTTCCAGCTTAAATAGCATAATTTGCAACGCATCAAAAACTGACCACTTAGCCCAAACACGATACATTTACGCTAAGAGATCGAAAAGTCGGGATATTGGCATATTTTCATTTCTAATTGTATCAAGATGTCAGATCCAACATAACAATCATGCCGCAATATTAGCTTTTGATTTAAAAAAATAATCCATTTGTTTTAGAGCTATAATGCCACAGGCAAAGACTCAAATAGATATGTTAAACAATTAACACCCCTCGTTTTTGTGTCAGGGTTAAAAAAGCGTTCGAACTCGTGCCCGCAATGACCCCAACATTGCGTAAAGTAAAAATGAGAAGAATCGTAAAATTTTTATTTTCCACTTTGCAATAGTTAATTTTCGGAACTGAAACCGCTCTATCGATTGCGTTACTCAGGGTCGCTAAACACTTGTTTTTGTTTAATCATCTTATTATATTATTCGAAGTGTGGACGAATATATTCATAGGATTTATATAGAAGAACGTACCTATTAAGATTTTTATATAGAAGAACGTACCTATGAAAAAATATTTTTATCTATTTACTAGCTGACCTGGCAAACGTTGTTCGGCGTTTTTAACTACTCTTATTTTTTTTCTATATTTTCTCACCTTTTAAACCTTCTCTGGACTTCAACAATTAATTCAAAACCAAAATTAGCCAAATCGGTTCAGCCGTTTTCAAGTTTTAGCGAGACTAACGAACGGCAATTGATTTGCCGTTCAATCAACGGAACTGTATGTCAATGTACTGACTAACACCATGTGTACTATTTTATGGTTTGTACAATAAAAGGTTTGTAAACCTTTTATTGTACGAAATTGTATTTCCGAAAACTGAATCCGTAGGTAGACATGATCCCTAAATCGAACCAAAAAAAAAGTATCTCCACGCCCGTATCCCCGAAGGGGTAGGCAGAGGTACAACAATGGCACCCACGACTAGCCGAAGATACATGGTCCCACAAATGTGATAGGTGGCAAGCCTATATATATAATATACATACATATATATATATATATATATATATATATATATATATATATATATATATATATATATATATATATATATATATAGAAGATACCACTTAGTTCATAGGTTTACGTTCATGCGACGCTGAATGTGAGTTGCCAGTTTAATATTAGTGTATGTGTATAGCTTTAGGTTAAGTAGATTCTATAAGCATAACCTCGGATTTATATTTTGCCGGATTTATGATCTGTTTTCGGATCATGTTTTAATTGTTTATATTAAATCGGAGCGATTAATAAATTTACATATAATGTGGAATACCTAGTACTTTTACATTCACGTATCTATGCTTTGTTTGGTCTATTATTTTATAAAAAAATAAAATTTTATTTCAGGTCTGAACTGGATTGTCTTTTTTTGTGAGTTGTACCTCTCTTTTGTGATAAATATACCTAATGAAAAAACATCATTTGATAATTATCAGATAATTTGAAACGCATAGTACATAAAGTCTTAATACACAAAAAAATATTTTCATTAAAGTTCTTTATCGTCAAACTTTCTAAAGATAAATTGCTTTACACTCCCTACAAAACTGTTGCGATTTTTCAACGCTCAATTTCAAACGAGCACCTTCCCACTTATCTGTCGTCGCCCATTTAAAGGCGGCAGTAATCTTGCGAGGAAGAAAATTTACAGCTCTGAAAGCAAAATTGAACTTCAATTTTATTTCAATTGCTTTCAGCCTATACAATATTAAAAATCTAAATATGTATTTGTAAAGAGAAAGTCTTTGTATCTTTTAGGTGGATGATTTATTTTGTAAGTATTTTGTAATGCTGAACTATTTTTATTTAAAGATTGTGTAATATAATGTTACGAACTTAGAGTCCGTATTGTGCAATAAAATACCACTGATATTAAAACCATGTATTTACCACACTAACGATTGATACACTACAATTCACACTAAAACTAACAGACTAAACCAATCACTAAACTAACATACTTTCCGTATCACTTTCATCTCTACCACCTCTGGGCCAGAGCTCCTCAGTACCAGCTTCTTCCTCTTGATCGCATCCAACGTAAAGCGGCTCGAATCGTCGACGACCAGGCTATTTCTAATCGGCTTGATTCTTTGGCGTTACGCAGAGATGTAGATTTGCTCTGCATCTTTTGCGCATTTGTCATGGGGAGTGTTCCGAAGAGTTGTTCGGACTAATTCCTGCCGCTAAATTCCATCGTCGGACATCGCGTCAAAATTTAAAGTTCCATCCTCATCACCTCGATGTCTGGAAATCCACAACCGTGCGCTTTTGTTGGCACTTTTTGCCTCATACCACTCCTTTGTGAATCAATTACCCTCGGGGGTGTTTCTGAACGGTTATGACTTAGGGACCTTCAAGAAACGAGCTTATTCATTCTTAAAAGGCCGGCAACGCAGCTGCAAGACCCCCGGTATTGCAGATGTTCGTGGGTTGCTGTGATCACTTACCATCAGGTGCACCACATGCTCGTTTGCCCCCTCTACTATAAAAAAAATCACTTTTCATTGTACTATATCGCTTCACACAATTTCGCTTCCGAATTGCTTTAAAAAACGGACTTACTATTTGATAATACGTCCTTATTTATACACAAGGTAAAGTTCGACCATATTCTAGAAGTTACGAAAATGATTCGTAAGCAACTTAGATGTAAATAAGTCATAGTACACGCTACTTTCACCCTTATGCCTAATGCGAGAAGGTCAATTTATAGCTACTGTTTTCCGAAAACTGAACATTAACTGTCGTTACTCAAAGGTCATAGCTGTTTGGGTAACGGCGGCTAATGTTTATCGATAAAAGCAGCTATCTCTTTCTTTTATTTCTAGATATTTCCAGTGTTATCACTCTTCACTTTTCTAGATTATTCGCAACAATAATAAGGATTGAATGTAGTTGATGAAATTGCGTATGTTTTGCCACTGGTTTGTACTAGAGAAAATACTTTAAAAAAAGTATCTTCACGCCCGTATCCTCGAGAGGTAGGCAGAGGTACATGTACACTCACGATTAGCCGAAGATACTTAAGTCCCACAATGTAATAGGTGGCCAGCCTATCGGCAACTGGGCACCCTTGTTTTTATTAGAAAACTGAAAAAACACAATTTTTAATATGCCCGACCCAGGAATCGAACCCGTAACGCCGACACCGGACCACTAGACCACAGAGGTCAGAGGCGATTATAAATAAGAAAATACTTTAAAATCTCATACATTAAAAATTTTCCATATCGTGGGAGTTTTTTATGTTATAAGATAGCGAGTAGATAGCTCTCCTGATGGAAAGAGGCAACTGTCGCCTATGGACACCAAAAATATTGATAGTGTGTTGCTATTCACGTGGGGAGATGGTAATACCATATGCATAAGTTTACTGGCTGTCTTACTTCCTTATAGTTTTCGAAATATTACCTTTATTCATCTTATTTTTTTTATAACTTTTGCAATTTTTTTATGCTAAAAACGGTTTCAGTACAGTTTTCTAAACATCATTTTGGATCGAATGAGCTATTACACGCATTATTAAAATCATTATCTCTATTTTCACCATTTTAACTTGTGAATTAGACTAATAGTCGTACAAAACGTTAGAAGGCAAATATTCTCGTATGTTTTAGGCTATTTGCAATCATAAAAAAATATTTAAATGTATTACAGAAAACATAAGCATCAATATTCCACCAAGATCCCTGTCTAGTGGGGGATCATGACCCCCACAGATTACATTTATATTATTTGTAATACATGACCCTCAAGACTCCTGGATTCGTCCTTGCTTGCGGAGCAGATCTTTTAAACAATATGAATACACGTGTAAAATTTTCACAGAGATTAAATAGTATCCGCTAATAAATGACGTGTATTTTTGCTTATTGATTTTACTTTAAGGGTACGAAACTTTTTGATGTTTTTTCTTTATAGAAGAGGGGACAAACGGACAGGAGGCTCACCTGATGGTAAGTGATTACCGCCGTCCATAGACAACACTACCACTACCAGAGGTCTTGTAATTGCGTTGCCGGCCTTTTAAGAATGAGTAAGCTCTTTTCTTGAAGGTCCCTAAGTCGTATCCATTTGGAAAAATTTCTGTCGATAGCTGGTTCCCCAAAGGAGTGGTGCGGGGCAAAAAATGCCTCGAGAATCGCACGGTTGTGGATTTCCAGACATCGAGATGGTAAGGATGGAACTTTGAATTTTGTCGCGATGTCCGATGGTGAAATTCGGCAGCAGGAATGAATTCAAACAGTTCCTCGGAACATTCCCCATGGTAGAGCCGATAAAAGATGCAGACTGATGCCACGTCTCTACGTAACGCCAAAGAATCAAGCCGATTTGAAAGAGTCTCGTCCTCGTCAATTCGAGCCGCCTTACGTTGAATTTGATCAAAACGAAGGAGTTGGTACTGAGGAGCTCCCGCCCATAAATGAGAGCAATACTCCATATGAGGCCGGATTTGTGCCTTATAAAGTAATAAGCGATGGGCCGGTGTGAAGTACTGCCTGGCCCTGCTGAGAACTCCCAGCTTTTCAGAGGCTAATTTAGCCTTGCCTTCCAAGTGACCGCGGAACTGAACTTCGCTCGATATGTCGACTCCAAGTATTCCAATACTGGCTGTGGCTTTCAGGGAAGTATTTTCAAAACGAGATGATACGACAAAGGGTGATTTTTTAGCGGTAAACTTGTGTCTTAATGGGGTTGAATTGGACCAAATTTAATCGACCCCACTCCGAAGCAACAGAAAGTTGTGCTTCAATTTCTGACACTAGTTTGTTCCGGCACTGGTTGACGTGTTCCCGAGAAATTCCGCTGCGGCCAGAGTATAAAGCATCGCCTGTACTGTCATCCGCATAACAATGAATGCTGCTCGATCGCAACATGTCATTAAAGTGCAGAAGAAACAGCGTAGGCGATAGCACACAATCTTGAGGAACACCATCATTGACGTTCAGTTTAAGGTCAGAGCATGCGCCATCAACAACGACCCTTATACTCCGATCCATCAGAAAACTGGTGATCCATTTGCATAATTTCTCAGGAAGCCCATAGGATGGAAGCTTGGAAAGAAGTGCCTTGTGCCATACCCGATCAAAGGCCTTCGCTATGTCCAAACTAACTGCCAATGCCTCTCCCTTATTCTCGACTGCCTCCGCCCATCGATGTGTTAAGTAAACCAGAAGATCACCAGCTGAGCGTCCGCAACGGAAACCGTATTGGCGGTCACTAATCAGCTGGTGCTCTTCAAGATACCTCAGAAGCTGGCAGTTAATAATGGACACCATTATTTTGGAGAATAAGGAGGTTATCGCTATAGGCCGATAGTTGGATGGGACTGATTGATCGCCATTTTTAGGAATCGGGTGCACTAAAGCGGTCTTCCAAGTTATGGGCGCGACGCCTTTTGAGTAGGAGAGCCGGAATAAACGCGTTAAAACCGGTGCCAACTCTGGAGCACACATCTTTAGCACGATAGGAGAGATGCCACCAGGCCCACTCGACTTATGGACGTCCAAGGAAAAGAGTGCTTTACGCACTGCAGTTTGCAAGAACTTTACCTGCGGCATGGAAGTATCACACCGCGGGATGGTAGGTGGTGTATTTCCTTGGTCGTCTATAGTCGAGTTGGCTGCAAAAAATGAGCCTAAGAGATCAGCTTTCTCTTTTGCAGAATGGGCTAGAGAGCCATCATCTTTTTGCAAAGGTGGAAAAGAGGGCATACAGAAATTACCTTGAACAGCTTTGGCTAGAGACCAGAACGCACGAGTTCCCGAAGGAAGGCGAACTAGCCTGCCGCCAATTCTGCCAATGTGCTCGGATTTTGCTTTAGCGATGGTTCTTTTAAAAGACCTAGACGTATAATTGTACTCCTTTCTGAGTGTGCTGGTATTTACATCCTGCAATGCCGATACCGCGGCCATGGTCGGATTCATGCTTTCGGCGTGAAGCCGTTTTGCATTGGTGACCAAACCATGGCTTAGACTTGCCACCAACGGGTACAGCAGAAAACGGAATATAAAGTTCCATTCCCTGCAGCACCACATCAGCGACGCAGTCAGCAACGACATCTGGATCTTCCAGCGAGGAGCACACACGCCTCCATGGGTAAGATGCAAAAAAGGACCGCATCCCGTCCCAATCTGCTGACCTGTAGTGCCAAACGCGACGGCAGCCTGAAGAACGAGGCCGTGATAAGCGCGTAATCGGCACTTTGCTCCGTACTAGGCAGTGGTCCGATGAACCAAGGGGAGCGTCTACAGAAACCTGATAACTATCTGGGTGTGAGGTCAGCAGAAGGTCTAACAAGGAAGGAAGATGGTGGTCCACATCTGGAACACGCGTAGGCGAAGTAACCAGTTGTGTCATACCATACGCTAAAGCAAAATCGTGAACAGATCTCCCCGCATGATCGGTAGTACGAGAGCCGAGCCATGCGGCATGGTGGGCGTTAAAATCACCGATGATCACGATCTCTGCGGAGGGGATCTGCTGCAGCACGGAATCTGTTGCAATTTGGATGTGTTCTATGAGTCGGTCTGATTCGGCATTTCCGCTGTGGGACCTGTACAGGCACGCATAGATGCGGGGATGTTCGTCGCAGTCTACACGTCGCCAGAGGATGGATAGATCCTTGCCTTCAAGGCTGCTGAGACGTCGAGAACAGATATCCTCTCTGACGTAAGCATGCTCAAATTTGTACCCCGGGTAGGAGAGATATGAAATATCAGCCGGAGAAGATATCTGCGTCTCGGTTAAAAAGAACAAAGCCGGCTTGGCCGTCTCAAGGTGGTGGTGGATGGCATTTAAATTCGAGTGAAGACCCCTAATATTAGTCAAGTCCACGTGGAGTGTGGTAGGGGATGCCTGAAGATTTTTGTTCCGTTTTCCCCGAGCAGCGAAGTGTGTGAGCGCAATTTTGCCCCCCCCGAGTACGCAGGGCTGCCTGGGCATCCATGATTAGGTTGATTACAAATTCCTGGATATGGATGTCCAGAGGGGGATTCTCCACCGCTAACGCTAGTGGTATCCCCCTGGGGTAAACTACTACCTTTGAATTGCGCTTCCATAGTGTTAGGGGGAGGGGGGAAAGGGCCTCCGGGAACCTCACAGACCAAACGCAACGCAACAGCAAAGCTGTTACTTTACGTTGGTTTTAAGTGAGGTAGTGGTATTGCCCCGGTCGTGCCGGTCCATTCAGCTAAGCATAGCACTACCACTTTTAGTGACTGACTGCACCGGTAGAATAATTTCACAGAGGAAGATTATTCCACCAGCGGGCGCAGGGGTCGTTACGTCCCGACGCCGGCAAAACTTTGTGATGTGCACTTTTCTTTCGTGTTGTTCCGGATCTTTTTACCAAATAAATCCAACCTGCCACATGGCATCTTGTAAATGGTGAGAGAAGGTTACACATGTCATTACCATCGTGATTACTAATTAGATTGTTAATTTTGTTGTTAATTAGTTCAGACTCATGACATATTGCTTCTTTTATTTATGTGGATATTTAAGTTTTTTTTGTACATTATAATTTTTTTTCTTAAATAAGATGGCTATAACAGTTTTCCACATTATAAAAATATATTTAATATACTCATTTTGAAAGAATATATAAATGTTATATTCTATCTTATTCATTCAGAGAACTATAACTTCTTGTTCGGGCTTGGCACCACTAATTTTTATATTCCTGTCTTAGTAGCTCGGTGTAGGTACTCTGGGTGTAAGGCGACCAATGGATGTGTTTAGCGAAACTATCTAAATTTGATAATCAGAATTCTGAGCTAAGATTTTTGTCACACTTCGGGAAACTTTATAGATATTTAGAAACTTTCCGATGCTGACATTTTACTTAGTATGCCACGACGACGTGTTTTGACACTTTTAGATAGATGTCTTCAGGTCGAAATCGGCTACGCTCAGACGCTTAGAATAAAGTTTTGTTTACTCAGACTAACTCAGATTTCTAATTAAAATATTTCCGCCGAAGACACACAACTAATACAGCTGGCATTATACGAATAGTAGCGTACCATTAGCATTTTTGCGTTTTTGGTGTCTACAGGTGACGGCTATCTATTTTCATCAAAAAACCTTTAGCTTGTTTGTTATCCTATCGTATAAAATATCATAGACTAGAATTAATCTAAGATCTTTTGTCAATTACTATTATTACTAGACAGATAAATACATCTGATATGATTTAAATATTATTATGTTGACAATTGGCGTCCTTGCGGCAAGTAATGGACGATATGTTGCTTTGTGTCGATATAACCTTTTGTCCAAAATCTTAAGTTGTCCTAAAAAACTATTCTTCGGGCATATCAAAATTAAGATTATTTGTTTCACTTCATAAATTGCCTATGAAGCGCTGAAGCGAGAGAAGAATATTTGTCTATCTATAGTTATATTCTATACTATCTATATTTCGTCAAAGGTTAATAAAAGCCAAGCATGTCAGGACCTTAATGTTTATTAGCTATAATATCTATACATATAATAAAATCGTAGGAAAGTCAAAACTGTGCATTGAATATTTTTTTAAAAGAATACTTGGGACGTGATCTACAATCGATATCGAAGCCAAAAATATAGTTTTTAGAATTTTTGTCTGTTTGTCTGTTTGTCTGTTTATCTGTTTGTCTGTTTGTCTGTATGTATGTCCGGGGTAAACTCAAAAAGTACTGCATGGATTTACTTCAAATTTTGCATGAATATTACTAACAGGTCGGGTCAACATATAGGCTACATATTATCACGCTATCACGTACGGGGGAGGTGCTGTGCAGAGTAAATGAAGTCCGCGCGGACGAAGTCGCCAACACCTAGTATATAATATAAAAATAATCAATATGCCTATGAATGCGGTATATTTCCTGCGTATCCTCATTGAGGGCTAATCGGCTACCAGTATTATTCAATTTGTTAGAATAATCAATGACTGTTCATTAAAATGAATTACTATTCATCATCATCATCATCATGTATATTGATGTTATTTTGAAAAGCAATAAACATAATGTTTTTGTTATAACATGTTGTTTTTTTAAGTTACGCAAGACTTATAGTGTGACCTACGTACTAGCTGACCCGTACGAAGATTTCGCACATAACATCATGTATATTTCTAAAAGATGTTTTATCTTGGAGTGGCTCGATCTCTAACTACTTCACCAAAACAAAAATACCTTGTTAAAGCTTATGTTCATGTGCAAAAAATATGTAAAATTAAAAAAAACTTTTTGTTAAAAAAAATAATTAAATATAATTTTTATAAAAATCGACCGGAGCGCCATCTGTGGGTGATACAGCAAACATCTTAATAGAGTTTTATACTTGGTAAACTCTAAATGGGGCCCGTGCGAAATCTTCGTACGGGTCAGCTAGTACGTAGGTCACACTATAAATTTTGCGTAACTTAAAAAAACAACATGTTATAACCAAAACATTATGTTTATTGCTTTTCAAAATAATCTCCTTTACATTTTAAACATTTTTTCATGCGATCGAACCATTTTTCAAAACAGGAGGACCACAGATCTGAAGGCGTATTTTCTACGTGCTGATTGAACGCTATCGCTGCCTCTTCGGAGTTGGTCAAAGTAAAACCTCTCGTCAAATCTTTGATTTTGGGGAAAATACAGAAAACACAGGTCGGGGCTATGCGCAGAATGAGTGACGAGATGTACTTTTTCGGAAACTAAAAATGACTTTGTTTTGTTGGTCGTGTGTGAAGAAGCGTTATCATGGTGTAGGAGAATGCGGCTTTAGGGTTCTCTTTCGCGAACTTTTTCTGACACCATGGGTAAACAAATGGTAGAATACCACAATCGTAAAAAATCATCGTTCTAAAATCTTTTCGACTTAATTCCATTTTCGTTGCGTACGTATAACTTTGATGTGTGATAAAAAACAATTGACAAATCATTTCCAGCCAATTGTTTTTTTTTATTACTAAGAAGTTGGCAACGTTTTCAAAATATAACATCCGAAATTCAAATAGTTCCGATTAGCTAGAAGTGCAAAACTTTTAGTGTGCCCCATGTATAGTAAAATTGTTAACAGTCAGCTTTTTCCTGGCATAGAGATTTGGTATTGCAAAATAAAATCTAAAGTCACATAAGTCTGCTTTACAGTAAAAATAGTTCAAAATGAAAAAATATTTTCAGTAATTTAGACTAATGTGTATGTAATTTATATGCAAAGTTTAGAGGCCAGCTTACAAGTAGAAGCTATGTATATACCTATAGCTGAAAATTAATTTGTTTCGTTCAGTAATAACCAGCGGCGTACTGAAAATGAGTCATATAATTACATAAATTCAGCACTTTTCCAATCAATAGATACCGCTTTAATTAAAACAGTTAAAATAATGAAATTGAAAAAATCGATTTGCTCTTGACCCAAAAGATGAGTGGTTCTTGGGAAAATAATACATTTGTGTAAACTTTAAAATTATTCACCAGAAATCAAAACAATGTCACTAAAAACCATTTTTACCGTTGGTTTTAATGAAGAATAACACCTATACAAAATTTAGTGCCAAGGTTTTACGAATGTATGTGGATATCTTGATATCAAAAAAATAAATCGGCCACTTGTCTGTATCCATATACGAAAAATAGTTAAGAGAAATAACCCAACCCAACTAACCCAACTATTTTTAGAGTTTCGTATACAAAAGGTGTCAAACACATTAGGTTCCTCTGTCACTGGCTCTGAAATTTACTTTGGCTATTTGAATAGTTCTATACAGAGTTTGGTGTTATAACCACTAGGCAAAGAATATAATTTGAATAAAGGGATCGCGGTTTGTTGGATTAGTTTTAGGGTTTCCTTTAAACTCCCATTTATATTAAGGTCGGTTGTCTTTTCATTCGAATATCGCAATCCTGAATTTTTTGTACTTCAATAGATACGTTTTAATATTTAAAAAAATGTTTTTTCTATTGTCTTGGATACTAATCCAAAAGATTAGAAAATATTAAACCACTAGGTTAGCGTCTTAGGTTCAGATCATGAGGTCCTGGGTTTAAGAGGTATAGTTGAAGTTTTTGCTAGTTCTTGAGAGTTCCATGATGTTTAAAAAAGTAAAAGGAAACTGAAGAAGCAGTGAATTGTCCAATGCCTTCTTCTTACTTACCTTTATAATTGAAAGTCGTGTCCTTGAACGGTTTTTTATAAATAACTTTTAGTAATTTTGTCTAGCTTTTTTGTAGAAGAGTATACTACTTTAAAGGCGTGAAATTCAGATACCTACAATTAATATCTTATAATTATATTCATAATCAAATAATTCAAGTCACCGTGAGTCATGTTTCTCAATGAAGCCGGAATTACAAAACTTCTCAAGAAAATCCGATTACGAGTTCATAGTTAATGAGCTCCCCACTTTAATTACTGTTTTTAAAAGTTGCCAATCGGGTTAAAATATCGAGTAAGTACTTAGTATATTTTCTTACTTCACTTATTGTCAGGCAATCTTAGCGATAGACTTCTTGAAATTTAGATCTTAGGTCTAAATTGCAAGAAGTAACGCGGATCGCTTTTAAATTGATACATTTCTAGACAATATTGAAATATCTGGACTATGAACAAATCTTCACAGCGATAAAGATATCGCTGGACAAATTATGCAAATCGATCTAACCCCAAAGTAAGCAAATGTTTTGCTTGTGTTATGGGTGTTATTCAACGATACTAATACATAGAAATACATATATAAATACCCAAGTTTCATAAACACCCAAACCCAGAAACACAAACTTATATGCTCATCACGCAAATGTTTGTCCTTGTCGAGAATCGAACCCGAGCCCATCGATTCGTAGTTACGTTCACTAACCACTCGACCAACGGAGTAGTTAGATTGTAACTTACTGATAAATTGAAATTATAACATGCAGCCAACCCGCGCGACTTCACCCCCGCGGGTAGATTAACGTATCGCCGATATATTTTTTCATACAAACTTTCATTCCTTATTTCTGCTCCTTAGGGGTTGATTTAAAAAAAATAACCAATGTTTGACCCTGGATCTTTAACTTAACTGCAAAAATACCAAACTTCGTCAAAATCGGTTCAGTAATTTAGCCGTGATAGAGTAACAAACCGACAAACAGACTTTCGCAGCTATAGTATTGTATCAGTATATGGAAGTATGAATAATATGAAAATGGGCTGAGCTGAGTGTTATTTCGTAAAACTTGTCAAAAAAATTAATATCTATACCAAAAACTACTCTGAAGTCTAGAATCATTAAGTACTCAATATTCTGGAGAAGGCTTAGTAACAGAATGAAAAGCTTACGGATTATTTTCAATCGGCTTGCTAAAAGGGAGGAGATTTGCAATTTTTGATGTATGTTCGCGCATAACTCCTTAATCTATATGTCGTGTCCTGATCGCTGAATTGCGCACATCATGAAATGCTCGAGAATTTTATGAACTGGTGGCGATTCATAAAAATTTTCACTGTGGGGCCATTCAAGTACTACCTAAGCATTAAAGGGGGGTGGGGAGGGGGGCTTCCTTTGCTTATTTTTGATGACAAAGGGGGTGAGGGTATAGATATATATATATATATATATATATATATATATATATATATATATATATATATATATATATATATATATATATATATATATATATATATATATATATATATATATATATATATATATATATGAGGGAGTCAATAATTGTAAAAAATCTGCTTACCTAATACTTGAACTGCCCCTATCCATTGGTCACATCATGATGTGTCTTGACCAGATCAATAATAAAATCGTTTATCAATATGGTCAACCAAACGCACAACTACTTCATAAATGGTCAAACTTACTTGATAGTATTGTAGAATAGTTACATTAATTGCCGATAGAGAGGCTGGAAGCGCTTTATTTTTGACGTAACATGCGTTAATTACGCAATTGCGGTAATTACCTGTAAACTATGTTGAAAGAACTTTTAATATTTCCTAGCGTTTCTAGTTTCAATAAATGTCTGTCGTACTTAAAAACCAATAAACAAGTAACTGACATATTCTGAATTTTTATGTAATATCTAATGGACACCATATTTTCACGATATGGCCAATCGTGGATGATAAAATCGTAAAATGTTAGTCTAGTTAATTTTGACTAAAATCCCATCATGAAATGTGACGACTTCATGAAATTCTCGAACATTTCATGAAAAGGTCAATTCTGAGATAGGGCCACGATTCTATGTTATTATGGAAGAGTATTTTTTTTTTATAGAAGAGGAGGCAAACGAGTAAGAGGTGCACCTGATGGTAAGTGATCACCGCCGCCCATGGACATCTGCAAAACCAGAGGTCTTGCAGTTGCGTTGCCAGCCAAAACTATACCTACTTAATCATTTATTCCCATATAAATTTGTTGAAGATACGCTAGACAAATTACACGAATTGATCTAAACCCAAAGTAAGCAATTTATTTGCTTTTGTTATGTGTGTTAGTCAACGATACATATAAATACATATACAGGTTTACTTTTTTTTATAGTAGAGGGGGCAAACAAACACGTGGTGCACCTGATGGTAAGTGATCACCGCTGCTTATGGACATCTGCAATACCGGGGATTTGCAGCTGCGTTGCCGGCCAAATTTTAAAATTTAGAACTAAATATTGAACTAAAAGTGCAGTTTAATTTTATTATTGTAAAATTATTGCAAGATAATATAAAAATAACCGTTTTATAACTATCCCACTAAATTCGTGAATTGGATGCACCGAGTCATATGAATCAGCTGACGGTGTGTACCGGGTGCAGGGGACACTACACAAGCTGTGTGAGCGACATTTTTGCGTAATTGAAACTATATGTTTCCATGCGTTGTGTTTTCTGTGTTGGATAAAAATGAAATTTTGAAATTCTATTTTTTATTACAATAATAGAACATACTATCGATTCTGAACAACCTCTGAAAATTCAATTAGACCTTTAAAAGTAACCATGTATACCTACATATTGTAACATACATAATAAACATCCAAACCCAGAAATATAAACATCTGTGCTCATCACACAAATGCTTGCTCCTGTCGGGAATCGAAACCGAGCCCCCTCAATTCGTAGTTATTTTCGCTAAACACTCGACCAACGGGGCGGTCAGAGATCTAATTCAAGATTAAAAAGACACAAGTGGTTGGAATTTATTTGTTGCAGTTTTCTTGCCATTAAATTTTAACGTATAATATGCGAATGTTTCAGCGTAGATAGTGTATTGTAGGCTATAGTAATCACTTATTTGCGGTAAGAAACTTACGGACGCCTATAACTATAATACTATCGGCACGTGCGATGTATCAAATTATATTTCACGTTTCACTTCTCACACGTTTTCGCAGACTCGTTTGCGTAACTTCGATTGGACCTTTATGCGTTGTATTAGATATAGTACGGGAGCTAGCAACGTTGGAAAAAAAAAGAATTTTAGAAAAGCTATGTCATTTGCACTGCTCCCTCGAGTAGAGTGCGGACCATCTGGCCGTTGGCAAACGTTGCGTTCATTACTGCGCAGCATACCTTGATAGGTAAAAATTTTGATTTTTGCATTATTTTAGAACGATTTTTTCTTTACCACAAATTTTTTGACACTATTAGGAATATTAATATCTAATTAACAGACATTTTTGTGGTTGATAACTACTAAAGAATTCTACTTTAGGATGTCTGTAATTTTGATATTATTTTCATGAGAAGTAAATGAATACAAAATTAATTTGCTAGACATTAATTCGGTTGGTAAATTAACAACCTGATCGATTTATAGATATAGAATACGGTGGTATTATGTTATTTGTTAGAGAGAGAGATAACAGCAAAGTTGACGGACGGGAGAGAGACATCAAAATTATTAAAAAAATCTAACTTTTTTTCTTTAAAAGCAAAAATTTTGAAATACATTATCTTAGAATGATTTTTTCCTTACCATCAATTTTTAGACACTATTAGGAACATTAATGTCTAATTAACAGACATTTTTGTGGTTGATAACTATATGGCAGACGCTATTTTATATAAATAAAAGTAAATAATTTTTAAACCATTTTAGAATTCTGTAATTTTGATATTATTTTAATGAGAAGTAAATGAATACAAAATTAATTTGCCAGACATTAATTCGGTTGTTAAGTTATCAACTTGATCGATTTAAAGTTGTAGAGTACAGTCGTATTGTGTTGGTTGTTAGGAGAGAGATAGCGGCAAAGTTGACGGACGGAAGAAAGACAAGAGTAAATCAAAGTTATTCAAAAATTTATTCTTATTTTTTATCTTTACAAGCAAACATTTTGAATTTTACATTGTTTTAAAATGATTTTTCCTTATCTATTTTACATAAAAAATTTAAACCATATATATATACTTACTTATTAATGATGTGACGCGAAATATTAAGATAATTTAGTTATGCTAATTTTAAAAGAGAAAACATTTGTATTTTTGTATGTTTGTAACGCATAAACCCAAAAGTTACTGAACCGATCTTAAAAATTCTTTTACCATTAGAAAGTTACACTATCCAGGAGTAACAGAGGTTACTTTTTACCCGAATCAGAAAAAGGAAATAATGAATTCGGTCACGCGAAAGAATTCGCGAGTAACAACTAGTTATTCATTTAATAATAATAGAGACTTACGTTTTAATATGCGGGACAAATGTTTTTCGCTATTATGTTTTACTAGCTGCAGTTTGCCGCCCACTGCATTATAAAAGTTTTTTATGAATCCCGCGGGATCACCTCATTTTTCCGGGATTAAAAGTAGCTTATGTATTATTCAAGGTCATCATTTACCTGTGTACCAAATTTCATTCAAATCCGTTTAGTGGTTTTTGCGTGATTGAGTAACAAACATCCATCCATCCAAACTTTCGCATTTATAATATTAATATAGATTCTTGTTTTTATATGCAGCTTTTTAATATGAATTTATTTTCTATTTGTTTTCAACCTACCTGAAATATGTATAAAATAATCGAGAAGCAGTTTGCCGAATGAAACACTTGAATCACTTTTTACACTTACCGTATAATTTTTAGGCAGAGTACTCCCTCAAGAAGAGATAGAATTGCGATGAATCGAAAACATTTTATCCCAGTCAATTTATACTATCCTTATTTATATTTGTCCATTGTTGTCAATAAAAACGTCATTAAAGTACTTGTTGATAAGCGCAGTTGTTAACACTACTTTTTATATTTGGGAATAACTCCATCATATAATCATATACCTACTAATGTATAGAGTGATTTGTAAAATTGTAACGATTACGACTCATTGTTTAGTATTTATATAAGCGAAAAGATGTGCTTATAAGAAAAGATGACCATCGCTTAAAAATATTAACGGGTAGTAGGTGGAGATGTAATGCTGCAGGCGTGAGTTTACCGGTTAACTTACCCTCACAATCACGAACATAATAAAATACCACGAAGGAACAGGATATACAATTAACACTATTAGATGTAAAAGCCCGATACCAATAAGCAGGCGCGTGCGCTCCTGGCAGGCAGAAAAGCAGTGCTTTACTTGACATTCACAGATATTTTAATAAAACGTTCGTACGTTTTAGATGATTTTAATTAATAGTAAGTAAATGAATAAAATGTGTCATAATCATGTGCACGCCGCTGAAATCTATAAAAGAAAAAGTTTTTGTGGCCGAGTACTCCGTCGCATACTCAGTATCATAATCCTGTGCACGCCGCTGCCAATAAGCCAGAAAAGCTAAGACTGAAGTACCAAGAACGAGACGTTGTAGAATTGTTCTCCTTTTAAGAGCTGCAAGACAGAAATACAGATTGTCTATTTATCAAAAGGAGCCTGTGATATTATATCCATTCCGCCATTTTTTAACTCATATATCATAGTAACTATTATAAAATCTGTGCTCCGTTCTGCCTACAAACCATACGCATACTAATAAAACAACAAACGCCATTGGGAAGGAAACTTGTCGCCGCGCATATGAGGAAACTCTCCTATCACTGTCAAAAATGTCATACATTTGTAGATATGTCGTGAATTGTACTGTTTTATACCATTTTTTACTATTATTTACTACATACTATTTTTTATACTAAATGAGATGACAATTAAAAATGACCCTTAAAGTGATTTTATTTCATTGGTAAGTAGTGTAACTCTATATTTCTGTGTGTAAATGCAAGCTACACTGATAAATAAGAAATTGTATTTAAAGGTGTATCCATTTAATCCGTGGGTCTACTACAGACATTTATTTGTCAGAAAAACAAAGTAACATCTGAATTTATAAAATAACTTTTACGTATTTTCATTGCAATTTATTCTAGAGCTTGATTTTCTTCAATCGGTCAGACCACTATAACAATGAGTCTGTAATTACTGTTACCTAACTATTCTCTAACGAGGAAAACGGTCTGTAGATTCTACCAGTTTATTTTTTTTAAATAAAATGATGGATACGGTAGGTAAAATAATTCTTACCTTAAAATTAACCTATTTTAAAAGTGTTTGAATGGTTCTGGTTATTATGCAGCAGTTTTATATGTAATTTTTTAAACTTCTAAGTGATTACTGATTACGTTATGAAGTAGGCTATATTTAGCCTTCTATAACAGGAGGTTTAAAACGAAATTTTTTGAAGCCTTTTTTCATAACACTAAGATTTTTCAACTAATTTATTCTTGACCTTTTACAATAACTAAGTACTTAAAAATCTGCGTCGAATGCTGTTTAAGAAGTTAAAATCGAACAAAGAGTTCAAAAAATACAGCTTTTTTGATTCTTAATGTAACTATTAGACTTATATATCGATTAATTTCACAATCTAATCAAATCTTTTCCTTAAATTACTACGCCAAATACCGTAAATCGGATCAAAATCGTTTGATTCGTTTGGGATTTAACCACAGAAAACATATTTAAGATTTATCAGTGCTAAAAATTAAAAAAAAAATATTTTTTTTAATTTTATTCGACATTATTCAATCATTTAATTTTGTATCTAATAAAACATTTTAGAGCTTAATTTCTTTTAATGCAGTAAAACTGCAGCAACTGATTTCCTATTTCCTATTTCCTATGTCTGCGGAACTCTGCATCTTCACCAAATGAAAATAGATCCACACGGGAATATACCGAAAAAAAAAATTAAAATCGGTTCATATATAACGGAATCCTGAGGTAACAAACTTACCAAAAAAACACATACAGCCGAATTGATAACCTCTTTTTGGGAACTCGGTTGAAAATCGTCTTGAATGCCATTTGAAAGATCAAAATCAATCATCGTGTTAAAAATATACAGCTTTTCGAAAACTAACCCATTAACACATTTTAGATTTTTGAACTCTGCGCTTAAAATCTTTGTTTAGGTATATTTTTTACTCTATTGATCTTATAATACCTCAATTAAACAGGAAGTTTCATGCCCTGCATGGTTAACTGCTATGCCGATTTTTTCATCACAGGTCCACTATCTTATTTTTAACTGTTTCATAAATAAACAATTAAACACACCTATATACATATTTTTATTGTAAATATTATATAATATCCTGCTATATGAAATTCTTCTACTCTTCTGAATTTCCAGGTTTCTCTGTAGAAATAGCAACCCTAAAAGCCTCACTGGCGATGCCGCTTACTGACTAGATAACTCGGTGGCACTATAAAATATTAATTATTATTTTGTGTACGTTTCATACCGTGCGATGACAGACAAATTAAGTCATACGTATCGTAAGGTACGGTACTTAAACTAAGATTGTTCAGATTAAAACTTCGACCTGTAGGGCTACTCTTGAAAACCGATTTCAATTTTAAATGAATATTTAATGAATTTTGAAGTATTTCATACTCTTGACAACTATATTCAGTTATTGGATTCGGCGACAGCGCCACACGGATTTCGATTTTTTTGGAACTACTCATTATTGCTTTTATTCGTTATTTTGTTTAAAACGGTACTTAAAATTTTCACTTGTAACACTAGCTTGATATGTAACGATGACATCTATTTCCAATAATTAGGTCGTTACTATACTGAATCAATGTGGGCAATATCGGTTTCAAGAGTACAGTTTTTTGACGATATTCGAAACTTATTGTTTTTATCAATATTGGTTTAAGATTTATATTGTTTTCAAGAGTAGGCCTACTGACTGGATTTGAATCAGCGACAATTTAATTTTGTCCGTCTTTAAAACATTAAAGACGGATAAAATTAAAAAATCATTCAAACCATTGTAAAACCTTACTTAACATTGATGCCTAAGTATTATAGCTTAAGTGGTATTATACTTACCTACGAATGCTGTTCTGTATCATAATAATTAATAACCTTTGAAATATGTAACAGATACCGTATCGCACTTCTCGCGTTACACGAAAATGGCGCTGGAAAGCTTTGAACAGGAGAACTGAATTACCTTCGAAGAAATAAGATAGCGATTTGTTGTCATACTTTTCTACAAGAAACTAATATTTTATTAAGATAAATGATAGCAGTAAATCTTTCCCGTAAAAACAAAAGTAAAGATTTGGAGAGAGAGGAAATCTATTATAACTTATTACAAGTGTCATTAAGATGTTGGAAATCGTCGACATTTATAGGCGGTTCTTCCAAGAGATTTCAACGAGTAATTGATATCAATTAGGTTTGTGCCAGCGGCGGTTTGTGGTTTCCTTACAATGGGCCATCGAGGCTAAGAATAAGCCCCACAAACTCACTTTTAGAAGTCAAAATTGACACTTTGATTAATTGTTTTGAATTGAGTTTTTCTACCAGGGCCATAATGGAGCTTGTAGGGAATTGCATCGCGTTAAACCTAATCGAATATAAATGACAGCCATTCAACACAAAGTCGAATTCAATTTGTTTTAAAATTTTGACACAAAGGAGCATATTACTGGTAATAAATGCTAGGTTTCCTGGCCAGAATGACTTTTGAGTATGAGTCAATTTCTATAAAAAAACTTCTTACAAGATTTTTTTTATTTATTTCAAGCAAATACTTAGCTCTCCCGATAGAACGAGTAAACCATCGCCTATAGACATTAAAAACCATCGCCTAAGACATGTATTACTTAAACTACCTACTTATCTTAAGTTTGGAGGTATAGACATACACGCAGCGTGTAGGGAAGGTCTAACGAAAAATTAAGAAAACGTGCTATTTTTATGTCCTATTCACGATGGCAATTCCTTTTTTTTGTGGGAAATGCAAAATTGCGTTTGTGGTTTTTTCTTATTTTCACGCCACGCAATGCAAAGCGTACATTGATCTGGCGCGTCGCACCCGCGGTCACTCGAACCAGCCGTTTATTTTGCGTGACATGTGACGCTTACTACATTGCTTATTTTGTGTATTTAAATTAAACTATTCTTTTAGAAAAGGCTCTGTAGAGTATTATAATAAATCAAATCTTGCAAACATATCGTACACGTGTACAGGCTGCTTTATTAGCCGTGAGACAGAATCAAAGCCGTGAAAATTCACTGTTATACATATCGAATAAACATATTCAAAAAAAAAATAAAGTGTCAAATAACCGAGGAAACAGTAATTGAAATATTGTCAAAAGCCTCGTTACTCATGGTTACCCTTACACTAGTCGTCACAATTCACGAATCATCATAAGAATTAAAACGTAGTATACTCTTTGATAATAATATCAGTAGTAAGTAGGTACCTAGATAATGTAAATGTAATCTAAATCTCCGTTTTAAACTAGTGTGAATTGTGATTCATTTACATTCTTAAGTACTTTGTTCCTGGCTTAGTTAGGAAGGACAGGCAGAAATTTCTAGGCAGTAAATAATAAGAAATATTTTAAGCGTGTTATAATTTAAAAAAAAGATACTAGGCTGGAATAAAAGTGTAAGACACAGCTAATAACAACATTTACCTTAATATTTCTAGCATAATTGAGACTATCCTCTTCACAATGATCGAACTTGACTAATTAATTATTATTAACATCATTTTACAATAATCTCAATTGTTGAATTATTCTTTTGTATTTCGCGATTTGAGACACATAATCATAACTTAGAAAATAGGCATCCACCACATCCCAATATTCTTCATTGGAATACTGATAAGGTGATATTTTTATTATTCGTGGCTATATATATCGGCCTACGGCGAAGGTTCGCACTAGCACGTCATAATGACGTATTATCACTTGTCATCAAACTGCGGCCGGTAGGTTATATTTGTGCGGTCCACGACAAAGCAGACAAGAATTTTGTAAAATTCTTAATTCTTAATTCATGAACATTCGTTTCTTAATTTGTTTAATTTTATTCAACTGTGTATTGTATTTCATTCGCCCAAAGATTACTAACTTACAGCTTCATAACCATGAAAGGTCATATCGTCGTATCTTAATTTTTTTCTAACATGGTTCAAAATAAACTTGCATACGTAGATACACTAGGTCAATATCAAAATACGGCTTATACACGAAATTACCTAAACATATTATGTATGCAAATAAAAAAAATAGTTTATCACCAGCGGACTGCAGTTTGGCAGCCACTGCAGTGACGCGTCAAGCTCCTTCACGATGCAGTTGCGCGATAAGACAGTGCTAGCGCGAATCTTCGCCGTAGCCCGATATGTATAGCCACATTATTTGTCAAACACTATCACAAAAATACGCGAGGTGGTTTATTTGGACCAATTAGGCCCAGAAGAATATGAGAAATTTTTAAAAATCTCGAAAAACTTAGGCGAAGTGGTTTTAATATAACTTCCAAATTAATGTACCGATTGAGTGAAAAATTTAAGTAGCTCTTTTCCTTGAAAAATTGCGTCCAATGCATAAATTTAATGAAAATCAGTTTATCCGTTCGGAAGTTATGTAGAGGAAATTTTTTGAAAAAAAGTATTTTTTCGACCTAATACGAAATGTTTTGACCAATAACTGTTGATCTTCTACAATGTTTTAGTACTTATAAAGCTACGTCAAATGCCGTATCAAACATTAAAATCAAATAAAATTTTCAAAGTTACAGCTTTTCAAGTATTAAAATTACGTTGTTTCCAGCTCATTTACTTCATATTTAAAAAGAAATAACTTTCAGGCTAATATATCGATGTATTTAAAAATTCAAACTGCTTCAAATACCGTAAATCGGATTAAAATCAGTTGGTTCGTTCGGGATTGATCAATGAAGAAAATTTGAAAAAAGTTTTCTGTGACATTTTTTATCCTATTGATTTTGTAGCTAAATAAAACAAATTAGAGCTCAAAAATTTCTCTGAATGCCATTCAATAGATTAAAACTGATCATTATTTTGAAAATATACATCTTTTCGAACATTAAAATACTATTATTTTTACAAAATTTAGATTTTCTAACTCTTTGCGTTCTAAAATTCATGCTTAGGTATAGTTTTATTTAGTCTAATACTGAAATCTTCGGTTAGCGTTACAAAATATAGTCCCGTGCAAAACCATTCATATTAGTAATCAATGACAATGAATAGATTGTGTGACGACGTGTTTATTTTTATTAATATAAAGACAGATATTACACACTACACACTACCTTATATGTAAAATTCTCGTGTCACAATGTTAGTTACCATACTCCACCGAAACGGCTTGATCGATTTTTATGTAATTTTATATGCTTATTCAGTAGGTATGAGAATCGGCTACTATCTATTTTTCATACCCCTAAGTGATAAAGGTTGGGTGGACAACCTAAAATTTTATTTTTATTTTTTGAACAAAACTTTTTATTTTTATTTTTTATAATTCAGTATTAAAAAATACATACAACCTTAAATTTTCTCCCTTTTACCATCAAACACATTTTTAATTCAATAATTTATATGACAAAACAACGTTTGCCGGGTCAACTAGTATGAATATACCTATATTTTTATAACAAACACAATATAACGATCTAAGAATACTATTTTCCAAGTTTATTAAGGTTTTATTATCCGTAAGAGTCAGTTGTATGACTTCACTGGATTCTTCAGTGCTCGTTAAAACTTAGCACTTCACAAGAGTAATAAAAAAGGCAATTTGGTTATTAGCGTCGGTTTGAAATTCGCCAATTTAGAGGTTTAATCTCTTAAATGATACTTTTCGTGGAGCCGGTGTAGAATAATTTAACACGGACCCATCTTTAGAGAATTCGCGATTTAGACGTAATACTTATTACTGTTTTAAAGGATTTTACGATATTGTCTTTCAATTTGATAGTAGACTGTATCTCGGGTATAAAAGTAATTCAAATCATTTTGTAAGATTTGTGGATAATTTTTATAGGTCCGGACAAACAACAATAACTCGCCTGAACTTAATGAAATCCATATGACAAAACGTTACACGCAAAGGTTTATTGGCTACCTTACCCTCGAAACCAAGACACAATAAGGACAAATACTGTTAATATTGCGGCAGAAGTAGACGTATTGTGGTGGTACATAACTGTTGGACAGTAAGGAACCTCCAACCCTCATAATATTTTATTTACCTGTTTTTGGGAATACTTTCAGAAAACTTTATCTTTTTATGGGCGCGTCATATAGGTTTTATTGTTCTTTACAAATTATGTAATTGAGTTTTTTATTGTCTTTGTTTTAGGCACAATTACTATGTCGAGGAGATCTGTGACGACACAGATGCGGTACTTTCTGTCTTTCGGCTTTAAGCGGAGAAGTTTAGTTTTCTAGGTCTTGTCCGGCTTTTGCTAGCCTGTTTTTAACTGAAAAAGTAATCCTAAGACAAACTTCTTTGGCTGTTACGAAAATAATATACGGCTTTTAGGGCAAAATGTCCGGCACAGCGCGAGCGTCAGAATTTTTTATTTTTAGGGTTCCGTACCTCATAAGGAAAAAATGGAACCCTTACAGGACAACTTCGTTATCCATCTGCCTGTCTGTCCGCTTATCAAGACCCATTTTTTCATAAATGGGTAGAGGTACTTATCAAGTTGAAAATATGAAATATTCGGGTCATTTATCGCTAGAAATAAGCGATAAGTAATCGTTATCAAGTCAGTAAAATTCGGTGATAGGATTCACCGCTCATTTCGTCAACTGATGAACCAGTGAATCGTGAGCTAGGGCTCTATTTGCGTAACAAAACTTCAACCGAATGAATCATTTAGGGTTTTTACAGATTTTCTTGCATATAACACTGCATCGTAGCACAATGCGACGTCGTATCGTGCTTATGTGTTTAGGAACCCTAAACGCTTCGATTCTATTGTTTTGTTACGTGAATAGGGATACTGGAAAGTCTTAAGACGTTCGGTTCACTCTGCTGCCTCACAAGTTCACTGGGATGATGAAACTTTTAATTCATTTTGTATATTAAATTCTAAGATTTGTTAACATTGCTTTACTTAATAATGTTACACTTGGTAAATAATTATTGATATATACTGATTTTTGCATGGATACAAATCGATACAAAAATATTAACATACTTACCTACTGTTTATTAGCCCATCCCTAGCACGACGAGAGTTAAGCACAACGAATCTATACATGTAATAAAAGATTACAAAAATAATTTCTTTACAAAAAAGTTTTTTTAAAAATAATAATTGAGTCGGTTAAAATATCGACAATAGAAGCGAAAAAACAGGTTATAAGAATTTTTGTCTGTCTGTCTGCTAATTTGTGCGTGAATCACGCAAAAACTACTAAACAGAAAAAATGAAATTTTGCATGGTGATAGCTGAGAGCCTAGAGCAAAATAAAGGGTAGTTTTTATCCCAAAACTCGGCACCTTTCCCGTGAGATAGGGGATGAAAATCAAAACACATATTTAGCTTTATTTCATTAGCCTGTAGTCCGAAACCCTTTATTATTATTTTGTTCGAAAAGAGATACTATATAGATTGTCCCTTAAAAATTTCAAGTTGTGATTCAGAAGTTATAGACGTCACAAGTTTCAAAGGTGACAATTCCAATTAAACATGGATGAATGTATAGAAACCTTTGAACGTACGGCTCAATGTAAGTTAGCGTGCGATTTCATGGTGTTTGTTTAATAAACTATAACCTAGCACAATTTTACTATTTTAAAAATATGTTAAATATGTGTACAACGTAAGTCTAAAATCTTGCCGAGAACATTTTATTTACCCATACTTATATTATAAATGGAAAAGTGTGTGTGTTTGTTTGTCCATCTTTTACCCCATAGTCCTTTCCCAATTAAATACCTTAATTTCATCTTTGAATTATTGGTTTCCGCAAAGTAATACCTGAACCTATAAAATATCTAGTTGATTGGAACATTGTGAAATTTGTTAGGAAATTTAATGAGAAAACACAAATTATAAAGTGCCAAAAATCTATTTTTAAAATCACAAACCCGGTAAAAACTATGCCATCGAAGCTCACAGTTCGGGGCGAATCGCTAGTTACGTAAATGACCAAAACTACATTAAACTTAATCCTTATATCTATAGAGCTATTATGAAAATCCGTCTCAAGCACTTCATATTAATTTTATCACCGATCAAGTTATTCAAATATTAAATTCTCTTGGACAGATTGAGCCAAAATCCTCTTAAAATATGCGCAAACTGGAAATACTGATCCAGCTGATGGAGAGGCTGAGAAGTAGTTAGTTGGGAATATGAATCGACAGTTGGAAGTTTGAACGAGGAAGGACTTAGCGATACAACCTTTGGGCTTCAAACTTCTCAACTAAATGGATATTTATCCTGTATATAAATTTTCGTTAAGGACATTTGTCTGCGTATAGATTTTATGCATATATTAACGCAGTTATTATTATGTATCTAACATTGAAGTCGTCATACTCGTATTTACACTTCTAAGCGAATAACAGTTTCACATTGATAGGAATATAGATAATTATAACCCATGGAAAGAAAATTGGCCAAGTGCCTGTCGGGCTATGCGCAATGTAGGTAGGGAGAGTGTTCTTTTATAGTTTTATACATGTAATATGAACATAATAATATGTTTAACGCCAATAATAGATATACAAGTTTTAATTCTGGTTGATTCTGGTTTACAGAAGTGACAGTGGCGGGAACGAGAGGTGGGCCCATTGCCCTTTTTTCATACAAGTTCAACTTCTATGAAAACTTATCCAAGTACATTTTATAAGTTGATCGATTATTACTCGTAAACTTGTAAAGCTTACTTAGCTGTGTTAGTTTTTCTTTTAATTTTATTATATTACATAATACGATACTACTATTGAAAATTTTTTGACATACCCAACAACCGTATAGCTAGTAGAGGAGAGGACACACATGACTCGAACAAAAATTAGCACTTTAAAGCAGAGTTCCCCAAACTTTTTTGTGTCGTAGACCCCTTGCCATGTTTTCCCGTGTTGGGTAGACCCCCTACTTACCTGATATTGATTTCCTGTAAATTTCTAACTGTAGTGAAGTTTAGTGTTATAAACTTAAAGTAAAAACACATGTTAATTTATACATTTATTAATTGAATTTAAATTAAAACTACTCAAAATAAAATTTTGTATCTATAAATACATATATACATATAAACTATAAATAAAATAACATAAGCAATAAGTCAATATTTTAGTGAGAAGGATGAACCTGATGCTTTAATAATTAATTATCAACATTTGGCGTCAATTTTGTAAGGGTTAATCTTAAATCTCCTCGGCTAATAATGTCCAGTCTGTTTCTTTTTTTCGTTAGGAGATTGGTAACAGCGCTGAACTCCCTTTCCACTAGGTATGACGATGGAAAGGAAATTAAAAATTTCTGCGCTATATTCCATAATACGGGATAAGTAACGGGTATGTTGTTTTGCAGCCAGAATTGCTGATATCCGTTTTTAAACTGAACCTTAAGTTCTTCGTTTGTACTTAGTTTAGTCATTTCCTCTTGTATTATGACATTCGTTTGTTCTATGTCATCATATGGATTAATTATCCACGGTGGTATTACCATAGTCAAAATATCCTCAAACCTAGATTCAAAATCTGAATAGAGGGCATTTAAATGTTGAACATAAGTTGAAACGTCGTCTTCCTGGCAACTTGTCTGTGACAAATTGGGGAACTGAAAAATTCGCCCCGTCCAATATTTTGCTTTATTAGTTTAACTCTAGCAAGAAACGCTGATATGATAGATTTTGTTTTAATCAAATTTAAACTGTCGCCTTGTAATTGCAAATTAACCATATTAAATTTTGTAAACAAATCTGTTAAATAGGCGATGTCTGTTTTCCTCTTCATTAAATTTTCTTTTAAAATTTTATCTTTAGTATCCAGAAATTCTAAAATAGTCTCAAAAAGTGCAAAAAATCTTGTCAAACATAAGCCTTTCGACAGCGTACTTCAGTGTGAAGGAGTAATTGATGAAAGTGTTCGTCATTTTCTTCACACAACTGCGCAAATAACCGCGTATTCAACGCGTTGCTTCGGATTCGGTTTACTGCATCAATGACTAAATAAAGTGATTCATGCAATCTAACACTCAAATTTTTAGCAACTAAATGTTGTCGATGGATGACAATGGATCAATGACTAACACCCCTGACACATTTTGTTTTAAATAGCTTATAAATCCACGATAACGTCCAACCATGGCAGGAACTCCATCTGTAGCTACTGATATTATATTTGATAAAGGAATTGCTTTTTCAATGAAGTAATCCTTCAAAGCATGAAATATTGATTCACCTTTAGTGTCGGTTATCAAAGTACTTGCGAAGTTCTTCGTAGATTTGATTCATAATAAAACGAACATATGCCAATAATAATGCTGCATTATCAGGTAAAGTTGACTTGTCCAGTTGTATAGAGAAATGGGTCGTTTGCAAATAATAACATAAGAAGCTTTCTATATCAGAACTCATTTCATCAATACGTCTTTCAACAGTATTGTTGCTTAAGGGAATTCTTTTAATGCTATCAGATGCAGGTTTGTTTTTAAAACCTCTTCAACGGCTGGCAAAATTAACTTAATAAACACTGTACTGTCTACATTTTTTTAGATTCGGACATGGCATCAGTCATCTGTAGGAAAGATTGAATTATTTAAATAAGACGGAAAATCCAGCAGCTGTGTGTATGTGTGTATATTAAAAATATTTTTTGATTTTTCCGAAAACATTCCATAATTCGAACATTTCTTGCAACAATTAGCTCGAATTACTGAGATTGCACTGTAATTATAATACCGATTGCTAAAACTTTCAAAAAGAAACTATTGAGGAGTACTTGTGTAATTTTGCTTTATTGAATATTAAACTACTAATAACTAAAGTCATGATTGGCGTAATTTATCTATCTTTGCTAACTACGAGTACAAAACTAAAATTTAAAAAAAAATAATGTACTTTCTTTTCTCCAGCACTCTTAAACAAAATAATACTGACTCACTATAATTTGTGTGATATACTATCTGTTTATATTTTTTTAAATATTTTCTTAGCACTTTCCTTTTTAAGATTCAGGAAACGAATAAACGTATTTGTCCCACATTCGTATTTATAGAAGTCAGTGCAAGGTAGCGAAGCTCTGAGACTGCGACTCTCAGGTTTTTACAAGTTCAAAATGTATTGCGACCACAAAGCGAATACCAACATCCTACAACTTACACAATTTTATAAACACATATAATAAATTTTTTACTTCATAGGTACTTTTATAAATAATATATATGTTTTGATATTATAAGATAGTATGATGTAAGTAAATAGGTACTATCAGTGTATGTGTTGAGATCCACTATCGTGGACCCCCATTTTCATTTCATGGACCCTCAATTGTTTTCGCTGACGTAGATCCCTTGCAGGTTGTCATAGACCCCTAGGGGTCGATATAGACCACTTTGGGAACTGCTTTAAAGCTTAATATTTCACAAACAGATCCCTTAATTAAAAATTGTTTTTTTACAAACCCGCAATTTTTTTGCAAAAAATACACGATAGACCTGAAATTATTATATAAGGAATGTGCTAACTTATTACATGATAGAATTTACTTTACACGATCGTATAAAATTCCGAAAACAGGCTAAAAAAATCTCTAAAACAAATAATTTCCTATAGAATTGCCTTAAAATTACGTTTGTTGTATGGGAACCCCCTTTAATATTTACTTTATTTTTAACTAGCTGTTTACTCCGCACAGCTCCTCCCCCGTAGATGATAGCGTGATAATATGTACTATGTAGCCTATATGTTGACCCGACCTGTTAGTAATATTCATGCAAAATTTGAAGTAAATCTATGCAGTACTTTTTGAGTTTACCTCGGACGGAAATATAAATTAAGGCATCTTAACGTCTTAGCCGTGTGCGATGAGCTTAACAGTGACATATCTGGAATTCATTTTAAATTAAATTGGCTCTTGACCATTTTTAAATTATATACCTATATATTTTATTATTGTCTATGAGTATACGACGTTTTCGTGCAGTGAAGACATTTAGATAAAATCCGTTTCTGTTAGTTGAAGCCCGAACTAAATTTTTCCATTTACCTAGTAAAATATTTTAAAAAACTGATCAATGAAAATGTGAAATATTAAAAAAAAACTAATTAAAGATGTGTTTCGTATATATTATTATGGCTCTGGTAATAAGTAATTTTTATGTCATTGAAATTTTTGTTTGAACTTGCTGAACCAGTAATTAATTGTATTTTCCTGTGAAAACGAAATATTTTCCTGCGGTAAAAGGTATCCTAAATGTTGACCCGGGTAATAAGCTATTATTACACAAAATTTAGTAAAAATCCGTTCAGAAGTTTTTGCGTGAAAAGCGAACAGAAAGACAAACAGACAGACAAACAGACAGACAAACAGACAGACAAACAGACAGACAAACAGACAAAAATTCAATTTCTATCGTTTTGTTACCTAGGCGTGGCGGTTCAAACTCAAATATTTATTTGGTATCAACTTATACATAAATTTACGATATTATTAGGGAAATTTGTGTAATTCCCTTAAAATAAATGTATGAAGAGTACAACAGAGTGTAATTTACATACATGTACATTAACTTAAACAAAAAAAAACACAAGACAGAAAACGAATGCTTGAAATGCTTTTATTACTTTCGTATCGCAAGTGATGTGATACCAAAATGGAACCCAACTCAGCCTACACTGCAGCGATTGTGCCAAAGCACTGATTTTCAGTGGGTCCGACACTACGGTCGCATTATGAATACACTATTGTAATTATGAGGCACGATCCAATTATTTATTAGTTTGCAGTGAGTAAATGGAATATACACATTACACACATACATATACACACATATACACATGTACATATTTTACACGTTTGTGTTAAGAGAGACCCATACACAATACTTCCTGTATTGTGTATGGGTCTCTCGGACAAAGTCGCTAAAGTCGTCAGAAGAAAAAATCAGAAGTCGAAAAGCTAGTTGTGTATGTCATTAAATCTATAGTTAAGGTTTGCAAACCATCTATTGCAATAAGTTGCTAAGTAAGCCTGACCCTTAGCACTCCAATCATTCTTCTGGTATGATAAAAGCATATTTTTCAATTTATGTTTAAATCCGTTGATTGAATTTATTGCTCGAAGAGGCGGAGGTAAATTGTTCCAACACGTCGTGGCTGCATACCTAAAGCTCCCATGAAAGGCCGCTGTGCAATTTCTTGGTAATTTTAAGATACAACTTACTGCTCTTGCAACTTGAGATCAATCATCTCCTCTCCAGTTCAATTTTTGAAAACGGTATTCATGTTTCCTACTTTTAATTACCCCAAATATTAATATTGCCAGACTAAGTTGGCGCCGCAGAGACATTCGTAAAATATTCGTCCTGTTTAAATACGGACTAACGTGCGTTCTTGAGGGAATATTGAATATATACCTAGCATATGCATTCTGTACTCGTTGTATAACTCAAGCAGTTCTGGCTAAAAATCTAGGCCCATACACAGCGTCTGCGTAGTTAAATTTAGACAAAACCAGCGAATCACACAGCCTAATACGCAGGATATCACCTAAAAGGCACGCACACGGTACAATATTTTAAGTCTATAAAAGCAATTGCGTGAAATCTCGAGAACGTGCTTTTCAAGACGAAGTGTACTACTATCCATAAGCACACCAGGTTACGTGAGGCACGTAACCGTTCCACTGGCTCTCCAACGATTGATATTACAGGATTTTTCTTATTGATACAATCTGTCTGCTTTTTTGATCCAAGTATGTATAATGTATTTAGATTTTGCCGGATTTAGAACCAGGGTATTAGCCTTTGACCATTGGGCGATATTACTTAGATCTTTATTAATGTGTTTGATGGCACTACTGGTATCACTTGGATCAAATGACAGATAGAGTTGTATGTCATCCGCATAAAGATGGTATTTGCAGAATTCAATTTTACTACTAACATCTGCTGTACATAAGATGTAAAGAATTGGAGCAAGAATAGATCCCTGTGGAACACCTCTTGTCACTTCTTGCGGAGCGGATTATATTTTAACCCCATTACAGTTAGTGGCCACCTGGCTTCGACCTCTCAAATACCTAGAGAACCACTCAATTATGGTAGTTGATAACCCATAGAAGTGCAGTTTTGATAGAAGTAAAGGAATATTTATCCCTTGCCCTGATCTTGAGCTAGAATATCATTCACCACATTAGCAAGAGCAGTTACCGTGCTACGCGACTTTCGAAAACCTGATTGTGAGATGGGTAATAAATTGTTGCTTTCAATGTAGTCGACAAGTTGCATGCTCACTACCTTTTCAAGTATCTTAGAGAGGCACGGTAAGATACTGATGGGACGCAAATCTTTAAATTCCGAGACATTATTTGACTTAGGTAGAGGTGTCACTAAAGCTCTTTTCCGAGCCTCGGGGAAAGTGGAGGATCGAATTGACGCATTAATTATTGCAGTAATCACAGATAGTATATGTTCACTACGATTCATTAGTTTCTCAGCACACGTGAAGGTTTCCCTGGCAATAATAGTCGTTTATTCACTACTCATTCTATATAAATACTTTTGGTCGATCCAAGGATTTAATTTAACCATCTCGGTTAAATTAAATCCCTGGATCGACCAAAAGTATCACGATCTGAACTAAATAGGCTAACTACTCGGCAATAAGGCAGTTAGAGATAACTAAATTGACTTTAAAATATTTAAAACACCTATAAAAAGCTATATAATCAGTTAATATATTGTTTTACTAACAAAAAATCTAAATCGAGTGACCCTGCAGGCCGTCTCTGAAACTTTGCGCTAAATTGAGGTATTTTAAGCTCAAAGAAGATACGATTATATCTAAATATAGATTTTTGAGCTCAAAAATTATAGAAATCTAAAGCTTTCAAAAATTTTTACATGCTGTATTCAAAATGACGATCGATTTTGATTTTTCTACTGGCATTTAAGGCAATTTCGGAGCTCTAAAATGTTTTATTAGCTACAAAATCGGTTGGTTGAAAAATGTCGAAGAAATTTCAAAAAACTTGATAAATCCCAAACGAATCAACCGCTGTTGATCTGATAAAATTCTGATTTGACTTGATAAAATTTGATAATTGATTTACTTTATTTGACGCAATTCATTAAGTAGAAGGGCTGATTAGATTTTGAAATCAATCTATATATTAACCTGAAAGTTATTTTAATTTAAAAATATAAAGTTAACTTTGCTGTACCTAAACAACGTAATTGTAATAATTTGTAAAGCTGTAATTTTTGAAGACTTGATTTTGATTTTAAGAACGACATTAGACTTAATTTTAAGTACTAAAATATTTTAGAAGATCAAATAATGGTTAGTTGAATAATCTTGTAGTTACGTTGAAAAAACACTATCAAAATTTTTCGTCAACTATAAATTCCAAACGGATAAATCAATTTTGATGCAATTTGCGACATTGGATGCAGTTTTTTAACAAAAAGAGCTGATTAGATTTTGTATTTCATTGGTACATTAATCTAGGATTTACTTAAAAACAGTTTTTCGTCTAAGTTTTTTTTAGGTTCTTTCAAAATTCCTTAACTATGGGGTCGAATCACGAAAATATGTACTAAAACTAAAAAATCAATGAACTAAATCGCTGTTATATGATATAAAACTTGAAACACTATGTGTAATATAAGTTCACTGGTTTTAAGTGCAGTAACATCGTTCGCGATTTGGCGGGTCATTGATTGAGTCGGCGTATGTAGTCGAATGAATTACCATCTCATCAAAGTTAGATAGATTCTGTATTAGTATTATTAGTTTGTTGGTGAATGAATAACAAAGCAACGGTTTGTTCACAGAATTTACAGCACGTGTAAAAATTATAGGATCGAAAAAAATATCCTATGTCTAAAGTATTATTTTTTAAGACCAAAAAATAACGAAGGAACTCAATTTCTAATTTACTTACCGTACACAACGGTCTAAAAATTATTTCTAAAATGTTTTTTTATAAATTAAGTAAATGCTCTTTGCGGCACGATAGACTCTGCACGTCTTTGCCGTTGCTTTTGCTTGTTTTTATCACAAGATAGCAAACAAGCAGATGAGTCTCCTGATGGAAGTAGTCATACATCGCCTATAGACACCAAAGATGTTAATGGTGCGTTGCTATCTTGTGGCAAGGTCTAATGTTACATGCATAAGTTTACCGGCTATCTTACCCTCCAAACCGGAACACGACAGCAACAAGCCCTGACGCTATTGGGGCAGGAATAGGTAAGGCGGTGATCCCAGACCCCGGCGAGAAAATGAAGAGCTCTACCACCTAGTAGCTACAATGGTAGTGACTCGCATAGCCAATCGGTCGCCTTCTACGAGCTGCCCGGCAGAACGGCAGTTGGCCTATTTTTCAAAAGAGCCCGGGACCAACACGTTGAGTATTGAGAATTGCACGGTTGTAATTTTTTTAGGTGATAGATGTACGGTTTTACAAGGAAATTTTCCTTTTAAAATAGGTATACTCGTGTATCTTTTATATCATGGTTTTCAGGCGTATCAAGAATTTCATGCAGACAATTCACATATTATTGTAAAATCATTACACGTCATTGGATTATAAACATTGACGTGTACTTATTATAACATATTGATGGATGATAATGGATAACCATGAAGTTTCCAAATCACACACTATAACCATTGATATAACAAATTGGAATTAGCATACGCAGGGCTATTATTACTGAAACTGGGCAGGGCTATTATTTCTGTTCTTTTCTGTTCTGTTCTGTGAAACCACCATATTTTGTATAGCTCTAGAATACGGAACTCGTATCAATCGAACGGGCTATCCACTACAACAGCCAGTCTTATATAATCTAAAAATTGTTATATAATATAGTTTTAATACCTTGAAACTTGAAACTCTGTTACCAAGTTTCTTTCAAAACATTTCTGGATGAAGCCCCAGATGAGGGTTCAATTCAAACTTTGTGTTAAAGTATTCACGCCATAAATTAAACGTCAAATTTGAGAACAGTGATTGCTCATGGTCTTATATTTTACGTATTAGATGAAACTTTTTTGAAATAATCGTTCAATTTCTCGAGCACCTACTGTATTTGATAAATTTACATAAATGGAAGAGCGTAAATTTTCCATGGTGGAATGAATAAACATCTCCAGATTTATGAGAATTTTTTGTTTACGGACTATCCGATCCATTTACTCTATTTTACTGGATCTATTTTGCTATTAGCTGTTGCTCGTGACTTCGTTTGCGTTACCCAAAAACGTTTCTTGCTTTCGCTTAATCGAGTAAAAGAAAAAAAACGGTCTCACATCTATAATGGACATAGATAGTATCATTTTTTATGTTTTATTTACATAGGACATAAATATTGCATCAAAGGCTGGACTTAATAACTTACTCATATTCTTTCGAACAAGGAGACACAACAATCAAGAAAAGTGGTGGAAAATCACGCTTACCAATTTTTCAATAAGATGTTAAGATAAACTGTGAAATGAGCAGGGGCAATAGAACTACTATTTCTTTTATTTGCGAATGTAGTGTAGCGAACAACATCAAGTTCTGAGGAAGGACCTACGCTGTTTTAGGTTTAGTAAATTCGGTTTAGATTGGGTCTTGGGTTTCATCTCTGGCATGGGCGAAAAATGGGCGCACAGAGCTGTGGTTCTCGGTCATAACGAGAATCAAGTGAAATTCATTATAGATAGCATAATACAGGAATGCGAATCATCGATATCGTGGAATGTCTAATAGTGAATCCTGGTGCACTGTAAGAACATCAATGTTCGTGTGGTGTGTTGATAGCGGTTAGTGGTGAAAATCACGTCGGGATGACCACTGAGGCGTCGCCGGTCCGTACCGCTGAAGGGTCATAGTGATGGAACCAGCAGGCCAGGTCAGGTCAGGTTGTCAGGTGACGTCATAACTGTAGAGGTTGATGACGTCACACAAGGACAATGAAGGGGAAAAGGAAGATCTTCCCAGTCAGGCAAGGTGTACTGTCTGGGGACCGAAGTTGAGAAGCGTTGAAACTTGTATACTATATACAAGATAAATAACTGTGATATCGCGATTCTGGTAGCGTTTTGTAAGTTGCTTGAACCGCTACAGTTCGATTTACTACTTACCCGCAAGTGAATCAAATTAATGTAAAATGCATGCATATTTATTTATTAATAAAATGAACAGTTACGAAAGTTACGAAATGCAACCCAAAAGCAACTAGAGGGCGATGCCAGGCGCTGTTGTGGCTCAACCGCTGGGCAAGCGCTTATGACAGGTTAAGATGTGTTTGTAAAAAAATGTAATTTTAAATCCGGAAAACTCGATTGTTATTGCTGTTGTGTTCTGAGTTGTAGTGCTAACCGAAGCATAAGTGTCATGGTAATCTTATTATATATAAATTACGTGTCACGTAGTTTATCTGCTATGGATTCCTAAACTACTGAACAAATTTCAGTGATATTTTGTAGATATCCACCATTTTGTCCAACTTAAAAGATAGAATAGTTTTTATCTTAATTAAGCCTCCCCCCCTATCAAGTACCCTACCAAAATATGCAATAAAAGTTATTTGTATGAACTACGAACCACGGCTATGCCATCATGGAGCGAAAGATCCTTAAGTATTGTAGATGGAACATTTTACTGAAAGAAGAATATTTTAATTTAAAAGACAATTTATACTGCATTCACTAAACGAGAAAAAATAACCTGTAGCTTCTATTATACCGACTGTGAGGCTTCCTCGTAAGGACTAGTTTTTGTTACATAACATAGCACTGGAAGTAAAAGGAAGACCATGAGTTTTAATATAATTTGTAATTTCCCACTTTGACCTTGAATATTTTTTTGACGTGAATACGTCTTCAAATTTGCCTTCATAGTGGGGACAATTCAAAAAACGGATGATAACAAAATTGGAGGATACAGTTTGGTGTTATATCTACATAAATATCACTAGTATCCAAAATATAATTACACCACTGGATAGTTAAAGAATTAAAGAATTTGATAAGTTCATCGCGGATTGAACTATTAAATACATATGGCATTTAATTAAAAAATTCAAAGAAATAAGCCAAAAAAATCTTTAAAAAGCCATATCCAAATACAAGGAACGTACACCGTCTAAAAGGGATTTTAAACAGCAATCTAATGATATCCATGAACCCCTCATATGAAAGAGGGATGAATAGTCCAGTAAAAAGTTTAATGAAACCATGATCTGACCAGTTTTGGCGCAATGAGTAAAAATGTGTTCATTAATACTTAAATAATGATATTATGAAAGAAATTTTGATTTAAATTTAGGGGAAAGGGATGAAAAAAATAAAAAAAGTGTTGAAAAATGCCTTTTTTAAAAATAACTTAATAACGGTAGGAAATAGAAAAAAAGTTTCAAGTAAAAGTTGTAGAGAAAAAAAATTCTACACAAAAAGTTCCTCTTCATTTTTTTGTCATCTGCTTTAGTTTACTTACAAAAAATAAAAATTAAATTTACTTTGTAATTAATTATAAAAACTTACAAGAATTATTACGGCCCTGTACCATGCAGCGCGCGCATCACATAAATATGTACTAACACTACTACATATGTTTTCCCATATTTATATATTTTTACATATTTTACTACAAATTTAATTTTTATTTTTTGTAGCTAAACTAAAGTAGATAACAAAAAAATGAAAAGGAACTTTTTTGTGTAGAATTTTTTTTTCTACAACTTTTACTTGAAACTTTTTTTTCTATTTCCTACCGTTATTAAGTTATTTAAAAAAAAGGCATTTTTCAACCCTTTTTTTATTTTTTCATCACTTTCCCCTAAATTTAAATCAGAATTTCTTTCATAATATCATTATTTAAGTATTAATGAACACATTTTTACTCATTGCGCCAAAACTGGTCAGATCATGGTTTCATTAAACTTTTTACTGGACTAGAAGTAACGAGAACGCAAAAAGATGAAGGCGGTCGAACCAAATAACGATGTCACCTGTACGACGAATGATTTTTCTTTTGGAATGTCTGAATCACTGCTGGCCTTAAGGGCCTTCCAAGCTTCACCGGTTGCAGGAGTGAGCAGAGTGCTCAACCAGAGTTTAAGGATGTAGAGTTGTACGCCCTACGCTCTAACGGTGTCTCCTATCAGACCAAACCTCGGCTTAGTGTAGGTTCATGATTTGCGATATGAGGGTTAGTGGCATTGTTTTGTCCATCGGCTGATCCTTGTTCTTGGGTACGTTTCTCAGATGGGTGAAACAGGGGTCCTCGTCGCCGCAGGCAGCGTTGATGTTGCGTGTGTATGTGTGTAGCGTTTTGGTGTATTCTGTTGGCCAAAGTTATCGTGTCGTCGGGATCGGTGAGAACGTGGTGGGGCCTACGTAATTTGGGATCGGGATTAGGATCTGGGATGTTGTCTGCGCGGCAGACAACATCCACTACCACCAGTGGGTTAGGGTGTGAGTTGGTACGATTGAAATATCTTTTGGAAATATTTTTGAAATGCCTAGCTAAGCTCGGCAATTCGAGATCTTTATGAAGGTCGACGTTGCGAATGTATCACAGTGCATCCGTGGTAATAAACAAGTATTTGTTCTGTACTATTTGCAATGGATGCAAATCTATACGGAGGAGATGGGCAAACGCTACGCGCAGGCGTATGATAGAATAGGTCTTACGTACATACATTTTGTAAAGTGTCATCTTGTGTCTAAGTTACATTTTACTGCGTTTATTGATGAGGTTGTATAACTGATTTACAACGAATTTAGCCTTAGCTTTCACTCTTTGTATGTGCAGTTTAAATGACATTTTCCTGCCCACCGGGAATATTTGACTTTCCTTTCCTACAGGATGACGCTTCCGTACGGGGTAATGTCGCCTAACTTTCGCAGACCGTGCCTTTGCTGTCGCAGTTGTTGACAGCGGTGAAAATATACGGCTGCTCTTATATTTGGATTGATTTTAATACATTTTCTGAACAAATCACCAAGAGCGCTGGACGCTGCCTGCAACCGTTTGGTGATTGTAACTTCAGAAAAATTGGACTTACATATAGAGGGCGAGGTCGTTGGCGTACAGAGCGAGTTCAATAAATGGCTCACGTGGTACGTTACACGAATAATAGGAGTGACAGTAGAGAGAACGTATTGATTACGTTAATTGGACGGTAACTACTGATGTTATTTCAAGGTTTTCCCGATTTGTGTATTCGTATGACCGCGGTTTCTTCTTCCTCCGGAAACGCGCAACCGGCTAGGAGTGCATTGAAGATGCTAGTAGGTATATAAGGGAGACAGGTATTTAACTATCTTAATTGTGATGTTATTAAGCCCTGGGGCCTTTTTGTTGTATAGGTTTTTGATTATTTCACCCACTACTTCGATATCAGTGGGTAATAGCGGGTCACACTCTGATGGAAGTGCCACCCTACGTCATACTTCACTATCCACAAGATGGACGTGGTCTAGACCCGTAGGCTCGTTTGTTAAGGAACATTGTGATTGGGACAACGAATGAAAAATGTTATCATCGCAGGTTCGTGACGTAGACGCATTCACGTAAAAGATGCACGGCTGTGTCAATAATATAGTCACAACCCGGTTATCCAGACATGCAAGCGATGGACATTTTTGACAGTTTATTTTTAATGTTATTACAAACATCCGTCTGTTCCAAAAATGTATGAATGCGGTATAAATTGTCTATTGAATTAAAATAAAGTCTTCTATACTGTTACACGCAGACCTATGAAGTAAATAATTAAGTTATCACCTATTTAACCTACAGAGTGATCATAACATTGTATTGCTATAAAACTGATTATACTGAAAATGTTCAATCAAAAGCCGAACATTTTCCAGTAATTGAGAATTTGATGGGCTTTAAACTAGCCGGGTTCAGTCGATTGCGATTAAAGTGGAATCGATATTAGATATATTAACCGGCTTCTACGTGGGCGTAAATTGTTCGACATTATTTTGATAGTGGTTTTATTTTATTTTCAAAGACTAGAGGGTCGCAGATGCAACAATCCATTGCAACAAATGAATTACCATTCATTGCGAAACCCGTCTGGGTAAAATCATATTTTATGAATATTTTTATATACTATGCTATAATATTCGCTTGACAAATTACACAAATTGGTTTAACTTCAAAGTGAGCAAATTATTTGCTTGTGATATGGGTATTATCAACGATACTAATACATAGATACACATAAATAAATACTGACATATATTTACTAAATATCAAAACCCTTAAATACGAGTCTTTGTGTGATAAGCACAATTCACTATCAGGAATCGAACCCGAGTTCTATCTATTCAGCTTTTTGGTGACATATTTACGGTTAACTGATATATTTCCCTACTGTTGATTTTAGATGGATACTCCTTAGGTCGTCTTGTATAAAATTACTAATTTTAAGTATTTTATTCTTATTAATGTCATCATTAACTTAATTTCCTCACATTATCATTTACATGCTGACGATTTACAACTGTATTGTCATTTTTCAGCTTCTAATGTCACTGATGCCATAGCTACTATAAATGATGATCTCCAATAGTGGGCAAAATGCTTTGGCTTATTAGTTCATCCTAGTAAATATCAATCGTTACTTATAGGTAGTCGTGCATCACCGTCGATCTTAAGAAATATTAAAATCTCTCCATTACGTTATTATAACAGTATCATTACCTTTTGCAAGATAGCAAAAAATTTGGGACTCATCATTAAAGATGATTTTTCCTGGTCAGCTCATATATCCGAGGTGTGCAAAAAAGTTTAACACAGCTTTTATTCACTTAAAATTTAAATGTTTACAAAGATTTCTCCCTCTAAAAACCAAAATATCCTTAGTCTAATCTCTTATTTTCCCCATATTTGAGCATGCGGATGTAATTGTACCCGGATATAACTGAAGAGGGTTTCAATAAACTTGAACGTTTACAACATGTTTTTATACGCTTCATATTTGGTCTTAGGAAGTATGACCACGTCTCTACTTTCAGAAGTCAACTTAAGTGGCTTTCAATTCGAGCGCGCAGGAACTTACATTCACTTAGTCTTCTCTATAATAATTTAAATATTTTGTTAATAATATTTCACCTGAATATCTCCAAGAGCGCTTTAATTTTCTATACCCCTTTGACTGTTATCGTAGATCTCAAGTCAGGGGTATATTAAAATTTCCTTCGTAAATTTCTAATTGCTACAGTCATTCCTTCCCTTTCAACACTGTCAAACTGTGGAATACCCTTCCTTCCAATATTCGCAATAGCAAATCGCTTCATACATTTAAGGCGAGGTATTTCGACGCGCGTCATTTCTGTAGAAAATGGGTGGCGTGGTATGTTCTAAAACCGCTGGGAAACGTGTTAATTTTAGGATAAATAAATATAGGACATCAGCTGAAAACTAAAATTTAGCACATTCTTTTTTGTATTTACAAGTAAATATCACCATATAAAAATCATGTGGAAGATTAGAAATATTATTAACAAATTATTTGTTTTACAGATTTTTAGCCTTTTTTCGGAGTTTTATATGATCGAGTAAAGTGCATTATATCATGTAATGAGTTGGCACATTCTTTAGATAATGTCTTCAGGTATATCGTGTAATTATTGTAAAGTTTTTATTTAACAATTAATACAAATAAACTTGATTTAACAAACCAGTTTTTTCCCGTTTGTCGCGATGCCTCGCCTTAAGAAAGCAGCAAAAGAGCATTCATTACTTTGCATGATAATTTGAAAGGCATTAGGCATAAGGTATAAATTAAGGTCATTTATTATTTTTTTGTTTCTTGTATTATATAAGTAATCCTAGTTGTAAGTTATGCACTTGTACACTGTGTTCTACCTTTATTTATGCATTCTCGCTTCTCGAGTCTGCTGGTAGATATCTCTATCAGAGATAAACTCGCTCTTTGTTCATGTCTTATATTATTTTTTCAAAAAGATGTAGGTATTTTGTGTACAATAAAGTATGAAATAAATAAATAAATCTATTAGTACTAAGTATATTATTTTTGTGTAAAACTAATAGTATTAAGAAAAAAAAAATACCCAGTATTTAGTAAATTTACTATTATATATGACAAAAGCAAGCTTATCCCGAGTATGTTTTATCTATTTTACCGCCGTAGTGTCAATGGTTTCTCCATGTTTGACCCGACCCCCGTTTAATAATAGATCAATTTCCTTACAGCCAGGAATTTCATGAAAGAAGGTTAGTACGTATAACTAACATGATGACTCCTTACTAGTTAGTAGATTTCTAGAGGAGAGCGGAGAGTTCCAGGGGCAATTTATTGACTTTTCAATTTAATTGTATAATTTTATTGGCTTTTACAAGTCCATAATATTACTTTTGTACACTTACATTTAAGAAGAAAAATAAGCTTCTGGACACAGAAGGGAAAATCCACCATAAGATTCTGGGACCAACTAAAAGGCAGGACGGCAGCTGGAGAAGAAATAAACGAATGACGCAATTGAAGATAGTGAGCCTGAGCTGAATATGATTGGCGTCACAAAATCCCATCGGCTGCGGTGGCTTGGACACATGGAACGCATGGGGGAGGATGGGATAGTTAAGAGAGCGTGTCTGGATTGACCTACTGAGCGGAGAATGGGTCGCCCAAGGTACCGTTGGAGTGACTTGATGACAATACAACCATAGTCAATAAAACGATAAAAACATGACTAGTGCTTGTAATTAAGAAAAATATAAGTACTGGAATGGGCCGTTACGGGTCACGACTCAAGGCGCATCGCAACGAAAAATGATATAGCATAGCAGATTAGGACGGGCCCTAGCGCATTTCCGTATTTCTTCCTTAATGTTATTTTCCCTTGTTGATCATCATAACGTAAATCTTACAAATTCATATCATATAGCCCTTTGTAGCTTTGAACTAAAATTATTAATTGTTGTTCTTTATCAATAAATACGAGATTTTATAAATTAATACTCGAAACAAGGTTAAACTCAAGCATGCAATTCCGCTCGTCGTAGCACAAGCGATCTAGTCGGGGTTTTGCGATGCGGCCCGGCCCGTTGCAGCCCATCCCAGTGTACAAAAAATGTTTATCAACGAAAATATATAAATATACAATTAAAATAAAACTAAACTGTAAGATAAAAAATTCCCTCCACGGATGTTTTAGTTTTTTCTCCAATGACATTCTTTTGATTACCTTTGCATTTACCATACGAATACGAATAATAGGAGTCACATTTTGAACCTTCATACTTGGCACCTCTTAACGACCTCTCGAAGTAATAATAACAGCAGGCGTGTGCACAGATTGCTGAAAATGTATTAATTACAATTAGGGGCACACCAGTAAGCTCATTTTTTGAGAAAAAATAAATTTACTATTATTTAAATAGCAGTAAAAGTAATGTAAAAATATGAATGTGCCGGATAACACACATACACACACACACACATGTATATACACACACTGAATTTTTTTTTAAGATGTTTAGATGCTTGTTATTTAATAAAATCGCTATGGAGGAACGAATTGTCATGAATAATATATACATATACATACATAATATGATATCGATTTTGATAAAATTTGTTATACGTATATAGTTAGTAGCTGTACCTGGTCAGCGTGTGCTGTCATTTAATGAAAATCCAAAACTAGGCAAACAGGACAATATTTGTCTTACATTTAAGTAGTCCATTTGAAAAGACGCTTACGTGATAAAATGATTTGACAACATTCATATTGCCAACCACCGTCATTGGGATAGAAGTCAACATGACCGACATTCTGAGAAATTCCAAATATTCCACTATTCGTATGAATAATATCCACGAAATCGGCATCATCTTTCTGGATGCCGGTCAAAAACTGTGGGAATTCAAAATATGGCCGCGCTGGATCCAAACCTATTAACAAATAAAAGATATAAATTACGATATTTAGGGTTCCGTACCTGATAAGGAAAAACGGAATCCTTATAGGATCACTTCGTTGTCCGTCTTTCCGTCAGTCAAGTGCTTTTTCCTCAGGAATGTGTTAAGTTATCAAATTAAAAGTTATATCATATACTCGATGCTTAGCTCTCCCTCTTAGCTGTTTAGCTGTGAAAAAACTAAACTTGTCAATCAACGGGATCAAAAGAAATAACCATTAATGTCGCATATTTTACGATTTTTTCGATTTCAAAAGGGAATCAAAACCTATAGGGTACTTCCCATTGACGTAGAATTATGAAATTTGGCAGGAAGCTATGTCTTACTGCGTATGTAAAGGAAAAATCCGAAAACAGTAAATAATATAAAGATACAAAGACGTGACCATTATTATCACATATTTTGTCATTTTACAAGAGAATCAAAACCTGTAATTTACTTCTCGTTGATCTAGAATCATGAAATTTATGTGTATCTAAAGGTACCTACAAGTTTGTACGGAACCCTCGGTCGGTCGAGTCCAACTCGCATTTGACCGTTTTTTATTATGTATTATCGCACTAGTCTTTGTGAAGTAGATTGGGCTATGTATGTACTTTCGAGTATAATTGTCCGCTGGACGTCATATAATTTTTAAATGATAAATGCAACTTGAAACTTAGTGAGTGTCTTCCTTTCGGCGAGCCTGACGAACTCTGTTTTGACTTCTTTCGAAAGCGTTGCGTTTTTTCAAATTAACATGACAAATATTCGCAAAATTTATAATTTTTTCTTCCTTGACGATTATATTTAGTTTTAACGTATTTAAAAAACATAATTTAAAAAGTAATTCGGAAATATTACGTCCGATATGAATAATGCACCAATGAGCATTATTTATGTTTATTTGTTCGTTATACATTATTATTTTGTTTAATTATTATTATTATTAATTATGTTATGTTGTCAAATCATTATTATTATTATTATCAAATTAAATATATTCTTGTATTTATATATGTATTTCTATGTATTAGTATCGTTGACACAACACAAGGAAAGAATTTGCTTACTTTGGGGTTAGATCAGTAAGTGTAATTTGTCCCGTGAATATTTATTTATTATTTAATATTATTTATTTGTTATAGATATTTATATATGTATTTTTATAGGTATATATGTAAGAATTCATGTATGTATTATTTAATCTAGATTTAAGAATATTACGAATATTTAACCATTCTGTGTGATTTTCTGGTTAGCCGTATGGTTAGCTGGTAGAGAATGCTTTATGCATTAAGCTCGCCATTTGTACCCTATAAATTCTGTATTTGGTTCAATAAAGATAAATAAATAAAATGAGCTGCTTAGAAAATGTCACATCTAAGCTCATTTGTGTTTGGGACAGGAATCAACAAATACGCAGTTCATTTTTATCAAGTGGTCCGACAAATTCTTTTATTGCCTTATTTCATACCAATTTTCATGACGTTATTACGAGTTTTCTGTTACCCAGCAATTTCAAAAAAAATCGTCGATAGACAGTTTGTTAAACTCACCAACAGGAAGCCACACACGAAGTTTAGACCGTGGTCCCAGGAACATTTTTATTTTTAATCAATAACAAGCTGAATTTTTGTGAATCTAAATCGTGTTTTTTTATATCTCAATATAGCATACAAGTAGATGGCCCTCCCGATGTAAACATACAACCATTACCTACAGACAACAAACATATAAATAGTGCGTAGTCAGTGGTGTGGCGGTGATGCCACATGCATAAACATATGGGCTACCTAATACCTCTAAACTAGCCCTTCTAAAAGCTTCTTGTAACCCCTTTATTCATAGCGGTTTTGAAAAAGGACCAAAAATTAGTGCGAACCACTTGTCTAAATATAATATTTAAGTAGACGCAACAACATCACAACTCTTACAAATTCAAGTACTGTTTAAATCTTTCTCGACTTTTAGTGAGTGAGTTGTCAGTTAGTTCATTCTATTATTCGCTAATCTTTTTTAAGTGACGCTTCTTTAAATTATACATCGCCCCGTTGGTCGAGTGATTAGCAACCCTGACTACGCAATCAATGGGGCTCGGGTTCGATCCCCGTCGGGACAAGTATTTGTGTGATGAGCATAAATGTTTGTATTTCGGGGTTTGGGTGTTTATTAAATATATTCCAGCATTTATATATGTATTTCTATGTATTAGTATTGTTGACTAACTCCCATAACACAAGCAAATAATTTGCTTACTTTGTGGTTAGATCAGTAAGTATAATTTGTCCCGTGAATACTCGTATATTTATTTATACATTTTCGCAAAGCACCTAATGCCTGTATCAATAATTTATTTTTACTTTTGGTCTACATATGAAGGGTACCGGGGAAAAACATGCTATGTCACATTTTTATGTTTTTTGAACTGGAAATGCCATTGTGAAGTATAAATTTGGTAGAATAAAACGACAATACACACTTTGCAGTAACATGCATAGTCACGGAGTAATATTTATAGTAAAATATTGATACAGTGCAATAACAAGCAATGTCCAACTCGTACAGGAGAGAAATAGGCATTGTCTAACTCATACAGGAGAAAAATAGGCATTGTCCATCGTTGTTAGTTCGACGTTTGTTTAATGACGTCTTGTTTTTTGAGGTTGTTTGTTCGTCCTGTTGTGTTCTGTGGCGTGTGTTTAATATATTTTTATTGAATATGTCGTCAGAAGAAGAAAACGAGGATAACTTGAAGCAACCTACCAAAAAACGTAAATTTTACGGTCGATTGTCGGATGTTAACAAGAAGATTAGACTTCAAAGTCATGAAACTGGACCAAGTTGTAATTGCAAGAGATACAAGTGTTTTGAAGCTGTGAATAAGGCACAGAGGGCTAGAATTTTGAAGGGTTTCAAACTTTTGCTATCTAGGGATAAGAAAACCTTTATTTAAGTGGTCTAATAAGTGTTTTGGAATTCAAAGAAGACGACCTAGAAAAGAAGAACCTAAAGCTAAGGTACATACGGCAAATTACGCTTAAAGAGTGAGATTTGTAGACGAAACCCAGCAGCTTGATGTGCCAGTGTGTGCCTCAGCATTACAATACCTCTTGGATGTCGCCTATTCTCATGGCACCTAAAAAAAGTTGAAATCCCATAATGACTCTCACAGTGCTGGTGAGTTTTTCTGCCCGATCAATCCTATGAAGACAGCCTTCCAGTTTCAAAGGCAAAATTTATGGATATCCAGGCCCTATCAAAGTTTTATGGACCAAAAGCTAAGCAATACTTCTCACAGATAAAATATAATGATACTTAAACAATAAATATTTCATGGACATTGCATATTATTTGCCTGTATTTTCTGACTTTGATCTGTTTTCCTGTGCTAACTCAATAAACATAAGAACGAAAAGGTTTTCTTTTACTACACAACAGAAACAAATATATTTTTTATAAATAAATATATCTTCCTTCTATTTGAAATTTTATTGTACCTTTTTTAATGACCAAAAGATTAATTTAGCAATTTCTCAGTTCATTGTCTTTGTAACATTGCATGTTTTTCCCCTGTGCCCTTCATATCTTATTTACCTGTAATCCGACCAACTCGTATATTTCTCTTCTTTAATTTATTAGCTGCTAATGCCATGACATGAGCTCCTAGGCTGTGACCAATGAAATGTAGATTCTTTCCTTTCACGTTAAATTTTATTACCAAGTCTGCAACAAATTGACTAACCTGCAATTTATATTAGTACAACATTTCTTGCAATATTTTGCCACAAGTTTTTATTACCTTTAACTTAAAAATACGTACGTTAAAAATTAAGAAAGTCAAATTTAACAAACTTCTATATGAAGTAGTGAGTTACGGCTTAGCAAATGAGAATGAATTTTTGTTGTAAGAATAAATTTAAAAAAAAATGCTGCAAAACATTGCTGACAATACAGTTATTTGTTTCCTACCACTTTACCTATTTCCTTTGCAATAGCCTTAATGTTTGACACAGACATATTCGTATACGTGTAGCAATGGATGGCTATTATTTTTATGTATTTAGGCGATGGTTATTTCTTCTAATCGAAGAGTTATCTACTTCTTGTTATTTTGTGATATATGAAAAACTAGCTGACTCGGTAAACGTTGTTTTGCCATACAAATTACTTTACAGAGAGGGGAAAGGGGGTTTATTGAGATAAAAACTATCCTTTCTTTTAAGTTAGACCAAATAGTAGATATCTCAAAATTTTGTTCAAATCGGTTCAGTAGTTTCGGAGTCCATCGCGGACAAACAACGTGGCTCGAAATTTATATATGTATAGTATATTAAGATAACAATCAGTACGTAAAACTATAGTTTTATATGCCACTGATAGCATGATCTTATTTATAAAAATTAGTAACACGCATATAACAGATTGTTAATCGACTTTCACTAGATGGCAGAATTTTATGACAACTCATCTGGATGTAACCCTTTTTTAATAGAATGAAGTGCTATTCGACTGTCATGAGATGAAAAAGGATCTTGACACACAGACAGACTGACCGACGGTAAACGAAGTGATCCTATAAGAGTCTCGTTTTCCCTGTTCAAACATACACACACATAGTGACGCATTGATAATATAAGTGAAATGAATTAATGTAAAATTATAGTAATGTTGATTTGAACATACGGTCATTTATCGATCTTCTCACTACCTGAGTTATTACGCAAATGTTTTAGTCGCTAAAATGTTTGGTCTTGTCAAAGACAATTAGCACCAATTGTGATTCATCCATCGTCTAGTAAGTATATCGTCGGGTAGTAAGCTACCCGAATTATTACGCTTCAGGGAAACAGCCACTAAAATTTTTGGTTCTTTGTTAATGACTACATCGATTGTAGTCCGAAAACAAATGAGTTACATATTATATACAATTATCTGTTTATAAAAAAAAGTCTTGACTCACTGACTGCATATCAACGCCTAGCCTGAACCCTTGGATCAAATAAGCTGACATTTTACACATACGTTGTTCTTATGATGTAAATGAAGATTAAGAAAACATTTTCGGAATTCATTCCCTAAGATGGTGAAGTTGGGGGTGACACATTGTATAAAATTTCTTACATTGACAATATGTTAATTTCTAGTGGGCGAAACCGCACGGACACAGAATATATTGGCATGGATAAATAATCCTGAATAGGTAGCTGGTAAGTTGCATAAGCAATTAAGTATTATAGATAATTTAATGATTTACGAAAATGTAATAATATTTAAATTTTGTATTCCATAATTTTAGTAAATTACCGTATTAAAAATTTGAAAATATAATTCAGATTGCTTGAACTGGCCGACTTTGAATTCGAAACCGTGAATTGATGCGTCTATGTCGAGGCCAGCATGGCTAAAACAATTAGGTAGTAAGACCAATGATTAATAAAGTTACATACTTAGTACTTACTTACTTAGTAAGGTTTTACTTGCTAGTTTTACTTAACATAGATTTTAACAAACCTGATTAGCTACATCCACAACCGCACGAGCAGATCTTATATAATCGAAAAAATTGGCTCCTTCCTCCCAATCAACAACGAAAACATTGACTTCAAATTTGTCTAAATAAGCGTTTTTTATCAGTTTTGTCGAATCTGAGTTCCCATTACTCATCCATCCATGCGTTATAAATTTTGTTGGCTTACTTGGATTGAATAGAGAAGCTAAACGTGTGGCGTTCGTCTTCGAAATTTTAGTAGTGTAGAGGAACTTGGGTTCGTCTCGGCTTTCCCTGCAAATTGTCAAATTTAAAGTTATTTAAGGCTTACAAGCTTTATAGAAACACCAGGTTATTAGTTAGTAATAACTGAAAGTCAAAACCGGTTTGTGTTATATCTGCTGCAGTATCTAAGACACGACTTTGCGAGATGCTTTTTGCCTTTAAAAACCGGCCAAGTGACAGTCTGACTCACGCACAGAGGGTTTCGGACAAACTTTGAATTTGTTACAGTTTAAAGGTATTATAGACCTGAGTATTTGATATGAATTTTAATTTAATACCTCTACGCATTCATGAGGAAAGGGGTAGAAATCTTTAAAATGATTAAAAATATTTTTATTATATGATGTAAATAAAAATTTCTGATTTCCACAGTTTTTCTTTATCTGTGTTATAAAAAGTTGCTTTATACCACATTTCAAGATTCTCAGTTCACGGGAAGTACCCTGTACGTTTTGATTCCCGTGTGAGTTTCAAAAATTACGGAAATTTGCGGCATAAACAGTGTGTCTTTTGATTGTGTTGGATTAAAAGTTTGAGTTTTTCACCGCTCCAAGGGACAGTAGACTCGAGTATTTGATATAAATTTCGGCTTAATACCTTTACGCGTCCCTGAGAAAAAGGGTCTTGACCAACGATATTCTAATTAGAATATCATTGGTCTTGACAAACGGATGGATGGACGGACAACAAATTAATCCTTTAAGGGTTCTGTTTTTTCGTTTCGAGGTACGGAACCCTAAGAATTAGCTCCTTTTTTCGGATTTTTTATTTAAAATGTTAGAACAAATGAGGTTATCTCCTAAATTTATCGGTGGTACACTTCATGTCAAAAATGTGAGTGTAGTTTCCATCGTATGAGATGACTATTCTTAGTGCAATAATGTAAACGCCCACTTTCATGTGTTCCAGTTAAGACAGTAAGATAAACTTCAACATCACACAGTATGACAATGCATTTGTAACAATGTAATTAAACAACATGAGTTGTTCTTCGCGTCTATGACAGAGATTTTTAACTTACCACTACAATTTTACCTCGATTTTCGAAAATCAAGTTTTCACCAGATCTCCACGTTTTGAGGTTCTAGGAACCTTTTCAACTATTTTTACGATGACGTCAATATGTCTGTATGTATGTATGTGTGTGTATATGTAAATATCTCATAACTTTTGAACGGCTTGACAGATCGAAACGTGGTTGGTGGCATTCGATTGGATTTTGCTCAACTTAGACTTCCTGAAAATTTTAATCAAGTCGACGCAGATTTTGAAAAAATTAGAAAAAAAAACAAAAAAATATGTTGGTGGGTGAACAGTATTTTTTAAATGTAACATCCAGATTGATGTACCGATAGAGTACAAAAACTTATCAGCTCTATTTCTCAAAAAACTACGTCTCATCCATAAATTGGATCAAAATCGGTTTATCCGTTTGGGAGAAATCGTTGACAAAAAATTTTGAAAAATGTGTTTTTTCGACATAACTTCGACATTTTTAACTAATCATTTTTGTGTATTCTACGATATTTTAGTGCTCAGAAAATTACGTCAAATGCCGTTGCAAAAATCAAAATCGAATATAATTCTCAAAAGTTACAGCTTTTCAAATATTAAAATTACGTTGTTTTTAGCAAACTTACTTATTATTTTTGTAATAAAATTCAGACTAATACACCAATTCACTTAAATCTTACTAGCTTTTCTTCTTTAAAAACTGCATCAAATACCTTTAATTGGATCAAAATCGGTTAAATTGTTAAATCAACGAGGAAAGTTTTTGAAAAAAATATTTTTTTTGTTTGACATTGCTTCGAAATTTTTTAACCTATCGATTATTTAGCTAAAGCAATATCTTAGATCTCAAAAATTAAGTTGAATGCCATTCGAAAGATCAAAATCGATCGTTGTTTTCAAAATATACAGCTTTTCAAAAATCAATATATGACATTTTTTAAAAAATAGATGTAGGAGCTGAAAAAATCAATGCTTAAGCTCAAAAGAGTAAAAAATTACTCTTTTGAGCTTAAAATACCTTAATTTAGCGGGAAGTTTCAGGGATGGCTTGCAGGGTCAACCGTTTACAGATTTTTTAAATTGCTGAAATAAGTTACCCTTTGTTTGCTTTAGTTATGCTACAAAAGTGTTTAAAACATAAAAATATCTTACCTTGTATAGAACCGAATTTCAGCAGGTTTTGAAAGTGTGCGACGAGATTCCGGAGCCAGCACTACTTCTCGAGGAATTGTCAAATCAATATGAAGAAGATTACCATTTTCATCATAGTAGTCAAGCAGAGTCATGTTTGAATTTTTTGTTTCCATTATGTTACTTAATGTAAATAAAAATAAATTTATGTAAGACAATATTTTGATCATAATACAATAAGTATTCATAGTCACGATGTATTTATCACAAATGTTTGATTCGTATAGATTTTACTGTGACCAGTTTAATGTAAGTTATACATATTATATGTAATAATAACAATAACCATTTAAAAATGCGTAACAAAAGAGTGGAAACTAAATTTAAAATACTTGGTCTTGATACATACATAGCGCGAATCATCGAATGGTAGAAAAAATATAGGTCGGAAAAAGCCAGTGGCACGACTCAAAAGTTAGTTTTCATGATTATCTTTATTTTCATAATTAAACGGTATAATATTTGGACTTCATTAATTGATTGCTATAAACAAAACCTAAAAGCCAAAAATAATCTATATATATATATATATATATATATATATATATATATATATATATATATATATATATATATATATATATATATATATATATATATATATATATATATATATATATATATATATATATATGACGGCGTCCGCGTCGTCAAATGCAAGAATATTGTAAAGTGTAAACAACAAATGCACGGCCCGGGCCGGCAAGCGCATCGTTCGATATCCCTACTACTCAACTTGTTTCGCTACCTGTATAAAAGGCTCTGAGCGCCCGCCGATAAGGCAGTCTAGGCTCTGGCGTGGCTCGGTACACATGTTGTATCTTGCTAGTAGCTTATCCTTGACTCTCGGATAATTAATTTGTGCAAACAAGTTAATTATTATTGTCAACTATAAATTAGTCGCAGTACAATTTATAATGGACTATCTATTGCTTAAATTATGACTTATTTGTAATAAGGAATAATTAAGTTACTTGGAATTGTTAAACGAGAACTAGTCATTAAATAATGGAAAGCTTTAATAGTGATCTTATGTTGTTTTTGATATTTGATACAAGTTGAACAAAAATATAAAGAGTTGTTATATCACCACATCCGCATTTTATTAATCGTACCTGACCCACTTCCTACATCAGAAGTGGGATCGGATTCACTCCCACTTCAGCATCAAACTAATTCGGTTAATTATGTAGAACAGTAAATGTCTCTTTTCACTTGTGGTATGGAAACTAGTCTTTGAAAAATAGAAGAAAATATTAATTCACGTTCTGTAAATGCATCTACTCGCATTAAGTTGATATACTTTGATTCTGATGATGCAGACTCCGATATGAGTAACTGGTGTCCTCTTCCTTGCTTCGTATTCTTCATAACTGAGGATCGTAACCTCCTCATTAGATCGTTTTTGGTAGCACAATATTACGCCATGCATTGGACTCTATCTTCAGCGGCGTGCAGAGCATCATAAAACTTTTTAGACATGAGATTGGTGAAAACCTGGTCTGACCATCGCATAGGAGTACGACCACGTGGTCTTTTGTCTTCTACTTTTCCGGTCACTACTAGCTTTTCGAGATTGTCTCCTTGCTTTCTAGAGATGTGGCCGAAGTATTATAGAATTGTTTGAAGGCACGTAGCAGACAGTCTGGTCTTTACTCCAAGTTGTTTTAGTATGAAGGCGTTGGTCCTGTGTGCTGTCCAAGGGATACGTAACATTTCCCTCCAGCACCACATTTCAAACGCATCAATGCGACGTCTGTCTGCAGCTCTTAGTGTCTATGACTCTGCGCCGTACGTAAATATGGAGAACACCAGCGTACAAACCAGCCTCTGCTTTGTTTTTAATGAAATGCTTCTGTCGTTCCAAAGACCCTTCATCTGACTCGTAGGATTTTTGTTGTGTAACTTACTAGCTGGTGTACCTCAAGTAAAAAAAATATAGAAAAGAAAAAATTAGACGGGGTTGATCTGATCATTGTAGCTACTCACTCACTTAAGAGTCATGCCGTCACCTACTTCACAAGCTGCTGTCTTGGCAAGCTATATTATGACTTGAAGATCTCTTCCTTTTAGACTTAGATATGAACCGATTTAAGAGCACCACTGTATTTCGAGGAAGTTACAATTTTTTTTGATAGAATCGAACATCGTGACAACTATTGCCGTGATAAACAGAAACTTATCTCTAATAATTTTTGCTTGCAGCGAAAGCAGGTCATCTTCCACTATCTCTGGTGGCGTGTTCAGTGGCCGACCACCAGTGGTCTGCTATGTATGTTGTGACTCCGGCCCAGCCACATAGCTTCCATTTGTCCGAAGCGCTACAAGAAGAAAGAAGTTGCCACATCAAGTTCCGAAAACAGAAAACCAGTCAACATCTGTTCCAGAGCGTTACATGGTGTATTACACTAAGTAGAATTTAATTATCTTTTATATTTGAGTCTGGTTTAGAATGTAGCCATATCAAACAAATCTGTTGTGATTCCTTTGTAAGAGAACGGTTTTATGAACAAGAATCTCTAAATAGTCGCTTGTTTTGATGTAGTTTCCACTGAACAAATCAAATGCTTAACCACAAGGCAAAATTTAAATTTGGAGGTAGTTTCACGTTTGACCTGATAAGTCTTAATGTTTCGTTAGGCCGCAAAATTTTGGACCAATGTAGAATAGGAACTAAGTGACAACAGGTTAATGCTTAGCAATACTTAAACACAATCCTGCTCAGTTTCAAAATCTGCTAGCGAGAGTATGGTAAACACTGACCTTGTAAGTAAAGATAGAGAGCGCTTAGTAGATATTTTTAAAAAACAATTGACAACCAATTGAATTAAATCCAGCGAGATTAAATTGATTTAGTGGACCCTTTGAAGACCGTTAATAACGATCTTAAAGTTTATTACCAACTGAACTCAAATTAATATTTTAAAAAAAACAATACAGATTTACATCTTCTTGCGACAGGCACATATAGAGCTAATAGTCAGTCCCAACGTGTTACGCGAATCTTGTAGGGTTGAATAATGATAGCGGAGTATAACTCTGACAAATCATGGCAAGAGCGGTTAGGTAATATTCAACACGCGCTCAACAGCATTAAGGTATAGGGTCTCTGGATTTGCTGCGATTGATTTGACATTTGGTTTTCAAGGCAACTAACTAAAACTCGCAAAAGTATCTACAAGCTTTAAAAATCCAGTGTATCCAACAGAATCACAAAGTCAGCCTAATCGGACATTTTACGGTTGAATAGAGGTAAAAGAAACGTTAAAGCTTTTAGTGTAGGTGACTTTGTCTTTGTTAGGAAAGAAGGAAATAAACGAAACTTGATTCAAAATATCAGGGCTCCTTAAAGTTACCGCAATTTTAGAAAACAATAGGTACGAATTAAGACATATCAATGGATCTAATAGGACATATAAGTGCGCCCATGATAGCCTCTGCGAAGTTCCCCACATTCCTGTAGGATTTCTTGAGATACCTAAATGAAAATTATAACAAGGATGACGTGACGGCGTATACTCATGATAATGATCTTGTTCATAAAACTGGTCCAAACAATATTGATAGAAATGCAGTGTATATTGTAAATAGTTATAACAGTCAGAGTTTTTAATATCTTCGAACTACCTGCGAAGGAGATTATCTAATCTTGTAATAACTAATGCCACTGTTCATGAGCCTCCATCATCGGCAAAAAAATACGATATAAAGTAAACGAAAAAAAATTAGTAAAATGATGATAAAAACAAATATCACTAAAAATGTAAGTAAAAAAAAAAGCAAAAAAAAAAGTAATAATAAAGGAAATGGGAGTCTTATAAAACTATGAGAAGAAATCAATGTAAAAAAAAAAGTAAAAGAAGTAATTTAACAAAAAAATTTAGGATTGACAAAAGATGCAGGATTGACAAAAAATGTAGGGAGATGACGGCACACTCCAGTCTCCGGTTTTGAACTGATGAGCGGGAGCTTAGTAAACTCCAGTCTCCGGTTCTAACTGATGAGAGGGAGCTTAGTGCACTCCAGTCTCCGGTTATTAACTGATGAGAGGGAGCTTAATACACTCCAGTCTCCGGTTTTTAACTGATGAGAGGGAGCTTAGTACAATCCAGTCTCCGGTTTTTTTTAATTGACGAGAGAGATTCCTAGCTTAGTAGAATGCAGTTTCAAAACTGACGAGAGTTTAATAGTTGTAGTTGCTGAAGGGGTTGCCGGACCAGCACACTATTGTACCATTTCGCTAAAGGTCACGCTAATTATAGAGTTGTAAAAAAAATAAGATTATGTTTAGTTTTCTAAAAGATATGTCAGGATGAACGAGGCGTTCCTTGTCCTCAGATGTATAAAGATGCGCACACGAGGACGTGTGCATGTCAGTATGGCCGTGACGGCGTCCGCGTCGTCAAATGCAAGAATATTGTAAAGTGTAAACAACAAATGCACGGCCCGGGCCGGCAAGCGCATCGTTCGATATCCCTACTACTCAACTTGTTTCGCTACCTGTATAAAAGGCTCTGAGCGCCCGCCGATAAGGCAGTCTAGGCTCTGGCGTGGCTCGGTACACATGTTGTATCTTGCTAGTAGCTTATCCTTGACTCTCGGATAATTAATTTGTGCAAACAAGTTAATTATTATTGTCAACTATAAATTAGTCGCAGTACAATTTATAATGGACTATCTATTGCTTAAATTATGACTTATTTGTAATAAGGAATAATTAAGTTACTTGGAATTGTTAAACGAGAACTAGTCATTAAATAATGGAAAGCTTTAATAGTGATCTTATGTTGTTTTTGATATTTGATACAAGTTGAACAAAAATATAAAGAGTTGTTATATCACCACATCCGCATTTTATTAATCGTACCTGACCCACTTCCTACATATATATATATATATATATATATATATATATATATATATATATATATATATATATATATATATATATATATATATATATATAAAATCGTAGGAAAGTCAACACTGTACATTGAATATTTTTTTAAAAGAATACTTGGGGCGTGATCTACAATCGATATCGAAGCTAAAAGTATAGTTTTTAGAATTTTTGTCTGTTTGTCTGTGTGTATGTCCGGGGTAAACTCAAAAAGTACTGCATGGATTTACTTCAAATTTTGCATGAATATTACTAACAGGTCGGGTCAACATATAAGCTACTTATTATCACGCTATCACCTACGGAGGAGAAACTGTGCACAGTAAACGAAGTCCGCGCGGACGAAGTCGCTGGCAACAGCTAGTAATTAATAAATCAAGGTAGCATGGTTGTTGATTATAGCCTGTAACATAGTGTGTAACAAAAGTATTATTGTCATTGAAACTCATCGGAGTTTATTTTGCACATGGAACTTTTACCTACTTTGAGGTTTTGACACGTTATGAAATATGAAATATGTATTTATGAACATTGATCAACAAAATAAATTGGTAAAGTGCGTGTCTGGCCTTGCGCGATGTAAGGATATACCCATCACAATAATGTGGACTAAGAAGAGGGTTTTTATTATTTAATATTATGAACATTTACGCTATTCAGTTAGTGACGGATATATCCACACTACAGGTTCACCGCCTGTAAAAACTTCCCTAGTCGACCAACTTATAAAATGTACTTTTTATAAGTTGGTCGACTATTACTGAAGAATTTATAAAGCCTTCTAAGCCGTGATAGTTTTCCTTTTAAATTCATTATATTTACTATTACCATGATTTTTTTCCCACCCCCAAAACCAATCTTTTAGCTGGCAGAGGAGGGAGGGGGACACTTGATTCTATCAAAAATTATCACTTTAAAGCTTAATATTTCATAAACGAGTTCAATAATCTCCACTATCTCTTTCTCTCTTTCTCTCTCTCTCGATACTCCACACTATGGGGTACACGAGAAAAAATGTAAAATTCCCACTTTACATGTAGAAAAGTTATCCTAAAAAAAATGTTTCAAGATTTTATGTTATCACTTTGTTGTCGTAACTTTGTACGTAACGTACTAGTGCTCTGAGTTAGACTACGGACGGACAAACATAGCTAAACCATAAGGATTCCTAGTTTACTTCGGAACCCTAAAAAATAGAAAATAAGCATTTTTTAATTATAAGTAAGCAACACGGAATTACATAGTCATTTGTAATAGGAAAATTCTCGTTGTAATTCTAAAGCGGATGAAAGAAAAAAATTCTCTGTATATTACGTTTTGCCGAAGAGATCTTGCTAGATCCGTACATACAGACAGCCGGACAGGCTTGCAAATTTTTGTCAATCAGTATTTTGTTGTTCTGAATGCAATACACATCGTTTAAAAATATCAATCGTGTCGGTAAATTGACTGTTTTTTCGTGACATAAGTGTATTCATATTATTCCAAAAGTGCAAGGTATAATAGTGCAATATATGTAAATAAAATAGAGACGTTTTTACTTCAAAAAGAAGCTTGATTTCTAATACGCGAGAGTAGAGCACTACTTTAACTTTTTGCGTTAAAGTTTGCAAAATAGTTTAGATTATTCATTAACTACAACAAAAAATGATATGATATTGCCAATCCAAACAAAAACAATGTCGACCCCTACAGAGTATATGAAATGACACGTGAAAAGGAAGTGACGATTTTGCGGCTGCCTCCGAACCAATGCGAGCTTCATCTCGTGTGGGCAAAAGTGAAGGACATATCTCAAGATCAAACAACAAATAAAATTTCGACGAGTAAGATTTGAACCTACTACGTTCCCTCAAGCCGGGACGCTCTAACCAACTGAGCTAGTGTCGAGTTGAGGAAACGTCTTAGGTTCTAATCCTACTTGTCGACATTTTTCTTTGTTGTTTGTAAAGTTTTTCAATTTTTCCCAAGCACGGGGTGAGTGCTAAAACACAAATATAATTAGAAATACGAAAGTACTGATCAAAGTTATAAATGTGAATTTCGTCTGTATCGATGAACTCATTTAACTCATTATACTTATGTATATCTAGTGATCAGTACAATCGACGGAATCAATCACACAGCAAAGAAGAATTTCAGCACTTTGAACCAGTCGACACTAGTCGACAGTAGCTCAGTCGGTTAGAGCGTACCGGCTTTAGGGAACGTGGTAGGTAGGTAAAAAAGTAGGTAAGTAAAGACACGTAGGATTTGAACCTACGGTTCAAATCCTACGTGTCTTTAAATCTTGTTTTTAAAGTTTTTCAAGTTTTCTCAAGCACGAGGTGAGTGCTAAAATACAAATATAATGTCGCAAGATAAAAAAAACGTCCAAAATGTAAAGAAGTTACATCATTTATCCAAATTTTATAATTTCTCCTTTACTATTCGAGGAATAAAAAGGATTCCTCTTCCATTGACCATTAGAGAGGCTCTTAATATTTTCTCCTTTAAAAAACGAGCCAGAGAATACTTTTCCACATTATAAACTCTGCATACAGACCCCATTACTTACGTAAATTCATTATACAGTCAATTAAATATATATTATGTAACTATGTATCTATATTTATGTAACTATGTATTTATGGTAATTGTAATTTAATATACCTACTATAATTTATATATTATCGTGTAGTTTGTACCCGAACTTGCAAGGTTATTTTAAGGTAATTTCTAGCGAAAGAAGCATATTATTTCGCGAGAAATTACCTTAACTTGCTGGTTGTCTGGCTGGTAAAGATCGCTTTAGGCAATAAGACCGCCAAATTGTATAACATCTTATATTAATTTTCTCTTTTGTATACGTTGTTTTTGGTGTATAAAATGAATTATGATTGATTGATTGAATTTTTTTCTAGATGGATTAAGATATGAGGGGATATGGATATGAGAGGGATTAAGAGATATTAACAGTAATGAATGGGTAAATTGCATAAATTACGTTATAAAAACGAAAGACGATATGAAGAAATTAGATGGTTTAATTGATAATTTAACTGATGAATTTATAAATAATGTGCACTGTGACGGTGATGAAATTATTGATCACGATTCTAAAGAAAGTCATAACGTGAACATACTGATAAGCTATTTTAGCCTGTCCGTTATAACTCAAGACCAGTTTCACTGATCTTAAGGACAATATGCTTACCCTATATTTTTTTTTATCTTAACAAGCTATTTGTTAGGCCCAACATAACAGATGGGTTTTAGCTAGAATACTTAAAATTATATTACTAAAAAAAATTAATTTAAATTAATGTTTACACGTACTTTTCACGAGTCAACATTTTTAAACCTACTTACATAATTTGTGGTCATATTAGTATTAAATCATGATGAAATTATCATTTTCATATTATTGTTATAAAATATTTAACAGCTGACCTCGATCACCATGACCATGTCCATATCGAATATACTTTCATTGTTACAATAATTATTCACTATCATTAAGTTTCGCTATTGTTATATTGCGGCGCTAAACTGGTAAGGTAGATATTCTATCGTTTAATTACGTTTTTCTGCCGCATTAACTTCAGTTCGTGTCACTTCTAATGTTTCTGTTTTGAAGGTTACGTAGTCCTATCCTTAAGGCGAACCACATGCAGCATGCATGTGGTATTACATCTCGCCTTAAGGATAGCAACCAGTATATTCATACCAATATTATAAATGGGAAAGTGTATGTGTGTGTGTTTGTCCGTCTTTCACGGCAAACGGAGCGACGAACTGACGTGATTTTTAAATGGAGATTTTTGAAGGGATGGAGAGTGACATAGGCTACTTTTTGTCTCTTTCTATCTCCCCACTTCTCTAAAATGGGGGGTGGAACTTCCACCCCCAATTTTACAGAATTTCTATACAAAATATACAAAAAATCGACACCCGACTCCCAAGCGTATTTATCAAAAAAAAAGTACACATAAAATAGCATACCTAATTGATATAATGAGCAAGCGGTTCTGATAAGAGTTGATTGTATGAGATAACCATCACCGATAGACATCATAAATGTCATTGATACGTTGGTATTAATATGGCTGGGATGTTACGTCACAATCATATTTATAGACAAAATTACACAATTACTGGCGTTATGATGGCATAATCGGAGGCGATAGTAGTGTATTTGGAGGGTAGGGTAGCCAGAAAACTAATGCGAGTAGTATTGACACCTCGCTACACGAATGGCAACGCACCATTTATTACTTTGGTGTCTGTAGAAGATAGTTTATCTTTCTATCAGGAGATCTATTTGCTCGTTTGCTATCCTATCCTTATTTAGTGTGTCGTTAATAAAATATACTTCCATTCAGCATGCTAATAATAATACAAAGATTTAAAACAAGTATGTACAGGACGCTGAAAATGCTAGATATAATAGACAATCAGTGCCAGCCAGCAATTTCATCCAACTGCAACATCAGTAATTTGCCGGAGTGGTATAGCGGTCATTTGATTAGAGTCGTGTGTGCACACTGCACGCTGCGTCGTTGCTTTAGCTAGGCGAACAACGATAATGTTGTTATATGACATTTTAATATTCACAATATTAAAACGTCTGTTTCAGATAATTCAGTAAAATGATTATTCTTATGCAGCAGACCTAGACTTTTCCTATGCAATAAAGATAAAGCAATTTTGATAAATAATTTAAAGTGAGTGTATATATGTGATAAAGTAAGTAGTTAGTAGCTGCCATAGTCTAATGCACATTTCTTGACGCTTTTTTGCCTGCGATTTATTGTCTATAGTCTTAATTAGCAGTCAAATCAATAGTATATTCAGTTCCCAATGACACCGCGGAGCTTACTGGGACCGTAGCGTTTAATCGCTCCTTGACTTTCTGAGATATACTAGGTGCAGCGTGCAGCCCGCTACATTATAAAAGTTTTTAGTAAATCCCGTGGGATCACCTAAATTTTCCGGGATAAAAAATAGCCTATGTGTTTTTCTAGGTCTTCAGCTATCTACATACCAAATTTCATCGTAATCGGTTCAGTAGTATGTGCGTGAAAGAGTAACAATCATCCATAAATACATACTCACAAACTTTAGTAGGATGATTGAATTAAGATGATTGAATCAAGAACATTATTGCACAAAGAATTAAACCCCAAAGAACACGAGTATTAAGCTCTAAAGATCTAATGATGTCATTGATGATAACTCGGAATGATTATTTCTCGTAGGAAATCTACTATCCAAGTGCACAGAGCAGGATGAATCCAAAAATGAAAGAGAATGAAAACGTACCAAATGCATTCAATGACAAAAGCCTAATCCTGTAAACTGGAATACGACAATCATAAACATTGACGTTATTGCGGCAGAAATAGGTAAAGAGGTAGTACCAAATACCCCGGGGAGATGCCACGATGGTACTGACAGGTATAGCAAATCGGTCGCCTTTAATGACCTGCCTGGCAGACAGCAGTTGGTCTATTCTTTAAGGTAGCGTGGAACAAAAGGTGGAAAAAATATTCTACCGTAATATTCTAACTAATATCAACGAAAATATGATATGAATGGGCAATTTGTGAGAGGCAGCAGTTTTGGCCAATTGCAATATCAGTAATTCGTTGAGTTGTACGGCGGTCATTCGATTAGCATCATGTGTGCCCGCCGCGATGGTTTCGCGAGCTACGGAAATGTCTAATTCACTGGCCCATGAAATTGAATTTCAACATGACGAATGTTCCTATATGCCTAAAGACAATTAAATTTAATGCAACTCCCAAAATTAATCCGTAACATACAGATAACAAACAAGTGACAGTTATCTTTTGCCACCAGTAGAAATATAATATAATAATAATATAATATTCACGGGACAAATTACACTTACTGATCTAACCCCAAAGTAAGCAAATTATTTGCTTGTGTTATGGGTGTTAGTCAACGATACTAATACATAGAAATACATATATAAATACTGGAATATATTTATTAAACACCCAAACCCGGAAATACAAACATTTATGCTCATCATACAAATGCTTGTCTCCGTCGGGGATTGAACCTGAGCCCCGTCGATTGCGTAGTCAGGGTCGCTAACCACTCGACCAACGGGGCGGTCATATAATAAATAACCGCGCTTGTTTGTTGTTACACTCCATACACGTTCACATTTTTGTAACATTAAATGCCGTAAAGTTTTTTGGCATTTAGTCCCCCCCCCCTCCGTCAAATTAATTCGCTAAATTAAGCCACCCCCAAACAAAATATTCTAGATCCACATCCATTATGTCTACCAGGTGGCGGAGTTCCGCAACGTCTCGCCCGGGTATTTGATACCACTGATTTTCCAATTCCTTCCACAACAGCGTGAATGCTGGTCGCTGTTATGTTCCGGTATGGAAAGTGAGGTAACCAGTAGACTTATACATATGATACGGCCATATCGCCACACAGAATAGCAACGTAATATTTTGGTGTCTATAGGCGATGTTTCTCTTTCCATTAGGAGAGTTATCTGTTCGTTTGCTGTCTATATAAAAAACCTATGTATATAAAAAACCTAGACATTCCGGACAATCTGTGTTAGGTAACAATGTCAGCCAACTGCAACGTCGGTAATATACAGGAGACGTATAACTGGTCATCATTTCATTGGTGGCGTGAATGTCTACGCGTTGGTTTGACGAAGTCTGGAAAAATGTAACTCGGTGGTTCATGAAATATGTTTTAAAATGGCAAATGTTTCTTCGATTTAAAAGCCATGTTATCGATATTGAAGAATTTAAAAAATATAAATATGGTTTTAGAGAAAAATATGCTGAAGCGATTCTTAATATGGTCCATTTTTTATATTTAAAATGGATAATGATATGAAACGAATGACGACCGTACGTCTCCTGCAAATTACTCATGTTGCAGTTGGCTAATATTGCAGCCTAAGACAGATTGCTTGGCATGCCTAGGTTTTTTATGGAAAGAGAAATCTTTGCCTACAGACACCCAAATTGTACGCTTCTATCTGTGTAGCGAGATTGTAATGCCATGGGCATAAGTCAACCGACTACATTACCCTTCAAACCGTAATACGACAATGACCAGCATTGACGCTTTTGTGGAAGGAATAGGTAAGGCGGTAACTTGGCAAAAAAACAACCTTTTTTTAGTCGGGTAAAAAATAGCCGACTTTAGTCCTGTTTAGTGTAATAGCTTTGTTATGGTAGAAAAAATATCTCAAAAGCATTAGTGTAGAACGTTCATAACATTGGTAACAATCACTTCAATAATATTCAGGGTTACTTTTAAAGGTCCGGTCAAATTTTAGAGTTTTTTTATGACATAATCGAACGTAATATTAGAATCGATAATATTACGTTCGATTATGTCATTAAAAAAATTTAAAAAATTTAAAATTTCATTTTTACCTGACACAAAAATCAAAAAGCATGGATATAATATTTCCATTACGCAAAGTTCGACCCAAAATATTTTAGTGCCTTCAATCAAATTAAATGTGACCAGGAAAAATGTACTTAGAGCGAAAGATTACGTAATAGTTACTATCGTATTTATAAGTTAATGTAAAATAACACATTGCCAGCATTACAGGGTTCATTCACAAGAGTCGGTGCATTCAATTCATGAATTTAGTGGGACATTTTTAAACGAATATTTTTATATTATCTTGTAATAATTTTACAATAATGATTAAAACGCACTTTCAATTCAATATTTAGCTCCTAATTTTAAAATTTGGCAGGACCTTTAAAAGAAATCCTGTATTGTTGTTCGGTTGGTGTTTGCCACCTTTGTAGAATATGTGGCACCGCTGGTGCGTACCGCTAAAAGGTCATAGTGATGGAATCAGCGGGCAAACCTCTTGTCAGGTGACGTCATAACTGTGGAGGTTGATGACGTCACATAAGGACAATGAAGGGAAAAAGGAAGATCTTCCCAGCCAGGCAAGGTGTACTGCCTGGGGACCGAAGACCATTTGAGAAGAAGAAATATATAGTGTGTACAAGATAAATAATTATGTTATCGCGATTCAGGATTATTAGTACTGTTCTCATCTCTAGGCCGGAGCTCCCCAATACTTTCTCTTGATCGCATACAGCGTAGAGCGGTTCGAATTGTTGACGACCAGGCTATTTCGGAACAGCTCGACTCTTTGGCATTACGCAGAGATGTAGGTTCACTCTGCGTCTTCTATCGTCTTTATCATGGGGAGTGTTCCGACGAGTTGTTTGGAATAATTCCTGCCGCCGAATTCCATCATCGGACATCGCGTCAAAACTTAAAGTTCCATCCTCACCATCTCGATGTTTGGAAATCCACAACTGTGCGTTTCTCTCGACACTTTTTGCCTCGCACTACTCTGTTGTGGAATCAATTACCGGCAGGTGTATTTCCGAACGGATACGACATAGGAACCTTCAAGAAAAGAGCTTACTCATTCTTAAAACGCCGGCAACGCAACTGCAAGACCTCTGGTATTCCAGATGTCCATGGGCGGCGGTGATCACTTACCATCAGGTGCACCTCTTGCTCGTTTGCCCGCTCTACTAAAAAAAAATTTTTTTTGAATTTAACTTTTTTCCATTTTTGATTATTTTTTTTGGTAGCATTTGTAGATTGCTTGAACTGCTACAAATAAATCATCTGACAATCTGTCAGACACTTCGTAAAAGGAAAACTATTGGCTATACATGTCTTTCTATCAGGAAAGTCATGTGTTTGTTTGTTATCTTATAATATAAAAATGGTAATTAAATATCACGACGTAAACATTTTTTTGAAAGCCGTTGAATTATGACCTGCCGCTTGTTGTATCTGTCACAATGTTGTAGCTGACAGGTTGCGTTGGAAAATCCGATATCGTGTGCCGTGAACCGTGTAGCACGGAAACAGAGCTTCGCGCTTAAACACAGTGGTACTGAAAACGAATTATTTAAAACTATCAAATAAATATGTATTGTCTTTATTTTCTCATACACAGACAAGTAATATAAAGGCAAAATATTAAGACTCTAGCTTACGAGTACATTAAATTAGTCTACGTGAGGGATCGGTTTCGAAACGGAGACATGTTCCTAGGAGACATATTATCATCAGCTTATATTCAGCTAAATTTATTTAATCCGATTTCTTGAACGGAATTTGACGCAGGTTTTTAAGTAGTTAATTAAAGCGGACTAATTTTTTTTGACAAAGTTAAAAATCGTTTGACTGAAAAATCACGAAGTAATTTTAAAACTCCTGATGGATAAATAGATTTTGATGGAGTGGAGAGAACAAACGCACAGACGAACAGACGAACAGACGAACAGACGAACAGACGAACAGACGAACAGACGAACAGACGAACAGACAAACAGACAAAAATTCTACAACCTATATTTTTGGCTTCGATATCGATTTTAAATCACGCCCCAAGTATTCTCTTAAAAAAATATTCAATGTACAGTTTTGACTTTCCTACGATTTTATTATATGTATAGATTATATTGTGCTCATAATATTCAGGATGTACACAATGAGATGATGTATTTTTTTGTAGTTATGATATTCATAGTGATTATAGAAAAACTTATTACAATGTGTAAGATATTTTCCCCGTGTTGGTTCCGGGCTTTTTTGAAGAATAGGCCAACTGCCGTTCTGCCAGGCAGGTCGTAAAAGGCGACCGATAGGCTATACAAGTCACTAACATCGTGGCTACTAGGTGGTAGAGTTCTGCATTATCTCGCCGGGGTCTGGTACCACCGCCTTGCCTATTCCTGCCGCAATAGTGTCAGTGCTTGTCACTGTCGCGTTCCGGTTTGAAGGCTAAGGTAGCCGGTAAACTTATGTGTATTGTGGCGTAAGACCTCGCCACAAGATAGCAACGCACCATTAACACCTTTGGTGTCTATAGGCGATGGTTGACTCTTTCCATCAGGAGACCCATCTGCTTGTTTGCTATCTTATGATATAAAAAAAAATGACAGTGACTAGAAAAAGTAAAATCCTTGGCGTCTGTCAGATTTGCAACGAGGGGACCGATGTCGTACCAGGATAGCCGAGTAGTTGTACAGAATTGTTTTATATAAGTCGAGAAGTTGTAGCGAATTGTTTCACATATTTTGCTCTTTAATAATAAGTGAGTATGAGGATAAACGTATAGTTTATAATATATGTGTATTCGTTTTACTTTAGCCTGTCTGTACAATGATAAAACCTTGTTGTATCAGGGTAGCCGAGTTGTGACGTTTTCCCTAATTTAATATTTAAAACAAATGTTAGTACCTAAGCATAGAAAATTTAGTAATAAGTATTAGTTATGATTATCTGTATTAAATTATCATTATTTGTGATTAAATCATGTTAAGATTACCAGATGTAAAAATTGTTGAATTTATAGTCTGTCGGCATGAACGCCATCTACAACGCTGTTTGAAAACGAATTGGCGCCAGTGGCCACACCGACAGCCTACGAATTGATTTTTTAATCATTCACGCCAAGTAATACACATATTTATCTATGATTCACGCGCTGCGCTTGGTATAGGTCGGTCAATTCGAACTTGGTATTGTAGAATTGTTTGTATTGTATTTATATTATTGTACTGATTATTCATAAAGTTTTAAATACACCGATTTGTTTTATTAGCTACATTAAGTTTTTACACTTATGATCATTAACAAGGATCTAGCAGCATCAGGTTAAGGTCATCATATCATAGCAATATCATTGAAGTAACAGAATACAACATTTATAATCGATAAAGACTTTACAAATTACTAAATTTCTTTCATTAATTTTAAAAGAGCTGTTGATCTTGAAACGGCTGAACAGATTCTATTAAATCATAGCTAAGAACTATCTCGCAAAATAGGGCTATCATTAAATAAAATCTGCAACCAAATCGGATCATCCACTTGGTCGCTACGATGCCACGGACAAACACACAAATACATAGATATACACCTGAAACTTAAAGCGCCAGGAATTAAAATTTGTGTTATCGTAAAAATTCTTAGAAAAGGTTTTTAGGATCTCAAAACGTTGAGATCTTGTGAAAACTGGACTTCCGAAAATTGGGGTGAATTCAGTGACTTCCTATAGCGGGAAATTGAAACTAAACTTTAAGTCTACGTGGGCGAAGTCGCGGGTACAGCTAGTTAACTATAATACACCGCAAACGCTTGCACGAGAGTGTCGCAATAAAACGCACTGGTTTACGAGTGGAGTAAACATAATAAACGACATTTTATAAATTCGAGGCTGGCAACGATGAAAAATACTGTGATAGTAGCACTTCCGCTGAGGAAATTGCTTCTCTCTCCTGCTTTCATAAATCACCGTTCAGGTTAAAATATTATATCATTATTGAGGTCTCTGAAGTAAGATTAATTGCTGCGAGTTTGAAATATTGAACTTAATGTAGCGTTTTTTTTTCTGTGTTGTTCCGGATACCTTATGAAGTATCAACTATCAACTATATAATAATATATAATATTATATAATAATATATCAACTATATAATAATATATCAACTGCATTTCCATTAGGCTGCTCGTAAGAGGCAAGCTAATGCTTGTCACAGATCACTACAACGACGACTGATAGGTGGCTGTGATTCTAGTAACTGCCAGACATTTAAATTTTCAAAGCCATAACTTCGTTTATTATTAGTTGGTTGCGGTCTAAAGTAAAAAAAAACGCGCAAATTTACCAATATTATACTATTCACATTTCTTTATTTTCTCGATGACAGTTCTAATTTGATAGTTGTAGTGTTGTGACCAAATAAGTAATGATGTCAATCGCATATACCTATTTATTATATAAGGTTGGGGCAAAAGTGTTTCATATTGTTCATACAAAGGAAAATATTTTTTTAGGTTTATAATTTTTTTAATTTATAATGTGTATGTGCCGTTTAGATCGATGACTTGTTGCCATTTTGTGGACTTGTTGCCATGATCCCATTCCTGTAAAAGTTTTGAGATTTTTGATTAAAAAATCTGACAGGTAGTATTCACAGTGATCTTTTGAGGTTAGCTTTATGCTTCCTAAAGAGTTCTGCAATGACCGAAACAGGTAGAAATCTTATGGAGCAAGGTTAGGGCTATACGGAGGATGCATCAACAGATCCCAGCCAAGCTCTCTCAATTTTTGCTGCGTTGCTATAGGTGAGTGTGGTCTGGTGTTTTCATGGTGGAACACTACGCCTTTCCTATTCACCAGCTCCGGCCAGTTTTTCTCAATAGCTTTTTTTAACCTCATCAGTTGCTGACAGTAGAGGTCAGAATCGATAGTTTTACCCAGTGGCAAAAGCTCATAGTGGACGATTCCTTTCCAATCCCACCATACACATAGCACCACTTTGTTCCGGGTCAGGCCGGGCTTTGCCACGGTCTGTGGGGCTTGTCCATGCTTCGATCGATTGATATTTTTCGCATATTCTTATCGTAATCAACTGTTTAAGGAAATGGTTCGGAATTGTTACGTTTCAACAAAGAATCGCAAATGGAAACACGTTTCATTAGGTTTCTCTTAGTGAGATAGTGTGGTACCCAAATGTCTAGTTTTTTCTTGTACCCAGACTTTCGCAAATGACGTAAAACTGTTTTATGATCAACATTCACTTTCTCAAAGATGGCACTGATTTTATCTGTGCCAGGTGGTCCAGAGCGAATCTCATGTTTTACACTAAAAATTCCAGACTTGAAATGCTTGAACCACATTTGTGCTACTCTCATTGATACCGTACTAGGTGCAGAAACCACACAAATTTTATTCGCGGCGTTCGTCGCGTTTTAACTTTTTTGTAATAAAACTTTAAAATGTACCGAATTTCTTCGTCACATAGGTACGTTCATTTTGCTTGCTTGAAAAACAACAAAACAAATTAATAGTTTGTTATTGCATGAAATAAAATATTCAACTATTTTAAAAGATGCATCTATACTAATATTATAAAATTGTAGAGTTTGTTTGTTTGTTTGGTTGTACGCGGTAATCTCGAAAACTGCTGAACCGATTTGAATAATTCTTTTTGAGTTGGATAGCATGTTTATCGAGGAACGTTATTAACATCTTGCTACGACCAGTAGGAGCGGAGTAAACAAAGTCCGCGCGGACGAAGTCGCGGGCAACAGCTAGTATAACATAAAAATAATAAAGAAAAGTGGGCTGAATAAACATAATTGAAACATTCCAGACCCGTGACCCTTTATTCACGAGCAAATTCAAGGAGTTAGTTTTAATTCAATTAAGGTAGAAATAATTTAGTCAGCAATTATATGATTCCTTTAATATGCTTAAATATATTTTTAATTGAATTTAAATTTAACTTTTTTATTGTTTTCGAAATATTTTATTAAGCGTACAAGAAGCGTAAAACAAAGAAGTTTCGTTTTACAACTTTCTTGTACGCATAGAACTTGAGAATAATTTACATCATCATCAAATTTTCAGATTAAATTAGCCTTTGTCCAAAATTAAATTAATTTGATGGGCGACTTACTTCGTCACAATAAACAAGATTTGTGCAAGAAACAGCTGAAACTTCTTAATTAGTGAGGCATTGCGATTATGGACCATTGTTATTAAAATTCAATTTCAATATGGTATTGTTTGTTAAGAAGTTGCTAGTAAATTTTTGCAAAAACAAAACAATGTGTGGTGGGATTGTTCCTTTTTTTAGGTCTACAGAACAATCTATCTTTAAAGGATAGTTTACTATATACATTCTAACTTCTAAAACAAATCTCATATATTTTCATTGGAAAGCTATCATTAGTTGTATATGTTATGAACATTATGATAGCCCTTTAAGCCATACAGTTTAAATAAATATCTTACGCGTTATCGCAACTTTTTATTAAAATCTATTCCACATATTTGATGTAACAAGCTGATACCATATTATGACAGAAATAAAAAGTTCGCATGTAGGTATTATACCCCCCATGCGAAGCTTGGATGGGTCACTAGTAAATATTAAATACAAAGAATTATGAATACTTTTTTGCTACTTTCCTACTACTACGGTAGTGTTACGGAAATGTGATTTGACTTAATTTCCTATTTTCTTTCAACTCACTAACTTTAATTTAGTTTATTAGCGAGATATTCTGTGTTTGTATGAGTCATGATAAAACACTTTATTAATAATTCAAAAGTGTATTTTATTGTTGTTATTTTTGTATCACTCCATGCAGTCAGCTGCATAATAAAAGTTTTTGGTAATCCCAGGGGAACAACTTATTTTTCCAACATAAAAAGTTTTCTTTGTGCTATTCTACATGTATGCCAGATTTTATCCAAATCGGTTCAGCCAAAAAAATAATAAAAACATCCATCTATATTTCCAAATTTCCAAACTTTCGGATTAAAGTATAGATTATGCCCAACAAGTAGATGGTTTGAAGTAACCATCTTCCATGGAAACAAAATATATTAATTTTGAGTTGCCATTCGAGCTACGGGCAGCAGGGATATAACATAACTTGGATAGTTTTACTTGTCACATTATCTTCGAAGGATAAACTATGCCACGGAAAAGTAAGGCAGTGGTGGACCAAAAGGAGGAACATAAATAATTTATCGTTTAAGTTTTGAGAACAATTTAAGGCATTGAATACAAATGACAAGCATGGCAGGCTTAGAAATATCAATGCAAAATAATATCTAACAATCTTAGATAAAGTAAATAATCCCATACATATTATAGACATTAAAGTTTGTATGTGTTATCAACCACGCTTGACGACAACTACTAGCTGGCCAGATGTGCGGCACACCTGTGTTATGCACCTGTTTGTGATGATGACGTCATAACGGATAAAATAGATAACGAATGGTATAAATAAGCGGGGACATCATGTTTTCGATTCATTGCAATTCTATCGCTTGTTAAGGGCATTACTCTGCCCAAAATTATACTGTGCGTGTAAAAGTGATTCAAGTGTTTTATTCTGCCGAACTGTTTCACATTAACAAATGATTAGATGCAAAAGTGGCTGGACCGATTTGGATTAAATTTGGCACACAGATAGATGAAGATAGAATAGCACATAGGCTACTTTTTGTCCTGAAAAAAATTAGTTGTTCCCGAAGAATTCAACGAAAAATTTTATAGAGCAAGATGCAGTTAGTAAGTAATTAGATAAAACAAACTTCGCACAAAACAATATTTTAAACGACGCTTCCTTCACTCGCGCAATTTAAACTTCAACTATGAATATCTAAGCACTTAGTGAATAGTGCAGGTGCCTAGAGTAGTTCTGGGAACGTTGAAAAGCAATGGTCCTGAAATATTTAGCATGAAAGCCGCCACTACAGTAGTTTTGCCTCTGTTGACACTTCTAAACGGTTTCACGTCAAGCGTTTCACTTGCATGCGTCTACAAATATAAACAAATTTGCTTGAAAGGATTTAAATTTTCATTTCATGTTTTCTTTAAAGCTTTTACGGTACCGTAAGACTTTAACTTCTCTTTAAGTAGGTAACTTATACGTAAACACAAATTTGAAATATGATAAATCGCCCCGTTTGGAAATATATTTATTTATTAACCACCCCGTTGGTCGAGTGGTTAGCAATCCTGACTTAGCAATCGACGGGGCTCGGGTTCGATCCCCACGGGGACAAGCATTTGTGTGATTAGCATAAATGTTTGTATTTTCGGGTGTTTATTAAATATATTCTAGTATTTATATATGTATTTCTATGTATTAGTATCGTTGACTAACACCCATAACGCATGCATATAATTTGCTTACTTTGGGGTTAGATCAGTAAGTGTAATTTGTCCCGTGAATATTATTATATTATGAATATTATTATTATAATTTATTAATATTTCAGTATTTTTAAAAATATAAACGCTTTATGAATTTTTAACTTAACGCGTTCTACTATCATTTTAAAAATATATGTGTCAAAAATGCTTACATATATAGAACTCACTTCGAAACGTCGAGCTTTACAAGTAAATTCTATATATTGCGTTTTTGACCCGTTTATATGTTTTTAAAAATATAAACGCTTTATTATATACTTTTTTTAAATTGAGTCCGCTCGTGACCATGATCAGTGCAACTTGGCCAAAACGTCGAGCTTTACAAGTAAGTTCTATATATGAACGCGTTTTTGACCCGTTTATATTTTAAAAAATGATAGTAGAACGCGTTAGTTTAAAAGTTAATAAATATTTCAGTATTATTGTATAGGAGCGATTGCCGATGGTCGAAATTCGATTGTAAGTTTGATTATAGACTACATCAAAATTTGCTTAGATTGCTTCGTGGTCTAAGGGATAGCCTATTCGGTTTAGACCATGAGGTCCGACAAAACCCTTGGTCAGACAAAAGTGATAAGTTTTTTTCTAGATTTTTCTCGAAAATCCAATACCTCACTATGAGCTCGGAATCTGGCATGTAGTTTGTTACCTCTTCCGTATCTCGGATGAGAACGTAAAGGCGTCGGTCCCGCTTATCGCTAGAAATAGTCAATAATTGTTTGCAGGTCAGTAAAATGCGATGATGGGGATACATTGGGATACATTATTTACATCATTTTAGTTTCTTTATTTGACACCAGAGCGTCCTACTTTCGGCAGAAGTTCTGCCTCTATAGTTCGCGCATGATTCCTGTAGCGGCTCAAACAATCACAAACGCTACAAGAAAAAGTAATGAAAAATGGACAAAATTCAATAACAAATGGAAAAAATGAAATTCAAAACAAAATCCTGAATCGCGATATCACAATTATTTATCTTGTAACACTATGTAAAAGTTTCAACGCTTCTCAAATGGACTTCGGTCCCCAGGCAGTACACCTTGCCTGGCTGGGAAGATCTTCCTTTTCTCCTTACTTGTCCTTGTGTGACGTCATCGACCTCCACAGTAATGATGACCTCCACAAGAAGCTGGACCGCTGATTCTATCACTATGACCCTCCAGCGGTACGGACCAGCGACGCCACAATTCCCACTTTTTAATCTTCTAATTCTCTTTCTCTTTATATCAATTTTTATTCAGATCGGAAAAGCCGTTATTTTAAGTCTGTAAGTCTCAAAACAAATATTTAGTGTGAAATTTAGCAAAAAATTTAAAGTGTAGACAGAAGATATGTAGATTTATATAGCAAAATATGCATCCAGCGATCAGCAAGCAATTGGCGTCGTTTTTGATGGTTTTCTTGTTACGTTTAACAGTCATCGCTGATCGCTGGCGGATTGCGAATTTTAGTTGATACGCCTACGGATAGAATTACGTGACAGGTTTCACTCAAACTAATTAATTTAATTTTAAAAATACCATCATTGATATAAAAAAATCCCAAGATGCACAGTTCCGAACAAAACTGTCGCTAATTTCAAATAAGTAGTTATAGATATGACAAAAACATACGTGTTTAGCATATCCAACCCACGGAGCAATTTAAAATTGTGCACTCATTTTTAGAGGAGGCTTTCGAGACACTGATTGTGTTCTTGTGTTCTTTATATCAATGAATACCATGCTAACGTTCTAGCTTTTTGTTTTCGAAGCAATGCAATAGGTATCCGAGCGTTCAAAGGGATTCTTTTTCAGTTAGTAGTTCACGTTTCATTGGAAGGTTTTGTTTCTGTGGCAGTATTCGCAGTATAAAGGTGGAAAAAAGGATTTTTCAACGCAACTACAACGTTATAATAATAATAATAATAATAATAATAATAATAATAATAGTTCACGGGACAAATTACACTTACTGATCTAACCCCAAAGTAAGCAAATTATTTGCTTGTGTTATGAGTGTTAGTCAACGATACTAATACATAGAAATACATATATAAATACTAGAATATATATAATAAACACCCAAACCCGGAAATACAAACATTTATGCTCATCACACAAATGCTTGTCCCCGTCGGGGATCGAACCCGAGCCTCGTTGATTGCGTAGTCAGGATCTCTAACCACTAGACCAACGGGGCGGTCATTTTATGTTAGATACAGATAGAGACTGTTTATAATTCAAACTTTGAAGTTTTTTTTATGATTCTCCAGATTAAAAGAGATAACGTTGGTCTGGGTTCCCTTTGGAAAATAGACCATCTGCCGTTCTGCTAGGCAGTTGGCAAGTGGCGAACAATTGGCCATGCGAGTCACTACCATCCTGGCTACTAGGTGGTAGAGTTTTGCATTACTTCGCTCGGGTCTGGTACCAACAACTTCTATTCCTGCCATAATAGCGCCAGTGCTTGTCACTGTCGTGTTCCGCTTTAGATGGTCAAGTAGCCGGTAAATAAAGTAAACTTGTTTACTGAATAATTGACCCTCTAAACTAGAACACGACAGAGACAAGCACTGACACTATCGTGGCACACCCAAGGGGAATATCGAATTTTCCAACATTACCTGCATGTTACATATTAGGTATGTCAGATGCTTGCAGAAGCGACAACTCATAGTTCAGAAGCTTCCAATGAAACATTACAATCATTGTGGCGGAATTTAATATACCTTATATAATTTATTTTCCCGGAATCGCAACACACGCTACTGCGAAACACGTCCTACGGGATCTTGCGTAACTGTTGGGAGCGTAGGTTTTCTTGCGTAGGTGTTTACTCCTCACAACTAATGATTATTACTCATTACTGTTTTACTGTAATATAATGTTAACATTTTTCAAAATAAGACTACTTAATGTTTTTATTATATCCATACTAATGTTATAAATGCGAAAGTAACTCTGTTGTTTGTCTCTTCTTTATGCCTAACCACTAAACCGATTTGAATGAAATTTGGTAAAAATATAGTTTGATATCTAAAAAAGGACATTTGATAGTTTTTATTCTGGATATCCCACGAAAACGGGAACTACGCGGGTAAAACCCCGGGACTTTATTAAACTTAAATAACTTATTCTACTTTTTTCAGATTTTTTACCACGCAGATGAAGTCACGGGCACAGCTAGTTAGAAATATGGATAGAGTGTACTATGTATTTTTTCATGATCCCGCGGGAAAATTTATATAAAATTTTGCCTATGTTAGGAATATTATCCAGAGTTTAATTTTTACAAACAAACTCAAAAATTATAGTTAAGTTTGAACTCTTTTTTATATCTTAAGATAGCAAACAAGTAGATGATCTCCTGATGAAAAAATGATGATTCTCCTGATGGAAAGAAAAAAAACAACGCCTTTAGACACAAAGATGTTAATAGTGCGTTACTATCCTCGTGGCAAAGTCTTAATGCCACCCGCATAAGTATACCAGCTACCTTACCCTCCAAACCGCAACACGACAGTGACAAGCACTAACGCTGTAGCGGCATGAATAGGTGAGGCGTTGGTACTTACAAGACACGGGTGAGACAGTGCAGAACTCTACCACTTAGTAGCCAAGATAGTAGTGATTCGCATACCCAATCGTTCGCCTCTTACGAACAGCCTCGCAGAACGGCAGATCCTAAAGGCAGTCTAATGGCAGATTCTAAAGGCAGTAACGGCAGAGTTCTTCAAAAGAAGCCCGGACCAACACAGGGTAAAAACTCGTTACAATGATAGTATCTTCTATATACATATAATAAAATCGTAGGAAAGTCAAAACTGTACATTGAATATTTTTTTAAAAGAATACTTGGGGCGTGATCTACAATCGATATCGAAGTCAAAAATATAGTTTTTAGAATTTTTGTCTGTTTGTCTGTATGTATGTCTGGGGTAAACTCAAAAAGTACTGCATGGATTTACTTCAAACTTTTGCATCAATATTTTTAACAGGTGGGGTCAACATATAAGCTACATATTATTACACTATCACCTACGGGGGAGGAGCTGTGCGGAGTAAACGAAGTCGCGGGCAACAGATAGTAGATATATAAAATAATAACATAACATTTTAAGCCCTAGTTTAAGTATTACATCGGTAATCGCATTCGCAGCGCAATTACATTATTAGATGACTATAAGCTCGGTATTAGTCCGCTCAGCAGATTGGGCGTAATATGCAGGATATTAGCAGAATAGCTGAATATATGAAACTCGTGCCAACTGTAGGGATTTATATTAGTTAATATAAGGCTGACGTTATATTTTTCAGTGGATTAACATTATTGCAAGTGATTAATAGGTAATGCAAGTAATTAAGCGAAATTATTTATGTATATATAATAATAATAAATATCACTAGACAAATTACACGAATTGATCTGACCCCAAAGTAAGCAAATTATAATGTACTTGTAGTATGGGTGTCAGTCAACGATACTAATATATAGAAATACATATATAAATACTCTAATATATTTAATAAACACCCAAACCCAGAAATACAAATATCTGTGCTCATCACACATTGTCCCTGCCCCATTGATTGCGTAGTCAGGGTCGCTGACCACTCAACAAACAGGGCGGTCAAACAAACAAAATACAACATATATACAAACAGTAATCAAAGATGAAAAATTATTTATATTATATATTATATATATAAATTAAGGCTTAACATTATAGATTAAACAATTATAAAGATAGAAAGAGGATAGACCCGCTACATTTCGGTTATGTTCGAGATAAACAAAATGCCCTGGATTTAAGTAGCTATTTTAAATACCGCTCGTTCTTAGGTAATTATTGGCCTATTTAAAAAGAAAGGATATTTTTTGTCGGTTGTTATCTTGTTTCTTGAAAGTTAAATTTCTATTTTGCAAATTATGCTGGTTATATTTTTATCATTTTTTTATCGTGCTATGAACATGCTAAAAATTAATAGTTAATTTTGTGAGAAATTGTTGTTAAATATCTGAGCCTGTGGTAGAAGGCTGCTGCCATGGGCAATTCCACGATCAGGTCACGGCAAATTACATTAAAATGCAAAAAGAACTTGCCACAAAATCTGTTTTATTAAGTGAATACTTAGTTATTGATTAATTATCGCCTGTTTTAAATAATAGCAGTTTTATTTTGCCTTGTGTGCTATAAATAGTGGGATTCAATTGCGTATCCATACTGGATAATGACACTCAATCCCGGCTAATTGTACCTACTACTTCCGATCTATGCTAATTACTCTTCCAATGAAACACTAGAGCGATATATATTGGCGCCATTGTATGTAACAGAAATAAGTAGGGCGGTGGAAATCAAACCAGGGTGAGACGTTGTAGAACTCTATTACATACCTACTTGGAAGTCATGGTGGCAGTGATTCGTTAAGCCTTCGCTTGCCAGATGCCTGAAAATAAGGCAATATGCTTGTTTTCACTAAGAATTAATCATTAAAAAACCACAATAGATTGATTGTAGTTTTTTAATGATTAATTATAATATGGAGATAACAAAAAACCAGAATATATGTTATAATAGATGTGGATTAATAATATTTTTAAGTAATAAATTCTTTGATGTCATTTTCATAGAAACCAGAGTATGTACTGTAGGTATTACTTCGGCGTGATGTCATTAGGCCGCCATGACAGTCCAGAGCGTTTTCGCGGTAAATTTTAATTTCAATTTAAAATGCGAAATTTTTATTATAAATGTATGTTATTCAACTAAAATAAACATTTTTTTTGGTTAATATACCCGATAAGGTAAATTATAAAACCGTTTTTGAAATTTAGTCAACTACCCGATTGATCAAACCTTCAAAACCTTCAAACCGGGTGAAACAACACTAGAATTTGGCATTAAAATACCCTGCTTTATAGACCAATATTCTAATGCGTAACTAATTAAGAAGTTTCAGTTTTCTAACGCTAAATGCTAAACTTGTAACTTGGCACGAAATAAGTTACCCTTCAAATTAATTTAATTTTAAACAACGACTAATTTTATCTGAGAATTTGACGTCGATGCGAAATATTCTTAAGCCTCTTAAGAAGAATAGATACAAGGTATTTGCACAATAAAACGTCTGTTAATAAATCCTTAGAAACTTATTATAATAAAGTTTATCTTTTGTAAAGGCCCGTCTACACGATCGATTTTGCATGCTTGGGTACAAATTATTTGTGCAATAGTTAGTGCGGAAACTGTGGCCGATAGGTAATTATAACGTGCAAGTACATAATATAACCTTAGAGCTAGGGAACATCCCAATAACCTATTTACCATAAAGCTAAAACTCTTTTAAATGTTGTGTTATTATCGCTCCATTACGATAATGCCGTTCTGGCCGGCATCGACACCTCGCGGTTGCGTCACAATCCTTTAACATGTTAAAAATGTTAAAAAAATGTTTCTTAACATGCCCCCACAAAGCTAAAATTTGAGTGTGTTGTAATTTACATATGTTAAAGTCTACAAAAATTGAATACCTATTTTGATGGGTGATTAGCGCATTACAATTTGTAAAGTTTTACAGTGTGTTCTTTCAGGAGATGATCCAAAATAAGCAACTTATAGGCCTTGCCTGGGTCTAATTTTATATTTCAAAACTTTAAGAGGTAAAGATTTTGGGTAGACTTTATTATACATAAGTGTTTTTGCGAGCTGAAATTACAGCAAGTCAAACTAACCATGTAGCCGTAGCCCAAGTGAAATGAAAGGTTCAGTTTAAATTAATTTGAATAGTCTTATTACGAAAAGCTATTTAAATGCTTAAAATCTTAATTTAATTTAAAAGTAGCTCATCTCAGTTCTTAAAATGGGTCACGAGGCTTATTATATCTTTATATATACACATATATATATATATATATATATATATATATATATATATATATATATATATATATATATTATATCATAAGATAGCAAACAGATGGCTCTCCTGATGGAAAGAGTCGACCATCGCCAAAGGTGTTAATGGTGCGTTGCTATCTTATGGCGAGATCTAATGCCACATGTCGGCTACGCTACGCTACGCTATTACGGCAGGAATAGTTAAGGCGGTGGTCCCAGGCGAGACAATGCAGAACTGTATCATCTAGTAGGCACGATGGTAGTGACTCGTATAGCCAATCAGTCGCCTTTTACGACTTGCCTGGCAGAACGGCAGTTGGTCAAATCTTCAACCCCATGTGTGAAATACATTATCATCATCGCAACATGAAGGGTAACGATGCATAAACATATTTTGTGATTATTTCTTTTCATTTAGAGACATCTGCTTGTTTACATGACGTTATACAATATGAAAAACTGACGGAATAAGCTACGAGTACAAATCAACTCATAGCTGTGACTTCTATGAGCTAAGGATACAATTTAATCCCCAACAGAGAATATATCTAAGCATCAGTGTTGGCAGACCCGTGAAAAATTATTATTGAACCAGAGCCGTAAAATTATTGTACTTTTTAACAAATTTATTGTATATTATAAAATTATATTTATTTTCTATTTTAAAATCTTACTTTATTGAAAGTGTAGTCTAAATATGGTCGTATTGTTTAAAATTATGTGTAATGTTATAATAAAAAACCGTCAAAACCTATAAACGATGAATTTTTAATCTGTAATTGTATTTTCCTAAGGATTGTATGTTTAGGATTGAAGATTGAAAAGATCGAAAAAGATCATGAAATTATGGTACAGGTACAATATTTTACGTCTTTACAGGTACAATATTTTACGTCGTACAATTATTGTACGTCTGCCAACACTACTAAGCACTGGGAGAGTTGAGCAGTAACGGTTAGCATGTTTGAACATGAAAGCCGCCACTACAATACTCTTGCTTGCATGTCACGTCAGCGTCTCACGTCAGGCACTTCACTTGTATATGTCTACAAATATAAACAGTTTGCTTATATTTGTAGACATATACATTATACAATCCTTTCAAGATTGAAATTTCTAAATAACATGAACTTTTATTTGAATTTTTAATATTTTCAGCAGCAATATTATTCTACCAATGTTATAATTCAATTACTTGAAGTCAACATTCGCTGGACCCCAATTTTATTTATCAGTGAATAATATTAGGATGTGTATGATGTGTTACTGTTTTATTGATATGAGGTGAGTGAAATCTCTGTCACCGCTCTAACTTATAATTTATAAATAAAAGGTATAAACGACCGTTATTTTGTGTGTATTATTATCAAAAATCTAGACTTCCCTTTTCCTCTTAGAACCATGGAATATTCCATGCTTATCATATATTATAACAAGCAGTGAGCTACTGCTATTATGATACTTTATTCGCCTTAAGAAGAAGAAGAAGATTATAAACTGGAGCCCATTCTAAGTATGATTCCTTTGCGAAAGAATGTCGACATAAATTAATGTCTCGTAGAACGGGAGCCCACGACACTAAACTTAGTCCCATAAGGCTACCGGATGGTATATACATAGTTATAGTCGTCGTTAATTGGAGAATTCGAAATGTCTATGCTGCAATGCGAAAACCGGATGGCGCTATTAAAAAAGGAAAAAAGTATGAAAAAAAATCGATTTCTAGTACGATAAGACTACCGAGTTTCGTTTGTTCCTCGATATAGGGGAAGGGTAGGATTATACGGCGCGGGCCGCACAATTACAAGTCAAGGGCCACATGCGGCCCGCGGGCCGTGCGTTGGGCAGCTGTGGTCTAAACAATCAGCGATCAGTAAAATCATTCGTATCTGACCGTGGCATGGGTATTCAATCAGTACCAATCAAAAGAAACCCGACAATTGCTGGCAAAAACGAGTAGAAACGCCGATTTCAACTGTGCATTGGGCGACCTTCAATCGCTGCAGCAACCGCCTCATTCACTGTTTCGAAAATGCAGCAGTGGTTTTTATTACACAGAAATTGGTGATCTTTCAGATGAGTTCGTTCGGTGGTCCGATGGTACTAGGCGTCACTTATAATGCTGCTGCCACTGATAAAGGCTAGGATGGGGACATGCAGCCCCGCATTTTCGTATAGTCCTACCTCTACTCTATATCTACGAACAAACGAAATTCGGTAGTCTTATCGTACTAGAAATCGATTTTTTTTCATTCTTTTTTTTTCTTTTTTTTTTTAATAGCGCCGTCCGGTTTTTTGCATTGCAGCATAGCCATTTCGTATTCTGTAATTAACGACGAATCTAACTATGTATATACTATCCGGTAGTCTTATGGGACTAGGTTCTGTATCTAGGGCTCTTAAACCATCAGTTTAATTTTCTAGACAAGTATTTTTCTTATTCTTGAATAATAAGTAGAAAAATAGAAAAAATAGTTTTGCAAGTTTAAACTAATGTTAAAGAAAATAATTTCACAGGAATGTGACGTTTATACAACATTTATTAACACGTATCCATCAGTAAAATTCTCGCAAAGCAACGTTTCGCCTGGGTATTTGGAATACCGCCTAACTTATTCTTGCCACAATAGCGTCGATGTTTGTCATTCATTAGTTGAATGTTTGTCATTGTCGTGTTCTGATTTGGAGGGTAAAGTAGCCAGTAGGCTATATGCATGTGGCATCGCCATCCCGCCACACGGATGGCAACGCATCATTAGCATCTTTGGTGTTTATAGGCGGTAGTTTCTTTTTACATCAGAGGAGCCATCTGCTTGTTTGCTATCTAATGTTATAAATGATCGCGGTCGACGATCTCCACGACTTTCATCGCCAAACAAATAACCACCACGATAGAACAGTGTTTTACAGTGAAAGTATAAATTAAGTAATCATTGTCAAAAGCAGCAGTAGGTTGATCGATGCACTTTTTGCTAAATATAATTACTTACATTTTTCTCGGCTTATTCCATTCCTTCGCAAAGCCAAAAATTCATCTTAAAAACATCGTGAAGAAAAATTATGGTTAAACATTTAAATTGCCTGGTAACGTTAAATAGCACTTAAAAAAGGCAGTTTACAAAGTTCAAAATATTAATTAGTATTGTAGGTAAATCGAGAAAGTTCATTTTATTAATTAAATTTCATAGTCCTTATAACGAACATTCATTACATCGCCACTTCCTTATTTACAATCGAAGCTATTTTAAGTTAACTCTTGAAAAAGGGTTACGAGTAGGCATGGAAATTATTGTTAAATTAGATTAACTGTAATGTTGTTAAAGTTTATTAATATTTAACAGTTATTTATTTATGTTATATTATATAGGTAGCCTATATATAATAAATATTAGAAGCAGTAAAAGCACGAAGCTACCAAAAAAAGGTCCTCTAGAATAGTTTTAATAACTTTTAACAGTTATTATTATCACGGTCTTTCGAAATATTTTTAATAACAGTATTATCATATATCAAGTTATTAGTAATTTTAGTGATGCATAAAAATTACTTAAACAGTATTTGCTAATAAAAATAACAGTTGTTAATTGTTAAAAAAATTTAGTACGAAATTTAATATGTTAACGGTTAAATGATCCATGCCTAGTTACAAGGCAGAAATGTATCAATCGTGCTATTCCAGGCAATTTCTCTAAATTATTGTTTTAAAAAATATGTTGCATATATTTTTACGAGCGCCCTGCCACTTTGCTATAAATAAGAACTACAGTTATTAAATATTGTTTGGCCATTGTTGACAATATCAGAGATTTTATAAAAAAATAAGTCATTTCTCGATTTTAAGAAGGCCCATGTTAATATATTTTTTAATTGAACAGTAATAATTTATGTTGACAAAATTAAGCAATACAATATAGGTACTAAAATAAACTAATTTTTTTTGAGCAAAACATGACATTTCTTAAACAAATTCCTGAGCGTGAGTTATATCTAATAATGAATTGGCGGCTTTCACGTTCTAATACTGATGATTTTTTAAGTTTTGGATTGTACCTTCGACCTTACCTTACCTTACCTTATTCGACCGCCCCATTGGTCGAGTTGTTAGCGACCCTGACTACGCAATCAATGGGGTCCGGGTTGGATTCCCGGCATGGACAGGCATTTGTGTGATGAGCACATATGTTTGTATTTCTGGGTTTGGGTGTTTATTAAATATATTAGAGTTTTTATATATGTATTTCTATGTATTAGTATCGTTGACTGACACCCATACTACAAGCATATAATTTGCTTACTTTGGGGTCAGATCAATTCATATAATTTGTCCAGTGATATTTATTTATTTATTTATTTACCTGTTTTTTTAACTAGCTAATGCCTACTGTTAGACTAAGACCTCCAACAAGGATTTACGTACCACCTGTATCTAGACACTGACCATGATCTTCACCAGGTCATTAGTCTACCGAGTGCGGGGTCTGCCAATACTATGTTTTCCAATTCCATCCTAGAACCACAGTATACTGGAGACTCAGTAGTCAATCTACATACATGTAATATTCGAGCAACGCACACATAGACACCTTTCACGGACGCGATATCTCGGAATGGTTCGGTACAGTTTGTACCGCACCAGTCGGAGATATCGCGTCCGTGAGAGGTATCTATGTATGCTATGCTCGAATAATACTTGTATGTAACATTGACTTCTGGTAGTCTCTAAGTATTCTGTGCTAGAACGTTCGTGCTCTAGCAGTCATCTGTTCCACTTGCTAATAACTGCATCCACTGTTACTCTAGTTCAAAGTTTCTACGGACTATGTTTGTTACCTAAGTTTTCTTTTGAGGGTAAGATAGTAAACGTATAAATTTGGTATTCCATCCCTGCCACACAAATAGCAACATACCATTAACGACTCTGGTATCTATAGGCGATAGTTGTTTTTGTCTATCACGAGAATCATAAGCTTGTTTATATATATATTGTATATGTTGTCCTGTGATATATAAAAATCAGTTCATTTTTATGGTTTCTTACTTAAAAGGTAAGACGGAACCCTATTGCTAAGCTTCCGCTGTCTGTCTGTCTGTCTGCCACCAAATTTTCACAAATTATGTATTTCCGTTGCTGCTGTAATAATATATAAATAAATACTACAAAAAAAAATACTAAGGGGGTATATACCCCCGCGTTGGTCACGGGCTCCTTTGAAGAATGGGCCAACTGCCGTTCTGCCAGGCGGGTCGTACAAGGCGACCGATTGGCTATACGAATCTCTAACATCGTGGCTACTAGGTGGTAGAGTTCTGCATTGTCTCGCCCGGGTCTGGTACCACCGCCTTACCTATTCCTGCCGCAATAGCGTCAGCGCTTGTCACTGTCGTGTTCCGGTTTGGAGGGTAAGGTAGCCGGTAGACTTATGCATGTGGTATAAGACCTTGCCACAAGATATTAACGCACCATTAACCAGGGGCGTGCACTGTATAGAGGCAAAAAAGCACTGCTTTACCTATATTTTAATAAAACGTTCATACGTTTTAGATGACTTTAATTAATTATAAATAAATGAATAAACAAAATATAATAACTTGAAAACGCCTAATATTTTTGAATAGCACCTATTTGCAAGCACAGCACTCAAACATTATGTTTGCCAGGCGTTTATTAAACTATAAATAATATTGAGCGCCAAGTCATGCCACTAAGATTCTGCCTCACATTGTAAATATGTGCGAGACATAATTACCTATCCACACGTGATTGGCTCACTCACACAATCATGCTATTTTGTATAGCAACTACTGCGAGCTTGTTCTATAATCCGGGTAAAGATAATAGACGAAACATTGACAAACAATATGTTCACATTATGCATTTTTGTTTAGTAAGGTTTTATTTGTTGAAATGTTTTAAAAAGTGAAGTCATTTTAAATTTTTATGTGATACGTGATATGCATTGTGTATTATTATGTTGTATTATTGTATATGTTTTCTTAAAATATATATTAATTATATTATTATTTTAACATTTGAAAGTGTGTAAATAATTAAATTAAATAAACAGTAAATAATTAAAGTAAACAGTTATATATATCTCGCAAGTTTCATGTTAAAAGTTATGAAACGTATAACTGGCTGTGTGGTTACACACACGTGTGTACACACGATTAAATTATATTGTTTTCCTTGCATATTGTTTAGTAATTATTCTAGTACAGTGTAGAATGATTCGGGATATTCAGATTTAAATAATTTTTATTCCGCGACAAAGAAGCATTTTTAAAGGCCACATCGGATATCTTGCAAGAGACGTGTTCTGTAACTATCACTCACTTGGATAAGATATTTGAGGTGGCCGAAATCTTGCGTTTATTTACATCGGATATAGTATTCTCAAGTAACCGGAACCTTGAATATTGAAAATTGAAGCTGACTAGGTGAGTAGTTATAATATTTTAGCTTATTATTTTACTTATTAGAATTTCTTCCGCCGCGACGATCGATCGCTGTATTGTCTGCGTTGCTGTAGAAGATGTATGTACATGAATAGTAGTACATCTAAGAGTTGTTCTGTTGGCATGGTTTCCGTCTTAGAGTATTGTCGCGTGGCTGTGGCTATGCTAAAAATCTATAAAGAAAAAAAATTTGAGACCGAGTACTTCGCCGCATACCCAGTGTCATAATGTGTGTGCACCTGTGCACCCCTGTGCACGCTGCTGCCATTAACACCTTGGGTGTTTATAGGCGATGGTTGACTCTTTCCATCAGGAGACTCATCTGCTTGTTTGCTTATACTTTAAAAAAATACAGTGAATGTGTTTTTTTTCGTATTTTTTTTCTATGATGGTGATAAAGAAAAATTAATAACAAATCTAGATGGATGCGGTGCATTCATCAGGTACCCTTGGTGCGCTTGTCCGACTCGCACTTGGCCGGCTATTAGTAATTTATATTTACTTTAAATGTTATAGAAACACAATATTTCAAAAGAATTCCTTTTCGCTTAGCAGTTTTAATGTTTTATTTTGTTTTTGAGCTGTGTTTCCGTGGCTCGCAATGCAATATCGGATTTACTAACGCAAACCGTCAGCTGCAACGTTCTGACAGCTACTAGCGAGCGACAGCTTACAATTCAATAGCTTTCAGTAAAATTGTGCCTGTCATACTATTTATTAGTTAGAATATTACAATGGCAAATTCATAACTTTTATTATAGTTAAGCTTCCATTTTGTAAACATGAATTTGACACATACTAATTTTCTTTTAATTATAAGATAGCTAGTAAATCGCTCTCCTGATGGAAAGAGACAATAATCGTCTATAGACACCAAAGAAATTTATAGTGCGTTTCCTTTCTTGTGATTTTTCTTTTCATGCGTCTCTTTTCAGTTTGAAATCAGAAATCAGAAATACTTTATTCAATAAAACTTTTTACAAGTTATTTTGACACGTCAACATATTTTTTTAAAAACTACTACCGGATCGGAAACGTGGCCACACACTGAGAAGATTCGGTGGAAGAAATTCAGCGGGATTGTCTTTTTTTTCATATCATCTATTTTTTTTACAATATTACAATATTACGAAAAATATATATGAGATCGGTATGAGGAGCAATAAATCTCAGGCTTTTTCGTCTTCTAAATAATCTGAGATTTTATAATATCCTTTTTTACACAGTTTTGTTTTAACACATTTTTTAAATTCATTGACTGGTAAATCTCTTATAGTTTCAGGAAGTTTATTGTAAAAGCGTAAACATTGCCCCATAAAAGAGTTACTTATTCTGTGGAGACGAGATGCATGCACAACAAGGTTGTTTTTGCTCCTTGTATGTAGTGAGTGTACGTCACATTTTTTTTAAAAAAGCAAATATTTTTACGAATGTACATCAAGTTCTCAAATATATATTGGGATATAACAGTTTGAATATTGATTTCTTTGAATTTTTCTCTCAGGGAAACCTTCGGGCTAAGATTGTAAATTGCCCTAATAGCTCTTTTCTGCAATACAAATATAGTATTAATTTCAGCAAAATTTCCCCAGAGAAGAATTCCATATGACATAATGCTGTGGAAGTAACTAAAGTATACAATTCTTGCTGTTTCGACATCAGTTAACTGTCTCATTTTTTTAACTGCATAAGCTGCCGAACTAAGTCTATTTGCTAAATTATTAATGTGCGGTCCCCATTGTAATTTTTTTATCTAAAGTAATACCTAAAAACATAGTGGTATCCACCAGATCCAGGTTGTTTCCATCCAGTTGTACGCTGGTATCTACATGCCTTACATTAGGTAATGAAAATTTAACACACTTAGTTTTGTTACCATTTAATAAAAGATTGTTCGCATTGAACCAGTGTACAACATTTGAAATCGCATTACTTACTTCTTCATACTTACTAATTTGTCTTTTCACTTTAAATAAAAGTGAAGTGTCATCCGCAAACAGTACGATTCCATGCTTATCCCCTACGTAGTAAGGCAAGTCATTTATGTATATCAGAAACAGAAATGGACCAAGTATGGAGCCCTGCGGGACACCCATGGTTACAGTAACACCAGGGGACATTTTACCATTAATATTAACCCTCTGAATTCTTTCATTAAAGTAAGAAACCAGAAGATCGAGAGCTTTATTTCGAACTCCATGATAGTGTAACTTCCTGATTAAAATGTTATGATCGACACAGTCAAATGCCTTAGACAAATCACAGAACACTCCAAGTGCATCCTGCGAATTCTCCCAGGCTTCATAAACGTTTTTGAGTAATTCGACACCAGCATTTATGGTTGAGCGACCCTTCGTAAAACCGAATTGTTTATTATGAAACAATCTAAATTTATCAGAACTTACTTTACTTACTTTAGAGAGAACTTACTTAGATAAAAAAGAAATAGTAGACATGTGTGTATATTATCACGCATGTCACATGAATGTAGTGTATAATGTATTTCTAATGCATTTTATTTTAAAACAATAGGTTTCTTCACTCCTCCGCAAAATGCTAAGTTTCATACTTCACAGTTTACGCAAATTATCTTAATGTTTTCTCTTCACATATTAAAATATAGAAGTTAAGGTAGTGTATTTAACACCTCTAACTGTTTCTGTTTATTTTCTAATAACATTTTTTTAAGTAAAGTGTAAATGCTATAGAAAGAAGGAAATACACCGCATCCATCTAGATTTGTTATTTATTTTTCTTTACTATATTTTTAATTTCAATGGCCACATGCATATGGCTACCTTACCTTCCAAACCGTAATACGGCAGTGACTAGGGTTAAGCTATTGCAGCAGGAATCGGTAAGGCGGTGGTACCACGATCCGGGTAAGATGTTGCAGTACTTAACCATTTTGTAGTCGTGATGGTAGTGACAAGTATAGTTAATCGTTTGCTTTTTACAAGTTGCCTAGCAGAATGGCTAACGGTCTATTCTTCTAGGGGGGCTGAATCTACACGAAGAAAATTACAAGCAGTTGGTTCTCCTGATGAAAATATATAACACTAATGATGTTAATTGCGTGTGACCGTCTGTGTGGCAGAGATGCTATGGAGAATGCATAAGCTTACTTTCAAACACGGGTAGCAAATATGGGTATAGACCTCCATAAATAGTTTACTAGCTACCGATCTTCTAAACAAGAACAATGAACTATGATAAAAAAGACAAATATTGAGGACTATTACGGTAGGAGAGGGTAGGCCTACAGTTTACCGAAATCTTGCTACATAAATTGTTATTATTCTATTAGGTTTGCTGCACGACTTCTTTCAGGATTTTTTTGACATAATCAAAAAAAAATAACGAGGCAGTTAAACGCCGTTTTTTACAGGGCAACGCCTTGTGGTCGAAATTCGACCATAGACAATAAAGTCTTTTGACTACAGATTTTAGATGTAAAGAAGAGTATGTAAGTACATGTATGTATATTATGATGTACGAGTATGTCATAGGAATTTAGTGTGTGTAATTTTTATTTTTTTATTAATTTAGCGCAGTAATTTCTAGTGCATGTTTTTAAAAATACATGGTTTCCAGTCCTCCGTAGTGTAAATTTAAATTATGCCAAATTTCGTAGTGCAACGTTCGCGTAATTGTTAAAAAAAGGGTACAAAGTTTTCCTTCGTTTATTAATAGGGGTATACTGGCAGTTGCCAGTGGCTGAAATTCAACTATACTTACACGAAACAATAAAATCTCTTTTAAGTTTGAGAACTTTAGATGAAAAAGAATAGTAGACATTTGTGTATATTATCACGTATGTCACATGAATGTAGTGTGTGTATTATTTCTTTTTATTAATATAATGTATTACTAATGCATTTTATTTAAAAAAAAGTAGTAGTTTCTTCACTCCTCCGTAATGTAAACTTTAATTGTGCCAAATTTCATACTTCACCGTTCACGCAAATTATCTTAAAATTTTACCTACCTATAGAAGATAAGGCAGTGTATTTAACACCTTTAATTGTTTCTGATTATTTTCCAATAACATTTTTAAGTAGAAGTGTATATGGTATAGAAAGAAGGGCCCAAGTGGAATACACTGTATCCATCAAGATTTGTTATTGATTTTTCTTTATTATATTTTTAATTTCAATGGTTTTCAGAAATTATTGCGCAGTATATACACGTTTGTATATTCTCATCGTTTTTTCTAGTATTGTATATTGTATGTGTATGCATAGATGTAGATAAATCATGTATGTGTGTATTCATATTATTATATTATAATAATTACTAGTATTACATTACAGATTATTTAATAACGCACATATGTATATGCATACTTAACGTAAATTAAGGTAAGTATAATTATAATTATTATGATTTTATTGTGTTTATCTTTGTTTTCTTTTGTGTTTTCTTGTTTTTTCTTTTTTAATGTTTTTTTGTTTTTATATGTTTTGTTATTCTTTTTTATATATTTAATAATATTTTCTTATGTCTAATACAATTAATTACTGTAGACTATTATTGCATACACATATGTTGTTTCTATTCCATATGAATTATGGTAATTAATTATCTTAAGATTACTTCATTACATTAAATAATTTATTAATTATATAGTAATGAATATATTATGATATTGTTGATGACATGAATTGATGGGATTCTTATATAAAAATTATACAGAGCATAAAAGGATATATTTTCTTGTTATTTTATTTTGAACAGTTTTCAATAATAATAACATTTGTAATAACAATTTATATAATAATAACATTTTCCAATAACGTTTGTAAAAAAGTAAACTCAGTTACTATAAAGGCTTGTCATTTCTATTCTAAGTAACGTAACACAATTCCGATGGCACAAAAGAATTCTGTTTCAGTTAGCATTTCACGTTTTATCGTAAGGCTTTGTTTCCGTAGAACGGTTCACGGGAGTCACTAGTGCAATATCGAATTTTTCCAACGCTACCTTGCAACGTTATGATAGATATATGCAGAGAATGATGGATTATAGTTCAGTGTTATTTCTGCTTTCTGCTGCATACCTTAATGCATATTCTCCATGTTGATTCGGGGCCGCTTTGAAGGATAGACCATGTGGCGTACTACCAGGCAATTTGTAAGAGATTTTACCACCTAGTTGCTAAGATGATAGTGATTTGCATAGCCAATCGAACTCCCTCCCTCTTACGAACTGCCTGTCAAAATGGCAAATGGTGTATTCTTTAAAGAGGGCTCGGACCCATTCGAAAGGCATGCCATGTAGGATTGTGCCCCAATGCCATAATAAATGCCATCCTTAGGTTTCAGCTGGCACAATGTGATAGGTGGCCAGGCTATCATCAATCGAGCACCAGTTGTTTTTGTCAGAAAACTGAAAAAAGAAGACAGTCAAGAGGACTGTGGACAGAAGTGAAAACTCGAAACAGTATTTCGGATTTATACCTTACATACATACATTTATACCTTCTTGACCGCCCCGGCGGTCAAGTGGTTAGCGACCCTGACTACGCAATCGACGGGGCTTGGGTTCGATCCCCGATGAGGACAAGCATTTGTGTGATGAGCATAAATGTTTGTATTTTCGGGTTTGGGTGTTTATTATGTATGAAAAAGTATTTATATATATAACACAAGCAAATAATTTGCTTATTTTGGGGTTAGATCAATAAGTGTAATTAGTTCCGTGAATATTTATTATTATTATTATTTATTATTCTTCCTTCCTTTCAGCTAGCTTTCTCATAGCTTCCCGCTGCCTTCTCTCTACATTTCCTTAACCTTCCCACAAACTTTAACCTACCTTCCCCCTACCTTCCGGTTATCTTCTCGCTAGCTTACCGCTACCTCCCTGCAGTGGCAGGGAGGTAGCGGTAAGCTAGCGAGATCTTCTCACTATCTTCCCCCTACTAATATTATTAATCTCTCTGTTCTAGACGAGAAATTTTCATCGAGATTAAAAATATCTATTATTCACCCCCTCTTAAAAAAAAGGCAATCGACAGGAGATAAGTAATTACAGACCCATTATCCTGATTCCCGTTATAGTAAAAATTTTTGAAAAAGTCATGCATGATAAGCTGTACAGTTTTCTTGAAAAACACAAAATACTAACAAATAAATAGTACGGCTTTAGGAAGGGAAGACCAACACAGTTAGCTTGTTACACACTAATTAAAATGGTAACTGAAAGCCTAGACTCTAATAAAAATTGAATAGCTATTTTCCTAGATATGAGTAAAGCGTTTGTGTGCACTACAGCCGGGGGAGCCAGCGGCCTGTAGATCTGTTCTTCTCTCTTCGACGCCCCACCAGCCGTAGTGCTTTTTGGTTGAGCCGAATGTGTCGGAGAAATAATCGAGACCACAACGATTCGTTGCAAAGGTGCTTTATTGTAACGAAATAAATAGCAATAAAGCTAGCACCGTTGCAAATATTCACTATTCTAAGGGAGAGCCACTACTTGCCCTAACACCGCCCTACTCTAAAGCCGGTACCCTATGGATATACTAAAGCCCAGGAACTTGTCTGGGAAACTTATTGAGTCGTAACGAAACTGTAACTTGATCGGAACGGAACTGATTGTATGGCCGCGCTCTCCGATATTTATAGCGCGCGGCCAGGCCAGCCAGGCGTAAATATACAAAGACAAATGGCGCCAAGTGTGGCGCCACAATGTCTGGGATTTGTTAAAATCCTACTTTTCATAATCTAATCTTAATAATTTTATCTTAGGTAGCTTCTCCTACCTCTAATTACCTAGTGTGGCCCTCTAGCGAGTGCAACGGTACTACCTTTTTACAAATATATGCAAAACAAAGTATATAATGCCCTAAAACCTACCGAAATCTAATTATAATGTGTTATTTCTTATTTATATACAAGGATCTAACACAAGTAAACTTATACAATAACAAACAAGAGTGTTATATACATTATACATTCTTACAGGACCTCGGAAACTCTTACAATTACAGAGTTGTACGCCTTTTCAGGTCGTACTATCCTGTTAACTATCTGTATATTACCGAAAAGTCTCTAAACATATGCCTAAGGCTTATACTTACATTATACATACTATTTACAATCGATAAACGTTTTCACTTTTGCACTTTTCGGATTTTTCGTGATTGCGAGTTTTCGCATATAAATATTATCTCGCAAGAGTCGACTCGTAATGTCGTCAACTGCGTGGAACTCGCTTTATTCGTAATATGCTTAATAGGCAACGATCATAGCTACATAAAGCTTTATTATTTCTACACAACAAAGCTGTATGTAGGTCTTAGGGCGAATAAAAGACGAAAACGAACATTATTTATTATAGAAAACTTACGAACTAAACGAAATATACATTCTATACTGCCTTAGTATCTATTTACATTAATATTTACAATAAAACATGTCTGTGCTGCACAGTTTGACCTTCCATTCCATTTTCTACCAACCAATTGGTGGTAACTCTCAGCCTTGGTTTGGTCGCTCCTGTAAAACGGCTTCACGCCGAAAGCAAGAGTGCTACCGGGCTTGGCCTGCAGCGTCCACATCTTGTTATGAAAAATCCAACGCACAACGCATTACGTAAGGAGTACAATTCCGCCTCAGGAACTTCAAAAGAGCTATTGCCAAGGCAAAATCTGGACACATAGGCCGAATTGGTGAGAAATTAGTTCGCCTTCCTTCTGGGACCCGTGCGTTCTGGTCTGTTTTGCCAAGGCTATTTTAGGAATTTCTCACGTCACAGCCCTCTCTTCCATCTTTGCACGGAGACGATAACTCTTTGGCCCATACCGCAAAGGAGAAGGCCGATCTCCTGGGCTCGAAAACGACTCTGGATGACCAAAGCAACGCACTGCCGACCATCCCGCAGTGTGATAGTTCCATGCCAGAACCACAATTTCGGCAGTCATCTGTGCATAAAACACTACTTTTCTTGGACATCCACAAGTCGAGTGGGCCGGATGGCATCCCTCCGATTGTGCTAAAAGTGTGTGCTCCAGAGTTGGCGCCAGAGTAGATTCCTCTGCCAGAATCGTTTAACGCGGCTAAAGAAGTTTTCACTTGAAAACACGTTTTTGAATTGACCGGTCCTAGAATCGCACCCGGGACCTCATGTGGTCAATTCCGATACCAGACTACTAGACCACAGAGGCGATAATTTATTACAAACCCATTGAAAACAATAACAATGAATGAAATATATAGTTATCATAAAAAAAGATAGATTACTACGGAGTAGAGATTAAATAATATTCTAATTAATTGACTTTAAAATTTGTGCACACCATGCCGAACTCGGTTGACAGATAAGAATATGAAAATTACTTCAATTGCTAAATCCATTTTGTTGCGGCAACCATTTCAGATTAACAATACTGTATCTAATTGCACTGTCATCAAAACTAAAAGTGTATTCGAAAATTAAGCTAAATTTGTCACTGGGAAGTGTATCAAATTTAGCTTGCAAGATTTGACTCACACTAACTAACACAATTAAATGATCCCTCAAAATATAGCTTATTTTGTATTACACTTCTTGTTAATATGAAAATGAACCATCTCCAACAATCAATATAGTGTATTTTAAATATAACGATTGCTGGAAAAATATCGTGTTCATTAGTGAAGTCCTGGCCGGCATTCAGTGTTAAATGAACGTTTTATATTGCTCATGAATAACTTCAAATTGCTTCAATTTATTTCGTTTTTACTTAAAACAAGAGCTACGTGATGTGACTGATGTAAAAACTGAAAATATTAAAGTTGTCGTTAATTATAAAACAAACTGATGACTTAAGTCATGTCTTGTAAATCTATATCTGGCATATACAGAAAAAATCAGTTAGCTGCTTGTACTGTAGTTTACTTACTGTTGATATAAAAACTCGGCCGCTTCTCGGAAACACTAACATTTGAATCTCTGTCTGCCTGTAAAAATGTCTGACGAAGGGTAATGTTTTTTGATTGTATGTATGTATCCATCCAATTGTTTGGCACGCCCTACAGCCCAAAACGGCTGGATGGTTTTTGACATATGAGGTGTCGTTGGATTTGTCCAAATTGTAACAATGACATAGGCTATACAAATTTTCAAAATGGCGCCCGCAAATATCGGGATGGGGGAAGGGGGAGGCGATTTTTAAGCTATTGCATAGCTTCTATCGCGGGCCTTGAGCGTGGAGACCGAATCCAGAAATTCCGTAACGAAAAAACCTAACACCCCCCACTCCGACCGGCACAGCAGTGATACTTTTTAGTTTTTCCATCTATCGATAAATACCAGAGCTTTTAATGACTTTTTGAAATATCTCGCTTGTCTCTTTAGTTCAGCAACCCGCCTTTAAATGGCATTGGTTGTATTGGAAAACTACCGTAATCAGCTGTTTGTGAGAAAGTATATAGGTGTATAGGTATTTATCATCTAGGTACAACAGTGAATATCTGTACTCGTATAATTTGTGTACAAAGTGTTTTAAATATGAATAAACAAAGTGCATTTATTAAATATTCCTGAAGACCCAACATGTATTGAAAGATAATAAAAATATTTTGAACAATATTAACATCTCATTTATTTAATAAAATAAAAAAAAATGTTTTTTTATCGGTCGGTATTGATAAAAAATGCTATGCAGTAGCTTTACCGCGGCAGTCTCCGAGTACCACACGTCTTTTTTTTTCCTTCTGTAGCAATATGGGTATCAGATGAAAACTAGTAAAACACCAGAAAACCAGTTCATATATATATATATATATATATATATATATATATATATATATATATATAGTTGTTCTAATCTATTAAAAAACACCACTTTATCACGCATTGCCTGCATTTCTCACGTTTACCACTAGGTGGCGCTGTACAAATCACATACAAATTCCTAGTAAACTCCAAACGCGCTCACGATCGAATGCGAAAAGAAAAACTCACACTTAGCACTCTGGTGAAAACTCGATTTTCGAAAATCGGAACAAAATCAGTAACTTCCTTATCTACATACGAAGCGGGTAGTTAAAAATATTTGATTTGATGAATTTATTCTGAAAATAGCACGTACAAATATTTTGTCTATTAATTTTAATTGATATAGATTCTTCATCCTATTTCAATTAATAGATGTGTGTACAAACAGATTTTAAGCATAATATTTGCAGGTAACTTGAACATCCACCAATCATTTATACTCTCTAAATATTTATTATGTAGACATTATATTGTTAGACACTTCTTTTTATATCATAAGATAGCAAACAAGCAGATGGGTCTCCTGTTGGAAAGAGTCAACCATCGCCTATAGACACCAAAGGTATTAATGGTGCGTTGCTATCTAGTGGCGAGGTCTAATGCCACATGCAGAAGTTAACCGACTACCTTACCCTCCAAACCGGAACACGACAGTGACTAGCACTGCGGCAGGAATAGGTAAGGCGGTGTTACCAGACCCGGTCGAGCCGATGCAGAACTCTACCACCTAGTAGCCACGATGGTAGTGACACGCATAGCCATTCGGTCGCCTTTTAGGACCTGCCTGGCAGAACGGCAGTTGGCCTATTCTTTAAAGGACCCCGGGACCAACACGGGGACACTATTACTATTGCATTTGTACTTACATTTCACTTCTAATCTAAACCTATCTATGTTATCTATACATATAATAAAATCGTAGGAAAGTCAAAACTGTACATTGAATATTTTTTTAAAAGAATACTTGGGACGTGATCTACAATCGATATCGAAGCCAAAAATATAGTTTTTAGAATTTTTGTCTGTTTGTCTGTATGTATGTCCGGAGTAAACTCAAAAAGTACTGCATGGATTTACTTCAAATTTTGCATGAATATAACTAATAGGTCGGGTCAACATATAGGCTACATATTATCACACTATCACCTATGGGGGAAGGGCTATGCGGAGTAAACGAAGTCCGCGCGGACGAAGTCGATACGAAGCTGTTGCCCACAACAGCTAGTAATATTATAAATGCGAAAATTTGGATGTTTGGATGGATGGATGTTTTTTACTCAATTACGCAAAAACCACTGAACGGGTTTGAATGAAATTTAGCACATAGATATATGATGACCTAGAATAGTACAAAGGCCACTTTTTATCCCAGAAAAAATAGATGATCCCGCGGGATTCATCAAAAACTTTTCTAATGCAGTAGACTGCACGTTGCAGCTAATATTTTTATTATATTTATCGTCCAGTTTCACTTTTTAAAGCATCTGTAGGATGTAATTACATTCTATAACTAAAGAATTTATTGATATTAAACTAGCTGTAGCGTGCAGCCTGTTGATTATAACAGATTTTGGAAAATCCTGCGGGATCACCTAATTTTTCCGGGATAAAAAGTAGGCAATGGCCTATTCCAAGTCAGCATTTACTTGTATGTCAAATTTTATCCAAATCCATCAAGTAGTTTTTGCGTGATTGAGTAACAAACATCCATCCGTTCAGACATCCATACATCCGAACATCCAGATTTCTGCATTTATATTTTATAATATTAATATAGACTCAGTTACTCGCGACTTTGTTGTGATCAAAATTCATTACTTTCCTTTGCTCAGTCGGGTAAAAAGTAACCTTCGTCGCTCCTCGATAATGTAGCTTTCTAGAAGTAAAAGAATTTATAAAATCGGTCGAGTAGTTTTTGAGTTAAATCGTAAAAAGCAAATGAACAAAAAATCAAATATTTCCTCTTTATAATATTAGTTAAATCAAAGGCTTATATTTCGCGCTAAATTTTTTTCTTAACGCCTTTTATGATCACCTTTTATGTACTCAAATATAAAATAGGTAATGCAACCTTTTTGTATTAAATCACAGTAAGTCAATGTATTAAATGAAAAAAAATATATATCAAGATTAAAACTACTCAAATGTGCATGCTCTCTTAAAAACTCAAACCTTCTTCGAAAAAGTTTTAGAAATTTGAAAAACGAAAATATTCTAGATCGTGGTGAATTTGCTGTGCCCGGAAAACTTTAAGAGTTGTAGACTAAAAAGGAAACTGTAAACCGAGACGCTGGAAATCTTTTTCTTTTTATGGCAACTTAGATGTCGACGTGTACGTTTTGTTAACAAGTAAGAACAAGTGTCGGAGAAATAAACACTTGTAATGAGAAACCTTATGTTCCATTCCCAGCAATTGTTCCGAAAGAAAACTTGATATAAAAATAGTATGTGTTCTGTCTATGTAATGTTTCATGGAAGTAAATAATGTAAACGCTGTAAAATTGCAATAACCGACTTCATACTTGCTGTATTTCTGTAACCCTGAATATAAACCTCATCAACTTATATATATATATATATATATATATATATATATATATATATATATATATATATATATATATATATAACTACTGTTTGGTCCAACTTAAAAGGTAGAATAGTTTTTATCTCAATATTTGATCTTGAGAGTCTTGAGGGGAGGTGGGATACTTGAGGGGAGGGGGGTAACTCCCCCTGAGTTACCCCCTCCCCTCAAGTATCCCACCAAAATATTCAATACAAGTAATTTGTATGGCGAAACAAAGTTTGTCATGTGAGCTAGTTTTTTTTTATATCATAAGACAGCAAACAAGCAGAGGGGTCTCCCGATAGAAAGAGTAAACCATCGCCTATAGACACCAAAGATGTTATTGGTGCGTTGCTATCTTGTGGTGAGGTCTAATGCCACATGCATAAGATTACCGGCTACCTTAACCTCCAAAGAGCAACACGACAGCGATAAGCACTGACGCTATTGCAGCAGGAATAGGTACAAGCAGCGATTCGGTGATTAGGTTCGCTAACCATTGGACCGACGGTGCGGTCAATGGTTATTCTTGTCGGGAATCGAACTCAGACAAACAGACAGTCAGGGTCGCTAGCTATTCGACCAATTCTACCTTGCGAACGTTTTGCTATTAGACAAATATATATTTAATATAAATATTTTGTATTGGGCCTCTATATCACAAAAAACAAGAAATACAAGTTATAGGTAGGATTGGTCGAGTAGTTAGCAACCCTGAGTGTTACTATTTTCACCCTGATAACTGTTTCGTTGGTCGAGCGATTATCGAACCTAACTACAAATTGCCGGGTTCGAATGCCGACAGGGACATTCATTTGTGTGATGAGCACAGGTATTTGTATTTCTGGGTTGCGTGTTTATTATGTACCTAATAGTACACATATATTTCTATATTATATATCAATGTCGTTGGCTAACACCCATAACACAAGCATATAAATTGCTTACTTTGGGTTAGATCAATTCGTGTAATTCGTCCAGTGATATTAAATAAATTGATATTAATCAGTGGGACTTGAATTCGATTCTCAACAGGGATAAGTGTTTGTGTGACGAGCACAAATGTTGGCATTTCTGGGTTATGTATTAACATCGCTAACACCCATACTACATACAAGCAAATAATTTCCTTACATTAAATCTAGATCATTTCGTGTAATTAAAAAAAAATATCAATAAAATGGGGCGAAGGGAACAACATCCATCCCACTAATAACTAATTGGTGAATCGTAGTGAACTGAAGAGAGGCGTGCCAAGAGGCTCATAAACATAGGCACATAGGCAAAAAATTCCAGAGCCTCGCTCATCGCCACAGAGTGGTTAGTTTATCGGTTTATTATCGAACACAATTTAGAGAGTGCGCTGCGGAATTGCACGACTTAATTCCGCCATCTCCGTTTTTCTATCGATCGTCGATGCGCACAGATTCCATGTACTTGGACAAAACGGTTCAACTCGATATTCTTCATTCGAACCGCAAGGGACTGGAACATGCTTCCTGAGTCTGTGTTCCCCGACGGGTACAATCTGGGATTTTCAAGAAAAGAGTGTATAGGTAGAATAGGGAAAAAACTGATGTGTTTAGCGTTAGTTATTTCTGCATAGCACGCGAAAAAACAGGCTTTATTTATTTAAATGCTTATTTATTCAAAGTAGTTTTTGTGCAACGGGAATATCAGAAGGATCGATATACTCGTAGATACGTTAAGAACCAATGAAGTGAATTTTAAAGTAACGAGCATAGGGATAAGCTTCTTTATTCCAGCCATGTGTAAAAAATGGTCCTATATTTTTTCGAGCTTTAGTATATCGGTTTAAATAGGGATTACTTAACGATAAGAAATTTAATATTCTTGTTATCCTCACTTATACCCCGAGAAGTTTAGTTTCAACTTGTTATAGTCTCAACTCAAAATCCATTATAGCAAAGTTTAGTATATAAACAAACAATTATGTATAGCGTTATAATTATTTGCGAAACCTTTGTAAACAATTAATTATGTATAGTTGATACAATTATGTATAACGTTATAATTATTTGTGAAATATTTTATATCATGATGACATTGGCATTATTACATTTAAATCTTAGATAAATAAATGGTTTCGCGGCGCTTGACCCGCGGAGCTATCATACATCTAAGATTTAAATTTATAAAATAACATATATACCGGTAGAAGCGTAGACGTGAATTTTAAAGCAACGAACATAAGGATAAGCTTTTTTATTCCAGAAGCGTGAAAAAAATGATTATAAAATTTTGCGAGCTGCAGTATATTGGCTAAATAGCGATTGCTTAATGACAATAAATTAATTTTTGATATTTTTTTTTCACCCCGAGAGGTTTAACTTCCAGTTGTTACAGTCTTAACTTGAAATCTATTATAGCAATAGTATACGAACAAATAATTGTGATTGCATAAAAACTATTTGCGTAAATTTTGTGAAATATTTTATATCATGATGATATTTACATGATTATATTATGTAATAATATTTATTTATTTATGTATACGATGTTAAATAGAAAATATTTAAAATAGCGGTAGAAGAGTGAGACCCATTCAAAAAGTATAAAAATAGTAATTATTTAAAGAGGGCCGGCCATCTTGCGTGGAATTTTGCGTTCAACTTGGCCCTCAAGACACAGTAGTTAAAACTCTCTTTCTTTCTTGGCTTAATGGCAACTTTCAGTGAACTCTGCCAATGTGAAAATAGTCAAAACTTGTCTATGTTTGTGCTTGTTTGACATTTACATGCGTGTTTCCTTATTTTCATTATTTTGCGTAATTCTTAGAAATCACAAAGTCCATTCTTAGTCCATGAAATGTATTTTTATATTTCAAATCAGAAAAACTAACAATGTAATTAAGGTTCACTAATAAACATTGACGCAATAAATCAATTAGATTCCTTGGAAAGTAGATTTCGAATTAAAATATATATTGAAAATTTATTTTCCCAGGGACTTTTTTCACTTTTTTATATAATAAACAAGCAGATGGGTCTCCTGATAGAAAGAGTCAACCATCGCCTATAGACACCAAATATGTTAAGAATGCGTCGCTATCTAGTGGCGAGGTCTAATTCCACATGCATAAATTTACCGGCTACCTTACCGCTGTTGCGGCAGGAATAGGTAAGTCGGTGGTACCAAACCGGGCGAGACAATGCAGAACTCTACCATCAAATTTCTCTACTTAATGCCAGGTTTGAAGGCATAAGACTTCACAAAGATAAAAGACGTAGCCAACTTGACGTTAGAGATAATAGGTAAAAATATTCACAAAAGCAAAAAAGAAAACCACGACTTCTTTGTGCCCATTAATTTCTGAACAAAAATCTTCTTTTTTCCAGACGTATGTGCAAAATGATCACATATATTTGCTAGCCTTAGTATATCTGTTTGAATAGGAATTGCTTGATGGTAATAAAGAATATGAGAAATTATAATAAATAAGGGCTGTGAAAAAATATATAATTTTTAAATGTAACCTTTATTAATGACATTTTAATTGTTATCGGTGTTTTATTTACATGTAATACTTAAAATGTTGCCGTCTCAAATAAGACAAGCTAATTAGTAGGTTTTTAACCAACTACTGCTCTATATCTATCTATATTTTATTTTTAATAGGAAAATTTAACGCTTCATAGTTAAATACTATGTACATTATTGTACATAGTATTGATAATTCCTCTAACATTGATCCCAAGTTCAAGGTACATATTATATAAAAATTTTCTTTCTGATGCTTTTAATTATTACAGTAATTCCTTTTATTTCATGTCTATCAAATTTTGGAATAAATATTTTTAATAGACAATCATTTCATATTTTTGAGAAAGCTGTGAGAGAGTATTCATTACCTCTAATATTAATTTGAAAGGCATATAAAGAATTTTAAATATTTTTAATAATTGTATTATAATATAATGCTAGTTTTAATTTATGCATGTGTTCTACGTTTACTAGCACATCCTAGCTTCTCGGGCCCGTTGGTAGACATATCTTTTAGCGATTAGCTCGCAATTTGTATATGTTTGGTATGAATTTCTGAAAAATGTGTTTTATATACAATAAAGTGTTAAAGAAATAAATGAAACTTCATATTTACTCTTGTGAAAGAGGCTACGTAACACACAATACATTATTTTAGAGACAAACCATGTTTTAAAACTTGCATTACAGAATGTGACACCTTATCTATTCATGCTGAGAGTATTGACTTCTTTTCATACTCCCTGAGCCATTTCCTGTAGTAATGTAAAAATTATAACTACAACGTTCTGTATTCAAAATATCTAACTACTACTACAACAAAGAATTTTTGGTTTTGTGGCTGCAATTTAAAAGTCTACGTACCATTTTTTCCCAAAAAGATGCATAAATGTTACTGTTTGTGCATGGTATTTTTAAAGTTTCGGATGTGGAATATGTAGGTAGTGTGCAGTTCTAATTTTTCTTATCAAATAAGGTGGGTATATTAGTGTAAACTGCATTTTAAGTGAAACTATTCAACATAACTGCAGAAAGTGCTACCAACCGATATTGCATAAGCAAGATTAATGCTCGAAGTTTAAGCTAGAAGTTCTGCTGGAATAGGATCAAATAATTGATCCTATTCCAATAGATTTACGGCTCACACGTTCTAGTATATGCTGAATGATGAGAAAAAATAGTGAAAAATTTAACTTTTTTACAAATTTTAACACTTTTCAGATTAACTTCGTTGCGCGGGGAGCAACATACCAAGGTAGATCTTTTTTTCCATTCGCGCGAAAACTTGATGTTTGCTGCATGCTGCAACATATACAGTGGAAAATTGGAATAAAATGAGGCATAGGTATATCGCTTAAGAATAATATATTTTTTTACTGGGAAAAATACTTTTTTAAAATCGATCTAGCCGTTAAAGAGTGTACCTAAAAACAAACTTACAAACTTAACCTTTTTATAATTGTAGTATAGATCTGTAAATATTTTCAAATTCCTTACAGATTAAAAGAAATTTGGCGTCAAAAATTACGATCCAGGCAGATTTGCCTTGCTTTCTTCACACTCATAATTCTCGTTCTGCACAAAAGTCTTTATTAAATCTCTTGCTTTCAGCTAAAAGTAATCTATTATCAATTTCATCCAAAAAGTATTAAACAAATGTGTATCTCATTCAATACATCTTTTATGAGGAATAAAATACGAACAAGCGTACATACCGTGTACAAACACAAAGGATTTATTGTGAACAATAACCGCGATTGAAAGCTTACTCGATAAATAAAAGCGCTGAAATCAATACAGCTTTATTACAAGAAAGCTTGGGTGGCAAGAATGGATCGCTATAGCTTAACTGAGAGTATATTTAATGGGCTGTAAATGAAAAACGGTTTTGTTATAGAATAGCCGCCAGGGGTACCATTGTCGACGGACGTCCTTGTATTAGGGGTAGTGTTCCTTATCTGTAATATCATGTGTCAGCGCTCTATGATAGCGAAAATTTCGGATTTCGATTGGAGAAGTTAAGTTAAGCGATATAGATACTTAACTTATAATCTGGAAATATAGTTACTTAATATAAAACATATTTCTCGTTACTATTTAGTTGCTGTTTTTTAATATAAGATGTTGCAAACAAGCAAATGGCTTCCTTTTCTTTTTTCTTTTTTTATATCATAAGATAGCAAACAAGCAGATGGGTCTCCTAATGGAAAGAGTCAATCATCGCCTATACACAAAAGATGTTAATGGTGTGTTGCTATCTTGTGGCCACACGCATAAGTTTACTGGCTACCTTATTCTCCTAACTGGAAACACGACAGTGACAAGTACTGATGTAATTGCGGCAAGAATAGGTAAGGCGGTGGTATCGGACCCGGGTGAGACAATGCAGAACTCTACCACCTCGTAGTCACCTTTTGTCGTCTGGTCGCCAGTCGCCAATTGGCCGCTTTTTACGACCTGACTGGCAGAACGGTCAGGTTGGTCTATTCAGATTATAATTCAGATTGGTCTATTCTTCAAAGGAGCCCGGAACCAACACGGGGAACACACGGGGAACTTTCTTTTTTTCCTACGATACACGACAACCATTAACGACTAAACATTGTATTCATTAATGTTTCGTTGTAATCGACATGGGAAGAACATTAATAAGGAAGGTAGGCACTGGTCACAGGACATAATCTAGCTTAAGGATGTTTGTGTCCTTTATCTATAAGAAACCAACGTAGAGAAAGTATACGTAGAGTAGGCGAGCCGAGCAAGAAATTGTCCCGTCGATAGAGAGAATAAAAATTACATTTGGTACTCGTTTCTCTATCTAACCTTACATAGGTTAAATAGAGAAACAAGTACACGTATATCAAATGTATGTTTTTCTCTTTCTATCAACCGACATTTTTCACTTATATACGCGCTTGTGACTCGCCTCCTCTGTCTATTCTGAAGGTATGTTTTTGGAAACATTCAGATATCTCCATTAGAAGAAATTCTCCTTGATTATTTAGAATAGTGTTTATTCCGTAATATACAAATAGATAGCGGTCGTTTCTTTATAAGCAGGGGCGTGCACTGTATAGAGGCAAAAATGCACTGCTTTACCTATATTTTAATAAAACGTTCATACGTTTTAGATGACTTTAATTAATTATAAATAAAAGAATAAACAAAATATAATAACTTAAAAACGTCTAATATTTTTAAATAGCACCTATTTGCAAGCACAGCACTCAAACATTATGTTTGCCAGGCGTTTATTAAACGATAAATAATATTGAACGCCAAGTCATGCCGCTAAGATTCTGCCTCACATTGTAAATGTGTGCGAGACATAATTACCTATCCGCACGTAATTGGCTCACTCACACAATCATGCTATTTTGTATAGCAACTACTGCGAGCTTATTCTATAATGCGGGTAAAGATAATAGACGAAACATTATTGACAAACAGTATGTTCACATTATGCATTTTTGTTTAGTAAAGTTTTATTTGTTGAAATGTTTTAAAAAGTGAAGCCATTTTAAATTTTTATGTGATACGTGATATGCATTGTGTATGATGTAAAATTTTCTTTTTTTTAGCTTATACCAATCTCCAATAGTTCTCGAATTGTTTCATAGGTAATCCGGGGGTTTTCTTCAATTAACTGCTTAACAGTAGCCAAATAGTTCCGCTTAGCTAGAAGTGCAAAACTTTCAGTGTGCCCCATGTAATTCAGGAAATTTTCTTCTAATAATTCAGTCTCTATCATTATTATCACTTGTGCATTTAATGTACTATGAAATGCACAAGTGTCAATTAACAGATGAACTATATAGTTAACAAGTTTGTTTTATCAATGTATTTAATAATAACATATAAAACAATCAAAACAAATTGTAATATATTTTACCCGTCAGAAAAAAAAAAACTATTCTAAAAATTCAGGAGAATTTCTTTTAATAATTCAGTCACGTTGCAGTTTAATAGTACTATGTCAATAAACAGATGAACAATACAGTAAACAAGTTTGTTTTATCAGTGTATTTAATAATAACATATAAAACAATCGAAACAAATTGTAATATATTTTACCCTTCAGAAAAAAAACTATTCTAAAAATTCAGGTGAATTTCTTTTAATAATTCAGTCACTTGTGCAGTTTAATAGTACTATGTCAATAAACAGATGAACAATACAGTAAACAAGTTTGTTTTATCAGTGTATTTAATAATCTATATATATATATATATATATATATATATATATATATATATATATATATATATATATATATATATATATATATATATATATAAAACTATTCTAAAAATTCAGGAGAATTTCTTTTAATAATTCAGTCACGTGTGCAGTTTAATAGTACTATGTCAATAAACAGATGAACAATACAGTAAACAAGTTTGTTTTATCAGTGTATTTAATAATAACATATAAAACAATCGAAACAAATTGTAATATATTTTACCCTTCAGAAAAAAAAACTATTCTAAAAATTCAGGTGAATTTCTTTTAATAATTCAGTCACTTGTGCAGTTTAATAGTACTATGTCAATAAACAGATGAACAATACAGTAAACAAGTTTGTTTTATCAGTGTATTTAATAATCTATATATATATATATATATATATATATATATATATATATATATATATATATATATATATATATATATATATATATATATATATATATATATATATAAATCAATTGCCGTCCGTTAGTCTCGCTAAAACTCGAGAACGGCTGAACCGATTTGGCTAATTTTGGTTTTGAATTAATTGTTGATGTCCAGGGAAGGTTTAAAAGGTGAGAAAATATAAAAAAAGAGTAGTTAAAAAGGAAGAACAACGTTTCCCGGGTCAGCTAGTAACATATAAAACAATCAAAACAAATTGTAATATATTTTACCCTCCAGAAAAAACACTATTCTAATAATTCAGGAGAATTTCTTGTAATAATTCAGTTACTTGTGCAGTTTAATAGTAATATATCAATAAACAGATGAAAAATACAGTAGACAAGTTTGTTTTATCAGTGTATTTAATATTAACATATAAAACAATCGAAACAAAAAAATATCTTCTTACCCTTTTCCTTTGAAGTCGTTAAATATATCAAGATATTTATTGAAATCGGAAAACGTATAAAGGAGGAACAGTGAGAAAATTTACAATTTTATGAGCATCTGCATTAAGATTTCACGCCTGACGTTAAGAGCAAAGTATTAAGTTCTCAGAAATGGAACCGTCAAGAATCACAAACTCCAACTCTGCAATTGCTTTGCTCTCTGAATTTACTGGAAATTGAAATTTTTACAACGTTATAACTCGTTTAATATGTTAAATACTTTGACAATAGACGTAAAAGATAGTATACATTTGTTTTATTTCTATAAAATTGTGATGTGAGGTTGTTTTTGATTATTTTCACAAAACTATGTAAAATTGTGTTTGATTCTTATATACAAATATTAACATAAGTTATATGCGAACAGATTACATGGATAGTAATCTATACTCAGTAATTAATCATTTATTCATTAACAAGGATAAACGACTTTGCGAAATAAATAAAACCCGAAAAAATTGTATAAAATTCATAAGGACTAAGGTAAAAGCACTGGATTGACTGCTTAGAAGTGACCAGTGGTTACACTTCTAACCCTGAAATTCAAATTCACAGCATATTTATTAAGCATCACTCGAGAAACTAGGATTAAATGGAAATTTTTATTGAATACTCTGGCTCAGAATTGTGTTCGCTGGTTTGTTGTTGCTGTTGTAACCTAGTCGATTGGTTAATCGGAAGGTCTACAATAGCCATATGATTAGCTAATGTCATATCATAAACCAATAAGCACAAGAAAGCATAAGCAAATCCAGGTGTTATTAATGGCATTCGTTAGATTTCTTGAGTATTTCAGTCATTATAAGGAGAAATGCTTCAAGCAAGAACCACTTCAAGCTTTACGTAGATGCTAATGAGAGGGTTGAGTAGTTGATATAAAGGAGCGCTTCATAGAATCTAGCTTGGGGCTGCGCAAACATAGCGGGGCTGCTGCACTAATTTTACCTTCTTATTTTGTTATTTTTAACAAGGCTTATATAACTACTCGTTATGATTTAACTAGCGACGCAGGTTGGCTTTACTTGGTTCCAACATAATTCATCAACACATTACAGCTTTCTCAGCGATGGAGTAAAATCTTAATAAAGTAATGGTTGATGATTTGGAGATTGTTTGCCTTGCCTTATTGAGTTGCCTGCTTCAAAACATCATAACAATTTGACTAAAACGATTTTCTCTGTGTTGGCCAGGAATATATACTCCACTAAACGAAAAACGGAGATTAATTTGGTATCATTTTTTTTTACCACCGCCTTTATTTTCTGTAATAGCACCACAGTTTGTTGCCGTAATCCTGTTTGGAGTTAAATGAATGAATGAATGAAAACTCTTTATTGTGCACAAACTAAAAATATTTACTTTACTACTATAATACATACTTTGTTCTGAAATATTTTAAACTTCTCTGCCTGGTTCTGTGTTCTAGTTGTCCGGTATCGGTGATGACCACACGAGGTCCAAGGTTTGATTTTAGAGTCGGGCAAATCAAAAATATGTTTTTAAGTTTTCTGATAAAAACAACGTTGCCCGGGATTGGATAAGTACCCGGTTGGCGATAGGCTTGCCACCTTTTATATTGTGGGCCTAAGTTTCTTCGTCTAATCGTAGGTGCACTGGTGGTACCTTTGCCAACCTCTTCGGGGATACGGGCGTGAAGATACTATAACAACAAAATTCGCAAAAGTTGTGAAATACACACTTATTTGACAGGAATAAATGTGTCCTAGATTTTGTTTTAAATTGATATCCCAAAAAGGCGATGGTTCTCAATTTATCGAATTTTTATTATTTATTATTATATTTGTTCAACGATTACTCAAATACGTAGGAATTGATTTTGAAAATTCTTTTATATTATAAATTGTATATTTTCCAGGTTGTCCCATAATTTGGTAAAGATCTGATGCAGAGTTCCGGAGATAAAGGTAACGGAAAGTCGGGTTTTTGTACATGTACTTGTACTTCAACGAAATAAGTTAGCAATAATGTAAAATAAATTTTTGGTTATCAAACGAAAGGACTTAATTAATTGCTTAATATGTTTCAATCAAAATACATGAAAAAAAAAATATTCCGTACAATTTATAAAGTGCTTGCCAGTAAAATAAATTTAGATGATACATTACATTGCACGGTTTTGATTTTTTTTTAATTACTATTCAAGTTTGATAGATTTTATAAATACAGGCGAATATCATGCACGATTAATCGCGAGATAAATCTCGGCTCTATTGGTGAGTTGCTTGTGTTCTGTGATAAATTTCATCCACTACATCGTCTGTCACTAATTTTTAAAGTAGGATAGATTTTATGTGGAATCCGATTTTTTATATTATTGGATAAAAACCAATAAGCATATGACTACAGACTACTATAGATGCTAACACATCATATGGTTCTTCCGATGAAATAAGGCAATTATCGCCTACTAGCTTCTGCCCGCGACTTCGTCCGCGTGGAATTTTCCTAATATGGCGGTTCCCTCGAGAACAGGCATAAAAGGTAACCTGCGCTCTTTTCTGTACCGTGCAAAATTTCATAACAACCATTTATGTTAACCAGTTAATAATTGAAAATCTATTTTCGTTTTAAACTAAACTATTTAACTATTTAACGTTCTAAACTATTTAACAGTTTACAATTTAACAATTTATAACAATTTAACAATTTCTAACAATTTAACAGTTCTTTTCACCGCCTTAAGGAGTTTATTTATTTAATTTATTTATTTATTAAGGCTTACCAACATTTGTATACAATGTTAATTCAATTATAGATAACATGACAAAAATTAACTGGCTTATTGTAACAAACAATTATAGGTAAACACCACTTGCTTTTTTTAAAAGTAACAATTGACTGTAATACTGTATATATTCATAAAATGAATATATAAACTCCTAATTAAAAACAAAAATTAATGCTAAACCTAATCAGTTATATGCTTTATAAACATTTTGCGGATTTTGTTAAATGAGTCAAAATAAATGTCGATAGCGTAACTATATTCATTGGCTAATTTACAGAAACGCGGTATAGGGGAATTTGCACCAGCTACAGTCCTGCGTAGAGGCGGGTTAAAATCAAAAAAAGTACTAAATATAAATAATTTAGAATTCGTAGAGATACAGTAAACAATTAATTTTTGTTACAAACTTTAAAGCCCCATTTTACCCCTTTACGGGATTAATTTTATTCATTACTAGCGACCTGCCCGCGGTTTCACCCACGTAGCTTTCGTTTCCGTGTGAATATCGGAAAGGTATATACTAAAATCTTTTGCAAGAATCAGTTTACATAATAAAAAAACCGCATCAAAATCCGTTCCGTAGTTTTAAGGATTTAAGCATACATAGGGACATAGAGACGTAGAGACAGACAGAGAAAGTGACTTTATTTTATACTATGTCCTGAAAACTCAAAAATTACAGTGCAAACTTTCACTCTCTATTTACCATCTTAGGGGATGAATTTCAAAAAAATGCTTTCTTATTCCTTGTCTACATCATAAGAACAACTCCTATAAAAAAATCGTCCTTCTCGGTCCAGCGGCTTAGGCTGTACGTTGATATATTAGTTAGACGTGTCAGTCAGTCAGTCAGTCAGTTAGGTATTATCCTTTTGTATATACAGACGTTCCCTATAAAATTTCGCAATTTTAGTAATACAGACGTTCCCTATAAAATTTCGCAGTTCTTAATACCGTAACAAACTACGACAGTAAATGCGTCATATCCACGTATGAAAATAATACAAAAAACAAGACCAAAGTAAAAATTGAATTGTATAGAATTCACAGAAAAGTTCTGCTATCATGTTCAATAGATTCCATTCAAATCTTTTAAAATGGAATTTTGAGATTTGTAAAAACAATTTTTTCTCTTTCTGTTCCTTGTAAAAAAGTCGATATTTACTTATGTTGCAATTGAAAATGAAATATTAGTAATTTTGCCACGCAGTCCGCAGCGCGATTAACCGTATTTTAGTGTCTTCTGCAGGAATAATACGATAGGGTTTTTAAAAGAATATATGAAAATACTTTGCGTACTGTCTTCCGTGATACAAAAGTACATACTAAATTTTATCAAATCGTACATGGATATTACTTTTACTAATATTTCTACTATCTTGTAAAATTCACGAAAAGCCTTTTATCACACAGTTAACTGCTAAATCTAGTCGAGTGTAATACAATATCTTGACTGTTTTAGACACATTTTGAACCAAAACCTGTAACTATGACAGCAATTCATTCATCTTAATTATACATGTGACATCAATAGCTAAGAAGCTCATCTCATCTAAGCAATTAGTACAGCGTCGCGAACACGTATACATAAGTGACATATGCACTACACTAAGGAATTTCTGTGAAAATGGCTTTGGTTAGTAGTAATGAAGACTAAGATATTGTCACGTCAAGATAATGTAAGGAAGAGTTATACACGTTTAGTATAATATGAGGTTCAATTTAAAATAATGATGATGAGAAAGTGTAGCATTTATTTGATAATTTATGTAGGTAGGTATATTAACACTATATTGCCACTAAAATATAGAAGCAGTGCGAAAAGTGGTATGCTAAATGCATTCAATTAGTTTCCATCAATGACATTATAATAATGTTTCCATAAAATGAGTGGTGCCATCACCATGTTTAAGCAGTTAAGTAGTTCACCTAGCATGATTTCAATTCCTAAAGCATTTTAATTTTTGAAGTGAAACTACTTCAAAATCGTTGTGATTTGAAACCAGATGGAAGGGAAATACGTCACGTTAGAAAAACAGACACATAAATTAAAAGAAATTAGCCGACGAGTAAATGACAAAAATAATGTACATTACACAGTATTTTGTATTAAAAAAAAGTATCTTCACGCCCTTATCCCCGAAGGGGTAGGCAGAGGTACAACAAGTGCACCCACGATTAGCCGAAGATACTTGGTCCCACAAATGTGATAGATGGCAAGCCTATCGCCAACCGGGCACTTTCCAATCCCGGGCAACTTTGTGTTTATCAGAAACCTGAAAAACATTTTTTAATTGCCCGACCCAGGAATCGAACCCGGGACCTCATGTGGTCGACGCCAACGCTGGACCACTAGACCACAGAGACATTATATATTTAATGATTCCAAAACCAGGCAGATACAAACTGTATAACCAAACATTTTACTGCAACGTTTACTTCTAAAATACTACAAACCTTTTTCTTCGACTCATTTAATTTATCTCTCTCTTTTTTCTTTTGTTCTTTCCTACTTCAATCAAATGTTTTACTGCTACCTTGTGTGTGTTCACACTTGATTTGGTTTATTTTATTGACATCCAAAACTCTATGGACTTCTATGGCCAAACCGATAAATCATTATGGATATAATTAGAGTTTGTTAGAATACTGTCATCAATAATGAACGGTATCTTTTACACCTTAGAAACATTGAACTTATCCAAGTGCAGATACCCATATATTATCTGTTAGGCTCAGAAAATTTATGAGAGTATGGATGGTAGAAATTTATTTATGTAATCATAATCCTGATCAAGTGATAACAAAATCCGATTTGGTGATCAATATTAACAGTGCATGCTTTTATTCTTGATCACCAGATCGGACCCCACGCATGAGGTGTTATATTTAGAGTTGAAAAGTCTTGAGCGGCTCAACTAACTGATTAAGGACTTTTGAAGTGGTTACTCCACTAGTTTTTCATCCTGTTGCTTGTCTAGTTGATCGACCTGATATTTGACTGGTTGCTTGACCAGTTTCAGGATGTGTTGCTCGACTGGTCATTCAACTAGTACTTCTGATAAACTGGTTACTCAAGTGATCACTCGACTAATAGTCCCATTAATTGTTCAACTGATTTCCCGATTTGTTACTCGACTGATTGCAGCTCAACTGGTTGAACTACTGGTTGTTCTAATAGTTTCTCAACCAAACCTAACGACATGCTCAAAGTAGTTTAATGTGTTACAAGTCTTGATTTGTTGTTTGATTAGTTGACTATTACTTGACTTGTTGCGAAACTGGTAGCTAATATATTGCTTAATTGATCACTCACTTATTAGTCCCATAAATTGTTCCATTGATTGTTTAACTAAAAGCTTGGCTGGTCTGCTAAAGCCAATTAATCCAGAAAATAATACACATGTTATATTTTTAGTCATACTAAAATTTATTAAAAACAAATTTCCTGACTCGGGATTCGAATTCAAGAAGTTGATACTGTTTGCGACGACGAAACCAATGAAGCGATGACAATGTATAAACAACATTTCATATGCATCCGAATAGCATGCCTGAATTCACATAAAATATTTCCCTACAATTCCTCATGTTTATTTCAAATCTATCTTCCCAATCTACTCATGAGAAAATGGAATGTAATCATCGAATACAGATCAAAGTGATTGAAACCTTTTCCTCGATGTTAAGTCGTAATTTGGGTTCAACATGTCAAACTTTTCCTGAAGATGTGATTTCAAGATTGGTTTGATTTTAGTATTTTTGCATTTCGATACCTTGTGCGCCACTCTTATAATCTATTTATTAATGCGTGAAGCAAAATTTTTTACCCTAATAGTCGTTAGACTATTACGCGGACGATGGAGTATCAAATTTGGGACAGCTAAAGTTTACAAAGAGAAGAAATGCATAAAGCTAGATAATATTTTTACAGAGTATGTAGAAACACAGAATATGTGGAAAATATGTATGCATATTTTTATGTCATAAGATAGCAAACAATCAGACGGGTCTCCTGATGGAAAGAGTCAACCATCGCCTATAGACACCAAAGATGTTAATGGTGCGTTACTATCTGGTGGCTAGGTCTAATGTCACATGCATAAGTTTACCGGCTACCTTACCCTCCAAACCGGAACACGACAGCGACAAGCACTGATGCTATTGCGGCAGGAATAGGTAAGGCGGTGGTACCTGACCCGAGCGAGACAATGCAGAACTCTACCACCTAGTAGCCACAATGGTAGTTACTCACATAGCCAATCGGTCGCCTTTTACGACCTGCCTGGCAGAACGGCAGTTGGCCTATTCTACAAAGGAGCCCGGGACCAACACGGGGAATATTTATTTATTTAATATATATTTTGCTGTGTATAATTTAAATGTTAAATAAATATTATAAAAAATTATTGGTAACTTTCGTTAAATGTGTTCGAAGGTATCTGAAAGTACTTTAACCGACAAATATGTCTGGCATAGTTTTTTTCGAATTCACAAAAAGCCTAATTAAAAGATGAAATAAAAATCAAGTTGCTAAAAATATCTTTTTTGCAAATGTTGTATACTGCACAGTAGTGAATAACCACAAACGCTCTGCTAGACTCGCAGGCCCGGTATCGCCATTTGACGAAATTATATATTTTGGCAATTCCAATCTTTTATAAGGACCTTCCCAAAATTCGTCGCCAGCTCCCAGTCTAACCGGTTTCGCATATTAACACAACATCAGGACTTGTAACTAAACAAGTAGAAGTTTAGATCGATTCGTGTAATTTTTTCACAGATATTATTATTATCTTAAAAAACATTCATTTGAAACTGCGTTTGACTTTATCTACGGTTAAAGCCTTCTCAACTCAAAGTCTTTCAAACTCAGAGAGATCTTTATAGTCAATGATCAAATTGAGTCATAGTTTGCTTATCAAAGTATTATTTGTCTAATAGATATTTATTTTATAGGTATATTAATAAATTTACGGTGAAAGAATATATAATTACGTGAAGCGATAACTTTGGATCCCCTTTCAAGAAATATACGCAATACGCGTATACGCAAAATACCAGATTCCTCAAAGCGCGCGCTTTGAGGAATCTAGTATTTTGCGTACTTAAAAGTGTTTATAATACAAATAAATTTTATAAAATCGTTTTTTTTTATTAATCTTAACTGTCACATACTAATAGCCATCGACCTAATAGCGGTTCTGAAGACACGATTTAAAAGTGGTGAGGTAAATATCAAAACAAAAATATAGATGGGCTATTTTTTTTGTTTAAGCATAATCTTTATATTAATACTTGGAGCAAAAACTTTGTATTCTTTTTATGAGTATCACATAAAGACTTTTGGCTAAAAAAAATTAGTTGACAAACTAGTGAATCGTATATTTTTAATATAGATACATATTATATTAAAAGTAGCTTATCCCGTTTATATCCAATGTTATTTATTATGTTTATTAATATTATTTCCAATGTGTTGGAAATAAATATACCTCATCTCACCGGATTACAATCAAATTATATATTTTTCTTTGCATCGATTTTCAAGGATATTTGCTTAAATTTAAATTTTAATGAAACAACCCTTATGCTTAACTGCAGCGAATGGCAATGTTAGTTAAAACCGACAAACTATTGCTGTATTTTGGAGCTCGCCAAATGTGCGGTTACTTTGTTTAAATAGCATACGACATTCTGTGAATTTACCAACATATTGCCCGAAGTACAATCACTGTAATATTACAGGGCTGTGCTATATATATATATATATATATATATATATATATATATATATATATATATATATATATATATATATGTAGGAAGTGGGTCAGATATGATAAATAAAATGCGGATGTGGTAATATAACAACTCTTTATATTTTGTTCAACTTGTATCAAATAAACATCATAAAATCACTATTAAAGCTTTCCATCACTAATGACTAGTTCTGGTTTAACAATTCCAAGTAACTTAATTATTCCTTATTACAAATAAGTCATAATTTAAGCAATAGATAGTCAATTATAAATTGTACTGCGACTAATTTATAGTTGACAATAATAATTAACTTGTTTGCACAAATTAATTATCCGAGAGTCAAGGATAAGCTACTAGCAAGATACAACAAGTGTACCGAGCCACGCCAGAGCCTAGACTGCCTTATCGGCGGGCGCTCAGAGCCTTTTATACAGGTAGCAAAACAAGTTGAGTAGTAGGGATATCGAACGATGCGCTTGCCGGCCCAGGCCGTGCATTTGTTGTTTACACTTTACAATATTCGAGCATTTGACGACGCGGACGCCGTCACGGCCATACTGACATGCACACGTCCTCGTGTGCGAATCTTTATACATCTGAGGACAATGAACGCCTCGTTCATCCTGACATATCTTTTAGAAAACTAAACATAATCTTTTTTTTTTACAACTCTATAATTAGCGTGATCTTTTAGCGAAATGTTACAATATTGTGCTGGTCCGGTAACCCCTTCAGCAACTACAACTATTAAACTTTTCTCGTTAGTTTTGAAACCGGAGACTGGATCCTACTAAGCTAGGAATCCCTCTCATCAGTTAAAAAAACCAGAGACTGGATTGTACTAAGCTCCCTCTCATCAGTTAAAAAACCGGAGACTGGAATGCACTAAGTTCTCTCTCATCAGTTAAAAACCGGAGACTGGAGTGTACTAAGCTCCCTCTCATCAGTTTAAAACCGGAGACTTGAGTGTATTTTAAGCTCCCTCTCATCAGTTAAAAACCGGAGACTGGAGTGCACTAAGCTCCCTCTCATCAGTTAAAAACCGGAGACTGGAGTGCACTAAGCTCCCTCTCATCAGTTAAAAACCGGAGACTGGAGTGTACTAAGCTCCCTCTCATCAGTTTAAAACCGGAGACTGGAGTGTGCTAGGCCGGAAATCCCTTTAGCTAATGTGCTAGACCGGAAATCCCTTTAGCTGAGAGTGCTAGACCGGAAATCCCTTTAGCTGACAGTGCTAGACCGGAAATCCCTTTAGCTGACAGTGCTAGACCGGAAATCCCTGTAGCTAATGCTAGACCGGGTTGCAATCCCTGTAGCCAAAAGGCTAGACCGGAATGAACCCCTTTAGCTGAGTCATTGGACCGGACACTCCCTTCAATGACTCTAATCTTCCTACATTTTTTGTCAATCCTACATTTTTTTGTCAATCCTACATTTTTTTGTCAATCCTACATTTTTTTTGTCAATCCTACATTTTTTTTGTCAATCCTGCATCTTTTGTCAATCCTGCATCTTTTGTCAATCCTGCATCTTTTGTCAATCCTACATCTTTTGTCATTCCTGCATTTTTTGTCAATCCTGCATATTTTGTCATTCCTGCATCTTTTGTCAATCCTGCATATTTTGTCAATCCTAAATTTTTTGTTAAATTATTTCTTTTACTTTTTCTTACATTGATTTCTTTTCATAGTTTTATAAGACTCCCATTTCCTTTCATTATTTTTTTTTCTTTTTTTTTTTACTTATATTTATCATTTTACTACATTTTTTCGTTTACTTTATATCGTATTTTTTTTGCTGATGATGCAGGCTCATAAACAGTGGCATTAGTTATTACAAGATTAGAGAATCTCCTTCGCAGGTATTCCGAAGATATTAAAAACTCTGACTGTTATAACTATTTACAATATACACTGCATTTCTATCAATATTGTTTGGACTTTTTTTTTTAGTTTTATGAACAAGATCATTATCATGAGTATACGCCGTCACGTCATCCTTGTTATAATTTTCATATAGGTACCTCAAGAAACCCTACAGGAATATGGGGAACTTTGCAGAGGCTATCATGGGCGCACTTGTTTTCTAAAATTGCGGTAACTTTTAAGGAACCCTTATATTTTGAGTTAAGTTTCGTTTAGTGACGTTCTACATTCCTAACAAAGACAAAGTCACCTACACTAAAAGGTTTAACCTTTCATTACCTCTACTCAACCATAAAATGTCCGATTGGGCTGATTTTTTTATTCTATTGGATACACTGGATCTTCAAAGCTTGTAGATACTTTTGCGAGTTTTTGTTAGTTGCCGAATGTCAAACCTAATGCTGTTGCTGCTGTTGTTGAGCGCGTGTTAAATATTACCTAACCGCTTTTGCCATGATTTGTCAGAGAATTATACTGCGCTATCATTATTAAACCCTACAAGATTCGCATCACATATTCGGACCGACTGTTAGCTGTATATGTGCCTGTCGCAAGAAGATGTAAATCTGTATTTTTTTCTTTTTTTATTATTAGTTTGAGTTTAGTTGGTAATAAACTTTAAGATTATTTATTAATGATCTTCAAAGGGTCAACTAATTCGATTTCAGCTCGACGAATTTAAGCCCGACGGTTTTAATTCAATTGGTTGTCAATTGTTTTCAAGAATATCTACCAAGCGCTCTCTATCTTTACCTACAAGGTCAGTGTTTACCATACTCTCGCTAGCAGATTTTGAAACTGAGCAGGATTGTGTTTAAGTATTGCTAAGCATTAACCTGTTGTCGCTTTGTTCCTATTCTACATTGGTCCAAAATTTTGCGGCCTAATGAAACATTAAGACTTATCAGGTCAAACGTGAAACTACCTCCAAATTTAAATTTTGCCTTGTGGTTAAGCATTTGATTTGTTCAGTGGAAACTACAGTAAAACAGGCCATTTAGAGATTCTTGTTCATAAAACCGTTCTCTTACAAAGGAATCACAACAGATTTATTTGATATGGCTTTACTCTAAACCAGACTCAAATATAAAAGATAATTAAATTCTACTTAGTGTAATGCACCATGTAACGTTCTGGAACATATGTTGACTGGTTTTCTGTTTTTCGGAACTCGAAGTGGCAACTTCTTTCTTCTTGTAGCGCATCGGACAAATGGAAGCTTTGTGGCTGGGCCGGGGTCACAACATACATAGCAGACCACTGGTGGTCGGCCACTGGACACGCCACCAGAGATAGTGGTAGATGACCTGCTTTCCCTGCAAGCAAAAAATATTTGAGATAAATTTCTGTTTATCACGACAATCGTTGTCACGATGTTCAATTCTATCACAAAGATTTCAACTTCCTCGAAATGCAGTGGTGCTCTTAAATCGGTTCATATCTACGTCTAAAAGGATATAGTTTGCCAAGACAGCAGTTTGTGAAGTAGGTGACGGCATGACTCTTAAGTGAGTGAGTAGGTACAATGTTTTGATCTACCCCGTCTAATTGTTTCTTTTTTTATAATAATTTTACTTAAGGCACACCATCTAGTAAGGTACACCACAAAAATGCTATGAGACAGATGAAGTGTCTTTGGAACGACAGAAGCATCTCATTAAAAACCAATCAGAGGCTGGTTCGTACGCTGGTGTCCTCCATATTTACGTACGACGCAGAGTCATGGACACTAAGAGCTGCAGACAGACGTCGCATTGATGCGTTTGAAATGTGGTGCTGGAGGAAAATGTTACGTATCCCTCGGACAGCACACAGGACCAACGCCTTCATACTAAAACAACTTGGAGTAAAGACCAGACTGTCTGCTAGGTGCCTTCAAAGAATTCTATAATACTTCAGCCACATCTCTAGAAAGCAAGGAGACAATCTCGAAAAGCTATTCATGACCGGAAAAGTAGAAGACAAAAGACAACGTGGTCGTACTCCTATGCGATAGTCAGACCAGGTTTGCACCAATCATATGTCTAAAATGTTTTATGATGCTCTGCACGCCGCTGAAGATAGAGTCCAATGGCATAATATTGTGCTATCAAGAACAATCTAATGAGGAGGTTACGACCCTCAGTAATGAAGAATACGAAGCTAGGAGGAGGACACCAGTTAGTCATATCGTCTGCTTCATCAGAATCAAAGTATATCAACTTAAGAGGAGTAGATGCATTTACAGAACGTGAATTAATATTTTCTGCTATTTTTCAAAGAATAGTTTCCATACCACAAGTGAAAAGAGACATTTACTGCTCTACACAATTAACCGAAATAGTTTGATGCTGAAGTGGGAGTGAATCCGATCCCACTTCTGATGTAGGAAGTGGGTCAGATATGATAAATAAAATGCGGATGTGGTAATATAACAACTCTTTATATTTTGTTCAACTTGTATCAAATAAACATCATAAAATCACTATTAAAGCTTTCCATCACTAATGACTAGTTCTGGTTTAACAATTCCAAGTAACTTAATTATTCCTTATTACAAATAAGTCATAATTTAAGCAATAGATAGTCAATTATAAATTGTACTGCGACTAATTTATAGTTGACAATAATAATTAACTTGTTTGCACAAATTAATTATCCGAGAGTCAAGGATAAGCTACTAGCAAGATACAACAAGTGTACCGAGCCACGCCAGAGCCTAGACTGCCTTATCGGCGGGCGCTCAGAGCCTTTTATACAGGTAGCAAAACAAGTTGAGTAGTAGGGATATCGAACGATGCGCTTGCCGGCCCAGGCCGTGCATTTGTTGTTTACACTTTACAATATTCGAGCATTTGACGACGCGGACGCCGTCATATATATATATATATATATATATATATATATATATATATATATATATATATATATATATATATATATATATGACGCAGTGAAATTGTCAGTACCGTTAGATTATAATCTACCTAAGTGATATTAAAATTTAACTGCTAACCTAACCTAACCAAATTAAAAACTCTCTAGGTAGATTATAATCTGACGGCTATTGACAATTTCACTGCGACATATATATAAATAAATCTTCACGGGATAAATTACACTTACTTATCTAACCCCAAAATAAGCAAATTATTTGCTTGTGTTATGGGTGTTAGTCAACGATACTAATACATAAAAATATGTATATAAATTCTGGTATATATTTAATAAACACCTAAACTCGGAAATACAAACATTTATGCTCATCACACCAATGCCTGTCCCCGTCGGGGATCGAACCCGAGCCCCATCGATTGCGTAGTCAGGGTCACTAACCACTCGACCAACGGGGCGGTTGTTTAGTCCGCGTTATTGTGATGGGGAACTTCGGAACCCTACATTGCGCGTGGCCCGAACTTTGCTAATTTTTGATTATTACCATAGATATACAGCTTTATATATACTCACAGATTATTACACTATTCGCTGAGGTGTACTATGTGGTTAAGCAATATTTTCTTTTTATTAATTTACTAGCCTTTGCCCGCGGCTTCACTCGCGTTAAATTCATTTTAGGGAAGTGGGGGGGGGGGGGGTTAGAAAGAGACAAAAAGTAGCCTATGTCACTCTCCATCCTTTCCACTATCTCCACTTAAAAGTCACTTCAATTCGTCACTCCGTTTTGCCGTGAAAGATAGGCAAACAAACACACACACACTTTCCCATTTTTATACATTGGTATGGATATTTTATAGATTTACTAGCGTTACTTTGCGGAAATCCATTGTTCAGACGAAGAAAACTAGTTATTTTGCAATTTTCCGCAAACTTTAAGTGTACTTTTGCAATGTTACTGAAAAGAAAAACATATAAAAGCGGTGTAATAAATGGAACAAACTTACCGTAGGTCTGAAAATAATGAAGACCACAGCGGCACAGTTATCCACCCTCGTCCACCACACTTTATACCACGACAGCACCAAACACAAAAGCACACAATTGACGCACTTAACGCACTTTCACTTCGCAACCGAAGCATCTTCAGGAGACACGAGCACTCCTCGACTCAGAGAGCCTCGGTAGCACTACTACACTCAACGAGAGCCGCGGTAGTATTACTACACTCAACGAGAACCGCGGTAGTACTACCGCGGCTCTCGCTGAGTGTAGTAGTGCTCGTGTCTCCTGAAGATGCTTCGGTTGCGAAGTGAAACGCGCGTTGAGTGCGTCAATTGTGTACTTTTGTGTTTGGTGCTGTCGTGGTATAAAGTGTGGTAGACGAGGGTGGATAACTGTGCCGCTGGGGTCTTCATTATTTTCAGACCTACGGTAAATTTGTTCCATTTATTAAACCGCTTTTATATGTTTTCCTTTTTAGTAACATCGCAAATGTACACTTAAAGTTCGCGGAAAATTGCAAAATAACTAGTTTTCTTCATCTGAACATTGTTATGGATTGTTTACTTAGAACCATAAACTATCGTGTCTTTTAATATGTACCATCTTTTACCAGTCAGCCTGTATATTATATTGGTATCATTGAATTAACGCTCATACCACAAACGAAAAATTGCTTACTTTGAAGAAGAAGAAAGAGAGAGCCATCTTCTTGTTTGCTATCTTATGGATATCTTACCGACCGCCTCGTTGATCGAGTGGTTAGCGACCCTGACTATGCAATTGACGGGGCTGGGGTTCGATCCCCGACAGGGACAAGCATTTGTGTGATGAGCATAAATGTTTGTATTTCCGGGTTTGTGTGTTTATTTAATATATTCCACTACTTATATATGTATTTCTATGTATTAGTATCGTTGACTATACACAACACATCGTTGACTATACACAACACAAGCAAATAATTTGCTTACTTTGGGGTTAGATCAGTGTAATTTGTCCTGTGAATATTTATTTATTTATGATATAAAAAAGGTCAGGTGAAAAGAAAGACAGAGGATTTGAATGCTAACGCTTGTGACATATATGTATAAGTAGTTCTGCACCATCTATGTAAGTTCTTATGAACTTTATTATTATTCATGCATTTTATCCCGTGTATCACCCCTACTACTTCATTTAAACAAAATGAATTGTGAGTTTCAAGTAAACCAGATTAAATTTTCCATTTTTTAGAGAATGGTTTCTATAAGAAGTAGGCAACCCTACGTTATATAAGAAAACTTTGTATTAAATTTCATATTTCTAGATTCACTAAGGTTGCGCTGCTCTCAGTCAGTCACTCGATTAATGTGAAAGCGGTTATGCAATGCAGCTGATCTGAAAATGGGAAAATACGGGTCTAGAAAACTTGGACAGAAATCGGATATAACTATACTATTTCCAATCCGAAACTATGAAACAAGAAAAAATAAGCGTTCCATATCAAAGCAATTTCGTTTATACACAGAGCAACAGCAAAACGTTACGTTTTCTTTCAATTGATATTAATTTTTGGCACTGCTATTGTATGTTTACAGCATTTTTATTTACTACAATGCGGACGCTCAAGAATAAGGAAAGTAATCGAACAAAGTAACTCTAAATTATTGCATAAGCTTTTTTTAAGATTTAATTGGAATAGGCGATTGTCTTCCATCGCACCTAGTGGAAAGTTTCGATGAAAAGAAAAAATCATCCCAAAGAAACCTATTCATTCTACTCTTACTCTTTTATACAGATAGTTCTACGACTACTTCTTCAACATAATTTTACGAATTTCGAACAGCTGTTGTGCGCAAACGTTATTAGTTTCTTATTAAGGCGAGGTATTTCGACGCGCGTCAATTCTATAGAAAATGGGTGGCGCGGCATGTTCTGAAACCGCTGGGAAACGTGTTAATTTTCGGATAAATAAATATAGGACATCAGCTCAAAACTAAAATTTAGCACATTCTTTTTTGTATTTACAACTAAATATCACCATATAAAAATCATGTGGAAGATTAGAATTATTATTAACAAATTATTTGTTTTAGAGATTTTTTTAGCCTGTTTTCGGAATTTTATATGATCGAGTAAAGTTCATTATATCATGTAATGAATTAGCACATTCTTTAGATAATATCTTCGGGTATATCGTGTAATTTTTGTAAAATTGTTATTTAACAATCAATACAAAAAAACGTGATTAAACAAACCAGTTTTTTCCCGTTTGTCGCGATGCCTCGACTTAAGTAGACAATATATATACAATGCAATTATAAATTTCAAAAGTCATAATGCCGTAGTATCTTTGCCTAGAAGCAACGATGCTACGGCTGCATCGGTATAATATTAACCTAAAAGTTATTTTAAAAATATGAAGTAAGTTTGTTGCAAGCAACATAATTTTGTTGTTGTGAAGCTGTAATATTTGGAAACTTGACTCGATTTCGATTTTTGAAACAGCATTTGGCGCAGCTTTTTAAGTTTTAAAATATTTGAAAGCATTGTTTCAAAATTTTCCGTCAACGATTACTATCTGTTCGATAAACCGATTTTGATGCAATTTGGGATATTGAACGCATAGTCTGCGACAAGTTGAAAAGTGTCTAAAATAGAGATACTGCTCTTAAAATTATGTGCAACAGCTTACTGGATCCGGAATAACGCCTAGAAAAATGTGCTAAAAGCGTGTATTAGCACATAAAAAATTGCAAAAGATATAAAGATAACAAAAAATTGCATTTTGTTTTTTGCCAATATTTCATAAATTATTTATATTTAAGAAATTTAAAAAAAAGCTTCGAAAAGAATTTCCAAGAAAAAACTTTCAAACCCTGAACCCTATCTCTATTATTTATAATTTTAATTTAACGCTGAAAATGGGTTTCCGCACGACATATTTAGGTTGCGCGCACGGCCTCTAAATCGAGTACGACACGACACGACATGACACGACACGACACGAAATTGATTTATTTAAAGTATTGAATATTATTTTTTAAATTTGAAAAAAATATGGTGTATTTTGAACACTATAAATAATTTATTTCCGTTGGAAATTTTACTTAAAATTAATTTTTCAACAAGTTAAACGATTGTTAACTAACAAAATTTTCTCGTACTTCCGTCTTAATTGTAAATGAAAAAAATATTTAAATAATAACATAAAAATTTTTCGCTTCGTGAAGCCTTTCTTTTATACATACTTAACAATATCACGCCATAAAAGTTTAAAAAATATTCATACTTTGCTTATAATAATTATTGTACTTTTACAAAAACTCAAAAATCCACGTAATGTTGTTTGTAAAGATTTTTTAATTTTGTAAACATACAAACACATACAGACATACTGACGTTATCGCGAAAATAGTCTTCTTATCTACATACGTAGCAAAAAGTTAAAAAGAAATCACAGCAGTTTCACAGAGTACTGACGATAAAGTGTAAGCTAATTATTCATAGTGTAAACATTTGAAAGAAATCTTAATTATAAGAAATTAAGATATGTAACATTGCGTAATAAAGATAGTGGCGCAGTGAAACACTGGTTCCATTTAGATTACCACAAGGGTTTATTGTAGACAGCAACTCGAATGCACGACCGGAATATTGAAAAGCTTTCGGGCCACTCTTATTAATGTTGGAAGAATAATAAATATGGAAATTAAAGAATGTAATTTAATTGATACCAAATAAATTACATCTGACATTGAAACATGTGAATAAATAACCGAAAACCAAAAAAAAAAACTATCATCGCGCCAATACCCTTGCAGAGTAGCTAGGGTTTAATCCAATGTCTATAAACTTTCCGGTTCACCACAATTCATGGGTTCGTTAGGTGGCGGTCCCACAGTCCCATCGTCGTATTTTACTGATCCAATAACAAAGAACCGAGAGCTTCACATGTTTATTTGAAGCACAAGCCTATTAAGGCACCACCGCCAGACGTGGAATGTTATTGGTTTTGGAATTTCAATTAAAAACTCGAAAAGCCTCAAAAACATACAAGCTTCACCGGGGAATAGAACCCGGCACCTCATGATTTGAGCCGAAAGTACCTTTGATCGCGAGTATAAAAAATATTGATATTAACTAATCCTAAAAACTTTGATTTTAATTATTTTTGTGTTTTAGCACTCACCCCGTGCTTGGGAAAAAATTTAAAAACATCAACGATAAACTTATTTAACTAGTTATACGTAGGTATACCTAGCGGTTACTACAATCGACTAAATCGATCGCCGCTTTGAATCTGTCGACACTAGTTCAGTGGTAGAGCGACTCGGCTTGAGGGTGCGTCGCAGGTTCAAATCCCGCGTGTCAAAAATTTTTCTTTGTTGTTTTTACTTTGATTTTGGAGCACATTTTAAATCCGAAAATTCCTATTTACAACAAAAATAGGAATTACGAAGTCATAGGTGATTAGAGAGCCAGCGTTTTAAAAAACTATCTCATTCCTAATGCTATAATTCACAGAAATGAAAAAAAAGTTATATTCTACCTTTGTAATATTACCGTGTGTACCAGCCACATTTATAAGTAAATACTATTGTAAAAGTAATTTCAAAAATTAGTCCGACTTTAATTATCCCACCCATATCTCCCCCCATATCTCAAAAACTACAAAATCGGTTTTGGTAACCTTAGACTGTTCCCTATGTTGGAATGTACCTGATTTAAATCAAAAAATTACCTCGATATGACTTTTAGTTCTCTAAAAATACGTGAACAAAACGAGCACAAAAGCACAAACTCACAAGCACACAAAAGCACAAACTTACAAACGCACAAACGTAGAATCGTACTCATGATAACGTACATACGTACACACTATAATGTACAAACGTACATACGTACAGACGTACAGACGCACAGACGCGCAGACGCGCAGACGCGCAGACGCGCAGACGCGCAGACGCGCAGACGCGCAGACGCGCAGACGCGCAGACGCGCTGACGCGCAGACGCGCAGACGCGCAGACGCGCAGACGCGCAGACGCGCAGACGCGCAGACGCGCAGACGCGCAGACGCGCAGACGCGCAGACGCGCAGACGCGCAGACGCGCAGACGCGCAGACGCGCAGACGCACAGACGTGCAGACGTGCAGACGTCAAAAAAAAGTAAATGAAGCGATTAGTTTCGAATGATAGAGACGTTACGCCACATTCACAAGTATTCCAAGTTATTCTCGAAACCTGAATACAAAAGTAATATATTATATTCAATGGTTATATTTATTGAAAAATATTTGAAATTACCACGGATTAAATGGACATGCCTTTCAAGACAATTTCTTAGTCTGTCAGCGTAGCTTGCACTAACACACAGAAATATCGAGTTATTATATTATTTACCAATGAAATAAAATTTTCGACGGTAATTTTTAATTGAAACCTTGTCATCTCATTCAGTAAGATAAAACAGTACAGTATGGTTTATTTCTTTTTTTCACAATATAACCTACAAATGTATGAAATTTTTTGCAGTAATAGGAGCGTTTGCTCATATGCGCGACAATAGTTTCCTTCCCAATGGCGTGTCTATTAGTATTCATGTGGTCTGTGGAAATTACATAATATTTTTATGTTTATATATTCAAAGAGTTCTAATAGAAACATACTACAGTCTAAGGATCTACTCAAATTCAAATATTGTGTGTAATTTAAGGCCCTAATTTTTCCGGATCCCCTTTGATAAATAGACCACCATATTACGCAAAGCAGTTACAAACAGTCGAACGATTTACTGTCACTACAATTATAACTACTAATTACTAGATAAAGTTCTGCAATGTCTCGCTCGATTTTGTTGCCATTGACTTATAACTAACTAATATCTGGTCGACTGAGCTTTGCTCGATTTTTTACATACCGATTCCTTGACCCATATCTTGGGACCTTGGGAATTTTTCACATACCCATATCTTGGGAACCAAGCTTTTCTTGGACCTGGAACCTTGATAAATCGATTCCTTGACCCGAAAAACCCCTTTTGTGACCCCCGAATTTGTGACTTTCATGAAAATCGTTGGAGCCGATTCCGAGATTTCAATTATATATATATATATATATATATATATATATATATATATATATATATATATATATATATATATATATATATATATATATATATATATATAAACAAAAGCACAGCCCTGTAATATTACAGTGATTGTACTTCGGGCAATATGTTGGTAAATTCACAGAATGTCGTATGCGTCGTATATATATATATATATATATATATATATATATATATATATATATATATATATATACACATATATATATACATACAAGAATTGCTCGTTTAAAGGTATTAGATTAGGCGGCAAAGTTCCATAACATCTCGTAATGTTTCGCTTAGGTACTATCCTTTTACTTATTCCGGTTGCAATAGTATCAATCATTGTCAGTGTAGTATTTTGGTTCGAAAGGAAAATAGCCGGTAAATTTTTAATTTATTTAATTACCGTCTCACCACATGGATAGAAACGCGTCATGAACATCTTTGGTGTCTAAGTGATGGTTGTCGCTATCCGCCAGGACAGCAATCTGCTTGTTTGCTATCTTATGAATTAAAAACCTTTAAACCTGTTCAAATCAGACATTTAACTCTCTAAAACTCAATGTTGCGGTAATTCAAACAAAATATCATATTTGACAGTATTATGGTTATCAAAATTATCCTAAAGTTAAAAATCCTTACTAATTTTGAGAGAACAAACTTTTATAAAATAAAGGTAAACAAAAATAAGCAATAAAGAAACTGGCGCTGAGAAACGCTGGTGACATATAGATTACCAAAAGGGTATGGTTTGGAGAACCTCAAACTCGTGACCGGAATATTAAAGAACTTGTGCTTTTTCGTTTTACTGCTATTTATATTGGAAAATATAAGTATGGAAAGTAAATTACTTTTCTCGATACTTATAAAAGTTAGAATATCGAACATTTTAATATCTTTATCTATTATTATACATCGTTAAAAGCTGAAAACACTTTGTAAGAGTTAATATAGATACTTCCACCACTGTCAGTACATAACTTTATACATAAAAGTTTGCCAGATGTTAATTGAGTTATAAAACCGTGTATTTTCTTTTCTCCCCGTCGCTTGATGTTGTTTCTTCTGAATTAATTACTACGAAGTTTGTGAAACTGAATAATAATGTATTTACAATTTAAAAATGAAACATTTATTGTTATATAAGAAAGTTTATTAAATTCTTCATTTAAGTAAATTTATTGATAATAATAATAATAAATATACATAAAATAATAATTCTTCATTCAAGTAAATTAATAGATAATTGTGTTTATTTTAAAATAAAATAAATTTACTGTTATCCCAGAAAAAGTTACATCACACAATAGACATTTATTATCCATTGCTGTATATATTTGTTCTATAGAAAAGAATAAAAAATTGTTCTATAGAAAAGAAGAAAAAGATAAGTAATAAAAACAAAACAATGATTTTAATTTTTTCTTGTTTCCCGTCATTGTATCGGCCTCGGCCATCGCAAGAACTTTTTATGTTTTTTAAGTTAGATATTAGATAGCAAACAAGCAGATGACTCTCCTGATGGAAAGAGAAACCATCGTCTATAGACACCTAAGATGTTAACAGTGCGTTGTTATCCGTGCGGCGGGGTGGTAATGAAACATGCATAAATCTACCGGCTACAAACCCTCTAAAAGAACACGACAATAATTAATGGCGCATCGTTGCTATCCATGTGGTGAGATGGCAATGCTACATGCATGTCTACCAGCTACCTTACACTCTAAACCGGAACACGACAGTGACAAGCATCAACGCTATTGCGGCAGGAATAGGTAAGGACTAAGGCCGTGGTACCAAATACCCGGGCGAGACGTTGCAGAACTCTACCGCCTAGTAGTAGTGACACGTATAACCAATCCGTCGCCTCTTACGACCTGCCTGGCAGTACGGCAGTTAGGCTGTTCTTCAAAGCAGTCCGGACTAACACGGGGAAAAAGACATATATAACTGCATATGACAACTATAATAACTTATAACGACTGTCAATTAATATTCAACTAGATGGTAGAGATCCACAGCGCCCACGTTTGGTACCCTGCTGATTTTTCTATTCCTGCCGCAATAGCGCCAATTCCTATTAGTGTCAGTCACTGTAGGCTTGCTGTGTGGTACTGAATTCTCTTTGCTTACCTCATAAGAGATTTAACGTGAAGGTATGTATGTAAATTACTAAAAAAGAAGAAATTTAAAAGCACCTTAACTATACCTGTCATGTTTTATTTTCAACCGACGAAAAAACGGATGTTATTATCATTATATTAGAGGTATGTAATATGGATATGTTACATACCTCTAATATATACAAATATGTTGGAATTAGATATTATTTGAGCTTGATAATCTATTTAGGCGTCTAAGTACTTGAACTAAATTTCGTAAGTGTAAGGAGTAGGCAGAGGTACAACAAGTGCACCCACGTTTAGACGAACATACTTGGTCCCATAATGTGACAGGTGCCAAGCCTATCGCCAACCGGGCACTGTCCAATCCCAGGCAATGTTGTTTTTATCAGAAAACTGAAAAAACCCATTTTTGAATTGCCCGATCCAGGAATCGAAACCGGGACCTCATGAACTCCAATACCGGACCACAAGACCACAGAAGCGATAAGTTTATATAGGTTTGTATGTTTTTCAAGGAATTAAAAACCATATAGACATAATTCTTTTGATTTAAAGCAGGTATATACTGCCACGTACCAACACGTACCAACTTAGGGAACAGTCTAATTTTTATAAGTAATTTTGGTGATATAAGTATAGTTGATATTTGAAGTCGGTTTAAATTTTTAAATTACTATTATATTTTTCACTTGATTGTCCTACCTTTATCCTAAAATTGTCAACGAGTCTTTTCTACAAATAATCTTAATAAGTAAAACGTCAAGGTAAGGCCGTTTTGACAGACAGCTGAGACTTCAAAAGTCTTTGAATAATTATTACCTGACAACTGTGAATACTGTCGTGTCAACTGTGAATAAAATGATTAGGCTGGAAACATTGTAATGTTTCCAGCCTAATCATTTTATTTTTATAAATGACCTTTGTTGTGTTCGGTTCTTACCTTTAATTGAACTTAAAGTTTTAAGGTGATTTAATTTTGGGACTTAGAGTGTTGTATTAATAGTTGAATTTAGAAAAATATGAACGTATTTTTGACGGGTAAAATACAGTGACGTCACCTACTGTAACAGCTGTTAAAACTACAATATTCACATAGTAAAATTATTAATTGTGATATATCGCCTGTGGCCAAATTTCGACCATAGAATAAACAATAAAATCCTTTTTGAGTGACTTTAGTCATAAAGTAAATGTTGTACATGTGTATATGTTATATGTATATATATATATATATATATATATATATATATATATATATATATATATATATGGGTCTCCTGATGGAAAGAGTCAACCATCGCTTATAGACACCAAAGATGTTAATGGTGCGTTGCTATCTTGTGGCGAAGTCTAATGCCACATGCATAAGTTTACCGGCTACATTACCCTCCAAACCGGAACACGACAGTGACAAGCACTGACACTAGTGCGGTAGGAATAGATAAGGCGGTGGTACCAGAGCCGGGCGAGACAATGCGGAACCTATAAAATAAATGGTATAAAAATAAGACAAAAGATTTTTATCGTTACTTTTTATTTGACATTATTAAATTAAAACCTTAAACAAAATAGAATAGATAACTACGTGCTTTCTTACATTAACAGACTTTTATAACCTGAATTCAGAATGATCTCGATTTTCTTTGTGAAAAGGAGGCAACAGTTGTTCATGACGGGTATTGTGCAATTGTTTGAAGAAAAAAGAAACACAATTTCTTTCCCTATAGAATATTTTTAAACTCGATGAGCGATCTCACTATATTCAAAAGGTCAAACTCGGAGAATAAACGAAAGAAAATATGACCGGAAAATTGTATTTTATTAAAAACAAAAACATTCTGTTTTGAAAGCGATTTCTCTTTGTTTAAGATTCTAACTTTGTATAAGAACACAGGAAATATTTTATAAGATGTTTCAAGCAATGACTCTATTTGAGTGGAATTTTTTTTACAGATTTTTTTACAGAAGAGGGGGCAAACGAGTCGGGCATTTGATGGCAAGTGATCACCACCGCCCGTGGACATAGATCTTGCAGTCAGTTGTCGGTTAAGAATGAGTGAGCTCATTTATTGGAGGAGGAGGTCATATAAGTCTTATCTGTTCGGAAAGACACCCATCGGTAACTGATTTTAAGGTGCTGATCGACGGGTGAGCCTATATATATCGCGGCCTTAAAGAACACCGCGCCGGTTTTTCGTTGGTGCTGATACACGGACGAGCCTATGCCGCGGTCGTAATGGTCTAAGAGCCTTCGACACAAAACTTTGTCCCATAAGACCACCGGATGGTATGCACATAATTAGACACGTCATTATTGGGGGGATACAACATTATTATGCTGCAATGTAAAAAACCTGGCGGTGCTACGTATAAATAAAAAAAACACCCGATTTCCAGTATGATAAGGCTATCAAATTTTTATCCATTCTATTGAAAACGGCTAAAAAATCTATTGAAAATGGCTAAAAAGCGTACAAAAAAAAGGTATATTCATGCCCGTATTACCAAAGAGGTAGGCAGAGGTACAACAAGGACATCCACAATTAGCTGAATGTACTTAGTGTCACATTGTAGTAAGTAGCAAGCTATCGCCAACCGGCAAATATTGCCCGAATCGAGAACCGAGAATCGAATCTGGGACCTCATTTAGTCAACACCGGCACCGGATTACTAGAACGCTAGACAGTGATGATTCGAACAATATTACATAAAATATGTGATGTCATTTGTCTAAACGATCAGTAAACTTATTCGTACCTGACCGTAGCATGGGTATTCAATCAGTAGCAATCGAAAGAAACAGAATAATTGTTGACAAAATCGATTAGAAACGTTAACTTTAGCTGTGCGGTGGGCAACCTTCAATCGCTGCAGCAACCACTTTCTCCGCTGATTCGAAAATGCAGTAATGGTTTTTCTAACACAGAAATTAATGATCTTTCAGATGAGCTTTTGTTTTTTGGATAGGTCGCTCATACTAGATACCTCTTCTTTTACTGCTGCCACTGATAAGGCCAGTCACGGAGACATGCAGCACTGCATTTTCGGATAGTCTTACCTCTCCCCTATATTGAGGAATAAACGAAATTTTGGTGGTCTTATTGTACTAGAAATTGGATATTTTGTATTTAATTTTTTAACCTTTTTAATAGTGCCACCAGGTTTTTCCCATGGGCAAATCCATTTCGTAGTTCCCCATTAATGACGTGTCTAATTATGTATTTTCCATCCGATAGTCTTATGGGAATAGGTTTTATGTCGTGGGCTCCTTTACTATAACGATTTACATATAACTACATATTGTGTGTAAAATAATATCTCATGAATGAAGGGTAATGTTCATTTTTATTCATTTAAAGTATTTCTGAATCATATTATTCAAAAACTATTAAATTTCTGCAATCCTCCGCAATGTAAACTTTAGCTGAACCAACTTCACATCTATAAAAAATAACCTTTCTATCGTGTTAATTAGAAGCACAATCGAATGAAAATTAAAAGACTTAAACTTTTTAGACTTGTCCCCTAGACCACATGGCAAAAGTAACGAGTAAGTACTTTGAAAGTACCTATTTGAGTCTGTAACAGGTAGTTACGTTATGCGATGAAGGAGAGATGAGTTGGCCTTATGGGCCGTCATAGCTTCACTGGTTGGAGTGCTCAGCCAGAATTTAAAGGTGTGGGGCTGTACACCCTCCGCCCTAAAGGTGTCTCCTGCGAGACCGAACCTCGGCTTAGGATGGGGTCGTGATTTGCTGTAAAAGGGCTAGTGGCATTGTTTTGTCTGTCGGCTGATCCTTGCCCTTGGGGTCGGTTTGCCGAAGGGTGAAACAGGGGTCCTCATTGCCGCTGGCGGCGACGGTGTTGAGTATGGTAGGTGTGTAATGGTTTCGTGTGTACCATTGGCCAGAATTATCGGGTCATCGGGATTGGTGAGAACGTGGCGGGGCCTACATAATTTGGGATCGGGATTAGGATCTGGGATGTAGTCTGTCGCGGCTACCTCTAGTGGGTTCGGATGCGAAATGGTACGATCGAAGTATCTTTAAGAGATTTCTTTGAAATGCTTTGCTAAGCTCGGAAATTCAAGATCTTTATGGAGGTCTACGTTGCGCATATACCACGGTGCTGTTACGGGATACGGAAGAATTTATTTTGTACCACTTGCAACGGATGTAAGTCCGTACGAGAGAGATGGGCAAACGCTACGCAAGCGTATGATAGGATGGGTCGTACGCACATCTTGTAAAGTGTCACCTTGTGTCTAAGTCTAATATTACATTCACTAATTTAAATTAATATTATAAACGCAAAAGTTATCAGTTAGCAAATATTATCTTAAAATGGAGTTTCACCAAGTGCCGACGATAAAAAGTGTAGAATATAGTACATTAAGCTTTAGGCGTCGAAACATGAATGAATAAACTCAACAACACTAAACACTTATCATTAAACAAACACGCCCAAATGTGTTTAGGGACCGGCGAGCCGTGAGTCACAGGTAGGAAGGCCGAGCGGGGCAAGGTTACTCGCAAAAAATAGAACATACTTCTATTCAATTTACTACGCTGATTACTATTCACTCACACTAATCAATGGCTGTCCATGCGTGTTTTTTGCTTAATACTAAGCGCCTGCATTAAACGCTCGCACTCGCACTAATCAAAGGGAAAACTAGTCTTTAGACACCTCTTAGAAAAATGTGTTTAGTAAACAGCAGATCCTCGTTTTGCCCATGTTAAAAGACTTATTGAGTATTAATTACGTAAAGTTATCTCTACCATTTATCCTAAAAGAGAGACATTGATAATATTATATTGAAAATGATGAATCTGAATAAGTGACGTCATGTAGAGAGTGATTGCAAACTGGAATAATTTTTCTGTATGATACGCAGATATTTCTACAGGATTGTTTATGTTACATCGACAAAGATTATATCCACGTAAGAAGACAATCTTGTTAATATCGGGTTTTTCAACAAGAACTTTGGTTTTTAATATGATCAAACCGGAACTAAATGACAGTTTTGATATTTTGTATTTGTGACATATATGTAGCAGAAGCTTAGGCAATTGTTATAATGAATTCAATTTCATTCAAAAATCGCATAAAAATAATAAAAATTCAGAATGAAAATGGTGGATCCGTAAAAGTTCCACTTCACACAATTCGGGACACTTTCGGTTAACATACATACAATTGTCCTTCTAAGGCCACCTTCGGATAGCACCCGACCGATTTGATCATAGTACGTTGGTATTGGTCTCCCCCAGTATCTACACCTATCCACATTCGCGTTATATATCTGTTATGTTAACCGTTCATCTGCCTTTCTTTCAAGATGTCCGAACCAACGGAGCATGCTTTTGCTATTGTGGTAGGAAGAGGTAAGGCGGTGGTATCAAGTACCCAGGCGAGATGTTGTAGAACTCTACCACCCAGTAGTCACGATTGTAGTGACAAATATAACCAATCGGTCACCTTTTACGACCTGCCTCGGAGAACGACAGTTGGTCTATTGTTCAAAGTAGCTCGAACTAACACGGGGAAAAACCTGTTAAGTGGCCAGCGCGATCATGAAATTAAGACCGCTGGATCATTTTTGTGATATGTTAAAGACAAAGTCTATACTTAGCCAAACAAATCGATTGCAGCCTTTAAACCACCTTGGTTTTCGTAATACATTAAAAATTTTCACTATCATTTAAATTTATTGTTTTATTTACAAAAGAAAATTCTTGTTGAAAAACCCTTTAGATAAGAAATCAGTTTATCGATACTGGTTTTGGTATTAACGCAATTTTCATTTCAGCCGGTTCATTGTTTGCTTGCTTTGTTACGTAATTTTCTTATGATTGGATATCTTCTCGATATTGAATAAATTGGTCACTTATCCTATCGTGAAACTTAATTAGGTAGGGTTGTCATGTATGCACTAATTGTCCAACTGTAACTAGTTGTGGAAATGGGTATGACGATATTTTTAACTTCCTTAAATTTTAAAATTAAAACATTTAAAAATCGGGTATTTTAGGATGCTGTCCTAGAAAAAATAATCACTATTTATATATTTGATCTCCTTGAGCTCAAAAATTTATCATGAAATCATTTTTTTTTATTTAAACTCTTAAAAAAGCTTTAATTTATTTCCTTAGAATTATTATTTTAAGGACATACAAATATTATCAGATCTGAGATTAAACTCAAGACCTCGTTCATATATTCCATACATATAGCACTAACCTAATGATAGCGTTAAAGTATCTTCATGCTCGTATCCCCGAAGTGGTAGGCAGAGGTACAACCAGTGCACCCACGATTAGCCGAAGATACTTGTTCCCACAAATGTGATAAGTGGTAAGCCTATCACCCACCTGGCACTTTTCAATCCCGGGCAACTTTGTGTTTATCAGAAAACTGAAAAAACACTTTTTTTTTAATATGCCCGACCCGGGAATCGCACCCGGGACCTCATGTGGTCAACGACAACGCTGGAACACTAGACTACAAAGGCGACTTGCGTTAATTGGTTGAAAAATATTAAGAGGTACCAAAACAAAGACGAAAGTAATAATTTCACATTATAAACTGACATATTTTATCGAATAGCTTATTTCAATTACCGTCTATAATGTTTCAATTTACGGATTCCATTCAGTGTTTATTTTGTTTGTTAATTGACATTTTCGGGTTAATTCTACAGCTGCGAAACCTATGTATGAAAAGCGCAAACAGGCTATAGGCGTATCTAACGTCACCGCAGAGGCGTGTACAATTGAATTGAATTTATATGAATTAGTTCCAACACGTCACTGAAATTGACGAATTTCGCTTTATGTTCGTTATGTATAGGCAGTTGCAGTTTATTAGTTCTCTTGTAAAGATCAGTCTCTTTAATAAACAAGTTTGACGCACATACAAAGAATGAAAGTTAAAGCTAAATTCGTTGTAGGTCGGTTATATAACCTTATCAATAAAACAGTAAAATGTCACTTATACACAAGATGACACTTTACTAGTCATGCGTACGTCCCATCCTATCATACGCTTGCGTAGCGTTTGCCCATCTCCCCCGTACGGACTTGCACCCGTTGCAAGTGGTACAAAATAAATTCCTGCGCATTGCCACGGGAGCACCGTGGTATATGGGCAACGGCCGACGGACAAAACAATGCCACTAGCCCTCTCATCGCAAATCACGACCCCACCCTAAGCCGAGGTTCGGTCTCGCAGGAGACACCCTTAGGGCGGAGGGCATACAGCCCTCTACACCTATAAATTCTGTCTGAGCACTCTGCTCTCCCCCGCGACCGGTGAAGCTGTAACAGCCCATAAGGCTAGCAGTGATTGAGCCATTCCAAAAAAAAAACAAGTTTAAATGTATTTTTTATATCATAAGATAACAAACAAGCAGATAGGGCTTCTGATGGAAAGATTCACAGACCACATGAGTGTGGAAAGAGTCAGCCATCGCCTGTAGACACCAAAGATGTTAATGGTGCGTTGCTATCTTGTGGCGACATCTAATGCCACATGCATAAGTTTACCGGCTACCTTACCCTCAAAATCGGAAGACGACAGCGACAAGCACTGACGCTATTGCGTCAGGTATAGGTAAGGTGGTGGTACCAGACGCGGGCCAGACAATGCAGAACTCTACCACCTAGTAGCCACGATGGTAGTGACTCGCATAACCAATCGGTTGCCTTTTATTACCTGCCTGGCAGAACAGTAGTTGATATTCTTCAATTGAGGCCGGAACCAACACGGGGAAAAACACTGTATGCGTAAGTCAGCGTTCATTACGTCTTATAATCATCGTGTACTAAGTGTTACTCGTAACTTGATTCGCGTGACCCAAAATCATTACTTCTTTTTGCTCAAACGGTATAAAAGTAGCCTATGTAACTCCTGGATAGTATACCATTCTACTGGTAAAATATTTTTTTGTTCGGTCCAGTAGTTATTGAGTTTATTCGTTACAAACATACACAATGCAAATATTTTATCTACGTATAAATTGGTTCAATGTAGTAGATGAGAAGAATGAGTGCTAATCTACATGAATGTTTAAATAGGTTCATTAATAACATATTAATACCAATATGACTTTATTTGCCTAAAGTTTGTTAAGTCATGACTATTAATATAATATTTTTTCATGTTGCTCCGGGTTAGGAACAGTAGATTTTATGTCTGTCTTCCAAGCGCTTAGACTGACATGGTCACGTCGCGCCGTGGTCATACATACATACTCTCTGCTTCTATGAATATTTCAAAAACAATTTGACGATTTACCACGGTGTGACGTAACATTTTCACATTTGACGAAATTATATCCTAAAAATAGTTCAGGCGCATAATGTTAAAAGCGCAAAATGATAACTCCTCGTAAAATCGTAAAAGAGCAAAATGTTAACCGAACAAAACGTTTATAGCGCAAAATGATAAAAGAGCAAAATGGTAAAAACGCAGAATGGCGTTAACATAAAAATCGTTCAGGCGCATATTGTTAAAAGTGCAAAATGATAACTCCTTTATCTTTTAAAATAAATATTTTAGTTTTTTGTTATATTTTAGTTTACTTTTATGTTCATATCATAATTAATCATTAGAAACTATAATATATCCGATTCATTCTTAGTGGAAACAAGCCTGTTATAGATATTAAATTCTTACAAACAATCTCACACACTTATAATCTTTAATTCTTAATACAGATAAACAGTAAACAACTCAACTCAGAAATACATCTATTTTATTGGTTCAGGCGTTACTTTGCGGAAATCGATAATTTAAAAAGATGAAATTAATGAATTTGCTATTACCCGCAAACTTTTCATGGCACCGAAAAGAAATATGCTAGTTTAATAAATGGATAAAACTCACCGATGGTCCAGACAAAAAGAAGACCCCAGCGGCACAATTACCCATATCTACCACACTTTCCCCCTCGTCGGCATCAAGCACAGCACAACACACAATTTACTTACTCAACAAATGTTTCACTTCGAAACCGAAGCATCTTCAAGAGACACAAAGACTACCTCACTCAACATGAGTGTAACTAAATAATATATTTTCATCACACAAAGGTATTGTGTGATTGTGTGACACACACTGATAGGTATTTAACTCAAATCAAAACAATCACGTAGTTAGGGTCGAATCTCCTACCTAACCTAACCTAACCTAAACTACTAGAAACTTAAGCGAATATGCCAACTATAATATTAATGACCGCCTATCAATATTATAGTTGGCATATTTGCTTAAGTTTCTAGTAGTTTAGGTTAGTAACTTTACTTGCCGTAGTCAAGTGTGTACCCACGTCAAAGAGAAGTACCAGGAATTGTTATCGCAACTTCTCAGATAACAATGAAAGTTAAGTATATTTGTGGTTGGCGCAAGCACTCGGAAGTAAGAGCCTCACAAATTGAATCCCTCAATAATTAAATTATCGACTGGCGATCGCGAAACAATTTTCAGCCAATATTGACTTACATGACTGGCGTACTCAACTTTATTGAATTTTCCCTACAGAGAAATTTTTCAATTGTGGTCCCTCCGATACTAAATAATTGCTCGTTTTTATAAAAAACAAATATGAATATCTTCACGCCAGTTTCATTATAAGATAGACGGAGAGATACAAACGTTAATTCACTTATTTTATATCATTATTAGATAGCAAACAATCAAGAGAACCATCTCTCCTGAGGCATATAGAAACCGTCGCCAAAGTTGATAGTAGTGCGTTGCTATCGCTGTGGCAGGATGGCAGCATTGACACCACATACACATGCATAAGTCTATCGGCTACCTTACCCTGCAAACGGGAACACGAGAACAACAAAACGGTCGCTTTTAATGTTCTGCCTGGCAGATCGACAGTTGGGGGAGCATGGCAAACACTTTGCCGTTTAAGCAGACGTAGCAAAAACGAAAGGCGTCCTCTTTAACGCTTAGTATGACTTCCGTTACATTAGGGGTCTTCACTCCAACTTGCCCGTACACTACCACCATGAGATGGCTAAGCCTGTTTTGTTTTTTTTTCCAGCTAACACTTATTATCTCTTATACCCGGGATACATACAACATTGAGCATTTCTCTTTCGACTTTCGAGAATATCTCTTTCGACGCTTAGCAGCATTGAAGGCAAGTACCTATCCTATTGACATCAAAAAAATAAAATTTCGAACTCTGTGCAACCCCATATATAAAATTTTAATTTAGTATCTATGAACTGATCAGTATCTTTTAGTTTTAGTTAATTATATCATAGGATATCAAAAAACTATTAAATATAGGGTATAAAACAACGGTTCCTTCCATTCATCCTTATGCAAAAAATTAAGCATCGTCTATAGACACCACAGATGTTTATGGTTCGTTGTTATCTGAGTAGCGGAGTTAGTAAGCCTTCCATACGGATGAAAGGCACATATTCATTATTATCTTTGTTATCTATAGGCTTATATATGGATGACCACGTCAAAGAGAAGTACCATCCTTTTATCAGTGAGCCCCCTACTTGATCGCTATGATATAAATAAATAAATAAATATTCACGGGACAAATTACACTTACTGATCTAACCCCAAAGTAAGCAAATTATTTGCTTGTGTTATAGGTTTAAGTCAACGATACTAATTTAAGAAATACATATATAAACACTTTTACATAAATAATAAACACCCAAACCCGGAAATACAAACATTTATGCTCATCACACTAATGCTTGTCCCCGTGGGGGATCGAACCCGAGCCCCGTCGATTGTGTAGTCAGTGTCGCTAACCACACAACCAACGGGGCGGTCGAATGGGCTATGTATGCTTTAATAATTATAGTAATTTAAAAATGTTAATATCTGTCAACTATACCCATATGTCAAAAACTAATCGATTTTGATGAAACTTAGATCGCTGTTTAACTTGGTAATTGGAATATACCTGATTTAAATCAAAAAGAATTGTCTCGACATGACTTTGTTCCCAAAAAATTCGTGGACAAACAAACATGCATATTTATGAAATTCAGTACATGTGCTTGGATGCCTAATAGATTATCGTACTCGCATATTATCCAATTCCAACAATATTACATACATTCTCATCAAACTGATAACGACGGTTTTTTCGGCGGTTGAAAAGCTTAGAGAAAAATTATTAAAAATAAATTAAATTATTCTTTTATTCATTTCAAATTATTCTTTTATGTTTTTATACAAAATAATAATTTGAAAATGTATAAAATTGTAATAAATAATTGGATACATGATACATGTAATAAAATTATACTAAATAATTGGAACAGACAAAATAAAACCAAATATTGTGCTTATTCCTTTGTGTTTGCATTTGTTAAATGAGTTCCGACTGTAGATGCTTTTACTTTTGTATTTTTTACACATGGAGAAATAAAAATACTTTTCAACTGTTTTATTACGGAGACAATGTTGTGAATATATGAAATTTACGAGCAAAAGAAAACGGAGGATTCGGTTCAAATAACATTTTTATAAAACAGGAAATCAAGTTAGCAGGTTATTCCTACAGATTACCTATCTGTTAGTGATGCGTTTAATATGTACAGAAGAGGTGTAATGTAATATGCATAAGTTTTCCGGCTAGCTTTCCCTCCAAACCGGAATACGACAGTTACTAGCATTGACGCTATTGCGACAGGAATAGGTAAAACAGTGGTATCAAATACCTCGGCAATACGTTGCAGAACTCTACCATCTAGTAGTCACTGTGATAGTGATACATATAGGCAATTATTTGTCTATTACAAATTGCCAGGTAGAATTGTAGATGGTCTATTCTTAAAACAGAGCCTGGAATAACACGCGGGAAAATTTTATTTTTGAGAATATAAGTAACGTCTGGGAGCCCTGGGATTTTGCTATACAGCTATAAGTCTACCTTTTGTACATGTCTTTGGAATAGGTGTACAATAAATAATAAAAAAACTTAAGAGGTGTCAAGGGACACCCGGATGGAACGAAGTTCCTTTTATTATTATTTACAAAAAACCTGTATACACTCAACACAAATAATCGTCGCGACACTACACTGTTCAATGCGAAATAGAAATGAAAATATCTGGCTTGCTTTCTATAAGAGAGAGAGAGAGAGGGAGAGACAGAGAGGAGAGAGAGAAACATGCGCACGCCGCACAGTTTACAATAGGTTACTATAGCAAAAAGTGTCGTGACAACTTTTCGTAAGAATTTTTTCCGTCTAGCCCCCTTTCACAACGCGCGATAAGGAACTTCATTCCAATAAATAAAATGAATAAATAAAAATTCAAAGCTCTACAACGAAAATGGTTTCGTAAAATATTTTAATGGTTTATCAATCCATTAAAATTGTGTTCAAGCGCTAGTTAAAAGCAGGCAATTTCCGTTTAGCGCTACACCAAACCCTCTAGCTATCCTGTGAAATATTCAGAACATTTATACCCACAAATATTGATGTTGTTCCATTTACAAAGGGAGCCGCCGCCAAATATCGCTGGAAGATTGGGCGAGCTTATAGGGAATAAAATGGAAAAATAGTTGACGAATTGGAGTATACTATAGCATTTGCATGAGCAGTTTTAACGAATGAATGCACGTGAAAATTGGTAATCGTTGTCTGAAAATAAAATAATAGGGAAGCCATATTGATAGTATACGTAATAAAAAAATATGTGCGCAATTGAAGTAAAACTTTTTTTCGTCATTATCATACTCACTTTTAAAATAATTTCCACTCATTATTCTCCGATTGTAAATAATTTTATTAATTGTACACACAGTTACTAAGTCGGGAAAAAGATATTTTGCATTTTTAACCCCTGACGCAAAAAACGAGGGGTGTTATAAGTTTCAGGTGTGTATGTGTGTGTGTGTGTGTCTGTGTGTCTGTCCGTGGCATCGTAGCGACCAGGTGGATGGTCCGATTTGGTTGCGGTTTCTTTTAAATGAAAGCCCTATTTTGCGAGATGGTTCTTAGCTATGATTCATTAGAATCTGTTTAGCCGTTTCAAGATCATCAGCTCTTTACAAATTAATGAAAGAGATTAAGCAATATGTAAAGGCTTTATCGACAATAAATTCTGCATTCTGTTACAATAATGCTTTTGCAATGACATGGTGGCCTTGACCTGATGCTGCTAGATCCTTATCTGAAAATCATCAGCTTCTATTTAACTGGCAATGTTTGTATGTAAATAACCGATTTTCTAAATATTGCAAACCATTTATCAGCGAATTTCTGATGTCCATTTGCATTAAAACTTGGCAAACTTGGGTAAATTAGCGACAATGCAATCTTACGGTACCATCCAGCTCATCTCATAATGTAGCCGAGGTGTGGAGACTGGAACTCTCAGATGCTGAGTTTAGACGAAATAACCGAGTTTTGGCTCAGCGGTTTGGTTGCTATAAGTACATACTAAGTTTAATTACAACTCATGATGACGAGGATCTGAAGATGGAGTTGAAAGAGTTCTACTGAAACTCACAGATAGAAAGTGCTAAGATAGTGGAGCTTGTAAAAGTTTATTTCGTTGGAATAATTTTTTTCTCATGATGTCGAAGTTCTGAAGATAGAAATTTCCGAATCCAGATGAAAATTGCGAAAAAATGAACAGTAAACCACTAAACTCAACAAGGTAAATTTATTGAGTTAGCACTCAATTGTCTTGTATTGGCTAACATTTTGGTTTGGAATCTAGGCTGCTAGGATCTGATGATGGAACCAAAACGTTACCATGAGAACTCCTAAACTAAATAAGTTAAAATCATCATGTTTAGACTCATTCTTTCTGTTTTTACAAACACTCTAGTACTAGACAATATTCAGGGTCTCATGGTGGAGTTGGAATGAGATCATGGAAACATAAGAATAAAATAGACCAATGTCATCGACTTTGAGGTCGTTTGGTCCATTCTTTTAAGGATTTTTCAGCAGGATGGCTTCGAGCGCTTGATGTTAGAACTGGAAGATGTCTATGAGAACTCCTAAGACAATCTAGATAAAATCATTGAGTGTAGGCTGATCTGGTTGGTTTTACGTTCACTTTAATGCTGAATGATTTTTGGGATCAAATGATGGAACTGAAAGATAGCTATGGGAATTCCTAAACTAAACAAGATAAACCTATCAAGTTTGGTCTTAGGTACTTATTCTGTTTTGACAAAAACTCTGGTAGTCATTGACTTCCAAGGTCTTATGTGGAGGTCATTTGAACTTAACACAATATATTTTGGGCTTATTTGATTAGTAATCTTCATGACTTTTGAGCCGAATGGTCGCCAGTGATTGATAATAGAGCTTAAAGAAGTCCTTGAGAATACCTAAGCAAAACCGGTTAAGTCCATGGAGTTTGAGCTAATTCGGTTTATACTAACAAATTCTTAGATGCTAAATGTTTTCTAGAATCTGATGGTGGATTCGGAAGGTGACCATCCGAGCTAAATATGATGAAGATAAAGCTGGCCTTTATATAATTTTTTTATATAAGATAGCAAACAAGCACACAAGGGACCCTTGATGGAAAGAGTCAACCATCGCCTAAAAACACCAAGTTACTGTCTTTTGGCGAGGTTTTATGCCGCATGCATAAGTTGACTGGCTAGCTTACCCTCTAAACCGGAACATGGCAGTGAAAAACACTGACGCTATTGCGGCAGGAATATGTAAGGTAGTAGTACAAGACCCGGGCAAGACAATGCAGAACTCTACCACCTAGCAGCCACGCTTACCCAATCAGTCGCCTCTTATGACCTAGCTGGCAAAACGACAGTTGGCTTTTTCTTTAAAGGAGCCCGGACCAAGACAGAGGAAACCTACAGCAGAAAATCAATTCTGCTAAATAAACCAATATTAGACGAGTGGATACTATATATTCATACGCAAAAGTATTTTATGTAGTTGAAATGAGTATTCATACAGCGGGAAAATTAAAATTTAGAACTTATTTGCAAAATAATTATTGACGGAAGATTCGCAGGTATTGCTAGTAGAACTAGAAGGTAGCCGTGGAACTCCTAAACTAAATAAAATAAACCGCGTGTGTGTACGTGTGTAAATCGAGTGTGATCTAATTTGTTATATTTTTGCAAATAGGTACTCTAAATCAGGATTATTTTAAGGATTACATGGTAGTGCTAAAAGGAGGCCATGGGAGCTTGCAATAAAAAAGCTCGTTTATTAAGGAATCATGATAACCTTAACCTGATGGTGCAGATATTCTTTCACGTTTTGCTCTTAAAGTGATGTGTGAATTTTTTTAAATTCTATCTTGTTATAAGTAAAAAGTTGGTTTGATAAGTAAAAATCTCTTTGGCTGTACTGTTTGTATCGGTATAGACGATATTTTAAAAATTGAAAGTTTAGTCAACTATATATCAATTTATTTTAAAATAGCGGAAACAAAATCAAGGAAGTAACTCCTTCCAAAAAATCGATTTACTCGTAAGTTGCATGTAGAAAAGTTTTACTTAAAAATATGCTTTTGTACTGTGCAATTTTGCTTTTTATATTAACAGGCTACGCCCCGTACCATCTGAGTTATAAAATGAGTTTTTGGAGTATTTGTTATATTGTTTTTTCGGGATTAAAAGTATCTCATCACGTTTTTCTTTTGTAAATTTTAAGCTAATAACAGTTCATGTCATCACTTTAATGAAATTGAATATTTTAATTTAATATTAATTTATTTACTGTACTTGTACTACGTACTGTCATTACAGGCCAAGACCTAATGCGATAGTAGGAAGAAAAACAATCAATTACAGCATATAACAACATAACAATAGCACTGTAAATCAAGAACAAGTGATATTTAACTTATTACACTATATGTATAGCAACACTTTGCGAATTCACTAAGTTTGGATGAAAATATATCCAAACTGGTATGAATTTCGTTAAGTGTAACGATAGCTCGAGTCAGTGGAGCTTTGACCAGCAGATTGGTCCTAAAACCACCTAGTTATATATTTTCTTTTAAACTGTTTCATAACTATTATATATTTGCTTTAAAGCCAAGCGGTTTCGGTTATTAGAGCATCATGAGGAAGCCCAGTACAAGGGTTTATTCTGAGAAAATCAATATGACGCAGTTTCTAAGTGCCTTCGAAGTGTTTTGGTGTTTAACATACAATCAGTATGTCACGTTATTCCCAAAATTTTTGTATTCAACAAACACCTACAATTTCAATAAATTCTAGAGTTACATCATAAATTAAAAATAAATTTTTCGTAATTGTATGAATGTTATAAAAATTAGAAAATCTGAATTTTTTTAATGGCACAGTAACTTATACTATGGTACACGAGTGTACCACGCTTTTTTGTTTATTTGAGAAAGTGTCTTATGTCATGAAATGTTAATGATTTTGAACAAATTTTGAAGTGTAAAATGGAAAATTTGAACGTGAAGATACTTTTAGTATAATAATATTAATAAAACAACATGTATTAGTAAATTAAGAAAGCACATATGACATTATAAATTTCATGTGGTCTTATTTTACTCTTTAACTACGTAATAATAGGAAGTCATAGACACTACCCAAAGCCGAGGTTCGGTCTCAAAGGAGACAGCCTTAAGTCTGGCTTTAAGCCTGCTTATCCTATATTTTGGATGAGCACTCAGGTCACAAAAAAGTTCAATTTCGCAGTAACGGTCGTTTGGACCAACTGCTTAAATTTATTTCGAAAAACATATATAACTCAGCATTTTTAAGACACACATTCGTCGACTTAGGTCACAAAATAATATAAAACAATTTGATTTGAAGTAAAAAAATCTATTCTTTCCACTGCTACGTATTATGGAATGTTGACAGTCTGCGATATGTTTTTCCTTATGAATAATAAACGTAGTGAATTACGAAATTATTTCCTTCAGTCATTTCAGTGAGAAGAAATTTCATACATACACACATAAACAGAATTTATTATACTATATAGTATCTGTTATTCCGTGTACCTACGCAATGTCAAGTAAGGCGCTAGTGAATAAATAAAAAGGTCTTTGTGAAGTAAGTTACGTGCCTTAAGTAGTTCCGACGAGTCTCGCTCCAGAAGACATTTTGTTAATTGAGCAGACTCTACATCGCGGAAACCATGCGAGATTATGTGAAACTGGAAATTACTTCGCAATACTCGTTTGTTTGGGAGCGTGCAACGGGGACAATATTACTATTGTTCATTTACTAGTTTGTATGAGCTAATACAACACCGACACATTATGAAATTAATTTTGAGAAAGTTAACAAACGGATATTATCAATTGGGGACTGTTTTTATATCATAGGATAGCGCACAAGCAAATGGCTCTTCTGATGGATAGAGAAATCCATCACCTATAAACGCCATAGACGTTAATGGTGCGTTTACCTATAGTTTACTGGCTAAAGCTTTTTTGGCAAGAATACTTAAAGCGGTGGCACCAGAACCCAACGAGACAATTCAGAACTCTACCACCTAGTAGACACAATGGTAGTGACTCGCGTAGCCAATCGCTCGCCTCTTACGAACTGCCTGGTAGGACGGCTGATGGTCTATTCTTCAAACGAACTCGAACCAATAAGGGGACAAAAACAATTTGTAACTGTTTCCGAACGTTTTCAAATATTTTTATGGCAAGTAATAAAATGCCGCTAGCATTCTAGCATTATCGTTAACTAGCGACCTGCCTCGGCTTCTCACGGGTGGAATGTAAGCGCACAAAAATGTGTTTTTAAGACGAATCTATAAAGTTCTCGGCTTTTCCCTACTATGATAATATGAATGTATTATACATATAAAACTTCCTCTTGAATCACTCTGTCTATCCACATCAAAATCAGGTGTGTAATTTAAAAGACATAAGTGAACATTAGCGGAAGCGACTTTGTTTTATATTATGTAAAGAAGAATTGTTCGTTTTATACTACGAGTATTTAAAGCACATGCATGTTACTTATGACAATTAGCAAAACCGTGTGGGAATTAAAAGCAATCTAAAATATAGGTATTTTAGATTGCTTTTAATTTTAACATTTATAAAACAAGTCAGGTAGCGGCTAACTTGTGGCTATTTCGAGCCATATACTAATATGATACAACATATAGCACTAATAGGGATACAGTGTCACTATCGGCTCTCTAGTCGTGTACTATTATTAGTTACTGTACAAAATATTATCGGAACTGAAATATAAATAAAGGTTTATTAAATAAAAAGCGTCACATTATTTTTATTGTTATTTAATCTTTACTAATATTGTAAATGCGAATCTGTCTGTCTGTTACGTTTCCACGACTAAAGCGTTGATCCGATTTCGATGATATTAGGCATGGAGATAATTCAAGATCCGTAGTCAAATATAGACTAGTTTTTTTTTAAATTCAAAAAAGTTTATGTGAAAAACTATATTAACTATATGTTAATTTGCTCGCGGGCGAAGCTAGTAAGCTATATGTGTACTTCTCGTACCTACTTGCTTTTCAAATTGTCCACGCAGGATAAACAATTTAAAAAGTAAGTACGATGGGTTCCGCGTAGGAGCCTTACAGATCCCCAGGGCTTAAAAATATGTTTGCAAACATAAAGAAAATCTTCAATTCTCCTTAAACAATATTATATCTGATAATCATGACTAGGCATTGAATAATATGTTGTCAATATTTTACTAATATATAATAAGTATATGCGGCCATCAATTTCTAAATTGTTGTATCAAAATAAAGCTGAAGTGTTAATTATTGTTATTAAAATAACTCGTGTGTTCTATGAAATGTTTAGAATTGTTAATTATTTAATATATTTTAAATTAATATTACTTTTGGCCTGAAATAAAGTCAACTATTAGATTAGGTAAGGTAATAATTAAGTCAATAATCGACTAGAATAAAACAGTATAAAAAGTTCTGATAAATATGTTTTCTGAGCATTCAAGTTTATGAAATTTAGAAGTGAAGTGTCATAATATAAAATATTTAAGTGTAATCAGTTTTGTAAATACACATGTTTTATTAAATCGGATCCCTTTTAAACAATAAACTTCGGTTGTTCTGCCAGATAGCTCGAGAAAGATTAGAAAAAGAAAAACAATGGATGATTGCGAAATCAGAGTTAGCGAAAGCCACTCAAACTGGGTGGTTAATATTATATCCCATCTATGTGAATAAATAATAATACTACGTCTATATGAATAAATAATAATACTACATCTCTCCTAGCAACGGACTACTTACATTTTGCTGTCTATACCTTGGAATGTCACCTCTTTCAATCAGGATAATTTTATTCATCATGAGTTATTCCATCCCACAGACCCGTTTGATTGTTTGCTAACCCGTAGTACAAAACTGAGATTTCCAGTGAGATTCTACGTTTGCAATTAAAGAAAATAATTAAACGTTTTTCGAGGAAAATAAAAAAAGTATTAACAAGCGTCTCTTCAAAAAATGAAATGCCATTTTAGAATCAATTTTTAATTTATTCCTTAGCGCGAAGTTTAGAAACATTATTTATACTCATAAAAAGAAACTTTACAAGCTTTTTTGTGTCTCAAGATTCACAGAAAGCCAAATGACGCAATTTTTTGCTGAGCTAAATAACTTCTCGCTGTGAATTGCCCTCTTAAAAGTATTTTTATGTCGTGTCTAATTCTATTTCGTGCAAATTTGTTTTTGAATTTACAATTTACTTTATAATTTACATTACTTCGGATTGTCATTCAAATATTTACCTCGTTAAAGTTAAAATTAGCCAAATCGGTTTAGCCGTTCTCGAGTTTTAGCGAGACTAACGAACAGCAATTGATTTTTATATAATTATATAGATTTCGATGTTGTAATTTTTTAAAAGTCCGAATTTTATAATACCTAAGAATTATTATGTCTAGTATTAACATTTGTCATACTTTTGGCGTAAATGTGATTTACGACTTTTGGAAAAAGCAGGAAGTTAAAAAATCTGACTGACAGAACTCTACATTAGTAGTCACGATGTTAGTGATAATTATTTTCCTTCTCTCACATTTTACGAGTTACTTAATAGTATGGCAGTTGATCTATTCTTCAAAAAGGAACCCGGAGACAGTTTTATGTACTACATACTAGAGAAGCTATGTTAAGTAGAAGTTACGTTCCATATTGTTAACACTCGCTGCAGCGCTGAAAAAATAATAAATCGTTTATATTATGTTATTAACATACGCAAACTGGCAGACGTGTCACCTGATGGTAAGTGGTCGACGTCGCCAATGAACAAAAATGGGATATCTGGACTGGAACTAGCCCAGGTATTTCATTCGTGTGTTGCCTATCCTGAGGCATAAGTTGTTAAGTCTCGGTGCCAGTAATTCCACTCCCTGTCTTGCCCTTCTTTTGTAAATAAATCATCCAACCACAGTCAAAACTAAGCAGCGCTACAGCGTATAATAGAGTAATATATGTTGACGATCAAAAGGTCGTAACCGCCGTGAATTTCACGGCGCTTACGCCTTTCATTCAACGACCTCTGACGTAGGTTGCATTTTAACAAAAAAAGTTGAAGAGTAATCTTCCATGATACTAAAATTAAAAGCTCAAAATAATAATATCACAGGCAATCTACTACAAAGACTTCTGTTGCTCAAAAATAACAGATATTGGCAAAATAAGACTAAACCACTTTTGCTTACTTCTTATGAATATTTACAATACATTAATATTAATGCTGGGACTCAATTAAATATGTACTCTCTGAATATATGGGTTATGCTAATAGATGTTAGTAATATTATTAGTTTAAATATTAAAAATTTTTCAAAAGCCATACGTTATTATTCCAAGCTTAATTAAAAAGATATTTATTTAGATTTTATTAATAACAAGTATTCAAATATAATAAACTATTTACTGACGGATCTAAAGACAAAGACGAAATCGGTTCAGCTGTCTACGACCCACAGTTTAATTTGGAATTCATTTTAAAATAGAGAAGAAAATATGCATAATGGAAGCGGAACTTATCGCCATTTCTGAAGCTCTCTCATACGCTGCGTCTTTAGACCAAGACAACATAGTGATCTTTACGGATTCGAAAAGTTCACTGCAGTATTTGGCTCGATGCACCTCGGGTAGCCGAGGCACACCGATAGCCTATACAGTCCTGGATACTATTTATGGACTGGCATCGCGCTCCAAATCAATCAAATTGCAATGGATCCCGTCTCATTGTGGCATTGAAGATAACGAGAGAAGATAGATGTTTTGGCAAAAAAAGCTGCAACTGAAGGAATTAATTACTACATTATTCCATGCTATTCAGATTTTATATATTTAATTAAAAATCAATGTGATAAAATCTAAGGGAATATTTCGATTTAAGGTCAAAAGAAAAAGAAAACTTGGTTCTATTGTTATTCAGCACAACACTTCTATTGAACATTTCACTAACTCTTATTTGAATTTTACTTTTTACAAGCTTTTATTTAAGCTTTTATTTTTAGTTTCACCTGTTCTGGATTCTGTAATCAAAATTTGCAAGTCGAATTTGACTCAGATCCCAGTATCCGATTGAGTTGAAATTGGGGACACACAGTTGGCTCTCATAATAATGCACTATTACCAAAATTCCACCTTCTTAATCCCATATGGCGGAATTTACAAAATGGCGGTTTATCATTTAGGTAGGGTCTTTTTTGATATAAAATACGATGTAAAATAACGTCATTGTAATTCAGATATAACCGTCATAACAATATGGCAATTTTAGATTTACATCGAAAATAATGTGTATGGTTATCAAACGATTCATTCGTTTCGTTCGTTTGTTCGCCTTTTGGCTCGGTGAGCGAAACACAAGTGACGTAATTCTATGTGTGATGAGTATAGGTGTTTGTATATTTCTAGATTTGGGTGTTTATTAAATATATTTAGGTATTATGTATTTCTATGTGTTAGTATCCATTGAATAACAACACGTAAGCTCGCACCAACACGAGTGAAATTCAGATTTAGAGTAAATACGTAATTGTGCAAACGATAAGATATAATATATTATTTTATTGTTAATGAATTTACGCCCCGTGAAGCGAATGGTTTTAGCTATTTAGCTATATAAACTTATAGTAACATATAAATTTACGGGAATAAAACTTATCGTCTTGAAGCCAATAAGTAGAAAATTAAATTCAATGAACAGAAATATAATTACCTTAATTGCTAGCACTGGTAATTTTTTACTTCGAATTCTTAAACGCTTATATAATTAGCTCTAGATATACCTTGAATATCTGTCACATGCTAATGGTCTTTTTCAGTACAAGCGCAATTCATTCGGGTCATTATTCGAGTTTGTCGTAGTTATCCGAGCAGAAAGATAGCCGGCAAACTTGCACCTGAGACTTAATACCCAGCGTTGAGGAAAGGCATTGTTATATACTTACATACGAGTATTTATAGATTGGTTTCAGGTTTCGGGATAAAATTATTAAAGTAGCGGCATGCTATAAACGCCGATTCGACACATTACAATAGTGATGTGAATGGATTAGGATTTATTGTCGATAAAATATAATGTTATCAACCGCGCTTGACGACAACTACTAGCAGATGTGCGGCACACCTGTGTTATGACGTCATAATAAAATAGATAACGAATGGTATAAATAAGCGGGGACAACATGTTTTCGATTCATTGTAATTCTATCGTTTGTTGAGGGCATTACTCTGCCCAAAATTATACTGAGCGTGTAAAAGTGATTCAAGTGTTTTACTCGGCCAAATTGCTTCACGTTAACATTAACCAAATGCGAATCCATATCGAAACCAAAGAACCAAATCGAATTTATAAGTTTGTATTTATAACTAGTATGGCAAGTAATACCTCAATAAAAAAATTTAATAAAACCAAAACATAAATGTTTACTAAGGTAATATACCTAAGCACTTGAATGAATTTGCGAGTTTACTGAAACTGGCCAGCGATCCTTTATTTCCCTATAGCTGTCGCTCCCGGTTATGGCTCGAACATCTCGAAAGAATAGTCGACAGTAAATGTGGCGATGAGGCTTAGCACTTATCTAGCCAATCGAAAAAACCAAACAATCGCGTTGAATCGAAACGAAATTATATATTTAGACGTTTGGTTTACTTTGCCTACTCCGCATGGGAATCACGTGTGAAGATACTTTTTTCATATTATAAATGCGAAAGTTTGGTTGTTTCGATATATTTATTTATTTATTTATATTCATGCACAACAAAAACGTACATAGGTTAAACTTAACGCCTAAGGGCATTCTATCCTAGCCAACCTCGTTCAAAACAGAAACATGACTTATGGAGGGGGTGCATCTAAATTTACTTAAAGACAAAGTAATCTTAACTTGTATAAACAAATCAGAGGGGATCAAAATAACAAACTAACTTAAAAATTTTAAGAATTACACATACAACACATATATACATAATACATACATACATAATACATATATACATAAAATATAGATAAATAACACTTAAATATACATATCTATATACTAAATACATATACATAAATATATACATACATACATTATGTTCATACATATATTTATAAATACAAATGATTAAAATCATCATACAACTTTGAGCAAAAAACAAGTTATCACTCATTATATTCATATTAACTTGAAAGATCGAAATATAATTTTAACTGTCTCTTAAATGCTAATTTTGATATGGATGTTTTTACTCAATTACGCAAAATTTGCTTGACCTATTTGGATGAATTTTGCCACACAGGTGGATACAAGCATGTTTTCAATAAAACGCCGGATACTTATTATCCCAGAAATATAAATTGGTCTAGTGGGATTCACCAAACACTTTTATAATGCAGCGGGCTGCGTGCAGCTATAATAATTATATTTATTATTAACTAGCTGTTGCCAGCGACTTCGTCCGCGCGGACTTCGTTTACTCCGCACAGCACCTCTCCCGTAGGTGATAGCGTGATAATATGTAGCCTATATGTTGACCTGACCTGTTAATAATATTCATGCAAAATTTGAAGTAAATCCATGCAGTATTTTTTGAGTTTACGCCGGACATACATACAGACAAACAGACAAACAGATAAACAGACAACTACCACCACCAAACTACAACCACTAAATCTATTGTAGATCACGCCCCAAGTATTCTTTATACATTACTAGATTCAGCGTGCAGCCCGCTGCATTTTTTGGTAAATCCCGCGACAACAACTAATTTTTTTTGGGAAAAAAGCCTATGTACTATTCCAGGCTATCATTTACCTCTGTGCAAAATTTCATCCAAATCTGTTTAGTAGTTTTGGCGTGATTTAGGGACAAACATCCATCCATCCAAATATCCAAACTTTCGCATTTATAACATTACTATCTGTTTCCTGCAACTTCGTTCGAGTAATGTGTTTGCACATTACTTACATTTGCTTAGTTGGGTAAAAAGCTAGCCTATAGCCTTCCAAGTGAATGTGGCTATCATATATAAAAATATTTTTTTAAATCTGGCTGGTACATCCAGAGATTAGCACGTTCAACCAAACAAACAAACTCTACCACTTAATAATATTAGTATAGATTGTATTTGTATGTATTATTATTGACTTACTCGGATAATATGATTAAAACTGGAACCAAAGTATTTGATTTATAAAGCAGTTATATATTTTATAAAGTGTGCAATTTTTTTTAGCAGATTATACCTACATATTTTAAAGTGAATATTTTTTTTATTGTATTGTGTGTTCTTTTTTATATTATAACTAATAATTATTAGTTTTTTAATTATTAGAAAATCATAATTTTCGACTTTCTAGAATATAGTAGTACTTAAAAAGCTACGTCAAAAACTAAGACAAAAATCAAAATCGAATCAAGTTTTCAATAGTTACAGCTTTTCAAATATTAATATTTTATTGTTTACAGCAAACTTACTTAATATTTTTAAAATTATTTTCAGGCTAATATACCGATTGATTTAAAAATCCAATCAACTTTTCTCTCTAAAAAACTTCGTCAAATACCGTAAATTGAATAAAAATCGATCGATTTATTAATCAATAGCAAAAATTTTTGAAAAAGAAATGTTTTTTAATATTACTTCGATATTTTTCAGCCTATAGATTATGTAGCTAAAAAAACAATTTAGAGTTCAAACATTGCGTTGAATGCCATTTGCAAGATCAAAATCGATGGTCTTTTTCAAAATATACAGCTTTTGAAAGTAAAATTATTTGTTTATATATTTATAACAATTTAGATTTTTGAACAAAAATCAATGGCTAGGAATAATTTTTGCTTCTTTATGCTTACTTTAATTTTAATTTAGCGGAAAGTTTCAGGGATGACCTACAGGGTCAACCGATTTACAGATTATTTCTTCTGCAATAGCGTAGGAGTTTTTATATGTATATGATTATTGTAGGTTAATGTAGTCGTTACACCTTCACTGTAATGATAAAAATGCACCATTAGCATTTAGTGTGTCCATAAGCAACGTTTAACTTCCTATCTTTCTATCAAGAGAATCATCTGCTGATAAAATATAAAAAATTAGCTATCACTAGCAACTTCGCTCACGTAACTCAAAATTATTAAACATGCTAAGACGGGTAAAAAAGTAGTCGATGTCATTCCTGGATGGGGTAGCTTTTTAATGGTAAAATAATTTTTGAGATCAGCGGTTTTTCTGTTTATTCGTTACAAACGTACAAAAATACAAATGGGACAGCAGAACAGACAGTCTAAAAACCGGGACAATCCCGCCTGAAGTGGGATGTATGGCCACGTTAGCTTTAACATATTGTTAGACAAATAAAAATTTGGACACTGGCTAGGCTTGAGCATTGTCTTTGGCACAGACGAAAATTATGTTGTGATTTTAAAGGATATTTATAACTTTGTTGGATGATTTGTTGCGTTGGTAGTGGTTAGCGTCCCTGACTACGCAATCGAATTAACTCCGTTTTGATTCCTGACAGGGGCCAGGAAGCGCCAGGGGCAATAACATTAACGTTTGTTACTGTCGAGTTCCAGTTTGAAGGGTAAGCTATCTGGTAATCTTATGAATGTCTTATGAAGGCATTATCATTCCGTCATACAGATAGCAACGCACGCACATTATTAACATCTTTGGTGTTTGTAGTCGTTGATTGTCTCTTTGTCTCTTTCTATCAGGAGACCCATCGCATTGTTTGCTATTTATTCTGATATAAAAAAAAAAAGATAAAAGGAGCATACTCACTAGCCAAGACCAAGCTCGCAATATTGCTTTGTTTTTCTATTCCCATACATTTCTTTATTTATGTATGTTAAGTCATACTTATATGTATACATACGAGTATTTATAACTTAAAAGATTTGTAATAATATGCTTTTATTTATAATATTGTATTTATAAGCAGTTTTACTTTATAGTAAATATGTTAGGTCATACACATATAAATCCTTCTGAGTATTTATAACTTAAAGCTATCATAAGAATATGTTTCTATTCCTGAACAATAATTGTTTTGTAATAAATATAATATTTTTTTTAAATATAATAATTAATATATTTTTTCTTTGTTTTTAATATGCTAAGTCATCTCTATATAAAGTATAGAGTATATATACGAATATAATTATATATAACTTAAAACTATCGTAAGGTTCTTTTAAGTGTAAAATTTTCTTCATTTCTTAAATGATCAAATGTTATTACTTAAATAAATAATAATCACTCACATCACAAAACATACAATTAAAAATAAAATATGGTCTGCGATTTACATCCATTTCTGTTTATAAAAATATCAAAAAACTCCAACGATGAATATTGTGATTAATTGTGGCTTAAATTCATTTTTTTGGATAGAGTTCATTCTTTGACAAACTGCGAGCCATTCATCATTTTTTAAGACAAATTTTGTTTGTTCAGAATTGTTTGTGCTTTTAATGGTACGGTATAAAAGACATAGCTCCTTTGATTCTCGTTTTCAAAAGTAAAATTTCCTTTAAATGTTGTTATCAGATGCCCCTTGTAAAGAATAAATGACCTCCCTTCTTACTAGGCAGAATGTAAAAAAAGATAGCAAAACGTATCACTGTTAAGTGGTTAAGTTCTGAAATATCGGACTTTGTTAGGTACCACCACTTTACTCTTTCCTGTCGCAGTAGCTTTTTCATTCGACATTAAAGTATTTCGCAAACAAGGAAGGGGTACTTATGCACTGGATTTGGGTAAGTAATACACACTATTTAGATTTACGAGTATGTTGTCTATATGCGATGGGTATGCATTTCCATCCGAATAACATATTCTGCTTGTTTGACATCATGACGTAAAATAGAAAAGATGCCAAGACCAAGAATTTTTATTTCTTTTTCTTTTTATTTCTAAGTGTGACAATCGAGTTTTACGATAAACGAAATAATACAAATATGTGTAGATATTAAATATATAGACACATATCTATTTTCTATATATATATATATATATATAGATATATATATATTAGACTGATTCAAATTAAAAAAACTTTTTTTTTTTGAATAAATACATCTAAAAAGTTTCTTTGTTAGACCAAAAAAAAACCTCCTAAAAGATGCGCTTGATATCTTGAAAATTGAGCTGGCGCATGGGGGGGTCCCCTTTCCCATTTAAAATACATTGAAAAATAACTTTTTTCTGTATTTTCATTGTAAATCGTCGAAAAAAATTTTTTTTCGAATTTCCGATTTTAGTATCTTGTAGGAAATTAAATTCTCTACAAAAAAGGTCTTTTTCATTTTTTCGCTAAAATGCATAAGAAAAAAGTTACAGAGCTTTAAAAAAAGAAAATTATAAAAAGTCAAAAATAACTTTTTTTTTAATTTTCGACATCAAATTATTTTATTTCGTAAAATTTTTTACTTAATTTATCTATATTCAGTCTGTTACTTATATCTAAATTTGATCTATGTACAGAAGAAAAAAAAATATATTTATTTATATTATATTTTTATATTATATATGGGGCATTTCATGCCAAATCGACCACTTTTGAACCCGAACTTTTTAGATTTTTTTGACATGTTGGTATCTTTCTCTACCCTACTGAAAACAATCGAATTTTCTATTGTTTATAGAACTTTTAGATACAAAAATAATAGAATACGAAAAAATAATTCAATGTTTCTTTTAATTTTTTATCTAACTTCATTGAAAATTAATCAAATGTTATCGATGATTGTCACTTTTTTTATATTATATATGGGGCATTCAATGCAAATCGACCACTTTTGAACCCGACCCTTTTCGATTTTTCTGAAATTTTAGTATCTTTCTCTACCCTATTGAAAACAATTTGCGGAATTTTTTCAAATTTTCTTACCCAATCATCGATAACATTTGATTAATTTTCAATGAAGTTAGATAAAAAATTAAAAGAAACATTGAATTATTTTTTCGCATTCTATTATTTTTGTATCTAAAAGTTCTATAAACAATAGAAAATTCGATTGTTTTCAGTAGGGTAGAGAAAGATACCAAAATGTCAAAAAAATCTAAAAAGTTCGTGTTCAAAAGTGGTCGATTTGGCATGAAATGCCCCATATATAATATAAAAATATAATATAAATAAATATTTTTTTTTTCTTCTGTACATAGATCAAATTTAGATATAATTAACAGACTGAATATAGATAAATTAAGTAAAAAATTTTACAAAATAAAATAATTTGATGTCGAAAATAAAAAAAAAAGTTATTTTTGACTTTTTATAATTTTCGTTTTTTAAAGCTCTGTAACTTTTTTCTTATGCATTTTAGCGAAAAAATGAAAAAGACCTTTTTTGTAGAGAATTTAATTTCCTACAAGATACTAAAATCGGAAATTCGAAAAAAAATTTTTTTCGACGATTTACAATGAAAATACAGAAAAAAGTTATTTTTCAATGTATTTTAAATGGGAAAGGGGACCCCCCCATGCGCCAGCTCAATTTTTAAGATATCAAGCTCATCTTTTAGGAGGTTTTTTTTGGTCTTACAAAGAAACTTTTTAGATGTATTTATTCAAAAATAAAAAAAGTTTTTTTAATTTGAATCAGTCTAATATATATATATATATATATATATATATATATATATATATATATATATATATATATAATATATATATATATATGTGTCAATTACGTGTTGGTCTATTCTTTAAAGAAGCCCGGACCATCACGGGGGGATATTTATTTATTTATTTAATGTTTCGAAGGTATGTGGGAATACTATATAACCAACAAAAATGTCTTGCATATTTTTTTAATTCCTAAAAGAACCTTGATAAAGTTGAAATAAAAATCAAGTTACCAGGTTTTTTTTTTGCAAATGTTATATGCTGCGCAGTGGCGAAATAACGCGAACGCTCGGCCAGACTTGCAGGACTGGTATCGAAACTTTACGAGATTATTTTTTGCAATTCCTATCTGCCAAAAGGATCTTTCCAAAATTCGTCGCCAGCTCCCTGACTATACAGGGAGCACACACTACGCAGCACGCACGCACTGTTTGACTACACACTTTAGCCGTAAAGAAAATAGTATGCATGTATGTACATGTACATAATCGTGTATGTCACATTAATGTAGCGTTTGTAATGTTTATTAATTTAATGTAAGTATCTCTAATTCATTTAATTTAAAAATATTATATTTCTGCAGTGCCGAAACTTTAACTGTGCCAAATTACAGTAGCGATCACCAGTGCCCGAAATTCGTCCATAGACTAAACAACACAATCTCTCTTAAGTTTGACAACTGACTTTAGCCGTAAAGAAAATAGTTTAGTACCCATGTGTGAATAATGTCATGTACGTCACATGAATGTAGTGTAAGTGTAAGAAATAAATTTGAACGTATAGCTACAGAAGTAAAATAACTGAGTCGCAGCCATCAACGCCCCTCTCCATAGAATAAACAAGTTAATTTTACTAGATATTAAGGTTAAAATAAAAAGCAATAGTTAGTTGAAGGAAAGATTATGTGAACAGATGTAAGCATTTTTGTTTATTTTGTATCTATACATGTTATGGTCTATAGGTCTATACCCCTGTATAGATACATTCCTCTGTATCTATATAGGTTGACAGGTAAATATTGTAAATATTTAAGAACAAGATAGTTTACAGTCATAAGTAAAAAATAAAAATATAAAAAATATAATATTAAGTACTTAACAACGTAGTAAGCCTTAACGAAATTTGTGTGAAACGAAACGAAATCACTATATAACAATAAACTTCTATGCGCCATGTGCGGCTGTCCGTACTAGTCAAAAAGTAAGTTTTTTTTGACTTACCGAAATTCGTGTAGTAATATTCAAAAAGTATGGTTACCGCATGATGTGCTAACAAGTCTCGGTAAATCACTGTTCATAAACAATAAACTTTTATGCGCCGTGCGCGGCTGTCCGTAGTAGTCAATTTATAGAGTAATTAGGTCAAAATTTTAGTACCTTTCATACATATTCGGTAGAAGGATCGTGTACATCCTCCTTCAGTATTAGACCGTGGTCCCACAGACAAACTTTTTTTTTATTAATAAGACAGCTTGTTATTTTTGTGAACAGCTTCGTTTCGACGAAACAACCATTTTTTTCTGTCTTCGAAAAATCTCGAATCAGGTAACTAATAATGATAGATAAAAATAAAAGTTTAGAGTGTCGAGCTAAGAAAAGTTTTACGTCTAGGACAAAGTTACGCTTGAATTACAACAATAATTAACAAACTGTTGTAAGAAAATTAGGTTGTTTTTAAATTGAATAATATCAATTCAAAAATCTCATAATTCCGAAATTCCTTTAGAGTGCAGGACTCGTCAGAAAAACCATCGAATGTGTGGGACAAAAGCTACTTCGTATTTTTTATGACATAATTAAGCAATTAATGTCGAAAAATAGTTATTGTAATTAATACATATTTTTCCTTCACCAAATCAAAATTTTCAAAGACCCATAAATTTTAGTTACCCGATTTAAGATTTTTCGAAGTTAAAATATAAAAGATGGTTGTCTCGTCAAAACGTAGCTACACTGGGCATGGCACATTTCACGCATCACTGGTTATATCACTCGTTATAACATAATTCACGTGTCACATCAATTATATGAATCGAAACCGTCCATTATATTTAACGTGCGAAAGAGACAAAGCGATAAAATTTGAGCAATACCGTACCACCAGCTAGAAGATAGAATATGTTTAATATGCTATTACACTTTACTATTACTTAGTAATCACTGCGCGGCGATATAACATACGGAATAAAATACACCTACTGTGACAATAATCGTCACTAATAAAGTATAACTGTCGTGATTTATCACCCGTGATATAATAGTGACAAAAACAAATAACTTCACGACGTGATAATGAAATAAAAATAGCTATAATTCCCATTTCCCATCACTACTGTACACAAAAATTCAGCTTGTTATAAATAAAAAAAAAAGTTTGTTTGTGGGACCACGATCTATACGTAGGTATAGAGTTTTAACAGTCATCCTGTATGACAAATGATTGTTCTATGTTAGATTTTTTGAGTCCTGTTTATAAATACCTTTACTTTAAAAAAACTATCGATCAGAAATAATGGTAAGAGGATAGTACTGATGGGAAAATACTGCAATTTTAAGGCATTTTGTTGACAAACCACTAAAGCAAAAAACGTAGAAATAAATGTATATGCATTTACTAGATGATAGGATTTCGCAACGTCTCGCTCCGGGCGTTGGTATTAACGCTTTACTTAATCTTGCCGCAATAGCATTAAAGCTTGTCACTGTCGTGTTCCGCTTTACAAGGTAATGTAACCAGTAAACTTATACATGTGGCATTACTATCCAGCAAAACGAATAGCAATGCACCGTTAATATCTTTGATGTATGTAGGCGATGGTTGATGGTTACCTCTTCATCAGGAAAAAGAAACAAACAGATGGATCATCTTTGAACACTGAATATCATCGGCACTTGGTAAAACTCCATGTTAGTTTGTGTTAATAGTATGTTACAAACACTTGTACCATAGGTCGATACTGTTTATTAAAATTGACAATTTAGACAATTTACTAAATATAATCTATATACTGAAGGTAGCAAGAAAATTTTAAATTTTAGATTACGTTTGACAATATCTGTGCTACCAGCTCATCAGAATTACCCTTTTAACTATGGTTTTTTTTAAAATAGTAATTTAATAATTCAATGTTATGTCAGTAGAAATGTCAATAGGACAAATGAATTAATTAATCGGTAAAAATGGCAAAAATACTGATTCCAAAAATTCTAGTGTTATATTGAATGTCAATTACACTAATTAGCTAATTAGAAGTTATATGAAGAATAAAATAATCGTCATAATAATAATAAAAAAGGCATAATAATAATATAATTTAAAGTTTTAATTTTTTATTGCTACCTTCAGTATTTAGATATATTTAGTAAATTGTCTAAATTGTCGATTTTTAAACAGTAACGACCTATTGCCCTGATGATGCTTTAAAACGCGAAACCCGTTGGTGTTTATTAATAAAATCTAAGTAAAACAGTACAAGTGTTTGTAACATACTATTAACACAAATTAGATGGATAATCTGTTTCTTTAATCAAGATAACTTTTGTTTTTAAATAAATATTTATAATATAATATTTCATTCTAATTGACAGCTTTCGTGCCTTTCGTCCAGTAAAATAATATCACAACTATGTACTTTTAGATTTTATAGATAGTAAAGCAAATTTATCAGTCCTCTAGGATAAGTTAAAAAGAGTCATTGGCATGACACTTACTTGATTTTATAGCAAGAAAAGAAATAAGTATAAAATTGTATATTTAAGAATAGGAATACATTTATATGAGGCAAACACAATACAAAATAAGCAAAAAAAGTAAAAAAAAAGATTGATGCACAATACAATTATAATAATAAAAAAGAAACAGAGAGAGATAAAAGACTAAATATGGTGGTACAACCACTCAGCATGTGTTGGGATTAAAATGTATTTTTCACAATGCTATTTTTATTTGTAAACATGCTCTCGCTTTTAAAGTATTATGGCATACAAAACAGTGACACTTATATTCTGTGCTGATCATTAATACGAAACCTCATTCAAAAAGCATTTTTGAGACTTCACGTGGCCTTAACGAACTTTAATTTTACATATGACGTAATTTAAAAATAAGTCATTCTGAAATATCATATGTTTAACAACGTGTAAATTAATTTTGGCTCATTTCTGTTTGTCGTAAGCCTCTGTTTCATTTAATTAATGGAAAATTTACGCAAGAAAACGCAAACGGAAATTAGTATTTACAAATTATTTATTTAAATAAAGGTTTTATTTCATTCGTCATACGGCTTATATTTAATTGCTCTAAGGAATATTTCGTTTTCTACCTCTATCAAAAATGTTTTCTTTGATCAGTCGTCTGTATAATTAAGTATTTTGACATCAATTTTAATCAAATTTATTAAAATATTGTGTAATATCGTCAAAGTTGTAATGGGGTGGTTTGATAATAAAATAGAAATAGAAATTACTGATTACGAGATCAAAAGATAAACGTCAAGCCAAATAATCTTCTTCCATCGCCAATTAGATAATTGTTAATTCCGTTAAAGCTAGCTAGCTAATTACTTAAAGTAGAGAGGTGTATTTTTTTGGTACAGGCGAGTGGCCCATCTGATGGAATACAATCGCCTCAACTCATGGACATACAACACTCTCACCACTAATTTTTATTTCCAGAATAAAAATTAGTGTCAAATGTAAAGTAGGCTTCTAAATATATTTTTCATTTTATTCTTAAAAGTCTCAAGGCTCTGGAAAAATCGCATACGGTAGACTATTAGAATTTTGACTGTTTCTAGAAAGATAGTAAGTACTATAGCTGTATAAGTTTCAGATTTTTCAGCTTGCAGAAACAAATGCTTATGATATTTTTTTCGTTTTGGATGAATATAAGTAATAATTGTCCGATAACATGCCACTGTAGCGGTTGCAACGCTACCAGAAAAAATAATTGAAAATGGAAAAAAAATGAAATTCAAAATAAAATAGTGAATCGCGATATCACAATTATTTATCTTGTACACACTATATACAAGTTTCAACGCTTCTCAAATGGACTTCGGTCCCCAGGCAGTACACCTTGCCTGGCTGGGAACATCTTCCTTTTCCCCTTCCTTGTCCTTGTGTGACGTCATTAACCTAGACAGTTATGACATCCTTCTGACAAAAGTTGGCCCGCTGGTTTCATCTCTATGATCCTTCAGCGGTATGGACCAGCAGCGCCACACTTAAACTATTTTGACCACTGGTCATATAAAAATGTTTGAATTGCTCTTAGTTCTTTATACGAACAATCAATCTTTGAAACAGTTTACCTCATGTGGTTTTTCCGAATAACTTTGATAATGGGACTTTTAAAAAAGTCGGTGTCAACAAAATTTTCAGTAGCCGGATCGTATTGCTAAAGTTTTTGTCGTGTAAATACATGTATATTTACTAGGCAATGGTGACTGCTTTATATTAGGTGACCCGCTCGCAAGTGTGCTGGCAGATACAATAAAAAAATACCAATCGTGTTATCTTCAAAGTTCAAAATCTCAGGAGCAGCTTAAAATCTGGCACTAATGTTTTGGCACGGATATGCCTCGGATGAATACGAAAAGTTATCAGTCAGGTCAGTAAAACTCGGCGATAAGGTTCACCACCCATCTCGCCAACCAAGAAGCGATAAAACGTATTAAGCCGGAACGTCTATTGACTATCTAGTAGAAGATCTCCGATGCTAAACCTATTTTTAAATGTCTTTCATTCTATTATCAGCCTGGTGAAGGTTAAAAATGTTTGGATCTTAATCTAATCAATTACTCCGCATATCCCGCAAGGGAACCGACTCGACAACATTTTATTATTGTAAATAATTAAGCAACGTTTGATCACCTATTGTTTGCGGCATGGCAAGGACCTTTATGAGTTAGGAATAGGCGATCGCATATACTTGGGCGAGAAGTTGTGAAACTTAACCAACTAGTAGTCACGATGGTGACTACTAGTTGGTTGAGTGACATGTTAAGCCAACCGTTCGTCTTTTATGAACTGCTAATAATTTCTTGTAGTTTGCATGAATAGGTACAAAATAGGTAGGTCATTTGTAGGTGCGATCATAGTTATAATTTCAAAGATACATAGTCGAAGCCTGAGGACATTAACACATAAGGCTCTTTTCACATTGTAGGTGACAGCTGCGACCGCGCCTTATGTTGCAGCCGTTGACGACGCTTCTGCTGCTGCTGTTCAACTTCAAACGTAAATTTATGGTTATTTGATCTATAGATTTACAATAATGATTATTTTTCAGTAGGCAGAGAATCGAGTGCCATAACACATTGAACATTTGACAATTTGGAAGATGGCATGGTTCCAAAGTTGCAAAGATGTCTTGGCGTTCTCAAACGCGGTTGAATTTTCTTTTATTTTGAAAGAAATGATGTAAGAATAAACAAAAAAATATAATGAGACAATTTCTACAAGCCAAAGGGTATCGGCATTTTTTACTGCCCTAGATTACCGGCTCTTTAAAGGGCTTATATTTCGTGGACAGCCTCAACAGTATGCAACTAATTCCCCCCTATGTTAATTTGCCGCGCTCTCGTAAATCCCAAAATCCTCATTTGGACTCCCCTACTATGAGTGATTTGATACACAAACAGACTATACCCTAGCTTAACACAAAGGATTCTTATAATGAAAGTAAAAAATACTGTGGGATTTTGAAAGTGTTATTCACATTGAAATAGCTTTCTTTTACCTATTACCTATTTTAAGATCAAGATATCTAATAAGATATCTTGATTGTTATAAATAAAAGATAAATTCATTAAATCGTATCTCAAGATTCACCTAAGGTAATGTTTTGATTAGAATACCAAATCTAGAGACGCCATGATCGGATAACAATAAAATGTTACGACAGTAGAAATCTTTCGTTTTGTGGTTACTCGTGATTGCGTCCCTCGATTAAATGTTTTGATAATGTTGTTTAAATAAACAATATTTATGTACATTTATTTAGAGGGTTTCTCTTGGGTGCTATTAGATTGTCTATCCCTTCTTCAAATCAGGATGTAGGTACAAGCCGGGTAGCGAGATATTTGGAACGAGGTTAAAGATAAAATTTTATATCATATAATACTTTTCCGGAATATAATAAATAATACATCATATTACATTAAAAAATAGTTTTTTTTTTAAATTTATGTGTTTGTTACCTTTTAACCTATTTTTTTTTGATACAAACAATTACGTAAATGTATTTTATCATAGAAGAGCGGAGTCTCCTAGTACACGTATTATATAATTAAAGGGAGACCTCCAGTAACAACAAAAACCTTGTATCTACATAAAGTAACTAAATAAACATTTTTGTATTATGCATTTTTGTATAAATATAATGAACGTACGTTAACATAATCACCAATTGTTAATATAAGAGTATTGTTTATAAAATAAAATGGCATAAATTTAAAAAACTTTCACTGCGTATTAAAAATGCTATCCTTCATACTGGTAAAACAAATAGGCATTTCAGTATTGTTCATCCGTCTTTTTTGTACATTTCATCTTGTTTTTTTTGTTTAGGCTCTCTACTTTCGGTCACAAGGCTCAAGGTCAAAGTAAGGGTCTTTGAGGTTCATTTGCTATTTCTACAAACTCTACGAGACATCAGACTAAGGTTACGTATGCACAGACAGGCGGCTTGCTTAGTGCCTAGGGCCTAGCGAACCACCTAGCGAGTATCTTGGTAAAACGAGAGTTCTAAAATGATTGCGGCCGTCCGTATTTATTACTTCGATAGATCACTAAGCAATTAACTAGGCGCCAAGCGCGTAGTACGGCCGGTCGCGAACATCCTTGAACGTTCGTTTTACTAAGCTACTCGCTAGGTAAACTACCTAAGTAATTTGTTAGGCGCTAAACAAGCCGCCTGTCTATGTGGACGCAGCCTTAATATAATAGATGTAATACCGCCCCGTTGGTTGAATGGCTCACGACCCTAACCAAGGGGGCTACTTAATAAGGCTCGGGTACGACTCCCCACAAGACCAGGCATGTGATGAGCGTAGATGAAAGGATTTCAAGATTTAGGTGATTATTAAATATACTTTAGTATTTAAATATGTACAAACTGCAACACTGCAGCCCTAGCAGTGTTTGGTTAATCCCACGGGAACAATTTATTTTTCCGTAATAATAAGTACCCTATATAATATTCCAGGGTCGTTATCTTAATGTGTGCTCAATTTCTTCCAAATCAGTTTGGTCATTTTTGCGTGAAACATTCATCCATATATCCAAACATACTTTCGCTTTTATAATACTAGCTGCAGCGTGCAACCCGCTGCATTATAAAATTTTTGGCGAATCACGCGGGATCATCTAATTTTTCCGCGATAAAAAGTAGCCTATGTGCTATTTCAAGTCATTATCTACCCGTGTGCTAAATTTCATTCAAATCCCTTTAGTAGTTTTTGAGTGATTGAGTAACAAACAACCATCCACCCAAACATCCAAACTTTTGCATTGATTACTAGAACTAGTAGGATAGGATTAGTATCTTTGGTCAATGCTAATATCACAAGCAAATATTTTATTTACTTTTGGGTTAGATGGATTCATGTCATTTGTCCAGTGACATTTATTTATTTGTAACGATTTATTTTAAATTTGAGAGGAGATGCGGTGATATCAAAACGGGACAAGAGGCTGCATAATATAAATATTAATGTTCCAGCATTTATACATATATAAATACTATGACTTACATAACAGACACTCAAACCCTGCAATACAAGCATATACATATGTTCATAACACAAATGTTTCTCCCTGTCGGGAATCGGATCCGAGCCCGATTTGTGATTAGGTTTGCTAACTACTCGATCGACGCGACGGAGTGGTCAAGGTATAATTCATCAGATATAATTCCAACTTTTCAACAACAAACAAGTTCAGAAAAAAATTAACTAATTATAGTTAATAGCAATTGTCATTTGGTAGAAATTTAACCATAGACTAAAAAATAAACCCTCTTTTAAGTTTGACAACCATAAAGAAAGTAGTAAACATACATTATCACGTATGTCACATGAATAGTGGGTGTAATGTTCATTTTTATCAATTTATTGTATTTATGATGCATATTACCTATTTAAAATATGAGGTTTTTGCAGTTCTCCGAAATCTAAATTTTATCTGGGTTAAATTTCGTATTTCACCGTTCGCGTTACATTTGTAAAAAGGGGTACAATATTTTCACTTCACGTATTATTATGTAGACAATACTGGCTGTAACACTGCAATACCTACGGGTATTTGTGTAAACCTTCTTGTATTACAAAGGATAGCAAAAAAACCGATGGTTTCCCTGATGGAAAGAGCCAACTGAAACCTACAGACACCAGAAAACTGTTAAAGTTGCATTACCATTCGTAAGGCAGAAACCATATGAATAGGTTCAACTGCTACCTTACTCCCTTAACTGGAATACGACAATACCAAGCGGTGGTACTAATGTTACAGAACTCCACCAACGAGTATAGTTTCGATACGTATGGCTGATGCGCAGTTTGTAAAAAGCGATGAACTGTTCGCCATTTATAAACTGCTTGGAAGGAATATAAATAGTTTGTTCTTCAAAAGTGGCCCACTCTACACGAAGAATCTCTTAGGTACGATTTACATTGGCCACGCGGCGCTTATCGGCTCGCATCGGCTTGGATCTTCTGCGTCTGTAGGAGTCGCACACACGCTACGGCAGTCATCAGCACCCGTAGCATGCATAGTGTGCTCGTCACAACTTTAATCAAACGACTCCCAGAATTGCTAATCTCCGTTCACATTTCGCGACGACCGTACAGCTCTGAACGGACCCGCGCATGTCGTTGGATTCGGCTACCTGCCATGGAGTCCATTCGTAGCCGTCCGGAGCCAATCAGCCATTGCAGAATGTGAATGTGATGACAACATGAACTGCAAATCCCATTTATAATTTTCAATTTCCTTTAACGCGTTGTAAAATGCCGTCCGGCCCAACCCAAAGGGAATCGATCGGTCTGAATCGTATCTTACTCGGTTGATTCCTCCTTCATAGAGAAAAAGACAAATGTATAAAAACAAATCTTCTCTCATATTAAAAACCGGCCAAGTGCAAATCCGTTTCATACCATCATCTGTAAAAAACGTCAAAAATCACATTTATTGTACGGGAGCCCCCATAACTATTTATTTTATTTTAATTAAATTATTTATTTTTAAAATGAATATATAACTGAATATTCTGTGAACGTTTCAAGCATCTACCAGTAATTGTTATTAAGATCGAGGAAAAAAATTGCAAAAAAAAAATCACGTTTGTTGTATGGGCCACCCTTAAACGTTTATTTTATTCTGATTTTAGTATTTGTTGTTATAGCGGCAATAAATGCCTGTGTGAACTTTTCAACATCATCACGGTTCATGAGATACTGCCTAGTAACAGACGGACAGAGACAGAAAGACGGACGGGCTGCGGAATCTTAATAATAGGGTCTCGTTTTACCCTTTGGGTACGGAACCTTAAAAATACCTTTAACAGATCATATTATCTTTCAGGTAGAAATCATTTTATAAATCCACTAGCTACAGCATGCACTATAAAAGTTTTTGGCAAATCCCGCGGGATCGCCTAATTTTTTCGGGATAAAAAGTAGCCTATGTGCTATTCCAGATCGTCACCTACCTGTGTGCTAAATTTCATTCAAATCCTTTAAGTATTATTTGCGCGATTCAGTAACAAACATCCATTCATTCAAACATCCATACTTTCGGAGTTATAATATTAACATAGAAAAGAAAAGATTGCATATTTTAAATAAATCTAGTTTTTTCATGACTAACGCAAGACGCAAGACAATTTAATTTATTATTGAATAGATATTGACACGGACGTCAGATGGCTCGGCCTGTATTGATTTCTCTTCATCTTTATGGGTTCGACAAGTCCTCGTTTCAGTTCTTCCAAATAATCCCGGTCATGTAATGACCCTGTTTCCGACGTTCATTATTCTACACAAAAGCTAGATGACTATAGACTAAATATATTTCACAGTCCATATAAAATGTGCGCATAATTTACCACAGGCGCTAGATATTTGCAGCCTTCGAGATGCTTTATATGTTCACCCCCTCTGTTAAGTGCTATGCGTATCATATATTAGATGCGGGTGTCACCCGCAACTTCGTGTGTATTGTTTAATATATTTTTTTTATAATTAGATATCAAACAAGCAGATGACTCTCCTGATAGAAAGAGAAAACATCACATAGAGACACCAAAGATGTTAACGATGTTTTGCTCTCTGTGTAGTGGGAATAGGGATATTAATGCGTTCATATGTTTGCCGGCTACCTTACACTCCAAACCGAAACACGATAGTGGCAAGCTTTAACGCTCTTGCGTCCGAAATAGGTAAGTTTTTCCCGTGTTGGTCCCGGGCTCCTTTGAAGAACAGGCCAACTGCCGTTCTGCAAGGGAAGTCGTAAAAGGCAACTGATTGGCTTTACGAGTCTCTACCATCGTGATTACTAGCATACGTATTAGGTATGATATTTGTTGTTAATTAGTACAATTCAAATGTTTATATGTTTTTAATGTATATTTAAGTCTAAATCCGTCATATTATTATGTAGATAGGTTTGGAAAATAATTTTTGTTTAAGAGAGTAGATATATTTCCAGTTTGGTCCCTTATTAACTGGGGGAAAATCTAACTCAGGGCTCCAAAGTTACACAAGATTGAAAGTTAGTTTATGCAGTTTTACCGCGTTTAAATTATCATAAAAATATTTCTTATTTCTTTTTATTTTTACGGTATAATTTATGGTTATAACTGTAAACTAAAACATAATTATTATGTGTATCACAGATGGGGATATTGTTTACTCTTTCCTAATTCTTCTAGTTTTTCTATCTCTTAACAAATTTTGGTTCTAAACATTTTAGTAACGATGTAAGAATCTATAAAATTTCATATTACGCCGTGTTGGTCCCGGCCTCCTTTGAAGAATAGGCCAACTGCCATTCTGCCAGGCAGGTTGTAAAAGGCGACCGATTGGCTATCGAGACACTACCATCGTGGCTACTAGGTGGTAGAGTTCTGCATTGTCTCGCCTGGATCTGGTACCACAGCCTTACCTATCCCTGCCGCAATAGCGACATTGCTTGTCACTATCGTGTTCCGGTTCGGAGGGTAAGGTAGCCGGTAAACTTATGCATGTGGCACTAGATCTCGCCACAAGATAGTAACGCACCATTAACATCTTTGGTGTATATAGGCAATGCTTGACTCTTTCCATCTGGAGAATAAAAAAAAACACTTCACATAATACGAATTGATTTTACCTCAAGAGATGTTTTCACAAAACTAATACCTAAAAATACATCATTTAAAATATAAACACTGAAAGAAAATTGTTTTTAGATTTTCATTTTTTTCATTATAATTCCAATATGGAGACGAATTGCAAGACCAGACGATATGCAGATGTTCAAAGGCGACGGCGATCACTTACTGCCAGGGTTCAAATTTACGAACAAAACGTTCATCCAGTTGAAGAGTTTAGGGCTATTACACATTTTTTACACATAACGCCGCGCTGTATCGTGATGTGACGTTATATTGTTTTATGTGTGTAAAAGCCCAAAGCGTTTTGACTCTTTGATTGAATTTTTACTACGTAAATCGGGAGCAGGTGAGCATCCTACCCGTCTTCTGCTGCTGCTGCGTACGCTGCTGTGCGGGGCTACTCCTTTTGGGTTTGGCACCTCAAGGCAACTCAAAAATCTACTTCACATTTGTATAATAAGTCGATTAGCGACTAATTCGCTAGGTACTATAGATAGCGCTTGCATTCTGAGCTACGTCTACTAATATTTAACGATTTATGGCTCTATAAATGATAGTGATGCATCTATACGTGACGGTGATTTAGCCATCCCATAAATCGCAAAAAAGTATTAGCCAAATAGGTACATACACTTTGGAATGATGCCCCTACAAACTTTTATAATAAATTGTCCACAATTACCAAGATTGATTACGTCGATTTTAAGAAATCATTTTTTATCGTAAGTATTTCAACAACTTAGGCGAATTTTTTACAATTTTTATGATACTTTAAAAACCATTAAACTTTTAACATAACCCGTCTTTTACTCTTACCTCAAACATTTTTAATTGCAGTTCTTATAAAGTACTTGAAAAAGTTTTCATTATATGTGATAAAGTAACAAAAAGCAAAGTTGAGCCATTATTTCTGCTCTCTCGAGTGAAATAAGCCGGAGATTCAAGAAAAAGGTTCGCTTGTTTCAAAATTAGCCACCACGTTGAATTTCCTTTATTATTTTCTACATTATTTAATTTGCAGTGTTAGCGTATAACTGACACTTGAATCTAAATTATATTCTACACTTTTCATCGTCGGCACTTGGTGAAACTCCATCATAATGCAATAATTTATCACTTAATACACTTGCACTGTTTCACAATAGTTTATTTCCAGTTATTATTTATTTCTAACCGGTTTCGCTCACACAAGCATCATCAGGATATTTACAGATATACCCCTTTGTTACAGTTGGTAATGGTGACGCTGACTCCACAGACCACATGAATACTAATAGACACGCCGTTAGGAAGGAAAGTTGTCGCCGCGTTTATGAGCAAACGCTCCTATTATTGTCAAAATATTCATACTTTTGCAAGTTATGTTGTGTTGTGAAAAAATATAAATAAACCACCTTATACTGTTTTATCGTACCGAATGAGACGACAAGGTTTAAAAATTATTCTTGGAGTGATTTTATTTCATTGGTAAATACTATAACTTTGTATTTTAGTGTGTAAATGCAAGCTACACTGGCAAACTAAGAAACTGTCTTGAAAGGCGTATCCATTTAATCCGTGGCTGAACCCATATCAATCAATGCAATGAATGCTCAGACTACATATATTTGTGAAAAGTACCTAAAATGTGAATGCCTTAGATTTAATCCAAAGCATAGATTTTGGTCCGGGCTCATTTGAAGAATAGACCAATTGCCGTTCTGCCAGGCAGGTCGTAAAAGGCGATCGATTGGCTATATATACATATAGCCATGTGTCATTACCATCTTGACTACTAGGTGGTAGAGTTCCGCAACGTTTCACCCGGTTATTTTGATAGGGTTGTTGTAAACTCACCACAAGCCACCACCTTACATATTCCTGCCGCAATAGCGTCAATGCTTCTTATTGTTTATGTTCCGGTTTGGATGGTAAGGTAGCCGGTAGATTTATGTACGTGATTCTGCCATCCCGCCGCATGGACAGCAATGCATCATTTATATCTTTGGTGTCTATACGCGATGAATTCTTTTCCATTAAGAGAGCTATCTGCTTGCTATCTAACGAAATAAAAAAAAGAAAAAAAAGAAAGGTAATTATTGGTATTTAAAAATAAAACACATACTTATTTTACACCCTTGTGGCAAATTCTTACTTAAATCACACTACAAGTGATTTAATTATCTAGGAAATTAGGTTTCAGATGACTCAAAGAACGATTTGGACTTTGAGCACGTATATAGAGCATTATAACAGTGCGCTGGAATATGCAAACTCAAAGGCTTGCTTGTAGCACAGAACAGGTTGAAGTGACATGAGTGACATTGTTTAACGTATATTGCCCATACTTTAGCAACTGCAAACTGTGGGGAAGATACTTGTGGCGCATGTTTGACTCCCTAAAAAGTAAAAAAAAACTATCTTCACGCCCATATCCCCGAAAGGCTAGGCAGAGGTACAAGTGCACCCACGATTAGCCGAAGATACTTGGTCCCACAAATGTGATAAGTGGCAAGCCTATCGCCAACCGGGCACTTTCCAATCCCGGGCAACTTTGTGTTTCTCAGAAAACTGAAAAAACACTTCTTTTTTTTTTAAAGTGCTCGACCCGGGAATCGAACCTGAGACAACCGTGCCAGCCCAAAAAGTATTCTAAACGTTTTGATGTACTAAATTGTGTTTTAAATTAAACATTATTACAAACCTTTGGCGTCTGTGGGCCATAGTTAACCCATTAACCATCAGCCTGTTTGGTAATAGCTTTTTGTAATCTTCCATCATTATAAGGTGTAAAATGTTTGTTTAAAATAAATTAATAAGAGCATTAGTTAATACCATGACAGCTGCGACTTGTTTGTTGACGCAATAGGACAGCATTATTTATTAAAACCTACACTGTACACTCAAATGGCCATTAAGTTCGTACTTAATCATTTACTCTTTACAAATAACTTTGAATATAACAACTGTAAATAAAACATATTATACGTAATAATCCATGATAATATTACTAATATTACGAAAACGCAAAAGTAACTCAGTCTGGCTGTGTGTGACGTTATCACGGCCTAATCGCTGGGCCGATTGTGATGAAATTTCATATAGCGAAATTTTAAAGTCTTGGAATAAACGTAGGCTACTTTTCTATTTTCTTAGGTGTTGGTCCCGGGTTCCTTTGAAGAGTGGGCCAACAGCCGTTCTGTCAGGCATATCGTAAATAGCGACCGATTGGCTATGCAAACCAATACCATCGTTGCTACTAGGTGGTAGGGTTCTGCATTGGCTCGCCTGGGTCTGGTACCACCGCCTTACCTATTTCTGTTGCAATATCGTCAGCGCTAGTCACTGTAGTGTTCTGTTTTGGAGGGTGAGGTAGCCGGTGAACTTATCCATATGGCGTTAGACCTCGCCACAAGATAGCAACGCACCATTAACATCTTTGGTGTCTTTAGGCGATGGTTGACTCTTTCCATCAGGAGACCCATCTGTTTGCTTGCTATCTTATGATATAAATAAAAATTACTTGTCTTTGTTCATACTTCCATACTGTAATATTATAAAAGCGAAAGCCTGACATTCTTTTACTTTTTCACGGCTAAACCACTGAACCGATTTTGATGGAGATATTTGAAAATCCAGCATCAAACATAGGCGAACTTAAAAATGTCGATCCTTAAGGGTCTGAAAAATTGTACGAAAAACTATATCCATAAGTTAATATATTCGCGAGCAAAGCTGCGCGAATCCGCTAGTATTTTAAGAATACGGATTGCAACGAACCATTATCATTTTAGGTGACATTTGTCGTCTTTTTTCGTCAGGAGAGCCATCTGCATGTTTGCTATTTTTTGATCTAAAAAATCGGTCTATCCATCATTCAATTTTGGCAAAGAGTAAGTTTTGGTACGTAAATTTCGAATAAAAAAAATATTGAAAACAAAATCCCTACTGCAGCCTGAAAAAAGATTCATTGCCTCAAATGAAAACTAAAATGAAAGAAACAAGCCCAGTAGTTTAGAATCATGTTGAGTTATAATAAATAACTACGCCACTAAAATAGTTCTATAATCGATGTACATATAAAACAATCCATGAGTTTTAATTCATCACAGAATGATTAACTGTCGGCTCTTTGTGAAAATAAAACAGCTAAATATTAAATGGGCCCCGACTGTTAATCGCTCTGTGATGAATTAAAATTCATGGATTGTTTTATATGTATGTACATCAATTATAGAACTATTTTAGTGCCGTAGTTATTTATTATTACTTAACATGATGCTAAACTACTGGGCTTGTTTCTTTCATTTTAGTTTTCATTTAAGGCAATGAATCTATTTTCAAGATGCAGTCGGGTTTTTTTTGTTTTCAATATTATTTTTATTTTATACTTTTTAGTAAGGATTCATTAACTTCGACATTAGCATTATACGATGGTAAATTACGCAATCCTGTCATTTTATTTAGAGAGTGAATTCGCGGGGATTATTAAGTAACTTGTGGTGTTCTAAACTTCTTATTATTAGCCTCTCTAGAGACCTAACTCAGCTCAAAGCCACGCATGCTTGACCTTTAGAAAAAATTCGTAAATATAACTCAACCACAGCCTTGTCTTAAGTAATTCCTTGAAGCTTGTGTACAGTTAGACCGCAGCACAATATCAATGGTAGCATTTTTCGTTCTATTTAACCCTGTCCAATAAGTGCATCGAATTCTGTCGTCAATGGTTCGACTATGACTCCTACTCCAGTAACATTGATTTTAATTGCTTTGTAGTCAAATTCTAAATAAACAGCCTGTGGCAATTTTCCGGCTTTCAATTGGTCCCTTCGAAGAACTGGCCACTCTATTGTCATATGTAACTCCTATTGCTTAATAATATAATATTTAATCTACATATATTATTTATATTTGACATCAATCTCCCTGTTGTAAGGCAGAATAACGATACACTAATTTAAGTATGCGTATAAATTACTTTTTATAGGTAGGAAAATAAACGAGTATGGTTTTAAACAAATTTCAATCGTTATATTTATTATGTCCCTATATCCTAAACTATTAGATACGTACCTCTGTGTTTATATACGTACCTGTTTAAAATTATTAATGAAATCGGTATCTTAATAATTCGGGCGTCCGGGCGATAAAAGGCACGCTTTATGATTATTTGTGTTAAAATGGCAGTATAAACATAATGAAAGCTATTAGTAGTAGTAGTATATATATATATATATATATATATATATATATATATATATATATATATATATATATATATATATATATATATATATATATATATATATATATATATATATATACTATATATATATATATATATATATATATATATATATATATATATATATATATATATATATATATATATAGTATATATATATATATATATATATATATATATACATATATATATATATATATATATATATATATATATATATATATACATATATATATATATATATATATATATATATATATATATATATATATATATATATATATATATATATATATATATATACTATTACTTACTAGCTTTCATTTGACACCCATATTGCTACGGTAAGAAAAAAATCACCTCCCCTTCCTCCGTTCCGCTATTTGCGGGCGCCATTTTGAAAATTTGTACAGCCTATGTCACTACTACAATTTAGAAAAATCCAACGACACCTCATATATTAAAAACCGTCCTGCCGTTAGGGCTGTAGGGCGTACCAAAGAAATGGATACATACATACACTCGAAAAACATTATCCTCCTTCAGTCGGATAAAAATACAGATTTCTTTTTATAAATCGACCCATAGGTATATCTAAATTGTTTTCTACTAAACCAACCTCCAAACTGGAACACGACAGTAACTAGCACTGACGCTATTGCGGCAGGAATAAGTGCGGCAGTTAGTCGACTGGCAACAAGGATAAAGATAAGGATAATAAAAATCTTCACTCCAGAATTTTCTAATTATAAGTGAGCAAAAATGAGTTTGTCTGTGATCCCTTGACACCTCCTTACATTAAATGAACACGTAAAGCTATTTATTGGACCTGATAATCGCCAGAAGTAAGCGGTATCAAGGTACTAATCATCTCACTAACCGACACACGGATGAAAAAAAAATTAATAGACCAGTGTTATAAGCCTGTTTGTTGGTTGGTTGGTGAGTTTATCACAGCCAATTTTGGCTACAATTTAGTGAAACATGTTGGGCCTGAGCGTCTATTAAAGTTCAATACACTCAACGCAAGAAAAATGTTCTTTGTTTTTAGTGAGTTCAAACTTGCGACGTCGAATCATTTTGTTTTTAACTTGTACTTAAAATATTAGTTAAGTTTGTAAGCGCACTGTCACGTTTCCGCCATGAAATCAAATATTTAATTATTACATGACATTTGTCATTAAAATTCAAAGAGCTCATTAATCATAAGCACTCAGCTATAATGACAATCATTAACTATATAAATCCACAACCAAAAATAATAATTGTACGTCATTACATTAATGGCTTACCGCAACAGAGAATTTGCGGTAACATTACAGGAGGCACTTTCCCCATGGTGATCTAGGCTCTATACGATACATAAATCCTCATACACCGGAATGGCTTTATTTCTTTGGTAGCTACGAAAAAAAAAAATTTTAATGGTGCGCTGCTATCTTGTGGCGAGGTCTAATGCCACATGCATAATTGAAAGTTATACAGGGTTACTTTTAAAAGTCTGGCTGTTTAGAATCAATAATATATTTGATTTATGTAATAAAAAAATTATTTAAAAAATTCAAAAAACAAAACGCATGGATATAATTTCAATTAACTACGCAATATTCGAACTAAAATATTTTAATTCGTATTGGTAAAAATATTCTTAGAGCGACAGATTACAAATAGTTTCTATCGATCGTAATTATAGGTAAATGTAAAATGATATCCTGCTAGCATTAAAAGTTCATTTACAAGACTTGGTGCATCCAATTCATGAATTTAGTAAGATATTTTTAAATGAATATTTTATATTATCTATTAATAAATTTGCAATAATAATTAAAACGTACTTTCATGTCAATATTTTGTTCCTAATTTTAAAATTTGGCTGGACCTTTAATAGTAACCCTTTTTAATGAGCTTGTTTATTCTGTGCCTGGCAAAGCGATTAGACTATACCATGAAGCTATATTATATCAGGAGGCAGTACTTCTAATATCTACTTGAAACATAACTTTAAATACTGCTGTCATCTTCTGAGGTCTCACCCTCTCTTTCTAACACAGCTGTCTAAAAAGAGATGTTCATGTTTCAAGTGATTTATATGAGTGCTAGCTCCACTACTTCATGGACCAATGAGATTTAATGTAAGTATTTGTTTCAAGTGATTTATACGAGTGCTAGCTCCACCCATAACTTATACTTCATGGACCAATAACTTATACTGTCTACGTCATGGCAATTCATTGATAAAATCTGCGACATAAATTTTAGGTAAAACTATTAAATATAAATTACTTAAAATGGCTTTATTATTAAGTTAAAATATCGTCTCTGTGGTCTACTAGTCCGGTGTCGGTGTTGACCACATGAGGTCCGGGGTTCGATTCCCGGGTTGGGCAATTCAAAAATGTGTTTTTTCAGTTTTCTGATAAAAACTACGTTGTCCGGGATTGCAAAGTTCTCGGTCAACGATAGACTTGCCATCTATCACGTAGTAGTACCTACTAGTATCTTCGGCTAATCGTGGCTGCACATTGTGTACCTCTGCCTACCTCTTCGGGGATACGGGCGTAAAGATACGTAAAATATACTTTAAAAGTACTGCATGCCAAATTTCGAAAAGCACTTTCACGACCTCGATTTTCCCTGTGTGTGATTTGTGGCCCCTTTCGAAGATTAGATCAACTGCCTTACCAAAAGGCTTTTTTTTTAATCATAAGATAGCAAACAATCAAATGAAGCTCCTGGTGGAAAGAGTCAACCATCGCCTATAGACAACAAAGATGTTAGAGGTGCGTTGCTATCTTGTGGCGAGGTCCAATGCCACATGCATAAGTTTACCGGCTACTTTACCCTCCGAATCGGAACATGACAGTAACAAACACAGACGCTATTGCGGCAGACAATGCAGAAATCTACCACCTAGTAGTCGCGATGGTAGTGACTCGCATAGCTAATCGGTCGCCTTTTACGACCTGCTTGGCAGAACAGCAATTGGTCTAATCTTCAAAGGAACCCGGAACTTGGCTTCTTGTAAAAGGCAAGAAAGTCTAGTATATATCACTTGCATTATTACTACTATATAGCTGGTTTAGAAATTCGTAAAAAGCGAACAATTAGTAATACATCTCCCTACCGTCGTGACTACTAGGTGGTAGAGTTCTTTAACGTCTCGTCCGTGTTTTGGTACCACCGCCTTACCTATTCTTGTCGCAATAGCGTCTGTGCTCGTCACTGTCTTGCATCCATTTGGAGAGTAAATTAGGCTGTAAACTTATGCATTTGGCATTCCATATAAAAAAGCACCATTAACAATCGACATAATCGATCACATAGCAAAGAAGAATTTCGTCACTACGAACTAGTCGACACTGGCTCAGTTCAGTTCAAAACTTATGTGTCGAAATTTTTCTTTATTGTTTTTAAAGTTTTTCAAGTTTTCCCAAGCACGGGGTGAGTGCTAAAACACAAATATATTTAACGTTTATGTCTATAGTCGATGGTTGCCTTTTCCCATCAAAGAACAATCAGTTTGTTTGCTTCTATATGATAAATTAAAAAATGAGTATTACACTATAACTGGTGTAATAATTAATTATTCAACTCCATTAAAAGTTAACAAAGTAAGGAACTGTTTATCAGCACTTCTTCTTACAATAAGGTATCCGTTGAATCGTATTTAGGTATAACAGAACCAGCTACACTATGACCTAGACATGACTTCTACATTACTATTACCTACTTATGATCTACATATGACTTCAACAAATTTACATCGTGAAGTTATCTTAGTATGGATATACAATTAAATCGCATTATCCCACTGGTTATGGTAAACAAGGCAGAATAAAACTTGGGATATTCTTTAAAAGAAGTGATCAATGAATCAATATCTGAGTAAACGTAGTTAAGAGTATTTATTTATTAAATTATATTTATTTATTAAGTTATATAAGGTCCGCCCCGTTGGTCGAGTGGTTAGAGACCCTGACTACGCAACAACGAGGCTCGGGTTCGATCCCCGACGGGGACAAGCATTTGTGTGATGAGCATAAATGTTTGTATTTTCGGGTTTGGGTTGTTTATTATATATATTCTAGTATTTATATATGTATTTCTATGTATTAGTATCGTTGACTAACACCCATAACACAAGCAAATAATTTGCTTACTTTGGGGTTAGATCAGTAAGTGTAATTTGTCCCGTGAATTATTATTATATTATTATTATTTACATTCTTAAATTCATTTTTATTTTACCTCATATATTGAAAAAACCCATGCCAATCGAAAGATAAGAAAGATATAAAAAAATATTTAAGGCAAAATATAGTCAAGTATCGCGGTACAAAAATATAGGACTTCGAAAAAATATGTAACTCCATGCCTTAACTAGCGGGATTCGTCGGAACACAACATTGACTTACATTGACGTTATTGCGGAAGGTATAAGTAAGGTCTCAGTACCAAATCTGAGCAAGAAGAAGCAGATATCTACCATCTAGTAGACACGTCGATGACAGTGATTCGTACAACCAAACTTTTGCCTTTCATGAACTGCCTTGAAAAATGGTAGATGGTCAATTATATAAAATGGGACAGGGACCACTATGAGTTAAACTTATGTGATTATTATGTTTGTTTCGTAATCGAACTCTAGCCTCGTCTTGAATAGCGTATTTAAAGACTTTTACGACATATGTACGAGCCTTTATCGTGGTTTTGTATAACAATGGTTTTACTAGCAGCTCGTTGGTGCTGATCGACTGGCGAGCAAAATCATCGTATCTGAAGATTTGTCGAAAAAATATAAACATGATGAGCCGCAAGCCAGGCTTGTCTGTGTAGAAAACTGCGGTATTGCAATGATACACGGGTGAGATTTACCGACGAGCCATAAGTTTTACTAGCCCATCGATCAGGGCCTATAAGAGTATTAGTAATATGATCGTAAAAATACGACATCGTTACGGAACAAAAAATGAATGTATTATATTCCATATCAATGAAACTTGTTTTTAATTAAAATAAAAATTTTGCGAATTCGAATAACGGGAAAGTCAATATTTGTAAATAACTTGTATGCGGTATAAATTTGGTTTTCAATGAGTTTACAATTAACAATATTTCTATTATATAAAAATATAATGTTTTATTTCAAAAATTTTGTTTGGTCAAAATCTGATTGAAGTTAGATTTCGACCTTTCTACGACGAGTTACGTTACTCAAAAGGAAAAATGGAGACCTTATAGGATCACTTTTTTTGTCCGTCTCTCTGTCAAAACCTTTTATTTTGAAAACGTGTGAAGCTATCGAGTTGAAATTAAAATCATATACTCAAAACTACATCCCCTTGAAGCTGTGAAAAAAATAATCTTCTTAGATAAAATATAAATAAACTTAAAAAAGGTACTGCCGTTTATGCCGCATAAAAACGTATATTTTGACACTCAAGGAAATCAAAATTTTAAAGGGTACTTCTCGTTGAACTAGAACTATGAATTTTGGCGAGTAATATCGTCTTATACTACAAAGAAAGAATTTGTAATTAAGTTTAAAAAATATACAGTGTTATTCATAAGCAACTTCAATCCTCTATAACAGGATCATAAAAGGCTTAATGTACGGTTAACAAATTTTTCTATTCATAAACGTACTTTAGCGCTAAAACATTGTTATAACCCGGTTATAACAGAGTTTTAGGGTTATTCATAAAAAAATTCAATCCTTTATAAAGGGTTATAAAGGGTTTATTATAGGATTGACAAATTTTTCTATTCATAAACGCACTTTAGCGCTAAATCATTGTTATAACGTAATCACAAGCTAAAGAAGGCAGTAGGAAACTGTTTTAGTATCAAATTTCAACTGTCATATTTCAAGTTCACGTCACTTGGATGATATTTAAGGATTTATTATGATACGATAATCTAAAACCACTGTGTACATATAAATACGATTGCTTTATTAGCAATATAAATGCGGTAAAACTTCGCCACAGTCTACAGCTAAATCACTTTCCTTCCTTGTAGGTTCGGACCTCACACCATCTGCTCTCTTAACAAACAAACGATTACAGTTATATGAAAATACTAGGTGCCATAGAATATATATTCCGATACCAGAAGATTGCCCAAATATGTGCTCAAAGTAACAATTAAAAATTATTATTACTGTGTCAAGGATCTCATCAACAGATCTCAGCCAAATTTGTATGAAACAAAAGGAATCACCAAATCAAATAGTGTGCTATTTAGTCATTTATCGTGCACATGCTATGCAAATGTAAGGTTTTGATTGTTAATATTATGGATTCCATCTTTAAAACTGAATCAAATTAAAATAGAACCAATCTAGAGTTAGGGCCTTTTGGACTTAAAGAAGATCCATTTAAATCCATTCACATATTTATTCCAATGAATTGATTACCTCTTGATGTTACAGGATCAAAATAATGCTAATATATTCACGGTGTCAGACAACTGATAGCAAAATTTGTACCAAATGCCAATGTATCTATACATTGGCATTGCATATATATACCATGCAAATCAGCTGAATAAAAAGGTTTTTTCTACTAGGCCCAAATTGTGAAGCTGGTATGTCATTATCTTAACATTAGATTTTTGAACAAACGCTCTGTGCCACGTCCAATCAAGAGGCAGAGAGAGGAAAAGTACTACGAAAGCTGTTGTCTTTTAGTCAACAAGCTAGGTGTCCGCCCGCAAACGATTGATATGTCTTGATAGTTTTTCATTCAAAGTTAACTTTGTTAGGAATGTGCTACTGCAATTTTCATTGCACATTCTATAACAAAATCGTCGTCTGAGGAGCTATCTAACAAATCAAGAAGTAAGGCCGTATAACTCATAGCCAATCATTCTGTATATAGAACTTCTACAAAGAATACGTGTGGCGTTGCCACACGTATTCTTTGTAGAAGGCAGAAATGAACTAAAATGAACAAATTTTAATATTATCGTATCTTAGCCATGTTTGATACCTTAAGATCCTATAATACTTTATATTAGGGTATTTTAAGATAAAATATTATAGTATCTTAACCGTTTGTGATGAGCTTTAGACTCGATGATTTTTCGCGAGTACTTAGATGAATGTTTTCGTAGTTGATTTGCAGTCCCATAATTGTTAATCTTTGATTACTATAATAATCCAGCTACGTCGTTGAGCTTTGTGGTATAAAAATGGAAATATAACCTTATGAATGTGTGGGACCATCGGTTTTTAGTACGTCTATTAAGGGAATTACAATAATTTAAAATTTATACGTAGGCTTATAACTTTTAAAGACTGATCAATAAAAATCTGTAGTGTTGGTAGATTCTTAGAAACTCAATTATAAGGAGTTAATATATCTTTCGTGCTTTATACATATTTTCATAAAAACAAGTTATTTAATTGTCCATTAAAATAGTGTAGAGCTTCATGAAATTTCATAGTTCTTCAATCGCAGCAAAATGCCTCTTCTATTTAATAAAATTGTATTAGTTGTGTGCACACATAAATTTATTTACCGATTTTACTTTTAGCAATCATGCGGTAATAGAGCCAATATTTGAATAAATTTTGTCTGCATTGCACCAAATAGTTTAAAAGGTAGTGTAAAATTCAGTATTATTCCATTAAATTGAACCAGGAGAAGCAAAGAAACTGCAGTGAAATAAAGTCTATTTAATACCAACGCTCTGCTAACGATATACAGAATCCATTTCACTGGTGCGTGAAGCCTAATCATTTTTGCAAACGACTTCTTAACCTTCAATAGAAGACGGTGCCGTAAGAATAACAATTATTATGTAACAAAATGAAGACTTTTCAATGTTTTATATTTTTAAATATACAATAAATAGCAAATATACCTTTTGAGAGTTAACCTGATGAACTTACTGTCGTCTAAACACCTAAGATGCGAGTGGTTATATCTTGCCTTGCCTTGCAGATAGAAAATCGTGATTTGTTACGTAAAATACGTAACAAATCACGATTTTTTACTATAAGTATACATCACTTTGCAAATTTATTCTTAAATATAATTAGCAATCGCCCTTAGGTTGAAACTCGACTATAATTCTATTAATATTGTTCAGTACTGGAACAGAAGTAGAATGTAGTTTTTGTATTAGAAAATATAGCACAATTTTTGAATAAAGAATATCGTTCTATATTATATAAAAATGTTTAAATTTACTGGGTGAAACAAAAAAAAAACCTTTCTCAAACAAAAGTCCTTGTCATGTGGGAGGCGACCGTGCGCCCTCTAGTGAGAACGTTTTCGCTTTGTCCTTTGAAAACACTACGTAACGAGTCGCATCCGAATCAACGGCTAATTATAGTAGAAATACTTAATTTGTGAAGTGACGTCTGTTCGCCCTAAGATTCTCCCTTACCAGAATCAATGAAACCTATGGACTCAGTTGAGTAGATCTATTGGCAGAAGAATCGCGCTGATTACCATCGCCTGACCCGACACGTGGACACTCGGACGAGACGGTAAGTCATACACCCAGTAGACTACTTAAAAAATATTAAAACACAAACATGAAACAAATTACAGATAAGGAAACTTTAGCTATGACTAAGTTTGATCATAGACTAAATAATAAAATCTTTTTTTTATATCATAAGATAGCTAACAAGCAGATAGATTTCTTGATGGAAAGAGAGAATCATCGCATATAGAGATCAAAGATGTAAATGTTGAGTTGCTATCATTGTGTCGGGTTCGTAATTCTATATGCTTACGTTTACCGGCTCCGTTGCCCTCCAAACTGGAACACGACAATGATAAGCACTGACGCTATTGCGACAGAAATAGGTAAGGCGGTGGTACTAGACCCGGGTGAGTCAATGCAAAACTCTACCACCTATTGGTAGCCACGATGGTAGGGCATAGCCAATCGTTCGCCTACGAGCTGCCTGACAGAATGGCAGATGGTCTATTCTTCAAAGGGAGCGCGGACCAACACTGGGTATATATAAACTTTTTAATTTTGACTATCTTAAAGTCGATATAAGTTTTTTTTTTAAATCATAAGATAGCAAACAAGCATCTTATGATTTAAAAAAAAAAATCTCCGGACGAAAAGAGTCAACCATCGCCTATAGTCACCAAAGATGTTAATGGTGCGTTGCTACCTTGTGGCGAGGTGTAATGCCACATACATAAGTTCCAAACTGGAACTAGCACTGGCGCTATTGCGGCAGGAATAGGTAAGACGGTGGTACCAGACCCGGACGAGCCAGTGCAGAACTCTACCGCCTAGTAGTCACAATTGTAGTGACTCGCATAGCCAATCGGTCGCGTTTTACGACATGCCTGGCAGAACGGCAGTTGGCCTATTCTTCAAAGGAGCCCGGGGGAGCTTCAAATACGGGAAGTAGACAAATATATAGATCTACCTATGTATTTGTCTATCTATACAATAGTGTGTTGTGTTTTTTTATTAGTTTGTTGATTTCTAATGTATATTTTATAAAAATACTAGCTGACCCGGCAAACGTTGTTTTGCCACATAAATTATTGAATTAAAAAATAGGGGTTGATCGTAGAGGGTTGAAAATTAAGGGTTGTATATATTTTTCAATGTTGAATCATTAAAAAATAAAAATAAAAATTTTTGTCCATAAAATAAAAAAAAAATTTTAGGGATGGACAACCCTTAACATTTAGGGGGATGAAAAATAGATGTTGGCCGATTCTCAGACCCACTGAATATGCATACGAAATTTCATCAAAATCGGTCCAGCCGTTTCGGAGGAGTATGGAGACTAACATTGTGACACGAGAATTTTATATATATAGAAGATTAGCTTTCTACTCTTATTCTCGAGATAAACGTCAAATATACCAAATTTTAGATTTCTTCATTCGCGTAATTTTCTTTAAAAGAAATTTGAAGACTCACTTTACGTATTAATAGATAATAACATTTCGTTTAGAGCTAATTTGGCGTGAGATTTTCAAAGAAGAAATTCAGTCATATTTGTACTTAAAATATAAGTTCAGTATAACACATTAAACAAATTTACTGATGATATATTAAAATCCCATTAGCGCAATATGCCATTAGCGCGCAATAGGGTATATTGTTTTAAAGTATCTTCACGCCCGTGGCCCTGAAGTGGTAGGCGGAGGTACAACAAGTGCACCCACGATTAACCGTAGATACTTGGTCCCACAAATGTGGTAGGTGGCAAGCCTATCGCCAAACGGGCACTTTCCAATCCCAGACAACTTTGTTTTTATCAGAAAACTGAAAAGCTTTAATTGTCCGTCTCGGGAATTGAACTCCGCAGCTCATGTGGTCAACGCCAACGCCGGACCACTAGACCACAGAGATGATTTTTTCATATATCATAAGATAGGAAACAAACAGATGGCTTTCCTGATGGAAAGGGAAATGCATCACCTAACTTACTAACTGCGTGGCTGAATCTCAGGGGGTCTATATAAAGGAGGTCCTTTAAATTATAGATCGTCTGATTAACTAAGTAAAACAGGAACTAACACGGGAATAAACTTACCAGTCGCCCACATTTAATAAACTTTCAATTTTTTCTTCTTTCATACCTCTTAAATGTTTAGTTCTTAATTTCATTCATTTCTTTAATCAACTTCACAAAATGAAGAAGGTTTTCGATTCTGCTCTATTTTCTTATGTTTGTTATCTCGGAATTCTGTAATTTATTAACTGAAAAGTTTACTGGCTACCTTACTCTTCAAACCAGAACACGATTATGATAAACATTGACGCTATTGTGACAGGAATAGGTAAGGCGATGGTACCAAATACTCAGGGGAGACGTTGCGAAACTCTACCTCCTAGTAGTATAATAAAAGTATTTTAAGATACGCCTTATTACATCAGCTTTGGTTAGGTTAGGTTCGCAGTTAAATTATAATATCACTTAGATTATAATCTAACGGTATTGACAATTTCACTGCGACAGTATATGTCGCAGTGAAATTGTCAATACCGTTAGATTGACATCTTCATCATATCATCTATCATAATCATCATCATATTTAAGAGCTAAGCTCTTGTCTGTGAAGCGATCATGTATACATCCATATGTATTTAGTAAAAAGCGGTTATTTTAATATTATAAACAGGCACTCCAATTTTACTGAAATGTATAGATTTTGAAAATATTTTTTTTGTTCGAAAGTATTTATACGAAAAGTATAACACTTTTCGTTTGGTTTCATATAAATTTAGAGAAGATCGCATTAGGATTCTAGAGATAGAGGTGATTAACAATCCGTTTATGAATTTTTACTGCGTTTAAATGATTGTAAAGTGCATATTTAAATTTATGGCAAAATTTATATCGTTTTGCTAAACGAAAACACAAATCATATAAACTGACCGGTTGTATAAGCTCATTAATATTTAAATTGAGTTTTGTAAGCGTACCTACTCAACTACATCAATTAATTAAATTGATGAATTTGTTATTTCAGTTATACCAGATCTACTAAACACAACCATGATAATTATTATCCCGTATTCTATAGAGAATATGTTTAACAAAATATATTATGCATGTTTTAGTTAGAATAATCTATGGGCAATTTCATATTAATTATAATATTAATTAAAATAAATTCAAGTTATTAAAAAATGACGCCAACTTCAAATACATATTATTATGCTCTAGAAATACTTGGATACTCATATCTTAAAAACTATTGAACCAATTTAAAGTAAATTTGGAATATACCTGACATTTGTAAATCAAAAAAGATCATCATAATATAACTTTTAATTTCCAAGAACCTCGTGTACAAACATACATACACTTTCGAAATTTAACATACGTGCTTGGAAGCCTAAAGTAGATCATTATACTCAGATATTATTCAATTTCAACAATATTTATATATTATTACCTACTACATACAAAATTATTTCCTAATCTAAAGAGAGGACCAAAGTCTACAGAAATCCGAAATTTTAATGGGACGTTGCCATCTATGTCTTAAAGCAATATAAGTAATGCGATATGCTTAAGTTAACCTTGCCTTCCAAAGGGGAACTATTACGGGTATTACGTTATTGCGGCAGAAATAGTTCTTGCGGTGGAGCTACTTCTGGGCGATACTTTGCAGAACTCTGTCACGTAATAGTTACAATAATGGTGACACATTTTTCTAGTTGTTTGCCTTTTGCGATCTATCTATAAATGATCTGTACCTAAAAAGTGTCCAACTTAACGTAGGGAATGACTACCCAGATAAATCGGTCAAATAATCAACAGCTGCAACCTTCCTGATAACTACTAAGTTGCCAGCTCAAGATGCCCTGGGGAAAAGATAAGCTGTTTTGGGACCTCATCGAAATTAATCAGAAGTTTATAGGAGGAGTAGGAAAATACATCCAGTGTCGGTGCTTGTCATTGTCGGATCGGTAAATTAGCCGGTAATCTTATGCATGTGACATTAACATATTGCCATATGGATAACGCATACCAGCTACGCACCATTAACATCTTTGGTGTTTATACGTCGGTTTTTTTTTCTATCACAATAACGTTGTTTGCTATCCTATGATATAAAAAAATCTTCAGCTAAAATATTAAAATTCGTGGGTAATAGCCCCGAATATAGTGTGCGCTAAAACGTAGTGATTATATACTCTTTGGTATGCGCTATCTTATTTTGAGATATAACTATCTTTTCCCCCACTAAATGTAAATAACCAAACAGGGAAACATTTAAATTTTTCAAATTAACGATCACGTCGTAACTGACCGGATAATACATAAAGTATGTGTCACGTTGTTTGTCCGCGATGGACTCCGAAAATACTAAAACGATACCAATTAAATTTTATAGATATCTACTGTTTGGTCTGGGTCTACTGGTCTGGGTCTACTGATTTGTAAGTTGTACAAGATAGGATAGTTTTTATTTCAATTAAACCAATTCTCACCTTCATACAATAACGTTGGGATAAACGCTATTATGCACGGCAAAACGAGCACCCTGTCCAATTTAATTACAAGTAAGTACAATAATCTCTCAACAAAAGGAAAATATAGAAAAGGGCTATATATTTGTCGTATCAAATATATTAAGATATTATATTCCTACCTGACCCAGCAAACATTGTTCTACCATACAATTTTATGGTAGTAGTAATAATTATTATTTTGGTATAGTGCGCACGGAACTAGTTGGCCGCGCCTTAGGTATGTGAACGGTGGGGCGGAGAGGCAGGGGCGCTTGCTGTCATTACTCAGTGCGGCGCCGTACTTTGCGACGGCAACACGCGTTGAAAGTTCCGGCTAGTTTAGACAAAACGCACATAAGATTGCAATAGCGAGATGAGTCCGCCGATAAAAAGACAATGTAAAGAAATAATATTTAAAGTGCATACATTTTTTAATAAACGGAAAGCCGATGTCAATAGTTTAGAATATAAAACTGATGCGAATATACATAAACTAGTAGCAGAAGCAACAGGGATATCAGAATGAAGTGTTAGGAGAGTGATTGCTGAAAGTAAAAAATCGTTGCAAAATACAGGGGAAGCAAGATTTAGTTCTCCACGTAGACCAAAAGAAATAAAAAAGAAAATACAAGTTGATGACTTTGATTTAGCAGAGATAAGAAGAAAAATAAATCAGTTTTATACGGTAGAGAAAAAAATTCCAAGTCTACGAAAACTAAATGCTGTGTTAAAAGAGAATAATATTTTAGACTGCGGATTGACTTTTTTAAGAACACTTTTGCACAAACTGGGATATTCATTTAAAAAATGTAAATCGAAGAGATGCCTTTTAATAGAGAGACCAAATATTGTTGAATGGCGAGTGAAATATATGAGGGCTATAAGAAAATTCAGAGAAGACAAACGAAATATATTCTTTTTGGACGAAACTTACGTTAACCAAAGTCACAATGTCCAAAAATGTTGGCAATCTTCGTCGGAGCCTGGAATTTATACAGATATAGGCAAAGGAAGGCGTTTGATAATAGTTCACGCTGGTAGCCGGAACGGGTTAGTTGACGATGCTTTGCTAATTTTTAAATCAGATTCAAAAACGGGGGATTATCATGGAGACATGAACTGTACAAATTTTTACAACTGGGTTGATCAAAAATTAATACCTAAACTTCCACCTAACTCAGTCATAGTTATGGATAATGCTGCCTATCATTGTGTGCAAGTTGAGAAGAAACCGACTATGTCCAGTTTGAAAATTAATATGCAGAACTGGTTGCAAAATCATAATGTAACATTTTCTCCCACGATGATCAAAGCTGAACTCCTGAGGTTGATTAATGCGACCCAATCAGAAAAAATATTCAAGATTGACGAACTTCTGAAAGCTGCAGGTCATACTGTTCTCAGACTACCTCCATATCATCCAGACCTCAACCCGATCGAGCTTGTGTGGGCAAATATTAAAAATTGCCTGGCCAGAGATCACATTAATGCTACATTGGACGAGAAAATGACAATACTAACAAGGCTATTTTCCGAATTCTCTGCCGAACAATGGCAAAAATGCGATGACCACGTACAAAAAAATGAACAGGAATACTGGAATCATGATATGAAATTTGATACTATGATGGACCAAATCATTATAAGTTTACAAGATGATTCTGAATCAAGTTCAGAGAGTTCAGAATCAAGTGATTCTGAGAATTGAGTTTGTTTGTTTGAACGTGGTAATCCCAAAAACTACTAAACCGATTTGAATAATTCTGATTTTTATTATATAATACACATATTTAATACACATCCATAACTCATCATTATCTCGTTTCGTGGTCATTTGGAGGCAAAAGCAAAGCTTTCGTCCAAGAAACTTGTTGTTCTGAACAGGGCAAAACAGTCGATTGTTTGCGACTCTACAAGTCACAAATCAGTCTTCATAGGAGTACTGTTCTCATCTTTGGCCAGGGGCTCCACAATACCAGCTCCTTCCTCTTGAACGCATTCAACGCAGAGTGTCTTCAATGCCGATCACGATAAGCGTATACTGATGACTCAGCCTGAAATAAATACTTTTAGTAACTTCCACTGACACGTGTTTACTACCAAATTACTGAACTAACATTACAAAGTTCAATTTGTATTTTATTTATTCTTTTCAATAAATGAAAAAATATTGTTGACGATATCTTCAGATTGGTCATCACTGTCTAAGCTCATGTGCATTGCGAGCAGTTGACAACTACCCTACCCTACCTACCCTACTACCCTAGAAAAGGATCGTGTTTATCGATACACTCCTGGAACTTGTCCAATCTGAAATATAAGGACGAGAAAGAATTGGGATAAAATTCTAAAGAAAAACATGTTTTTCATGACGTCAAAGCATTCAAGGGTATTTTGAAAATATTCAATATAAAACGTGGTAACTATTGTTTGTAACTGTAAGTCTGTTAGTAAAAGCTTTGATTTGTTTTTAACTTATTTTTTTTTGTACGGTAAAAGATGCCCATTAACAAATAATTTCTTTCTTTTTAACTTCATATAAAAATTTTGTATTATATACCTACATTATATCGATATAAATAAAAGTCCAGGAACATTTTACAAGTACTAAAGATTGACTAGCTCAAACTTCTTTTTCTTTATTCATAACTAGCAAAGCCCCCTTCGACTTCGTCCGCGTGGAAAAATGTCTAAACTAAAACTAAGCTAAGTTATTCCTTATCACGTCAGCTATCTGCCAGTGAAAGTCCCGTAAAAATCGGGCCAGCCGTTTAAGAGACTCGAGATTAGCCGGATCAAACAAACAGACAAAAATTGTAAAATATGTTATTTTGGTATATGTACTAGGTGTCTTCATCCATATGTATTTAGTAAAAAGCGGTTATTTTAATATTACAACCGGACACTTTAATTTCACTTATTTGTATAAATTCACAAGGTTATAATGCATCACACGGAATTGTTTTTCTGTAACTTTTTTCTCTTTTTTCTCTAGGCGTAGTGTAGTTTACGCCGTAGACGTTTTCTCCCGTCTTGGGAATCGTTCTCCTTTGCCAAGAATCGGCCAATTGCCGTTCTGCCAGGCAGGTCCTAAAAGGCGACCGACTGGCTAAGCGAGTCACTGTCATCGTTGCTACTAGGTGGTAGAATTCTGCACTAGCTCGCTCGGGTCTGGAACCAGCACCTTACCTATTCCTGCCGCAATAGCGTCGGTGCTTGTCACTGTTTTGTTCCGGATTGGAGAGTAAGTTAGCCGGTACACTTATGCATGTACCATTAGACCTCGCCACAAGATAGCAACGCACTATTAACATCTTTGGTGTCTAGAGGCGCTGGTTGATTCTTCCCATCAGGTGACCCATCTGCTTGTTTGCTATCTTATATATATATATATATATATATATATATATATATATATATATATATATATAGTATAAAAAAAAGTGTACGAGCTAACGCGAAATTAAAGGGTTTCTGCAGAACTTTGCTCCTGCTTTCAGAAATTTGTAAGCGGTTCGAAAGCTATTCTAATCTCATACAGGTATATCTTTATCTTATTCAGGTATATCTAAGTTGAGATTAAAGATCATTAGCTAAACGAGTGACAGGTTCCTGCAATGAGGTATGAAGCTGTTCGTTTAATGTGTCGATCTCTACGTACTTATTATATTGACTTAATAACAAAAGTAAATGTTAACACCAAATAGGTACAGAAAAAAATATCAGGCCGCCGGTTAACTTACTTTATAAGCAGAGTGAACCAAACGTCAAACACCTAGACCGTCTCCAGTTAACTATGATTCAACCGTTGCTTGTGAGGTAATCCATCACCATTTGCCAGCCTTTTCGATTATCACTAGACTCTTTCAGTAATCGGGAATGATAGCTTAACGCGTTCATCAGAAGAACTATGACAATATTTCTACCACAATCTGATTTTGGGCTGCTATAGATATTTTTTCAAAAAAAACGCGTTTGTAAGTCAATAACTCGATTAAAGACATTATGATATAAGCCGAACAGGCTCTACAATTTACCGCATTCATTCAAACGTAATTAATTCTATGCTTGATTGAAAAGGCAAAGTGAGCCCTATTTGACAACCACCACTATATATATATATATATATATATATATATATATATATATATATATATATATATATATATATATATATATTTCTTACTAGCTGACTCGACGCACTTCGTTCTGCCTTTTTAACTACTCTTATTTTATTCTATATTTCTTTTAAACCTTCCCTGGACTTCAAAAATTTATTCAAAACCAAAATTAGCCAAATCGGTCCAGCCGTTCTTGAGTTTTAGCGAGACTAACGAACGGCAATTGATTATTATATATATATAGATTTAGGGGTTGTTTCTCATACCTATTGGATTATATTATATGATATTTATTATAATCTTTGCTTGCTTATCTATTGAATTATATATTTTTTTTCATTATATATTATTATATTTTATAGGTATTATACATTTTATTTATCAGCTTGCACCCTAATTTTTTCGCTATTACTTGGGGTTGGCTGGTTGAGAATGCCAATGGGCATTAAGTCATCAATTGTTCTGTAATTGCGCATAAATTTAAATAAATAAACCACGATCAACCGGGCTTATTAATAAACACGTATACCACGAGATAGTCACTAAAAAAGTATTTGTATTTAAAATGACCTACGTAATGGTTTAAGCAAATATATACTTAATGACTTAAACATATAATTTTTTATACCTGACAAATAAAACCAGTTCTATGTTTATTGACAGCGTTTCCCATTTAATGCCGTCATTAAATATACACTATAAAATATAAATGACATAATAGGTTGTTTTTTTATAATTATTGGTTATGATGGTTGAATATTTTGTAATATAAATTAATAATTATAACCGTATTTACGCTATAAAAATGTAAGAAATAATTTAAGAAGTACTAAAGAAACTATCAAGTATTTGCTGTTTTATCTATCTATATAATATATAAAAGGCAAAAGTGACTGAATGAGGTATCAACGCATAGGCCAAATCTTTAGGTCTAGAAATTTGAAATTTCGCACACCTAATTACTAAGGAAGGATTTTTCAAAATTCAACCCCGAAGGGTGTGAAATAGGGAATAAAAGTTTGTATGAAACTTTTTATTCCCTGGACATATTCGCATGAAATTTCGTATGAGTTGAGGTAAAAATAAATAATGAATTATGTATTTAAGCGTTTTTCAAAATTCGATCTCTAAGAGGGTAAAATAGGGGATGAAAGTTTTATATAACCGCACAAACCATTGCCAAATCATAAGTGTTAGACACTTGAAATCTTGCACACGTATTTGTCTTATGTCGTAAGAATCTACTAACATAGCATCACTAAAAATTCAAACCTCAAAGGGGCGAAATAGGGGGAAAAGTTTTAAACATTTTATTCCTAAGACATATTTGCATGAAATTTCGTATAAATTGAGTACGATAAAAGTAATGAGTTATGTATTTCAGCATTTTTCAAAATTCCACCCCTCAAGGGTAAAATAGAGCATGCAAGTTTTATGTAAACATATAGGCCAAACCCCTAGGGCTAGAAACTTGAAATTTTACACATGTATCCCTGTTATGACGTAAGCAACCTAAGCATTTCAAAATTCAAAGTCCAAAGAGGTGAAATAGAGAAAAAAATATTTTTATTATTTTTATATTTATTACTTGTACATTTTTGCATGATATTTCATATGAATTGAGTACAGCAACAATAATGCTATGTATTTAAGCGTTTCTCAAAATTCAACGCCTAAGAGGATAAAGTAAAAAAATAATAGGGCATATAAGCGCACAAGCCAAACCCCTAGGTAAAGAAATTTAAAGTTTCGCACACATATTCCTCCTATGACGTACGCATCCACTCAGGAAGGACTATTCAAAATTCACCCTCAAGGAGGTGTAATAGGGGATAAAAAAATTTGAAACTTTATATTCCTTGGACATACTTGCATAAAATTTCGTCTGCATTGAGTGCGACAAAAATAATAAGCTATGTATTTCCGCGGTGTCCAAAATTCAACCTCTTAGAGGTTAAAATAGGGAATGTAAACTCACAGTCCAAATCATTAGAGCTAAAAACTTGAAATGTCGCAAACGTATTCCTCTAATGACGTTGGCATTCACTAAGGAAGGATTTTTCAATATTCAACTCCGATGGGGATGAAATACGGTATAAAATGTTATATATTTTTTTATTCCTGGACATATTTGCATGAAATTTCATATGAATTGAGTACAGGAACAATAACGAGTTATGCATTTCAGCGTTTTTCGAAATTCAACGCCTAAGAGGTTAAAATAAAAATATAATAGGGTATACAAACGCACAGGCTGAACCCTTAGGTCCAGAAACTTAAAATTTCACACACATATTCCTCCTATGACGCACGCATCCACTCAAGAAGGACTATTCAAAATTCAACCCTCAAGGGGGTGTTTCCCTCAGCTTCTCGAACATTGAATAACTATCATTTTTAAAAAAAACTTTAGATTTTTGAAATCTTTGAACTTAAAACTCTGTCTAATTTAGTTTGGTTAGGTATTACAAGTATACTAACATCGTATACTAGCTGACCCGGTAAACGTTGTACTGGGTCAGCTAGTATACGATGTTTTTATTATTAACCTATTAACCTAACCAACTAATGTAACTGTATTAAAACATCTGTAAGCCGGTTAACCCTGTAGGTCATCCCTGAAACTTCCCGCTAAATTGAGGTATTTTAAGCTCAAAGAAAAAAAAATTTCCTAAGACAGAGTTTAAAGTTCAAAGATTTCAAAAATCTAAAGTTTTTTTAAAAATGATAGTTATTTAATGTTCGAGAAGCTGTATATTTTTTCGAAATGATGACCGACTTTGATTTTTCGAATAACATTCAACGCAATTTTTGAGCTCTAAATTGTTTTATTAGGTAAAAAAATGTCTAATAAGTATTGTAAAAAAATCTTTTTCAAAAACTTTCATCACTGATAAATGCCGAAAGAATCAACCGATTTTAATCCATTTTACGGTATTTGACGCAGTCTTTTAAGCAGATGATTTTAAAATAAATTGGTAAATTAGCCTGAAAGTTATTTTAAAGTAAGTTTCCTATAAACAGCGTAATTTTAATATTTGAAAATTTAAATTGATTTCAATTTTTAAAACGGAATTTGACGTAGTTTTTTTGGTACTAAAATAACGTAGATCAAAAAATTATTTACTTGAAAAATTTTTAAAGTTTTGTTGAAAAAACACTTTATTCAAATTTTTTTATCAACGATAACGACTGAACGGATTATTTTATATCATAAGATAGCAAACAAGCAGATGCGTCTCCTGATGAAAAGAATCAACCATCGCCTATAGACACCAAAGATGTTAATGGTGCGTTGCTATCTTGTGGCGAGGTCTAATGCCACATGGATAAATTTACCGGCTACCTTACCCTCCAAACCGGAACACGACAGCGACAAGCACTGACGCTATTGCGGCAGGAATAGGCAAGGCGGTGGTACCAGACCCGGGCGAGACAATGCAGAACTCTACCACCTAGTAGCCACGATGGTAGTGACTCGATAGCCAATCGGTCGCCTTTTACGACCTGCCTGGCAGAACGGCAGTTGGCCTATTCTACAAAGGAGGCCGGGACCAACAAATCTGCTAAAGCTACCTTTATAGCAAAGCCTCAAGCATTACTACTCTAAACAAGCCATGATCCATGGATACTAACTACAATAGAGGTTTATTGGTAAATAATTAATGCCTTGATCGGAAATCATGTTATGCACTCGGTAGATTAACATAAACCACCCATGAACAATTCCAATTCAGATTACAATCAGAGAGAGCGAACGAAATACGTAAGATTTAATTCTAATCCCATTAACCCATCCATAGTATGGACTCACACTAAAATTATAAATACGAAAGTCTGTCCGTCTGTGAAGCTTTCAGGGATAAACTGCTGAACTGATTTTAATGAATTTTGGCAAAGGGATAGTTTGGAGATCTGTGGTCAAACTAAGACTACTTTAAAAAAAACACAACCCCAATAGGTTAAATAGGGAATGACCATTTATATAAGAGATAACATTGATAATATTATGTTCCTTTACTCGTGGGAGAAGCTGCGCGGGTTAGCTATTCAATAGAAAATCGGGTTTCCACCAATCCCAATCGGGTTTTTGAGGTAGGAAACTAGGAACCTTTCCCGACTAATTTCACGATGACGTCAGTATGTCTGTATGTATGTATGTATATATGTGTGTGTGCGTGTGCGTGTGCGTATGCGTGTGCGTGAGTGTCATAACTATTGAACGGCGGGACCGATCATAACGCGGTTGATGGCATTCGATTGGATTCCACTCAACTTAGACTTCCTGAAAATTTAAAACAAGTCGACCCAGAAGATTTTGAGACGAACCTACGTCTAATACATAAATTACATCAAAATCGGTTCATCCGTTTGGAAGTAATCGTTGGTGAAAAATTTGGAAAAAGTGTTTTTTCGACATAACTTCGAAATATTTCAACCAATCATTTTTTGGTATTCTACGTTATTTTAGTTCTACAAAAACTACGTCGAATGCCGTTTCAAAAATCAAAGTCGAATTTAATTTTCAAAAGTTACAGCTCTTCTAATATTATTATTACATTGATTTTAGCAAACTTACTTTATATTTTTTAAATAATTTTCAAGCTAATTTACCGATTGACCTAAAAATCTTATCAGCTTTTCTCCTTTAAAAACTACGTCAAAATTACCGCAATTACGTTAAATACCGCATCAAAATCGGTCAAATTGTTTTGGGTATCAGTCATGAAAATTTTAGAAAAAAGTGTTATTTGACATTGCTTCGAAATTTTTCAAACTATTGATTATTTAGCTAAAACAATAGTTTAGATCTCAAAGATTGAGTTGGATGCCATTCGAAAGATCAACATCGATGATCGTTTCCAAAATATACAGCTTATCAAAAATCAATATACTTACTGCCATTTTAACAAAATAGATGTTTGAACTGAATATAAATATATATATCAAAAGATAGCAAACAAGCAGATGGGTCTCCTGATGGAAGAGTCAACCATCGCCTATAGACACCAAAGATGTTAATGGTGCGTTGCTATCTTGTGGCGAGGTCTAATGCTATATGCATAAGTTTACCGGCTACCTTATCCTCCAAACCGGAACACGACAGTGACAAGCACTGACGCTATTGCGGCAGGAATAGGTAAGGCGGTGGCACCAAAATATATTATAGCATTTGATGACATGTTCAACAATTCGCGGGCGATGCTGCGTGGGTCAGCTACTTTGAATTAATGAGATCGACCTCAACAAAGAATATAGCACCAGCACTGTCAGCCGAAATTATCAAAATAATTTAATGTACAATAAGCCTATATTAGATTTACATACGGGAAACCAGGTATTAGTGATATCCATATCATCGTACAAATGCAACTTCTACAGATCCAACATTTTCATAGTGATTTTTATTATTTTTAATGCGATTTTTGAGTGAATTTGAATTCATTGTAACAATTGCTACAAAAACAGATATGTCGAAAAATAAAATGACGAAAATGTCGTGTAATTCTGGTGTGACCATATTGAAAAACCAGCCAAGTGCGAGTCGGATTCGTGCACGAATGGTTCCGTACCATCATAGAAAATATACGAAAAAACACGTTTATTTTATGGGGACCCCGTTAATATTTTCATTTTTTTTTATTTTTAGTCTATGCGTTATAGCGGCGAAAATAAATAATTTTTGGAAATTTCAGTTTTCTAGCTATCATGGCTTATGAGATACAGCTTGGTGACATACAGACGGATAGACAGACAGTGAAGGCTTAATAATAAGGTTCCGTTTTACCTTTTAGGTACGGAACCCTAAAAACAAATTTCTTGTTAAAAACCTATTATTTAATAAATATCTAGCATTAGAATATCAACATAAGCTATCTCGTTATAAAAATATCTGCCCCTTTTTGGGATATGGACAGAGCCTCGTATCGATCGGCGTCGTCAGGCGCATACTGTATATATACACTGCCGTCGACCAATGCCGTCTGGTCAAATATATTATTATTTTGTAGTAATATATAATCGACATTTTGTATTATCTTGCGGATTAATAGAGAAATGGTTGTTCGAAAAAACACTTTGTTGTTAAAACTAACGCGTTTTATGAATTTGAAAATTCAAAGAGATAAAAATGTCCTAATCTAAGAATTTGACCAAAACGAAAAAAATATCAATCTGATCTGTATCTAACTAGTATTCATATTTACTATTAGTAGTATTTATTAGTATTTATGTTTATTATTTATTTAGTACTAATTAGAACATTGTACATTATACACAAATGTGTATATTGTACAAAGAGAACAAGAAAACCTAACTAAACCTACTTGTAGAGCCAGAGATTGGTAAGTGTCGTCAGCGCTGAAGACGACATGGCTAGTTCAAATTTAGCTGCATCATTTTTTTTTAATTTCCTTATACATTTCTTCTATTCTTAATGCGCTTTTATTTCAGTCATATGTTAGTATGTAACGAAAGCTATAAATATGATTATGACGTACTCTAAAACGTCGGATTAATTTGAATTTTTACATACCTAATTATTAATTAAATTTTTTGTCATCGGGACAGTGCAATAATATAGAAAAATCGTTCCGATATCCTTATTAGGACATTCAGAATTAGCAATTTATTGTATTTGGGTTCCTGCTGCCTTCTTCAGATGAAATAGCCAGTTATCAGGTTCCCTCTCCGAAAATTATTTTATCAGATGTCGGTAATTTATCCGAGGAAGGCAGCAAGAGCCCAAATTATTTATTACGCGGGTAAATTAATTAACAGTTTAAAAAAAAAAAAAGTATCTTCACGCCCATATCCCGGAAGGGGTAGGCAGAGGTACAACAAGTGCACCCACGATTAGCCGAAGATACTTGGTTCCATAAATGTGATTGGTGGCAAGCCTATCGCCAACCGGGCACTTTCCAATCCCGGGCAACTTTGAGTTTCTCAGAAAACTGAAATAACACTTTTTTTTTTAAAGTGCCCGACCCGGGAATCGAACCCGGGACCTCATGTGGTCAACTCTAAAGCTGGACCACTAGACCACAGAGGCGAGGCTAACAGTTTAAAAAATTTAAAAAAACACGCTCCAATGAAAAATCTAACTAAAAATTAAAAAACAAATAATAGTTTGAAAAACAAAGAACACGCTATTATAAAATCAAAACTATAAATAAAAATATTTATTTTTATTTTTTAGTTTTAATTTTATGAAAGCGTGTTTTTTTAGTTTTTTTAAACTACTGTTTATTATTTTCCTATGTCAGTATTTTCAACAAATATAAATAATTCCATTTGTATTATAAATGCATTTTTTATTTACTAACCAAAAATTTCACATTATATTTTTTTAGTTTTAAAACCAATTTTACCAAATTCTTAGAGTTTATCCGGCAGCCCCGTGTTGGTCCGAGCTCCTTTGAACAACATACCAACTGTCGTTTTGCCAAGCAGGTCGTAAAAGGCGACTGATTGCCTACACCTGTTACTATCATCGTGAAAACTAGGTTATAGAGTTACGCAACGTTTCGCCCGGGTATTTATTAGGTAGGTAGTTTTGGTAGTATACCCTATAAGGTAAGGTAATCGGTAGACTCATGCATGTGGCATTGCCATGCCGCGACCGCTACACGGATAGCAACGTTCCATTAACACCTTTGGTGTCTATAGGCGATGGTTTCTCTTTCCATCAGGAGGGATATCCGCTTGTTTGCTATCTAATAATATAAGAAGAAAAAGCTGATGTAGAGTCATTTGTAAACGCTGTTGTAATAACTTTTGACATTTAAGTATGACATTTTAGTATTTTTTTAAATTTACATTTTTTTAAATAATAATATTAAATAGTGATTACACGTGTGTTACTTTTTGACGCCTGAACTTTCCATATTTTTTTATGGCCAGAAAAATAATAATATGAGAATAAATAATAATATAAGATATACAAAAATACACTGTTTCCTTATGATTTCTAAGAAATTTTAACAATTTATAAACGCGCGAAACTGATACTTTAAAGTTTAATTTTTAATATCTATAGAACAAAACAAACACTAAATAATACAGAAAATACAGATGTTTTTAAAAAATGTCAACTGCCAAATCGCTAAAAAGCGCAAAAATTTTGCAAATAGCTTTACAAATGTATAAATAAATGTAAAAAAGAGACTATCATTTAGTTAATTTCGATACAAGCGGGCTTTAATTAATGTAATTTAAGGGAGTAAGTTCAATTAATTGTTAGCCATTAGAGTGCCTCTACGTGTAGGCGAATAGTGAGAGAGAATTTTTAATGGTCTTAAATGAATGTGCTGTGTCAAATGAATGCTGTTCTGTTTGTTGCATTTTATAAAACAGGTTTTTATCCGTTCTGTCTTCTACTTTAACACTTTTTTAAACCTTTTTTCACCGCCCCGTTGGTCGAGTGCTTAGCGACCCTGACTACACAATCGACGGGGCTCGGGATCGATCCCCGACGGGGACAAGCATTTGTGTGATGAGCATAAATGTTTGTATTTCCGGGTTTGGGTGTTTATTAAATATATTCAAGTATTTCTATGTATTAGTATTGTTGACTAACACCCATAACACAAGAAAATAATTTGCTTACTTTGGGGTTAGATCAGTAAGTGTAATTTGTGCCGTGATTATTATTATTATTTTAAAATAATTATTAGCTTATTTACAAACGAACAGGACACCTAATACGCATTTGCAAAATGAAAATAATCTAATCGCACATTAATATGCTGCTGTTTTTATTTTATTTATTTATATAGCTGTGTCCGCGACTTGGTCCACGTGGAAAAATTTCTAAAATAAAAGTCCCAGTCTTTACCCGTTTAGTTCTCGTTCCCGTGGGGTTTCTGGAATAAAAACGTCTCGTCCGTGTCTGGTACCATCATCTTAACTATTCCTGCCGCAGTAGCATAAGTGCTTATCACTGTCATGTTCCGTTTTGGAGGATAAAGTAGCCGGTAAACTTATGCATATGTCATTAAGACCTCTGCACAAGGATATCAACGCACTATTAACATCTTTGTTGTATATAGGCTATGGTCGTCTCTTTTCATTAAAGGAATCATCTGCTTGTTTGCTGCCTGAAGATTTCTATTGCAAGAAAAATAAACGCCAAAAACAAAATTCAAAAGTATACGGCAAATTAAACAAGTCCAGTAGAATAAAATCTATTCAGTAATTCTAAAGCGAATTGCCAATAAATTTTGAATGGATGTTAGCTCCAGTTCTAGTCAATATTGAAAGCGAAAACTTTGATCAACGATGACATGAACAACACTCTATTTAAATAAAATTAATTCATAGATACTTTTATGAAAGGGATGATTTTTTTTTGTTTTTTATCATCGATAGGGAAGCGCTTGACCACGATCTCGCCCGATGGTAAGCTAAGATGCGGGATATGGTGGAACGCGCTTCCCTAGAATGTACCTATTCACTCTTCTCTTCACGATCCCCAGATTGTACTCGTCGGGGAAAACAGAGTCAGGAAGCATGTCCTTTGCGGCTCGGATGAAGAATATTGAGTCGAACTGCTTTGTCCGGGTACGTGGAACGTCCACCATATGGCAATGCCTAGAATCCGTGCGCCTCGAAGGTCGGTAGAAAAACGGCGATGGCGAAATTAGGTCGTGCAATTCCGCAGCACACTCTCCAAAGTGTATCCGATAAAAAACCGATAATCGGGTGGCGAGTAGACAGATACATATTTCACCATACAGTGATCGAAGCTGCCAAGCGGCGAGGAAACTGCCACCGAGTAGCGATCCGGGTCTATAGTCAGTAGAAGTTCCAAACAATTGGCTGTATTGCTCCCAACATCAAGAATCCACGTCGCTCCTTGAACCAAGTGAGTGAAATTTGACGCAATAGCGAGTTTACGCATCTCTCTCCCAGCAAGATCAGTGCTCTAGTATGGGTTTAGCCACTCCTGGTGGTGGGTATTGAAATCCTCCAGTAGCATTAGATGAGCGGAAGGGTATTTGTGTCGAACAGCATCCGTCGCCTCACTTAGGTACTCTGTGAGCCTGATCGTCCCCTGGTCTTCGCTATGCGCACGGTAGACACAGGCAGAAAGAAGCTTCTCTAGACCTTTGTCCATCAGTGAAAAGGCGTAAATCGTTAAGAGAAAAAAATTCGTAAAAATCAAAAAGTTGGTCTTAACAGCGTTCAATATGTCTAATCTTTGGTTAGATACACTGAACGCTGTGGTAAAATATGTTCACCTATTTTGGAAGGACCTTATATGTATGTGAGTGTGTATGCGTGTTTAGGTGTATGTGTTATGGTATATCCAGTTATGAGTGTATCTCAGATACGTAGCTATGTTTTATTTAGTTTTTTTTAATATCATAAGATAGCAAACAAGCAGATGGGTCTCCTGATGAAAAGAGTCAACCATCGGCTATAGACACCAAAGACGTTTAGTGCGTTGGTATCTTGTGGCGAGGTCTAATGCCACATGCATAAGTTTACTGGCTACTTTACCTTGCAAACCGAAACACGACAGTGAGAAGCTGACGCTATTGCGGCAGGAACAGGTAAGCCGATGATGCCAGACCCAGGCGAGATAATGCAGAACTCTAACACCTAGTAGCCACGATGATAGTGAATCGCATTGTCAATCGCAAATATTTATATATAATATTATGTTTACTAATCCTTTCTGAATTATGAAAAATACCAACGGTAGTAAATAAGTTAAAATTAGATCAGCTGCTATGACAGAGTTCTGTAAGTTATTTTACTATTACTACCTATGAGGCACATAAAATGATTACATCATATAATTGAAATGATCTTTAATTTTATGGTTGTGTTCGTATTCATTATTTTCAATACGATTTTCCTTAGTAACTTCACTCATAACTAATTCTTTTGTTTTTTAAGTTTATATTTTTTAATTATATTATCACAATTTAAAAAATGTCAAGTTCCTTCAGACCTGTTCCTTATTTTCTTGCTATCAAGTTCGATTATTTCTCTTATTTTTATATACAGCGAAATCAAAGTTTGCCATTTATATATATAAAAACTTTATTATTAAGTATAACATAAAGATTGAGAAATATAAAGATATTACATGTAATACCTGTATATTTCTTAAATTTTAATGCTGACATATTGTTTGTTTAGTATAATATATATCTTTTGTATTTCATTGCATTTCAGTTAATTATACAATATAATTGGATAGATTGTTAGATCAGGCAGGGAGACAAGCATGGGTGTATCCAGGTTCTGGGCTAGGGAGGGAAGGGGGGGAACGTAACGTTTTAAGACCCAGGTTCTGGTCCAGGGGGGAGCAACCGAAACATTTTAAGACTATATTTTTATGTTATTATATTTTTATCTACAACAGTAGATAGTAGAGAGGTAAAAAAATCCAGGGGAGGCAGCTGCCCCCCCCACCCCCCCCTCCCTTGGTAAGCCCATGGAGACAAGGAATAGACAGATGATATTCTGTTGAAGCCTCATCACATTTAAACTATCTAGAAAAACTATTATCACTCAACAAAAAACCAACTCACTTCACTCACATAGAAGGAGTTTAGTGGCATGATTGTGTATAGACGATATAAAGATAAAGGTGGTATTTTTCGAGCTGTATGAATCTCGATCTGCGATTCGTACTAATAAGGACATATTATAATCTACACCGCCTTATATTTTCTAGTGGCAATATCAACAGTTTTTATCTTTGCTGTGATCTGATGTAAGGAGAAAGTTAGCTGGTTCTTAATTAGGAGTTACAGATATACATTGTACATAGTCATCGGTGTATTGTACTTTTATTTGAAACCATTAATATTTTTACAACAAATTATTTTTATTTTTTCACTAAATAAAGTGTTCAATTTTATCTTCAATATTATTTGTCTAATATGATTGATCAACAAATTCTCTATATTTTCAATAAAATATTATAAGATATAAATAAATAAAACTGGCCAACTGCTAGTCGGATTCGCGCACGAAGGGTCCCGTATACATGGTCTATAAAAACCGGCAAAAATCATGTTTGTTACATAGGTACCCTTGTTAAATTTAAAATCCTTAAATATTTATTCTATTTTAATTTAGTATTTATTTTTAAAGTGAATAATATAACTAAATATTGTGTGAATATTTCAAGCGGCTACCAGTTGTAAAAATATAAAATATAAAGTTGTCATTATTAGAATCGAAAAAAAAATGCAAAAAACTCACGTTTCTTGTATGAATACCCCTCTTAAATGTTTATTGTATTCTGTTTTTAGTATTTATTGTTATAGCGGCAACAGAAATACGTCTTATGAGAAAATTTAAATTGTGTTACAATCACGGTTTATGAGATACTGCTTGGTGACAGACGGACAGACAGACAGGCGGATTTTGGGTACGCAACCATGTAAAATGAATAAGATCTTTATTTTTTATTACAGAAAAGTTTACGAGCAAGTTGCTACTTCTAGAGATAGTCATCGCGTATAGTCATCAAATATGTGAATGGTACTATACCTATAATGTGGCAGGAATGAAATACCACATGCATAAATTTATATTTTTCTCGAAGCTGAAACATGATATTGACGAGCACTAATATAATATTATATAATATCGATGGAATAAATTATACAAATCGATCTAACCCCAAAGTAAGCAAACTATTTGCTTGAGTTATGGGTGTAAGTCAACGATAATAATACATAGAAATACATAAACGTAAATACTGTTGTATACATAATACACACCCAGACACAGAAATACAAATATCTATGCTCATCACACAAATGTTTGTTCCTGTCGGGAATCGAAACCAAGTCCATCGATTCATAGTTAGTTCCTCTAACCACTCGACCAACGGGAAGGTCAAAGTACTGAAGCTTTTGTGGCAGGACTTGGTAAGGAGGTGCCACTAAACTCTCGGGAGACATTGTAGAACTCTATCATCTAATAGTACCGAACGTGCGGACATATTTAGCTTATTATAAGCCGTTTAAAAACTGCTTAGCAGAAATGTCTAATATTAAGTACCTATCCTCAATTAAGTCCTTGGTAAGAGTTTCATCCAAATTGATCTATCCGTTCTGGAATTTATCTGGTTATTCAGAAATTGTAATTGAAATTGGTAGTAGTAACAAGTATAACAATTGCAAGAATTTATTTGCATTTTGCGTAGCTTTCTTAACTTGAAATTGCAAACAGGCACTATAATTTCATTTATAAGTGTAGAAAAGACACAATCAGAAATCAGAAATACTTTATTCAATAAAACTTTTTACAACTTTAACGCGTCAACATTTTTTGTTGAACTCCTACCGGATTGGAAACGGCGCCACACACTCTATATACTCGCACATCCTTGAAGGCACTGTAAAACTTAAAACTCGATCAAAAAGATTTAGGATACGTCCATTACGAACAAATTATATTTTTCTCTTTTTAATATTCATGCGGAAAAGCGACAGCAACAAATACGGAGCTCATTATACCGATGAGATATGACTGAGCTGCCTCTTGGTACGCCTCTTGATAAAGAACATGGTATTTCCAGCTATTACATGGTAATTTCCTATTTTCATTGCGAAATTATTTTAATCAACAGTCACTAAATACAATAAAAATCAGTAGATTTTTGTATATCATAATATAGTAAACAAGCAGAAGACTCTCCTGATGGAATGTTCAAAGAGATAATCATCTCTCATAGACAACAAAAATGCTAATTGTGTGCTGCTATCCGTGTGGCGGGGTGTTCATGCCGCATGTTTTAATTTACCGGCTAAATCTAAATCGGAATATCATAGGCTTTGGCATCATATCCGGCGAGACGTTGCAGTGCTCAGAGTCAAAATGTTTGTTCTAAATGCCATTTGTTGCATTTATATCTGACCGCCTCGTTGGTCGAGTGGTTAGCGACCACGACTACGCAATCGACGGGGCTCGTGTTCAATTCCCGATGGGGACAAGAATTTATGTAATGAGCATAATTTTTTGTATTTCTGGGTTTGGGTGTTTATTAAATATATTGAAGTGTTTATATATGTATTATCTATGTATTAGTATCGTTGACTAACACCCATAACACAAGCAAATAATTTGCTTACTTTGGGGTTAGATCAGTGAGTGTAATTTGTCCCGTGAATATATTTATTTATTTATTATATGCAAAAGATAATATAGCAAAAAATATCTATATCTTTAAGCAGGCTACTGACGCTATTGCAGCCGTTTTAACTGCTTCGTTTTAGCTGAACAGTCTGAATCTGCAATTACAACTGACGGCCCTATTGTCTACACATGTTCGGTGTTTTCAGTTGTTATTTCTATATTTGCTTGCTTGCTTGAAGTAACACGTTCACATGTTTTCATCGAGGACGCTACGGCAATTATTGCACTTTTGTGCATTTTGAAAAAAATGTAATAAGAAAACGTATGAAATGTGATTTAGACATTGGCTATTCCAAAAAAACTTGCGAGCTTTACAATATTCGCAAATTTCTAATATCAAAGTAATTAAATTGGTTCAATCTCATAAGTGACCCTACCACTGCGCGCATGCTTGTTGGTTAAATCAAAAAATTTCGATTCGATAGTCAGTTCAACTGTGCAATTCGCAGTTGTGACTATGTACATAGGTTTTGACTAATAGTTCGATTGTTCAGTTAAGACTATGCTGTTTAAACTGAACGTCAGTAGCCCGCTTTAAAATCGATATAATTTAGCATAATTTGTCGGATTATATGTATATAAATCATACGAGAAATCGCCCGTTGCTTCATCGATGTAATTACACAAATACCAGTCATCTATTAAAGCGCCACTTTTTAGTGCTGCTTTTTTAAATCATTACATAGTATAAAACAAAGTCGCTTTTTCTGTCTGTCCCTATGTCCTTATGTCCCTATGTATGCTTAAATCTTTAAAACTACGCAACGGATTTTGATGCGGTTTTTTTTAATAAATAGATTGATTGTTGAGGAAGGTTTATGTGTATAAACCTTTCCGATATTCCCACGGGAACAAAAGCTGCGTGGGTGAAACCGCGTCAGGTTGCTAGTTAATAATATAAATATACTTCTAGAACTGAGTCTAGAATATTTTTCAAGAATATAAAAATATAGATTATTATAAAGATATGGATATTTTGAAATTGAAATTTTTAAAGAACTAAATTAATGGTTCTTAAAAATTTTCAACGGAGTGGAAACGGACAGAAATGGATTGGTGACCAGTTGAGAGGGGCAAGCCTAAAGCGTACTCGACATGTTCCCATTTACTCTGATCGTAAATTTAAGTTTTGACGTGAAAACTGGTAACCCATATCAAAGCCAGCCTAGTTGTTTATCAAACCTTACGGTTAGTACTTCTTGGGTAAGCAAAAGATTTCAAAGGATATTATGTATAATTCATTTCACATATCAAACTGAAAATAAGAAACTATTTTTTGTCTGAATAGCAGGCATACTATTTTAAATTAAAGTAAAGGGCCTTAAACTAATATATTATTGGATTATTATATGGAATCAGTACCATATCACTTATGTACTGAATTGACATGTTCACGCTAATCCTCTTAAGTGACAGAAACCGATGATTATTAGATATCCCACCTTGCTAATGTAACATTAGCATATTTCAAAGTCAATTTCAATGTAACGTTTTAAATTCAATTCTCGACTGGGACAAGCATTTGTGTGATGAGCATAAATGTTTGTATATCTGGCTTTGGGTGTTTATTAAATATTTTCCGGTATTTATAATTTGTATTTCTATGTATTAGTATCCTTGACTAACATCCATAACACAAGCGAATAATTTGCTTACTTTGGGGTAGATCATTTAGTGTAATTTTGTTCCGTGAATATTTATTTATTTATTATTTATTTAAATAAAACTGCAATACATGCGCTTTTGACGAGTCTACACTCATTACAATTACTATCGAATCAGAACGTAGCCACACATAGAGGAAATCTAGAGGAAGAAACTTAGCAGACTTGGCTTTCTTCGTAAAAAATAAAAAAAATATTCGCATATAAATATTCAAATATTGGAACAAAAAACACCCAAACCCAGAAATACAAACATCTATGCTCATCACATAAATTCCTTTCCCTGTCGGGAATAGAACTCGACCCCCATTGATTACATTATCAGGGTCGCTAACTATTTGACCAGCGGGCTGGTCAATCGGCGAGCATTGATGGAATTAAATTCATCAACAATCTGGCTTCAGCAATTTGAATTAGTCATTTACATTGATAAAATGACGACGCAGTTTGCATTACGACGAAACATACAAATTGACTTGACATTTTTATTATAGTAGTATTTTGGCGGGTGTAATGTTGAAATTAATTTATATTCAAAGCTTGTCAAAAGTTGTAGGTGTAACGGTGCGAGAGGTACATATTCAAATTCCCGTCGCGCATACTGGGTCACCGAAAATTCTTGTTTTTCACAGGAAAGATCGCAGGTTAACGAAATAAAAAAAAAAATTGGAAATAAGCTCAAATTATATTATAGACATTTAAAATACGTTCTAAGTAAATTGTGAATATTTTTATGTGTAAAAAGATTTATAATTCATAGGTAAATATTTGTTTTATATATTACACTATTATACTATTTTTAATTGTTTTAGCGAAAAATATTTTTTTAATCTAAGAAAAACCTTAGATATTTTTGGTAACAAAATATAAAGCATTTTTTTTGTTTTTGAAACTGAGTAACTTAAGTTTATGCTAATACTAATAATGCTGTGCCCGCGATTTCGTCCGCGTGGAATAGTTTCTTAAAAAAAGTCCCAGGATTTTACCCGTATAGTTCGCTTTCCCGCGGGATTTTCGAGATAAAACTATCCAATGTCCTTTCTCCGGTCACAAACTATCTTTGTCCCAAATTTTATCCAAATCGGTTCACTGGTATATGCGTGAAGAAGAGACAGACAGACAGAGTTACTTTCGCATTTATGATATTAGTATGGATATCAATAGAATTACTGAACTGAATATTTCATTTCTAAATTCTCGGCGAGATCAAAACCTACGTGAGATATACTAGGGGAAACGGCTAGTCCTACTAATATTATAAATGCGAAATTATGTTTCGACGTATGGATGGATGTTTGTTAATCTTTTACGCAAAAATGACTAAACCGATTTGGATAAAATTTGGCACAGGTATAGACGATGACTTAGAATAAAAGATAGGGTAGATTTTATCTCGGAAAAATAGTTGTTCCCGTGGGATTCACAAAAACTGTTACAATACAGCGGACTGCAGGGCGCTGCTACTTTCTTATAAAGAGTGAAATATTTAATATACGGTTTAAGTTCCTGTATGAGAAATAGATATCTTCATTCGTTATTTGTTTATGATATAAAATAAATGATGATAGATAACGTACACAGTAACACCACAAAATACTTAGAGACTCACAGAAGTCAATGTTACATACAAGTAATATTCGAGCATAGCACACATCTCGATACGGACGTAGCACACATCTCGGACGCGATATCTCGGACTGGTGCGGAACAAACTGTCTCGAACCATTCCGAGATATCGCGTCCGTGAGAGGTGTCTACTGTGCGTTGCTCGAATATCACATGTATGTAGATTGACTACTGTTAGTCTCCAGTATACTGTGGTAATACAATGCAGATATACTGCCTTGCTAATTTGTATGTCAATAATCTATATTAATATTATAAATGTCAAAATTTGGATATTTCGATGTATGGATCGATGTATCTTTTTTACTCCATCACACCAACACTACTAAACGGATTTAGATGAAATTTTGCGCACGGGTAGAAAAAAACCTGGAATAGCACATGGGCTACTTTTTATCCTAAAAATGAGTAGTTCCCGCGGGATTAACCGTTAACTTTTATAATGCAGCGGGCTGCACTCTGCAGCTAGTATTAAATGATTACATTTATATTTAAACGAGCTGACCCGCGCAGCTTCGCTCGCGAGTACATTAACATGTCGTCGATCTAGTTTTTCATACAAATTTCATTCCCTATTTTAGCCCTTTAGAGGTTGATTTTTGAAAAAAAAATAGCCTATGTTTGACCTCAGATCTTCAACTATTTTCATGCCAAATTTCATGAAAATCGGTCTAGCGGTTTAGCCGTAAAAGCGTAACAGACATACAGAGATACTGTAACGGCCGCCCGGCGATCTATCAGCCGGACGTGTTACTCCACCAATAGTATCCCCTTTTACTAGGGAATCTTCCTTTATACTCGCTTGGCTGCTCGAGGTACCGAAGATAAGCAAGATTTTTCAGGATTCTTTAATAATAGACTTTCGTAATATATCTTCGTTTATTTCTCGGGGATGTGTCTATCCCCCGTCAAATCATAAAGAACACTCCTATTCTATCGTATTGCTTTTTCTAAACAAAAGAATTCTACATTTGAAAGCAGACAAAGCTGCCAGTTTGTATGTAACACCATAAAGGTGTTACAATACTTTCACATTTATAATATTAGTATGGACTAGAATGGATTTATTTAATCTAGTTCTTTTATTGGTTATTTATATAAATTGCGCATTGGTTCATCTTAACTTTTATAGTTAATTATATCTTAATTAAATATATTTTTATTAATTAATCTTAATTAACTTAATCGATTATATTTAAATTAATTAATAATATTTTAATTAACTATTATATAGAAAATATACCCAACAGAAAAAGAAATATAAAGGAAAAAAGAAGGATAATAGTCGTGGATGCGCTTGTTGTAGCGGCTAGTCGGCTAGTAGTATTATAATATATTATACTTCACTTATCTCTATAAAGAATATCAAATAAAATGAACAAGAACTGCTACTGCAAACTCTTAACTAAGTGTAGAGCTATCAAAAATCTGTAACTCGCCTTCGCTATTACGGAGCGCTGTCACACGATATTACAGATAAGTAACACTACCTCCAGGACGAGGACGTCCTTCCACAATGCTGCCATTCTATCACTAATTTTGAGTTACGAGCCAAAGCGCGAACATTGTTGTCCATAGATATAGCAAAGATATGTATATCAATTTGTATATTTCGTCGTTATACAAACAGCGTTGCCTTTTTACTAACGTAAACGTTCAATACGAATTGCTGAAGGCAAATTGTTAATAGTATAAATTGCGTCAATGTCAGTTATAAACTCCGATGTCACCGCGACGTCCCCCCTACCTACATAATTTTTCCACGTATTGGACCTCCTAAAGGTAACATTACTACTAACTTACTTCTCTTGTATGTAAGAAATCGGATAGGGTTCTTGTTCTAAATTACCCAAATGGGTAGTTTAGAACAAGAACCCTATCCGATTTTTTTAACGAATTATGTAACAAGTAATTTGAACAATATGTCGCGGCAATTTGTTAACGGTGGCGGAAAAATAATGACTTTACATTCGACGTAAGGCATTTTCTAAAACTTATTTACCTTTGTAATCTAACAAAGTAATTTTTATATGGAATAATTTTAGGATTTGCCTGCGCTAAATAGATACAAAGGTATTTTGATTTTATGAATTTGCTTTGGCATAGCTAAGATTTCATTATATGGTGCATAATTTTATTTAAACCTACAATTTGTATTATAGTATTAGCGGATCAGCTATCCGCGCAAATTAACCAGAGAGAGAACAGATCATCAATTAATTTTTTTTTCAATTTCAAACAACATTTTTTTGTACCTTCCTTTTTCTCCAGTCCCTTGCGGGCCATCCATAAATTACGTCACACGAATTTCATGATTTTTTTGACCCCTCCCCCGTCCTTGTCATAGCTGGTCACATTTGTGAGACCCACTACCTAGTGTGATGTCACATATTTTACAATTTTACATTGGAACAATGATCTCATTCAATTATTTTTTATCTACATAGGTGGTTTTTAAAATTTACCGTTGTAATACTTAGATATAAAATATTATATTTTTAAAAATTTGTGATGTCACAAAACTTAAGACTAAGATCGAAACAAGACGAGACGAAGTATCACATTGTGTGACAAGGGGTGGTGAGGGGCCCACCCCTTTTCACACAATGTGATACTTCGTCGACCCCCTCCCTCCCCCTTAACGTGTGACTTAATTTATGGATGGCCCCTTAGGGGTTAGTTTTAGAATCAACAATCTGTTTGCTAAATTTCATCAATATTAGTGTAGACGTGAAAGTGCAACAGAACTTAAACATTAAGATACTCTTATGTGCTATTAACTTTTATCAGCGGCTTCGCTCGCGTTAATATCTTTAAATAACTGTTGAAGTCAAAATCATTATCAGTAAATAAATTAATACGACAATTTTTCATTGTTTGAAAAAATTATTAATCATTAAAATTGTTAAATTTTGAAATTGAGTTTTGTTTAAAAAACTGAAAACCTTCGTAACTAAATTTTGCTTTACTTATTAAATAATTTACCACAAAAATTCAATAACTAAAACTATCAATATTTTAAAAAGTTAGATGCGTCTACGTTTAATTCATAATTTCTATTAAAAAAAACTCAAAACAGAATATTGCTCCAGGATGCTACTATATAAAAATAACCTGTTAGTAATATTCATGCAAAATTTGAAGTAAATCTTCATGCAGTACCTTTTGAGTTTACCCCGGACTACTACGATTATCTACGATTTATTATATGTATATAGATTTGTTAAATATAAAATATGCGCAAATATTATATTTGTTAAACAAAATAACTTTATTGATTGAAACTATTTAGTCTTTAATCGTATAATTCTAATAATCAATACTTTATTATTATACACAATAACTTATGAGCAAAGACCTACATTAGGAGATAGCTGCAAAGCCATCTGCATGAGATGGCTCTTCTGAACGCAACTCGCAAAAACTATTTATTAGACCTGGACAAAATGTAATATAAGATATTGAAATTTGATCGTGTCCCTATGGAATTCAATTGAATGAATTACTTTTGATGAAATTTTAAGACCATCATAAAATTAACCCAAGGGATAATTCGTGAAGTTTGTTGAGGGTGATTTAAAATAGTTATTTTTAGATATTAATTAATTTTGTATAATATGGCCATTGATATATAAAAACCCAATACGGCTATAGTTAATTAGCGCCACTCAAAGTCTTGCCGGCTAATTGTCAACAGTATTTGACAAACTAGAATATCATTATGACACTTGAAATACGTCATTAGTTCATTATACTTACATAGATTACAGAATGCATGTAAGTATAATGAACTAATGACGTATTTCAAGTGTAATTTTTACCTACGAAATAAATATAATTTGAATTTGAATTTCAATTTGAATTATACAAAAAATTTACATACTGCTGAGCTAAAATACTGATAAAGAAGATACAAAAATATACGTTGTTGGAATTAAAGTATTTCATTTTAATAACTAATATTATTTACTGGAAGATAGAAGTAGTGTCTCTGTCGTAAGAAAATAATGTTAAATATTGTGAAAATTTGATTTTTTAATTCTATCTCGATTGCGATATCTCGTTGCGTAGGCGGTTAAAATTATAGTTTATACTTACCACCCCTATAATTCAACGATACCTCATACCTATGTCAGATGGCTGTATAGCGTGCCAATAAAAATAGGAAAGAAATTTGATCGTCACAGGAAACATTTGTTAGCTTATTACAATAATATTAGTTATTTTGTAGCTAATAGATGAATTTTCTCACTCAAAATTATGAATCTTATGTACTATTTACTCACGAAAACATAAAATGTCGGCCGTTTTATAAAAGCGCGTAGTCTTGGCTCTTAGTAGAATAAAAAGTATGTAGGTATACGGAGTAATTTCATAGGTACTTAACTTCCCGCTACGTAATTTTTTTAATTCTAGTTCCTTTGACATGGTTAAACCCTTTGTTTATCTATATATATCTGTCTTGTCTTTCTTTATATTTATTACTCTATAGCGTGTTATTTTTACAATATACTTATTTTGTTGTACAGTTGATTAATTATTGAAAAAAAAAGTAATATATATATATATATATATATATATATATATATATATATATATATATATATTTATATATATTTATGTACCCCGAACAAAGTCGCGAGTTACAGTTAGTTTGTGCTATTCGAAATCATTAACTCATTCATTAAATTAACATTATTCAAATTATTTACAATATTAATATTTTCATTAGTAAAACTTCCAGACGTCCTCCTCCGTAGAACGAACAAGGCTTTAGCAAAATAAATATTATTTTACTAAAGCCAAGAAATTAATCGGCAGCATAATCAAAAGTAAGTTAGGTTGGCTTGGTTCCTTACAGATGATGGTCTAGAATACTTATTACCAAATTTTGCTGACATAAAACACAGGCTAGACCTATATAAAATTATAAGTAAGACTAAATGCTCATGTGAACAAAACCAACGAGCCCAAACTCATCTATCTTAGCACATAAAATCTATGAGTTCTAACAGTATTCTTTCCAATCCATTTTCAGACTCTCGTCATCATAAGTAATTAAAAGCGCACATAATAACATAATAATCAATGAATGTAAACTCAACTCTCTTACACTCTATGTATGACTACCAATGACCCTCTTTCATCTCCATCTTAAGACTCTTGTCAGCATGATTAATTGAAAATACTCATCACAACAAAATCAAGGAGCCCAATCTCGACAATCTTAGCCCTTTGTATATTATGTTATTTCCAATGGCACTGTTCCGGCTTAAACTTTTGACTCTTGTTATCGAGCAAAATAAATTTTTCATAACACTAAAATCAATGTACATTGTGACATAACACTAAAAATAATGAATAACCATAACACTAAATCGGAGAGTTCCGATCTCTTTATCCGGGCTTTATCATGACATTAGGTCACTTTGTCACCAAACTTATATATAATGTATTCTAACTTTCAGCTTAATCAGATAGCAGGAAATAGTTAATAAATGGTTTGCAAGTTCAGAAAAATCTTTTTTTTCGTATAACATATCAAGTTTTTAGCTTGTAAAAATAGCTAAATAAATGCAGCTGCTTTGAAGTGATACGCAGATAAGATTATCACAATTATTGAAGTTAAACTTCTATTAAATCATTCATTATGTTTTTATAGAAGTTTAACTATACTATAAAGATTAAGGGACTGCCGTAGACTTCACGATCTTTAATCGTATGAGATTGATATGGTCATAAAAACGACTTTGAGAGTTTTTTCAGTTTTATTGAATACGAATTCGAATCAGACGAATTATTTTCAACCGAAGAAAAAACGGAGGTTATCATTTTGATATTTACATATGTAATATTTTTTGGATTCGATATAAGTACGATGATCTAAACTTCGTAAGTGTTGTGTGTACTAAATTTCGTAAATGTATGTGTGTATGTAAGTTTGTCCACGAATTATTCAGGAACTAAAGGCTATATCGAATATATGTTTTTATTTAAATCAAGTTAGGATAAATGATTAGAATATTAGGATATCTTCCAACTAGGATACAGTTTAAGTTTTATCAATATCGATTTGGTAGTTTTTGTGATATGATTATAGTTGACAGATATTTTAAGTCGGTTTATTTATTAAATTATTTTATTATTATTTCAATGACACTTGTTTAAAGTATTACAATTCGAAATCTAAATAATCCAGTCAGGTTTTATATTAACTGCGAAGGTCATAAAAATAAACACAAAATAAAAACAGTCACGATGATAGTGGGTCGTAATAGTAGGGGAGGCAAAGAGGGGATTTTGGAATTTACTCGAGCGCGTTGGATTTACATACCCCCTATGTTTACATTACATTATATTACATTACATACCCCCATTTACAAATCCCTCGCATACTGTTTAAAGCCGGTTATCTAGGGCAGTGAAAACCAAAAAGTCTAATAACATAGGCTTGTAGAAATAGTCAGATTATATGATTTTCGTTATTCTTACATAATTTCCTTCAAAATAAAAGAAAATTCAGACGTACTTGAGAAAGTCAAGACGACGTGTACTTTCTGACCCTTCCACTCCCTTACACTAAACTCGAATTGTCGGATTTTCTAAATTTTAGCTTCTAATTAACCCACCATAATTTTATCCAGCGCGCTTCAGTGTGTCCATGTCATTGTTTTTACATTTTTTATCTGTTCTTTTCCCCACCATTAAAATGAAATACATTATATAACCTCTTATTTTTCCTATTTACATAATCCAATAGGTCCCAATGACGCTCGAGTAAATCCCCATTTAGCATCTTCGGCACCTCTGCTATAATACTTTTTTTCACCTTTTTGGAACTCTGGTAGATAGGCAGGTGGTCTATTTTTTATGATAGAACTGGATACGAAGGAAAATGGCTTACAGAGGTATTACTGCAATATTTTTATAAATTTCATAAGACATGATTTTAGTTATACAAATCCGAACAAAGTCGTAATATAAGGCAACATTGAATTAACAAATGAATTTTTTTGATTTTATTTTTTTATTTATATCTAGAAAAAATCACCTTATAAAGATAAGATATCTTTCTATTATTCTTATCTACGTTGAATATTAAAACAAGAAAAGATTTATGTTTTTGTATTTTTGCATTGAATAAACTTAAAATGCTATTGGATTGCTTTCAAAATTATTTTCATCGTTGGAAAGCTACATAGCTTAGGAAAATATAGGCTAATTTTGTCACTGTTGAGCAAAAGTAAGTTATGTTTTAGATTACGCAAACGAAGCCACGGTTAACATTCATGATGAGAGATGAGAGAAGTGTTACTAGCAACCTAAAAGATTACAAAAAAGATTCTGTACGCATCTTCTAAAAGGCAAGACAAGAGTAATATGTGTCACTAGAGATCCAAACAATTGACGAGGATAGGGGTCGGCAAACTTTTGAGTCGGAAGAACCAAAAATTACAATTTTCAAAATTTCATAGTTTTTAAAGTGCCTCAATTTTTTTTTCTTGCAAACACTAATCAGTATTTTCACGCCTGTATCCCCGAAGAGCTAGGTAGAGGTACAACAAGTGCACCCATAATAAATAATACTTGCATAAAAAATATTGTTTGATAAAATAAACTGATCTATTTATTTATAAGAAAAATATCTATCTATTCTTTTTTTATATCATAAGATAGCAAACAAGCAGATGGGTCCACTGATGAACAGGCTACTTTATCCTTCAAACTGGAACACGACAATGATAGGCACTGACGCTATTGTGGCAGGAATAGGTAAGGCAGTGGTACCAGACCCAGACGAGACAATGCAGAACTCTACCACGTAGTAAATTTCTCTTCTATTCATATATTAAAATGGTATTTTTTCACAACAAATTAGATGATATGTATATGGTATTATTATATAATCACTTATTATTCAAATAAGAAATTAAAACACTTAAACTTTTGCTTACAACTGGTACTTCAATAACAAACAATTGAGCAAACAAATTTAATGGGAGCGACGGCTTTGCATTGTTACTCAAGTGGAAAAATTTCAAATGTTTTTATTAATTAATTATTTTCGCGTATGGAACTACAGAGCCGCAGCTTCACATTCAAAGAGCCGCACGTGGCTCGCGAGCCGCAGGTTGCCGACCACTGGACTAGGTGAAAGAATCCTGCAACGTCTAGACCGACACAGCCTTACCTATTCCTGCTGTAATTGCTTTGGCGGTTATCGCTGTCATGTCCAGTACGGAGAGTAAGGTAGCCGGTAAACTTATGCATGAAGCATCCCAATCCTGCCACATAGCAATGGGCCACTACCACCCTTGTTGTTAATAGGCGATGGTTATCTTTTTTCATCAGGAGAGCCATATGCCTGCTAGCTGGTATGAAATAAAAAAAAACAAGCAAACCATTTGCTTTATTTGGGGTTCGATCTTTTTTAATTCATTTCGATTCGTTCGATATTTATTAATTTATTTATTATAAACAATATAGAGTCGAAAATCTTCTAAATAATGTTATTTATACTAAGATAAATTCCATGTGTTGGTTCCGGGCTCCTTTAAGGAATAGGCCAAATACCGTTCTGCCAGGTAGGTCGTACAAGACGACCTATTGGCTATGCGAGTCAGTACCATCGGGGCTAGGCGGTAGAGTTTTGCATTGTCTTGCCCGGGCCTGGTACCTGCTTTACCTATTCATCGCTTCTGTGGTCTAGTGGTCCAGCGTTGGCATTGACCACATGAGGTCCCGGGTTAAATTCCCGAGTCGGGCACTTGAAAAAAAAGTGTTTTTTCAGTTTTCTGACAAACACAAAGTTACTCGGGATTGGAAAATGCCCGGTCGGCGATAGGCTTGCCACCTATCACATTTGTGGGACGTATCTTCGGCTAATCGTGGGTGCACTTGTTGTACCTCTGCCCATCCCTTCGGGGATACAGGCGTGAAGATACTTTTTTATACTAAGATAAAATCACTAATTATGGTCAAATTATTGTGCTTATCTTTTTTATAGTACATCGTAAAGGTCTTTTGTTTATAAAGTAAAGTGTGCACACTCTTTCTGATCTGAGTTTATAGATGTACATACATATACATGGGGCACACTAAAAGTTTTACACTTCTAGCTAATCGGAACAATTTGAATTTCGAATGTTATATTTTTAAAACGTTGCAACCTTCTTAGTAATAAAAAAATCAATTGGCGGGAAATGATTTGTCAACTGTTTTTTTTTATCACACATCAAAATTCTACGTACGCAACGAAAGTGGAATTAAGTCGAAAAGATTTTAGAGCGATGATTTTTAATGATTTTAAAAGTTCTCTTTCTCGGCAAGACTGCCGCTCGTCTTCAAAATGCTTTTGGGAGAGAAGCACCTTGTTTGAGCACCGTGATGTGATGGTTTACTGAATTTGATAGAGGTTGAGTTTCTTTACATGACGAATATCGTGAAGGGCAGCCTTCAAATGCCTTCAACGAAAATAATGTGGCTATTGTTAAGCGGTCAATTGAAAAAAAACTCCGGATTATCTATGAGACAATTCGAGGACTATTGGGAATTGGTATGAGCTAAATTCAGAAAATTTTACACGAAGAATTGAAAATTCTCAAACTTTGTTGTCGTTGGATCCCTCATAAACTGACAGCGGAGCAGAAGCGGGCTCGCGTGGAACGATGCTCACAGATGCTACTGAAGTACGATCTAATACTGTTTATGATATTGTCACAGGAGACGAAACGTGGATTTATTGTTTTGAATCCGAAAAAAACAGCAATCTTGTGAATGGGTGTTTGAAAATGAGAACAGGCCAACAAAAGTGAGACAGGCGAGAAAAGTTGTTAAAAAAATGATCACTTTTTTTCTCAGTTACGGGTCCCATCTGTACAATTCCACTTGAAGATCAAAAGAGTGTTCATGCCGAGTGGTATCCTACCATTTGTTTACCCAGGATGTTAGAAAAATATCGTGAAAGACGACCCAAAAGCCGCATTCTCCTACACTATGATAACGCTTCTTCACACACGGCCAACAAAACAAAGTCATTTTTACCTTCCGATAAAGTACATCTCGTCACTTATTCTGCGCATAACTCCGACTTAGCACCCTGTGATTTCTGTATTTTCCCCAAAATCAAAGATTTGATGAGAGGTTTTACTTTTACCAACTCCGAAGAGGTAGTGATAGCATTCAATCAGCACGTAGAAAACATGCCTTCAGATCTGTGATCCTCCTGTTTTAAAAAATGGTTCGATCGCAAGAAAAAATGTTTAAAATGTAAAGGAGATTATTTTGAAAAGCAATAAACATAATATTTTGGTTATAACATGTTTTTTTTTTAAGTTACAGTGTAACTTATAGTGTGACCTACGTACCAGGCTCTCAATTTACGTAACTGAGTCGACGCGCTTAGGACTCTTACATACATAAACACGATAGAACGTCGAGACACGCTACGACGCGGCATAATATGTAAGAAAATATGTAAGAGTCTTAAATGCTTCGACTCCATTGCCGTTTTGATACGTGAATTAGGCCTCAGAGCTGTATAGGTCACTATCGTTAATGCCTCATAGTGTTGTATGTAGGACTTTGATTGAGATTAACAAGTTACTTTGCAGGAGCGTTGATTGTTTACTTTAAATTAGATATGGACTAACGTTGGGCATAAAATCTTATCTCTTAGCTTACCTTTAGTAGGATCGTGGTCAAGCGCTTCCCTATCGATAAGAATAATTTTAAAAAACTTTTTCTTATTTGAAAGAATTTTTTTTTGAGTTGGGAATCAAACCTAGAACATAATGGTATACAGCTGAAACGGCTATATCTTTTTATTAACGAGCCAATTAATTTTTTTCTAATTACCTTTAATTACATTAAGCTCATCAGGTTAACAATACTAACATTGTGACACTGACTTTGGAATATGAAGAAAGTTATAACGACCTGCAATTATGATTGTGGCAATTCACGAAAGTAAAAATGAAATGAATAGGTAATTCGCTGTCGATTTCATTAATGGGAGCTTTGGAAAATAACAGCCATTATCACGCATTGTCATGTTCGATTGCAAGTAGTAATTGTTTTCGCCATATCCGCTCACATATTTGTGCAACGACGAATCTTTCGAATAATTCACAAAGACAAAGCATGATCTTAAGTTGTAACTATCAAGACACGGATTCGGGTTTTCCTTCTAGCCAATTATATTCCTATCTCTTTTCGATATATTGAATCGAGAATTAAGGTGTTTGTCGTCCCTTTTCAACTTGGGGAGGCTTGCGCGGAAAGAGAATGTGGGTAACGAACGACCTTTTGCCGTTACAGGCAGCAGTGCGGAGCGTACGATCACTGGGAGTAGTACACTCACTCAGTTACGTTTACAATACATCGTTCGAACATATGGCAACCTGAAAAAATTACGTAAATATTACCACATTCGCGTTGATTATGAAATAATTGTATCCACTGTTTCAGCCACTTGATTTCATTCACGTTGAAGGCTGTCCAAACTTTGTGTCTAGTGCAATACACGTTTTATTTTAGTGCAAATCTTGTTTGACCCTGGTGATTTTGTTTAATTTCGAGGGCCCGTTGTCTGGTGCTGACTCTCTGTGTTTTTGTTGTGTATCATTTATCCCTGATTGGATTGTCGCTGGTCTTATTTGGTAAGTTATATCAATGTTAATTTTATTTAAATTACATACGACAGTCAAACCTCATGGGACATACAATGTATGGCATCTCACAAATTTATTTTATTGCCTGTGTTTAAATACTTACTAACCCGTAGTAATATAACAAATTAACAATAACACAACATTATTTTAATTCATAAATTTTGGCAATGAATTAACTAATATTTATCTTAGGAATTTTAAGATTACGCTTTCTTCTCTCTAATTACTAATATATCTTAATATACATTGTTAAAGTTTTATCTCAAAAAGAAAATAAATTTAAAAAGTACTCATAAATACCTAAAAGTGGCATAATATAGGTTCAAGTTTTACTCTGGTCGGACTTTCATTTTACTTGCAGTGAAATAGAGTTACAATCAATGTATAAGTGTCTTATTATGAGGCGTTTCATTCAATTTATCATTTCAAAATAGCTCAAATACCTTAATCGTTATATATTAATATATATTAACATTAATTAAAATATATATTAACGTCTTATGTCTTAGAGATAACTGAGTCTAATGCATTAAGATCCAGATAGACTCGCCTTGCTTCCTCTACATTCACAAGACACAGTTCGGTAATTACATTCAAATTATAATAAATATTTTTTTCAATTTGATATTTGAAACCTTTGAGGAAGTACAATAAGGAAGATAAATTAATGATTAAAATATGCTTTCCGGTTTTGTAGGTACCTAGATAAATTAGCATATTACTTACCTCCAAAACCTTTATGTACATGTTTGCATAATAATAATTTTATCATTTTTTTTATTTTTTATTTTATTTTATTTTTATTTTATTTTATCATAAAAAATAAGCTAATTAAAAGTTCGAATCTGTTTCACTGAAGGCTATGAAAAGTTTTAAGACCTAAACTGGTATATTTATTACTAAAAGTAAAAACTTTCTTCGCGACGTGTGACATAATAACGCTGCTCAAAACGTTGAGTCCAGGTACTTTATGGAGAAGTCGTTAGTGCAAATTATATTTTTTATATTATATTTTTTTCTTTTATAACCAATATATAAGTTCTCAAGCCTTTATCAAGTTGTTGAGAATATTTGGCCCTAGTTTTGTAGATTTTAGGTTTTATTTTGTGGTTGCTATGCATTCTAAATGAAAATCTATACCCAAATATTTACCTTAAAACACATACATGTATTTGTTTTACGTGTTTGCTAAAAATATTGTCAAAAAAAAATAAGCTAATTAAAGTTAAAATCTGTATTTCCTAAAGGTACTGAAAATGTTAATAATGAATTAAAGTTGAGTCTAAGAACATTACACTCACGCGGAGAAGTCGTTTATACAGGACCTAAATATTATAAAGTGTTTTTTAAATATGAAGTATATAATTTTTTCCATTATTTCGTAATGTCTAAATTGCTAAAGCATGTTACAATTTTGTAGAAGGGTGATTCTTCAAAAATGTGTTCTCCGTGTAATTTCCAAGGCATTTTTGGAATCGCTTAATTAAAGTAAATTACACAAACATTTTAAAAGTTTATGCAAATTTAAAGAACATATGAAAATTCGACCCTTAGTGGATCTATACTTTTCCTAAAAAAAATATTGAATATTTGCGGACCATGGAAATTACATTAAAGACCACGGGAATGACCCAGCAGATAAAATTTTGCTAAATACTGTATCAGATATGAAAATAAGATTAGATAAGTGATTTGGGGAACTATTTAAAAGGATATTAGGCAAATTTTTTGTCGGTTTGTCGGTTGGCGAATAAGTGGTGATCCTAATCGCCGCATTTACCGATATGTTAACGATTATCGAATATTCGTAGTGATAATCGGGATCGACATTTTTACGTGCTCATCCAAGGCACAGGAGTAGTAATACACCACTCCGCTAGACTCTGAGCAGCTACTGAGGTTTAAAATTTTCGAGAAAACCTCCAAAAAATTTGAATAACACCTTTGCCTGACCTGGGGATCGAACCTAGGACTATGAGATAGTCTAAATGATAAGCTTTGGTTTAACAGATTTAAATAAAAAAAATAACTGACAAACAATATTTATCACTTAATCTGTTGATTGCATGAATTACAGTATAAACATTGAATATTTCATTTTAATTATTGCAAATAAAATGAAATAAAGTAATTTCCATGGGTTTTATGTAACTTCCATGGTGTTTTATACATGGAAATTACACCATGGAAATCACCAAAAAGCATATATTTTGAAATTTCTCGCCATTGGAAAGATATGGTGATTCCGTTCTAACTGTGATATAATGTCAGTACCGTGTCATGTCTATTTTTAGAATTTATTTATAAATTGTTAGTTTTTTTTGTCGTAAACATTAGAATTTATGAGGTAATTAGTTTAAATCATTTATTACGACAAAAAAACTAACAATTTATAAATAAATTCTAGAAATGGACATGACACGGTATTGATATTTAAGTGATATATTGTAAGTTTTCTGTAAGTGGCAAGTTATATTATATGAAAATAATGTTGAAATATGTTTATTATTTTCCAATAAGTACAAAAATTTCATAAATTAATTATTAATTAACGACCTGTGAGAACAAACAATACAGGACATTGAATATCACAGTTAGAACGGAATCACCCATATAGGCTATTAGTTTGTTATTGGCTATCTACATATGGCAGTTAGGTATAAGACCACAATAACCGTTTACTAAAAATAGTACGATTATATTCCAAAAATGAGACATGGAACTTCTTAAAAATTGAGAACCAAAAATTGAAAAATTGAAGAACTTACTCTTGCACCGAAATGGAAGGATTTTGGGCCACGAATACCTGACCTATAAGCTGCAGCATAAAAGCAGAATCGGAAAAGCCAATCCCGATACCTCTAGACCTCGCCAGTTCAGAGTAGTACCCGTCGCTATAAGCGAAGCTAAAATTTTGCCAAGTGTGTGACATACTTACACTCATAAAAAAAACAGTAGCAGTCGTGGGACTGCCGATAGAAGTGAAAACGGAACTATTAAGTTGAGAGTAATTAAAACTATATGCAAAACATAGCTATAGATATACTATTATCATTAGCATGTCGGTGACGCGAACCGAGGATTTTACCCTCTACCAAAACGCTCAACGCGCCTAAAGAAGTTTTCACTTCAATAAAAACTTTCACTGCAATTGGATTAGAAATTTGGTCAGGATATAAAATAATTTATATTTTTAAATTTTGTGTATAAATCTGATTAAAAGCGTTAGTGAATTAAAAATTATCTGCGATTGATCAGAAGACGACGCGCGTGTTACGCATGTAAAACGTGCAAAATTAACCGGATTTGAGATGTTGAGTGTAAATAACTCTTATATACATGGTTATTACATAACGAAATCTATATGATACGATGCATATAGAATGTATAAACATGTTATAGTAGATTTATACAAACATTATTTGTTTATATAGGAGATAAGAATCTGTTACGATCAAAATGAAATGAAAAAAAAAAACTCCTAAGAATGACCCAGAAATTAGTTTGCACTTGTGGATTAAGGTCTAGTTCTGTGATTGGTGTGCATTTGAAATCAAACTCTTTGCATAAACGGAAAGATTTTTTGCACGTTTGTGCTATTGTAAATTTATCCCAGCGAAAAGTTAAAAAAATGTTAATGTTAAAAAATTCAAACTTATCTGTAAATAATTTTAACAATCCACACAGATTATTTAGCAGACAAATACGTAAAAAATACCGTTACTAATTGAATTACTATCATATAGTTTAAGGGAATATATATGTTGCGGAAGCAGTTTCTGTCATCTAGTTAATATGACCTAAAGATTATTCCGTCTGCTAATAAGAGAATTATTTTGCTCGCAATATACGGACAATGAAGCAAATGAAACGAATGAAAGGGCGAAATTATTATACGTGGGATGAGGAAAAATGACAGAATCTTATTTGAGGGTTAGAATATATTTTCAAATCATAAAATGAAGGCAATTTTACTATGTCAGTTCGTATGATTGGTACTTAGCTGTAAAAAGACTATACTAATTTAAATAAAATTTGGCACACAGGTAGATAATGAGCTGGTTTAACACATACGATAATTCTTACCCCGGTTAATTGTTGTTCTCGTGGAATTCACCAAAAACTTTTATAATGGAACGGGCTACAGGGTACAGCTAGTCGTAAATAAAGAAAGCTTACGTTATGCCTAGGTTTGGTACCACAGCCTTACTTATTCCTGCAGCAATAGCGTCAGTGCTTGTTACTGTCGTGTTCCAGTATGAATGGTAAGGTTGCCGGTAAATTTATTAATATGGCATTACAATTTACATCACACCGTACAGATATCAGAGCGCCATTGAAGCAAAGAGTCTTTGGTGTCTGTAGGCGATGAGATGAATGTTTTCATAAGGAGAGCCAACTAATTTACAACCGACTTCCTAAAAGGTGGACGTTCTCAATTCAGATTTTTACACATTATATGCCCGAATATACTTACATAAATAATTATACTCGAACATACACAAAAAAATGATTTTTTTCTGTATGTTCGGCCATGACTCCGCCATATATTGACGAATTTGTAAAATTATTTTTTTGTTATAATAATAATAATTGTTTGGGAGAGCACTTCCAGTTTGGTCCCACTTACATTTTGTGATGATATGACTTTGGATTGCAGAGAAACTGAAATTGGAAAGTCTGTTATTGCAGTTTTACTATTTTTAAATTATTAATAGTCGATAATCGTTATCAGGCCGATAAAATCGGTTATGGGGATCACAAGTCGTCTCGCCAACCGATAATATATACCGATAATAACCGAGTGTGATGGTACTATATTATTTACTATCTTAAATGTAAATTGAATATGAACGGGTATAATATATTAAGCGTTATACAAACATCAATTGTAGGGTTACCACCTGTGCTTTATAAAAAATGGTACTTTAATTTGTATAAAAGTACTTTATAATTTTTTAAGGAAATATAGTACTTGAAAATACTTTATGTTGTCATTTCACTTAAAAACAATTAATTCTTACCTTAAAGGACTACTTTTAAACATGATCTAAAGCGTATTTTTATATTTATTCAGTTTACTTGATTTTTTGTTGTATCAAAATAATCAAACGTGACATATGGCACTCAAGTCTCTCTACTTACACCGTAAGGGATTTGGCGTAAAGATGTGTATATGTGTTTCAAAACAATGATATATACAAAACTGATATTTGTAGAGTTTTTACTTTGAGGTGCATAGGGCGAAACTATTTAGTGGAAAGCGTAGTTTGATATTGCTAGAAACAACAAAAATAAGTATGGAAAAGCTAATAGCACAGTTAACACTACTTTATTTTTCAATCTTGTATTTTATTTTTTAACCTTAAAAAAGAAAATTTATCTACTTTATTTTTTCAATAAAAAGATGGCAGGCCTAATCCATTGGATCAAGAATTATAGCAAATAATGATTAAAATATTAACAATTCCCTATCTGGATTCAATGTAACAAACACTTTCTCAAATACCTTGACCGAGCAGAAATCTAGATTGAGACCTGTTTGGTTTGTTTGCAAATCCCGAGGGTGCATCGGACACACAAAGCCATATAGTTTTCATTTCAGAAACACAAATTAACAAACTTATATACGCCAGGCCATTTCATTTGTGGAATGTGGCCTTTTGATGTAGAGCCGACGGCTCTAGTAATGTAGAAATGTAGTAAGCCTCTTAACAAATACTAGCGATCGCCCGCAGGTCGAAATTTCACCGTAAGTTTGATCATGTATATTAATACTACTACTATAAATGCGAAAGATTGGATGTTTGGATGGATGGATATTAGTTACTCAATCACCCCAAAAGTACTGGACGGATTTGCATAACTTTGCACATAGGTAGACCTGAAATAGCACATAAGACTTTTTATCCCAGAAAAGTGAGTTGTGTTAAATTATTGTAGTAATATTAAAAAAATATGGGCAGCGTGCGAAAGACGGGCGTGAAGACGCGCCTTGACTGACACGTGCCGCGGCGCAAATTGCTGTTTGTAAACAAAGAATTTCGATATCTAATTACAATATATTTTCATGCCTATTCGATATCAGAATCCAAGGATTGGGCTTAGGACATTATGATCTGAACCAAAAATGCGACTAAATCATGAGGTTGTCAATTTTTATAGTTCACTAGCTTTTGCCCGCGGCTTCGCTCGCATTAAAAGCTAAATACAAACAATCGGTAATTCTGAGGGTGCTGGTAAGAATATCAGGACATTTTTTCATATTATTGCATTTGAATTTCATCATCGGGCATCGCGGCAAAATTCAAAGTTCCATCCTCATCACCTCGGTGTCTGGAAATCCACAACCGTGCGATTCTCTAGGCACTTCTTACCACGCACTACTCCTCTGTGGAATAAATTATCGGCGGGGGTGTTTCCGAATGGATACGACTTAGGGACCTTCAAGAAAAGAGCATACTCCTTAAAATGCCGGCAACTAGCCGGCCGGCAAGACCTTTGGTGATCTTTGGACAGCCATGGGCGGTGGTAATCACTAACCATCAGGTGAATCTCCTGCTCGTTTCCCCCTTTTTTCTATATAAAAAAATGTCATTGGTCCTTGATAAGTATGCAAACTTTTAAATAATTCAACGTTTTAAAGTGCTTCAAAATCATGTTAAAAGTATCCGTTACATATACAAACATACGACAGAAACTTATAAAGCGTTTTAACAGCTGCAACAAGAAAGTTTCTTAGTAAAATATAAAAGTATTTAATGGTCACCAAATAGTAATTTTAAATGTGTTCGTGACAGTATTGTCGTAGAATGGTTTTTTATATTCTCAGCTAAAATACATTGTGATAAAAGTTGGCGGATATTTCAGTCGTAGTGGGCGGTTACAAGCTAGACATGAACATAAAGAATCCCACAACATGTAAAGGCTATAAATTTAAACCCCTTTCTGTTTTTGTGTTATAGAAAATAAACGAAATCGCAGCTTTTGCGATCAGACAAAGTTTTTATATGCGCACATTTTGTTGTTTAATCAATACGATTAATCAAAGTTTATGATAAGATGCAGTAACGCAAGTTAATAAAAAATTATTAAGTAGAAAAATACGTTTGGCTGAAGTTGCGTTATTTAAAAAAAAAGCTTCATTTAGATTACAATGTTACAAACAAAAATTAGATTACAATAATTAATCAATAAACAGATCAAATGTAACAGATAAAATCTATTCTATTTTTTAAGTTGGACCAAATAGCGGATATATAGAAAATTTCATTGAAATCGGTGCAGTAGTTTAGGAATCCATAGTGGACAAACAACGTGACACGTAATTTATACTACATGTGACAGAAAGAGCGCACACTGTGAAACAAGCCAATTAGTATTTTTAAATGAAACCATAAATTCGGCACTAAAAATCTTTTTTTATGATTTTAAAGATTATTTTTTTATTAATTCATTTATCCTAAGTATGGGTGAAAGTATGTTTGTCTTGGATATGTCGAATTAAAACTGTCAATACCGTTAGATTATAATCTAAGTGATATTAGTATTTAACTCCTAACCTAACCTAACCGAATTATATGTAAACTCCCTAGGTAGATTATAATTTAACGACTGTTTAAGTTTAACGAAAGGTTTAAGACCTGGAGTTTTTATGTAGAGATTGTTTTAGTTTAAGCTCCAAATCTACTCTGCAAAAATTAAGTCAAATCGAAAATTATAGCTTATCGTTGTATTTAATTATATTCGTGGAAAATAAATATATATTTATTTTATTTCAGTTGTCTTAAAGTACAACGTGTTTTCTAAACGCTATCTCCTTCGATCACGTAATTATGCAACAAAATAAAAATAAAAAACAACGCAGAACATTAGAAGAATCTCACTATCTTAGTAGTATAGTCTGTTGTAAGAGTAGTAAATATCGATCTACTGACTTAATATCTATGTATGTATTTTAAAGATTTGTATAAATATGAGTTACTGGTGTTCAATATATTCTGTGGTAATAATTATTAATAATCAGGCCACAAAAAGGACAATAATAAATAAATATATTTACAGAAAAGTTGTGAATTTGTATCCCTCATAATAAAAAATAGATACTGTCCAATATTCTATCTTGTCCTGTTATTTGTTGTCAAATTTATATATACTTAATTTAAGGAATAAGTCGTAACATTTTGTAACCGGAATACGATAGTTACAAAATATAATGATGACATGGTGGTGAGTATGAATCAAGCAACTGTAACAAATTCGGGTAAAAATTATCAGAATTCTACATACCTGGAAGTTTAGACGATAGTGACATAATTAGCATTCATTTATCTCTAAAGAATTGCTTTATAGAAAGCCATTTTTAAGACACTACTCTAAATGAAGTCTGGAATAATATGGAGGATTAGCCACTAAACCAGTACAGGCTTAATATATCCTGGCTTAGGCGTGTAAGATTAAAAAGATAAATCCAATCTGTGCAGAATCCATCATGATTCTGCACAGCTTGGATTTATCTTTTTGATGAGTGATATTTATTATCATTTATTAATAATATGTCACCTTTTTGGTTATATTTCATATAGTACATAATATAATATATACAATATACCGTTTTACCTATTCTTGCCTCAATAACGTCAATAACAAGCATTGACGTTTTCCGATTGTCGTGTTCCGGTTTGGAAGGTAAGGTAGTCGGTATACTTATGCATACGGCATTGCCATCTCGCCATTCGGATAGCAACGCATCATTATCATCTTTGGTATCTATAGGCGATGGTACCTCTTTTCATCAGGAGAGCCTCAGCTTGTTTGCTATCAAATGAAAAATAAACTACATAACATAGTCGCCATTACAATTTATACATTTTATGTGTTATATTGTATGTATTTAATGTATATAAATATTAACCTGTTGTTGTGAGGGCCCATAATTTACCTAACGTTGGGCAGTCAAGCAAAATTTACTTAGGATACAAGTTGTCCTAAACAAATTGCGCCTGACTTCTGACATATAAAAAGGCGAAATACCCGGAATTTAATTATTTTCATCAAACAGAATGAAGTAACGTAAACTTATTTGTTGTTGGTTTTTAATAATATATCTAAGGACGTCGTTCTAGATGTATGTATTTGTATTCGTATATACAACATGTAAGGAACTATTGGTCTAGGCCCTCTTTGAAAAAAAGACCAAAGGCCGTTCTGCCAGACAGGTCGACAGGGTAAAAGACGACTGATTGGCTATACGTGTCACTACCGTCGTGACTACTAGGTGGTAGAGTCCACTACGTCTCGCCCGGGTATATTATAGTACCACCGCCTTATCTATTCCTGCCACAATGTCATCAATGCGTGATATTGTCGTATTTCGGTTTGTGCGTGTATCATTACCATTCTGCCACACGGTATCAATGCAGCATTAACATTGGTGTGTATAGGTGTCTATAGGCGACGATTTCTCTAACCATTAGAATTACTCTAACCATTAGAAGAGCCATTTTCTTGTTTGATGTCTAATGATATAGTTTTTCGGATAAGTGTAAATGTTTATTTCTGAGTTTGGGTGTTTATTAAATATATTTCAGTACTAGCTGACCCGCGCAGCTTCGCCCGCGAGTATATTAAGTCATCCAAATAGCTTTTAATAAAAATTTCATCCCCTATTTCAGCCCTCTGGGGACTGATTTTTGAACAGTTGACAGATCTTCAACTACATATATCCATACCAAATTTCATGAAAATCGGTCCAGCGGTTTAGCCGTGAAAGCGTAACAGACAGACAGACAGACTTTCGCATTTATAATATAAGTATGGATTGATATTGTAAAGTACAGTGGTACACACCTATTTCATAAGTAAAAAATTACTTTTTGAGATTAGACCAATTTGTGTCTAAAAAGTGTTTTCCGTCAAAATGGTGGAAACAATGTGATTCGCTTTGGTGGCATGTTACATCACTATAGTTTTTTTAGACCTGTTTATCAGTGAGTCAGTCAGTGAGTTCCTATTTTTTTTAGCTTGAATTCACATAGAAGAAGTAAATTATTTTTAAAAGTGCTAGTATTCTAGGTATTGGAGAAAAACCCATTAGGTTATTATACGGGGTATAAAGAAAACCCTGTCCGATCCGAAAGACGTATATAGGTAGGTCAATGTAATTATAGAAAAAAATAATAAAATAATTATTTTTATTAAAATAAGAAAAATATCGTAGTTAAAGTGTCTCATTTTAGTACTAAAATTGAGTAACTTCCCCTTAAATCAAGGAAATTGCTCGAAATTTTTGTATCAATATCCATAAAATAATGACACAAATATGTTTGTATTAAGCTACCAAATAATGCCTTTGACGATGGGACAGGGTTTTTTTACACACCGTATTTCAAAGTCTTACTGTTTACACATGAAGTACCTGTATGCTAGATCGTATATCAATCCTTATTTTCGTGCGTATGAAGTCTTTTACGTGACCGATACCTTTCATTCTATGTTAAAAGTAACTTCATTTTTAATAAAAATAGAGTATCATATTTCAAGAGACCTCGAATGTGTCAAAGAAAAATATTAATCGTATATTGAAAAATATGTGCTATTAGGGTTTTAATATATTGTTTTATAAATAGGTGTTGGTGTTGTCCCCGCGTTGGTTCCGAGCTCCTTTGAAGAATAGACTAACTGCCGTTCTGCCAGGCAGGTCGTAAAAGACGACCGATTGGCTATGCGAGTCACTATCATCGTGGCTACTAGGTGGTAGAGTTCTGCATTGTCTCGCCCGGGTCTGGTACCACCGCCTTACCTATTCCTGCCGCAATAGCGTCAGTGCTTGCCGCTGTCGTGTTCCGATTTGGAGGGTAAGGTAGCCGGTTAACTCGCCACAAGACAGCAACGCACCATTAACACCTTTGGTGTTTGTAGGCGATGGTTGACTCTTTCCATCAGGAGACCCATCTGCTTGTTTGCTATCTTATAACATAAAAAAAATGGGATCAGGTTTTTATTTAATAACAGGGTATGTATACAGTCACGTAAAATGGTTGAAACCACAATAGTCTAAGATTTTTTCAACTACGAAAACTAACGACCTTCAGGCAAAGAATTTTCAATTACGTTTTTGACCAAGGTATTTACAATTACGTAATTCGTATATTGTTTATATTTAGTGGTTTGTATATGTCTCTACGACAGCATTGATAAACACGTTTGATTTATATCTAACTACGAGTACCTAGGCTTTACAAGAACCAGCTTTGCATGACAATTTAAAAAATTATACCAAATCTCCCTTACAGTACTATTCCATTTATTCACATGATAGTTAAAATATTTTCTTTCATAAAAACCTTACCAGGCAATCACAAATATAGGTAAAAAAGTTGTCCAAATAAGTACAGCCGGTTTGAAGTGATGCTGGTTTATCCCTGTTATACCGATTTGTGACAATCGGTTTTAGTGTTCTAAAGTCTAGAAGTGTCTACAAGGAAGGGTCCTCCTTATAGTTTTGCCATGTCCCTCTGTCCGTCTGTACGTCTGTTCGCCCATCCATCCGTCCACCAAAGATGTTAATGGTGCGTTGCTATCTTGTGGCGAGGTCTAATGTCACTTATGCCGTTTACCGACTACCTTACCCTCTAAACCAGAACACGACATTGACAAGCACTATTATATATATACGAAAAAATATGAACCTCTTTCAAAAATTAAAAGATAAACATAATTTTAATACAAGGAATAAAAATAAACTTGCCATCCAAAATTTTAGGTTAAGCAAATGTGCAAAATGCTTTAAGGGATTATCAGTGCGTATATATAACAAAGTTCCGGAGGAAATTACATGTTTGCCAGAAAAGAGATTCAAATCATATTTAAAAAATACTCTTTACAAGAAAGCTTACTATAGTGTGAATGATTATTTAAATGATAGGAATCCCTGGAGTTAATCAGAAATGTTAATTTTATTTTTGTCTCAATTATTAATCATATTTATAGTTTTAATTATTTATTTAAGTATTGACATCAGCAATTAAAATAATGTTATCTTTTTATTTAATTTCGACATTTTGTAGTTTTCTACTTAATTATTGATTCTGTAATTTTTTTAGTTATATCATGTGTTTTTAAAGTGTTATTCCAGTTTATTTTAATTGACGTTCAAAAAATGTATAAGTTATACTTATTTTGAATAAAATATATTATATTCTATTCTATTCTACTGACGCTATGGCTGCAGGAATAGGTGAGGCGGTGGTACCAGACCCGGGTGAGACTAAGCAGAACTCTATCACGTAGTAGCCACGATGGTAGTGACTCGCATCGCCAATCGGTCGCATTTTACGACCTGCCTGATAGAACGGCAGTTGGCTTATTCTTCAAAGGAGCCACGGACTAACACGGAGGGAAATATGTGAAAAATTCAGTGTAGTTCGCCGTGTTGGTCCCGGCCTCCTTTGTAGAATAGGCCAACTGCCGTTCTGCCAGGCAGGTCGTAAAAGGCGACCGATTGGTTATCGAGTCACTACCGTCGTGGCTACTAGATGGTAGAGTTCTGCATTGTCTCGCCCGGGTCTGGTACCACCGCCTTACCTATTCCTGCCGCAATAGCGTCAGTGCTTGTTGCTGTCGTGTTCCGGTTTGGAGGGTAAGGTAGCCGGTAAACTTATGCATGTGGCATTATACCTCGTCACAAGATAGCAACGCACCATTAACATCTTTGGTGTCTATAGGCGATGGTTGACTCTTTCCATCAGGAGACCCATCTGCTTGTTTGCTATCTTATGACATAAATATATATATATATATATATATATATATATATATATATATATATATATATATATATATATATATATATATATATATATATATATATATACACAGTGAGGTTAAAAGGAAAATTATCACAGTTAAGTAGACTTAAGTTACGTACTTGAAGCAGAAGTACTTGAAGAAGAAGTACGTACTAGTAACTTAAAGTTTACGAGTATAAGTCAACCAACTTATAAAATGTAACAATTAGAGAAAGTTTTTTAGGCGGTGTGGTGTGGATATATCCGTCATTCGCACAAATATTCATAGTATGGAACAATAAATATGCCCTCTTCTTAGTCTGCATTATAATTTATGGTCGAATTTCGACCACAGGGCGATTGCGTGTTACAAATGGAATTTTAAAAGATAGTAAAAACCAGTAACGCAACATTATTAGATCTTATAACTTACATTGCCGTCCTGGCCTGATAGAAAGCAAACATATTTCTTTATTGTTATAAAACACCTTGCCTGAAGGCTATTTTTTATAGAATCGAAATTGCTTACGTGTAACCTCTAAAGTCAGTGCCAAACTAAACTGGTTTTATTTGTAGAATAAAATACTTTTGATATCGATTAATTAATTTTTTGTAATCGTTTAAGTCTGATATCTATGCTTATATTTTTATTAATTACTTCATTTGTTATTTACAATCTTAATAATTTCAGACTTTTTTGTATACTTATATTTTTTAAAGGGCAATTTCAAACGACCTTTTCTCGTTTCCACTACTATAACTTCTGTAAATCAAAATCAAAAGCGAAAACTACCTGAGAGCCACTTAGTCGTGAGCTCAGGAACGAGTATATGGTATACTAGCCTTTGTCCGTTTTAAATTCATTTTAGAGAAGTGGAGGGTTAGAAAAAAATAAAAAATAGCCTATGGCACACTCCATCCCTTCAACTATCTCCACTTATAAATCACTTCAATTGGGCGCTCCGTTTTGCCATGAAAGACGGACAAACAAATATACACACTTTCCCATTAATAATATTAGTATAAATGCAAAACATTAAAGGAAAAAGCTTAGGTAAGTTAATATTTTCTTATGTTGGCACGACAATTTTTATAAGAGTAGATAGCCTATCTCCGGTGGTGCTTAAGAGTTACAGCCAAAGGTAACTTTAAGGTGGAGTTTGCGATTACGTATTCAGTACCACTACCCTACCTACTACAGCCACTATAAAATCAACGCTTGTCGCTATTAGGTCCCTACTGGGAAGATTACTTACTTATTCCGCAGACTCAGTGACTCAAAGTGAGTCGTAGACTTCCATAGAAGATTTCATCAATCTTCTCGGTTTTACGCAGCGTCTGACCACTTGCAGTTTCTATTATCATGTAGTTCCACCGGAACTTGTTGCAGCCAACTGGTTGGCGTCCAAAAGACCGACCTACCAAGGTTATCTAATAAGAATAGGTTCTGGTGGCAGTACCAATAAAGTCTACCAAGACTTTTTTGGCACTGCCACCTGAACCTATTCTCAGTACGCGACCGAGCCAACGAAGCTTTAATGCTTTGGTTTCTCCAACGATGTTTGACTCGCCTACGATAATTTTAACTTCAGCATTTTCAGGATACTCCAGTAGGAGTATCCTGAAAATGTATGTAACCACTACCGTCATCTTTCTGACTCGGTCCAAGAATTTTGTGCAGCATGTTTTTACGCAACCAGAAAAGTATTTACTTCTTTGAGAGTTAGTGTCCAAATCTCATAGGCATACATTCGTTAAAATAGGTAGTTAAAATAAAGATGTGGTTTTACACGCTTGCCACGAAGTTAGCAGCGCGGCGCAACTTTATTCTTACAAAGTTGCTTTATTCTTATAGCAAAACGTTTACTTGTTATTTATATTATGCTAGAAAATTTATGTAATAAGTAATATGTATTTTCTGAAACATTTAGTTAATACAGCGATAACCATTAAGTTACGAAACATCAAATTTAACAATTTCATAAGCGCTAAAAGTAATTAACCGATTTAAAATATCATATACGCTTTTATGTTTCAAGTATTATAATTTATATCGCCAAAATTTTAATATATGCTAGATATCCTTATCTACAAAACTTTTGTATAATATTATAACAAAAACTAAAAGTAAGAACAACAATGTAAGAAGAATGTATTTGGCCTCGTTGGTCTAAAGGTTAGCCTCAAAAAGTATACAATCACTAAGGTAGCCGGTTCAGTTTGAATGAGGTTCTGTATTCATTTCCAGTTATAATTTTTTATATCTAGATAAATTTCAGTAACAGTTAGGATTCTGTTCTTAATCCTACGTAATGATAAGGGCCACCTTTGAAGAATAGACCATCTGCCATTCTGTTAGGCAGTTCGTAAAAGGCGAATGATTGGCTATACTTGTCATCGCCTTTGTGGCTGCTAGGTAAAAGTATTTCGCAACGTCTCTTACCCATATGGTAATCCAAATAAAAACCCAATAAAATGTAATCCAAATAAAAAAATTAAACCCAAATAAAAATCCGTTCCGCAGAGGGTGTGGTAGCCAATAGACATATGCATGTGGCATCGCCAAGGATAACGCATCGTTAATATCTTTGGTGTTTAGGTTTCTGTTTCCATTATGAGAGGCATTTGCTTTTATACTATCTAATTAGTAATGATATAAAAATATGTACTTTGAAAAAGTTGGTCCTGACGTTGTTAATATTTTCCATAACCAATGTATAAAGATATTACACAGACATTTATATTAAAGATACTATAAGGAAAGATAGTATACAACGAAGTCGCTTTCGCTTTACGTTTGCTTATATATTTAATCGTATATCTTTTATATTAAGCAACCAATTTTAATGCAGTTTTCATCAATAGATAGAGTAATTCAAGAGGAAGGTTTATATGTATAATAAATGCATACTATGGAAGAAAAAATATGTCGTAAAAACATATTTTTGTGCACTTACACTGTATCCGTGCAAAGCCGAGGTGAGTCGATAGTAAAGTATAAGAGACAACTGAGTTTAAAAGACATATGTTTCCAAGACTATTTATCCCATATATACTAATGAATATCTCAGTAAGATTTATCTAGACAGAAAAAAATTTATCTAGAAATAGTAATGACTCAGAATACAGTTTCTGTATTCTGAGAGTAATGATGTTATAAAAATGTAAGAATATTTTCCGCATGAATATAGAATATCACGAGATCCGGCTCGGTTGTGGTCGCATTATTTGTTCCGTAGTGGCTCAAGAATTCTTTGTGGTATGGTCGAGATCCATGATTAATGTACATATTATTATACCTAGTGTAATTAAGGAAATAATATAATATAACTATTGAATTCTAGTTGTTGCCTGCGAATTTGTTCGCGTTGAACTAAGTAATTACTTCTAGACAGAGGTCCCAGGAACAAAGTGTTTTGATTAATAACAAATTGAATTTTTGTGAACAGCTTCGTTTTGACGGAGATTTCTATCTTCAAAAAATCTCGAATCTGGTAGAATAAAGATAGATAAAAAAGAAAAATTTAGAATGTCGGACTAAGAAAAGTTTCTAGTTTATGTGTAGAATAAAGTAACCCTTGAATTATAATAATAATTAACAAGCTATTGTGAGAAAATTAGGTTGTTTTTAAATCTAAATATCAATTTAGAAATCTTTAGAGTAGAGGACTCGTCAGAAAAACCATTAAATGTGACTGACAAAAACTTTTTCGTGTTTTTCTTAAATAATTAAATGATTAAAGTAAAAAAATAATATTGTTATTAATGTCCGACCCCAAAGGGCATATAAGTACGTTGATGACATCATCAAAAAAAATAATTGATGATTATTTATAAAAACAAAAATTTTGTGGTAGCTTTAAGTTCTTTTTTCTAAACTTCAATTTCGCTAAAATTTAGCGAATACTTCAAACTGTGCAACACTTGATTTTTGACTGGGGGAGAGTGCATCTAGTTTAAGTCCGCCTTTTGCACAACTTATTTAAGCGTACAATAAAGTTTACATAAATTAACACCCAAGAGGAGTCGATAGTACTGGTAAATATATTTGAAAGAATAGAAGAAGAGAAATAGAAAGAAAAGGCGCTTAGTACCAACTAGTGTATATATATTCTAGCAAAATATAGCTTTTGTATGGTCATAAATCGAACTAGTTTTAAGTCTATGCCGCCATTAGACTAAGTGTTAGAGCCTCGTAGTCATTTGCCGGGCAAAGATTACGCAAGGCAAGTGTGGCACTATGATTGATGTTTGGGGAACCGTGATAGTTGTGTTTTGTACGCTTACATGGGTATATTTTACTTACAGACATTTCAACCTAATTCTTGGATGTGGTAAATTCAAAGCACTTTTTAAAATGATTATTTATTTTCAATCTGCAAAAAGTCTATCATTCTCAAATTTATTTCAACGGGCTCTTGTTTTCAATCGACTTCTCATAAGGAGGAGGTTATCTGTATGTTTTTTTGTTTGTCACCTTAGAACTCAGTCATTTATGAACCGATTTTGAAAAATTTTTTTTGTTTGATGTTTTGACGCACTTCTCGTGTAGTCATTTTCCCATTTCAATTTGATTCAGATCTGATGCAGGGCTCCGGAAATAAGGGAAATTGGAAGTTGATTGCTGCAGTTTTACTGAGTTAAAAATTATATAAATAATAAAAATCTAAAATAAATATAAAACCATAGAAGATTGTTAATTAGAAATTCCAATATGAAGAATCTTATTGGATATTTCGGATAGGTGAGTCATAGGCTCGATTCGAGGTCGCTTGCATCCGCCTTATAAATCAACCACGCGGGTTTTCGACTCATGCGCAATCTAAGGATCTCGAAATAAAGACCTGAATGTGAAATGCAACATTTGAAACACTGATTCTTTTAATCGTGTTTTTCTAAAATAAGAGTATGAGATAATATTATATATAGATCTAACTTCCGTTGTATTCCTCATAAATAAAATGAGAAATTAAAAAAAATAATTAAAAAATATGTTTGCAAAGCTACTTTTAATTCAATATTACATTTTACCATATCGCTAGCGCAACACGTTGAAAAATAAGAAGATAAATTTTAAGAAATTATATTAAGGCGATTACGTTTTTTCGTTAATATAAATCTTTGAATAAAATGTTGATCTGGACTCCTTTTTGAACAATAGATCATTTTCTATTCTTCCAGGTCATTTGTAAAAGGCGAACATTTGGCTATAGGAGTCACTATCATTGTGACTGTTAAATGGGAGAGTTCTTTGGATGGAAGAGATTTTGTATCATCATCTTATCTATTACTGTCGCAATAGCTTCAACGCTTGTCATTGTCGCATTAGATATACTGTGAACATGTGCATCTATATTAATATTATAAATGCGAAAGGTTGGATTAATAGGTTGTTTGTTACTTAATCACGCAAAAACTACTGAAAGGATTTGAATGAAATTTGGCAGGCAGGTAGATGACCTGAAATAGCACATAGTCTACATTTTATCCCAGAAAAAATAGGAAATCCTGCAGGATTCACAAAAAAAAATTATAATGCAGTTATAGTATGGCATAATATCACATCTCACGCATAGCAATGTGCCACTAACATTTTTAGTGTAGGTGCTTGAAGTGATAATTGTCTCTTTCCGTCATGAGATCCTTGTTGCCTACGAGTATCTTATGTTTTATAAAATAGAAATGCCATATTTTTAGAGCTAAAATAAAGTGTTGCACAAATAAATCAATAACAATATTTAAAAATCAGTAACTAAACTGAAACAAGCAAATCAAACAACAAACTTACGAATCATAAAAACTTGACCTTCAATATAATCAATCTAGACTGTCTTGTGAGTTAAGAATTGCAAGGCTTCAATTTTCCACCCACTAACGTTATTTAAATAACCTTTTTAACCTGATTCAACGGAGTTCTTTGATGAAACTTGTCTTATAATTTTGTTACGATTTAATGTGGAAAAAGGTCGAGTAAAGTTGATTTAGTACCAAGTGAAGTATACATTTCTTTTTTAAGTTATTCTTGAAAGTTTCAAATATTTCATCGATAAATAGCGTTAAGCAATAAAGTTTAAAATATTAAGAAAAAATATATTTCTGTTTTCATCGCTTACAAATTATTTTCTTTAAAGAAGGTTCCTTTGCGAAATTGAATAGACCAACTGCCGTTCTGCCAGGCAGGTCGTAAAAGGCGATCAATTGGCTATACATGTTCTTACTATTGTAGAGTTCCGCAACGTTTCCCTCAGGTATATGGTATCACCGACTTACCTAATCCTGCCACAATAGCGTCACACTGTCGTGTCCGGTTGTTACTAAATACTTGTGTTATATTTACTTGCATAGTTAAATATTTTGCTTATTATATGTGTTATGTATGTAAATAGTTTATTATATGCTTATTAATATATGTATATGTGTAAGTGTGTTGTATTCATTATTTTTTGTTATGTATTTGAATATTAAAATATTTTTGTATGTTACGTAATCTATATGTTTAGTCTTAGTTAGATAGTTATTACTATTTCCTGTTTCCATTCAAAATATTCATTTGCACCCTCCATTTAAATTTTTCCGCTCTACTTACTGGTTGACTGGCAGAGAATGTCGTTAAGGCATTAAGTTTAACCTTTTTTTAAGTCATAAAATAGCAAACAAGCACATGGGTCTCCTGGTGGAAAGAGTTAACCATCGCCTAAAGACACCAAAGATGTTAACGGTGCGTTGATACCTTGTGGCGAGGTCTAATGCCACATGCATAAGTTTACCGGTTACCTTACCCTCAAAACCGAAACATGAGAGTGACTAGCACTGACGCTTTGCGGCAGGAATAGGTAAGGCGGTGGTACCAGACCTGGTCGAGCCAATGCAGAACTCTACCACCTAGTAGTACCTATGAATAATTTTAGAACATAAGAGTAAATAAATAAATTGAGTGAAAATGATTTTCGTTTATAAATTGGAAAGAATCATTGTGTCAGATGAGTAAGCCTATTTTTCTTTCATGAAAAAAAAAACAAAAAAAAGCAACGTCGATGTATTCTTACGTAATTAGCAAAACTCCATATTACACCTTAGAAATCGCTCACGAGTTTCCCATTATACGTTCTGCTGAAGTGCTAGCGGGTTTGTTGCCGCCGGCACTTGAGTCGCAGGGTAAGAGTAAACTTCCTCGTAATGCGGTCAGAGCGAAGTTGTTAAGTTTTTTTAGTTAAATGTTACTTTTTCGCTTTTATGTTACATAAAGCATGTTTGTTTTGATACATTAAAATACACGCTTGGTTATTTAAATCTTAAGATACTTTTTCTTACTTTAACTTAGGTACTTAGGCTTCTAATTACCTGATTTTTTTTGTAGAAAGAAAGACTACTTTTATTTTTATATCATAAACTTGTATTTTCTACCTTACATCTGATACAGAAAATAGAAATCTATATACAAATACAAATACGTTTATTTCTCAAAAAAGAATTACAGTATTTATGTACTTACTAGCTGTTGCCAGCGACTTCGTCCGCGCGGAGTTCGTTTACTCTGCACTGCCCCTCCCCTGTAGGTAATAGCGTGATAATATATAGCCTTTTGTTGACCTGAACTATTAGTAATATTCATACAAAATTTGAAGTAAATCTATGCAGTACTTTTATGGTTTACCCCGTACATACATACAGACAAACAGACAAAAATTCTAAAAACTATATTTTTGGCTTCGATATCGATTGTAGATCACGCCCCAAGTATTCTTTTAAAAAATGTTCAATGTACAGTTTTGACTTTCCTATGATTTTATTTTATGTATAGACGTATTATTACTAATACGAATTTATATTACACCGTTTACAAAGACAAGTACATTGCATTGGCGCACAGAACCTACACTAATCATTAAACTTGTGTCGTAGGATCTGCTAACCCTTCCGTTACACATACTAGACGAGCAGAACCTAAAGTTCGTACATAAAATAAAATATATAAACATTACAGGTAAATTATAAGTAGGTAAAATATGTATTTTTATTTTCCCAATTTTATATAAATAATTGCATACATATACATACATATCTTCACGCAAAATCCCTTATTTAAATAATTATATAATATTAATTCAAATTAATTTAGCTACATAATATAAAATAAACTAAGAATATATATTAATACGTAAAGGAAAAACTTTGGACTTCTTTTTAAAGCAATTTCGCGAGCGGTGGAGTATAAAATTTGGCACAGTTAAAGTATACATTGTGGAGGACTGCAGAAACTTAATATTTTTAAATAGTATGCACTAGAATCAATGAACCCAATATACCCCTTTACTTTTAGCTTGCTAACTAGAATACATGATAATATTAATAAAAATAAACAATACACACATTAAATTCATGTGACATACAAAATACATGTCAAACACACACAAGTCAAACATTTTTTTACGGCTGAAGTTAGTTGTTAAATTTGAGATTTTATTGTTTACTCTTTGATTTAATTACGGCCGTAAGCGATCGCTAAGTATATAAAAACCGACTAAGTTTAAGTTTGACTCGCGTAACAAAGTTTCTGTATGATTAGTTAAGTAAGTACTAAAGTCCCCGTGTTAGTTCCGGGCGCCTTTGAAGAATAGACCAACTGCCATTCTGCCAGGCAGGTCGTAAAAGGCAACCGATTGGCTATGCGAGTCACTAACATCGTGGCTACTAGGTGGTAGAGTTCTGCATTGTCTCGCCCGGGTCTGGTACGTTAGCGTCCAATAGCGTCAGTGCTTGTCGCTATCGTGTTCCGGTTTTGAGGGTAAGTTAGCCGGTAAACTTATGCATGTAGTATTAGACCTCGCCACTAGATAGCAACGCACCATTAACATCTTTGGTGTCTATAGGCGATGGTTGATTGTCCATCAGGAGACACGTCTGCTTATATGATATAAAAAATGTTCATATGTCACATTAAAGCATTCAACATTAATGCTATAACTATAAGACAAACTAGCTGAAAGGACCGAATTAATGTTGCCGTTCAATGCCAGATGCACTCTTTCCTTGTCCCTCCCTTTTTAAGAAAATAACGCGCACAAACCTCTAAGATTCAGCATATACATATAACGTTTTCCCAGTGTTGGTCCAGACTCCTATGAAGAATAGACCAAATTCCTTTCTACCAAGCAGGTCGTAAAAAGTGACCGATTGACTATCCTCTCACTACCATCGTGATTACTAGGTGGTAGAGTTCCACAATATCTCACCCGGGTACATGGTACCACCGCCTTACATACTCCTGCCGCAATAGCGTCAATGCTTGTCATTGTCGTGTTTTAGTTTGGGAGGTAAGGTTGCCGGTAAACTTAGGAGCGTGGCAATGCCATCCCGTCACACGGATAGCAACGCCATCCCGTCACACGGATAGCAACGCCATTAACATCTTTGGTATTTATAGACGATGGCTTCTCTTTCCATCAGTAGAGCCATCTGCTTGTTTGCTTTGTAATAATTTAAAAAATAAAAACGTTTATATGGCGAATTGAGTTCAGAAAACTGAATTTAATATAACATTTTTATGGTTGAATTAGACCAAATTAGAAATATCAGATGTGTAAGTTGCATTTTTCCTGAGAAAATGACATCTGATATCAATTTCCGTGATTTGATATCTCAAGTTATAAATAACTCTAGAATAATCACAACCAATTACACGAAGGTTTCCACCACAATAGAATAACACAAAGACTGTAATTCATCATATTTCTGGTCACGTAGTAGGTTACGGTTCTTTGTTACGTGAGCTACTTTCTGCGAGTGAATAGGACCGAAGGACTCAGATGTGCGTGGAATATGATTAATTATTTCTTACTTATAAATATGATTATTGATTGCTCGATTGTAACCCAATATGGTGGCCTATTTCGCAACTTCATTTGGTGCACGGAAAACTTTCTAATACGTAGCTGTTATGGAATAGTCCTCATAAACTTCTCTGACAATTTTCTATAGTATTTTACTTAGTTATTATATTAAGTAAGTCCGTGCTTAAAATATTTATCTCAGATTTTGTTTGCATTTTTTATATCATATAGATTTTGTATTTCGTGGTTTGAGTGTCTTGTATGTATATTACACTATTTATATATGCATGGGCGTACCGAGGGGGGGGGGGCAGGGAGGGGCAGCTGCTCCCCCCCTGGAATTTGTTTACTTCTCTACTATTGTAGATAAAACCAGAATTAGGTTAAAATATAGTCATAAAATGTTACGGTTACCCCCCCCCCCCCCTGGCCCAGGATCTGGGTACGTCCATGTGTACATGTATTTTTATAGCTATATATAGCTTATAAAACAAGCAAATAATTTACTTAGATGGTGTTACATCAATTCGTGTAAATTGCCCACCAATATTATTATTATTATCATCATAAGATGGCAAACAAGCAGACTGCCCTCCTGATGGAAAGAGACAACCATCGCCTATAGATACCAAATATGTTAATAGTACGTTGCTATCCTTGTGTAAAGTTTATCGGCTACTTTATTTTCCAAACCGGAACACGACTGTGATAAGCATTGGCGCTATTGCGACAAGAATTAAAGCGTGTTACCAGACTCGCGCGAGACAATGCAGAACTCTACCACCTAGTAGTCACGAAGGAGTAACTCGCATAGTTAATCGTTCGCCTCTTACAAACTGCCTGGCACAATGGCAGATGGTCATTCTTCAAAGGAGGCCGGACAAACACGGGGTAATTCATTAGAAGTTTTAAATAAATGTCATACTTAAATGATTCATTTATAAATTTCTTTCTATATTCCCAGAATATGCGAACGACCGATAGCGATGACTGTGACATTTTATAATTAGGTATTTTTGTTTTATTCCATAGGATAAGCAAACAAAAAGATAGTTTTCCTGATAGAAAAAGATGTTTATCGCATTTATACGAAACTAAATATGTTAGTAAGGCGTTGCTATACGAATAGCAGAGCTAGAATGCCACACTTATAAGTTCATCTTTTAACGGGGCATCCAAACTTAAAATTTGTTTAGCTATCATTCCTTCGTCTTGGTCCGGGCTTCTTTGAAAAGTAGACCAAGTACCGTTCTGCCAGATAGGTCGTTAAAGGCGTCTGAGTGCTAAGTGCGAGTTTTTCTTTTCGCATTCGATCGTGAGCGAGTTGAGTTTACTTGGAATTTGTATGTGATTTGTACAGCGCCACCTAGTGGTAAACGTGAGAAACCAGTTTACCACTAGGTGGCGCTGTACAAATCACATACAAATTCCTAGTAAAGTCGAAACGCGCTCACGATCGAATGCGAAAAGAAAAACTCACACTTAGCACTCTGATCGTCTGTACGTGTCACTATTATCGTGACGACTAGTGTTAGAGTTCCGCAACGTCTCATTCGGGTATTTGGGAGCACGGCCTTACTTATTCCTGCCACTGTAGCGTTAATGCTTGTCATTGTCGTGTCCAGGTTTGGATGGTAAGGTAGCCGGTAGATTAATACTTGTGGTATCCTGTCGTCAACGCACCATTAACATCTTTGGTGTCTATAGGCGATGTTTTCTCTTTCCACCAGGTAAGCTTGTTTGCTGTCTAATAATATTATCATTACAGCATGTATGTATAAAGCGGTGATACCAAACCCGGCCGAGATGTTGCACAACGCTGCTACCTAGTTAGTAATCATGATGTTAGTGATACCTATTAGCGTTCTCTCGCCTTTTACAAGATTCTTCACGGTAAAGCAATAGATCTACGTCTCAAAAACTGGCCTAGAGCGAGTCGGAAAAATGTATACGTACCCAATACCCATGTATCGTTAGCTTTAAAAGAGCAAATTAATACGGCCAATAGTGATTTGGATAAAAAATTGTAATTAGAAAAGACTGCTATTTAACTTCATAAGCAAAAGCTTTGTACCCCTTTTTACAATATTTACGTGAACGGTGGTGTACTTAATTTGACACAGTTGAAGTTTAATTAAAATTAAATTGCTGGTGTCATTTTCTAACTTAGTACATACATTCTACCTATAACATATTTGGAACATGTACTTATGATTCCGTATATTGAGATACCGCTCAAATACCTCCAAACGTAATATAAACTTATGATTAAACGTAATTCAAAACAAGGAATTCAATCAACGCCTAAATTAGTGATTCGTGTTGCTAAAATATTGAGATCAGAGAATTGCGACTTGCTATCAAAATTCAGTTATTAATGTTGTGTATTTTACTAAAGTAAATTACATCTTGTACATACAAATGCATATATTTCACGTAAACGTGAACCTTTTATTTTAAATAGGTATTGTAGTAAAATTTTATTACAAAATTAATAAAAAAAATTAATACTAGATTTAAAGTGCGTGTCGGGCCTCGCCCGATACCTGATGCCTCGCCCGTGCGTCCGTGCAATGTAGAGTTACGACGTTACCCATCACAATAATGCGTACTAGGAACAGGGCTTTTATTGTTTCATTCAATGAACATTTTAAGATCGTCAACAACGGATATATTCACACCATAGGTTTACTGCCTATAAAAATTCTCTAAGTACATTTGTTTATGCCAAATTACAGCTTTCTAGTACTAAGGATCTCCGAGTTAGACTGCGGACAGACGGATGGACTGTCGGAAGGACGGATGGACAGTCAGATGGACGGACATACCGAAACTATAAAAGTTCCTAGTTTACTTCGGAATCCAATAAATGGAATCCTGAAAACATATATGTCACATGAATTTCATGTGTGTACTGTTTATTTTTATTAATATTATTACATCAGTAATACAGTGAGTGACTAGTGTTAATCGGAGTATTTGAGTATTACATTTAGTTGTTTTGTGTATTTGTATTGTAAATACATGGATTTAATAGAAGTGGTGTTTTCTTACAATTACGAACCTGAAGCACGTAACATTATCATGTATTCTAGCTAGCGAGCTCAAAGGAAAGGGGTATATTGAGTTCATTGATTCTAGTGCATATTATTTAAAAATATTAAGTTTCTGCACTCCTCCACGACGTAATCTTTAACTGTGCCAAGTTTCATACTCCATCCTTCGCGCAATTGCCTTAAAAAGAGGACCAAAGTTTTTACTTTATACTTTTATAAGTTATTTTCAGTCGACGAAATAAACTTAGGTTATCAGTTTGACATGTATGTGTGGTGTAACATTTTTCGAATTGGATTATTTTGAGTATGAAGATCTATTTATGCGTTCAAGCACATGTACTAAATTTCGTAAGTGTTCCTATGTACGTTTTCATGATTGTTTATCCACGAATTTCTCGAAAAGTAAAAGCTGTATTAAGATTTTTTTTTTTTATTTAAATCAGATAAATTCGTAAAAACTTAAGGAGCAGTCTAAGTTTCATCAAAATCAGTTCTGTAATTTCTGATATATGGCTACATTTGAAAATATTAAAAATGGGTTTAATTTTTGAAATTATATTTTTCTTTAAACTTCAATTTACATATAAATTTCCATAATTTATTTGCTAGTTATTCGCTTTATTATAATCTGATGTTCATATTTTATAGCTGTACCCGCGACTTCGTCCGCGTGGATTTTTTGTTAAATAAAAGTCCTGAGGTTTACCCGCATAATTCCCGTTCCGTGAGGTTTCTCGTTTCCGTGAGGAATAAAAACTATCAGAAATCAGAACTTTATTCAATAAAACTTTTTACAAGTTATTTTGATACGTCAACATTTTTTAAAACTACTACCGGATCGGAATCTTTGTCCTTAATCGGGTTTTAATATATCTTTGTTCTAAATTTCATCCAAATCAGTTCAGTTTAGGCGTGAAGAATAAACAGACAGAATCACTTCCGCATTTATAATATTAATAGGTATGGATTGGTTGAGTGGTTAGCGACTCTTAGTACAATACTGATGGGCTGGATTTCGATTACCGACAGGGGTTAGCGTTTGTATGTATATATTTGTAGGTATTATAGCCCCTATTGTAGCTCACTTTGCTAAACACTAAGCGTCATGATTATATATTTTGTACTACACATTTAACTCAAGAGATCGTGACATATTTTCCTTAGAACTCTTCCGACGTTTCTAAGTTTCTAATTATATACACGGTAAGATATAATATGTTAAGCTATCATCAATTTCCTTTCACTTGTTATACAAGTTTTTTGTTATGTTGTGATTAAGCACATACTACGCTTTGAAAGTTACAATAGTATCGAAAAAAAACTATTAAGTTTTCTGTAATGATGCAGACCTCGATGACTATAATATTCATTCATAACTTAATACTCAAAGTTAAATATATCTATTCGTTTTTAAAATTTACTTATAAATTTACACAGACAGAGCCAGACAATTTTGACGAATCGACGATTAGAATTTTGACCGCCCCGTTGGTCGAGTGGTTAGCGAACCTGACTACGCAAGCAACGGGGCTCGGGTTCAATCCCCGACGGGGACAAGCATTTGTGTGATGAGCATAAATGTTTGTATTTCCGGGTTTGGGTGCTTATTATGTATGTAAAAGTATTTATATATATATATATTGCTATGTATTATTATCGTTGACTAACACCCATAACACAAGCAAATAATTTGCTTACTTTGGGGTTAGATCAGTCAGTGTAATTTGTCCCGTGAATATTTATTTATTTATTATTTATTTAATATCAGCAACTTTTACGTCCTGTACTTTTTTCAAAATAAGATTTATATGAGTAGAAATTAATTCCAAGATTTTCCGTCCCAAGTTATGTGGAATTTTATAATAACCATTTTACACATTTTATTTTAAATCTGATGAAAGAAATTATATTAAAAAAGCGATTTTAGTGAAATATGCGATGAAACCGCTAGAAGTAAGAAAGTTGATATTTCTTTACAAATCCCGACCCGGGCTCGAATCAACACAAGTTAGCAAATAAAATTCAAATTGTTTATTTCACGAAACAAAGTAAGTCTAATACAAGCTAGTGGTGATATACCATAGTTATAAGCTGTGCTTATTACAAAGAAACTAAGAAAGTTATCTAGCAATAATGATATGAACCAACGACTAACGTAAGATCGATTGGCTAAAATAAGATGGATCACGTGATGGAAAGAGAGATAAACATCGCGTATGCCCAAGAAAAATGCTTAAAGATCGTTACTACCGTGTGACAAGTATTTAACGTTACATACACAAAGTTAAGTAATAGTTGTGTCCCAAATTCACGAATTTCGTTCTGCGAGTTTTAAAAATTTACAACAAAAAGCTTTTATTTTATTCTAATGTTAAGAAAGACGTATGCACCATCGTCTTATTTATTCCTGCCGCAATAGCGTCAATGCTTGTTATTGTCGTGTTCCGGTTTAGAGGGCAAGGTAGCTGGTACACTTATGCATGTAGCATTATCATTCCGGCACTCGGATAGCAACGCACTATTAACATCTTTGGTGACTACAGGGGACGGTGTTTCTTGCCATCAGGAGATCCATATGCTTGTTTACTATCTAATTTAATAACTAACATGCCTTCACTAATAAGGATATTATGATAGCAGATGTATCACACCACACCAGCTTCTTTCGCGGTACAGTTAGAGTGAATTAAACGCAAATTAAAAGTTTCTGTTCACCACGATTCACCGTTTGTCGGATGGATGGTGATACCCATCGTCGAATTTTACCGATCTGTATACTATTGTTTTTTGTGATAGCCGGGCCTGATAGTTTTACGTGTTCATCCGTGTTACAAAAAGACAACACATCATCACCAGACTCAGACCTCAACTGCTACTTATATTTCCATTTTTAAAGATGGCTTCGAAAAAACCCCAATAATACTTTTGCCACACTAGTAATCGAACCTGAAACCTTATGATCTAAGACAAATACACTAACCACTAACTGTACTGTGTACGATAACTCACCTTTTTTGCTGAACTAAAAGGACTTGTTCAACTATGAATTTTACGCTTAAAATGACATAATATATACATTTGGTATTTAAAATAATACAGTTCATGGCTATGTCAAAACAAATCATGTTAAGAAAATTGACTTGTTTAACATTTAAATGGTTGCGTCATTCTAGGCTGCTTTGCATAGTAAATCTATACTAATCCATACTAATATCATAAATGCGAAAATAACTCTGTCTGTCTATTTGTTTGTCTGCCTCTTCTTCACACCTAAACCACGAACCCGATTTGGATGTGATTTGGTACAAAGAAAGTTAAAGACCCGAGAAAGGACATCGGATGGCTTTTATCTCGAAAATCCCGAAAAAAGGGAACGGGAACAATGCAGGTAACCCGAGACTTTTAATTTAGAATTTTTTCACGCGGACGAAATCGCAGGCAAGTGAACCGGTTGGGATGAAATTTACTACAAAGATAGTTTGAGACCCGAGAAAAGTTATAGGATACTTTTTATTCCGGAACTTCTACGGGAACGGGAACTATGTGGGTAAAACCCTGAGGCTTTTATTTTAGAATTTTTTTGACGCGGACGAAATCGCGGGCAAAGCTAGTTTAAAATAATGCAAATAAAATTAAAGCGTTTGGCGTTGTCAATGTAAAAGGTGGTAAAAAGTCTTGTTAAAAAAAAACCGGTCTTGGTTCAAACCCCTGTTGACAACATACCACCTGTCTTCCTGCTGAGCAGCTAGTAGAGGATAAGTTAAGCCTAAATGTGTCACTCTGGATATACAAGGTCAGTGGTTATTAACCTTTTAGTGACGATGGACATCTTTACAAAACGTCTGTCTTGCCATTGATCACTAACTGTTTGGATATTATTCTTTTTATCAGTTCTGCTTTGTCTTCCCCGGGTCTGGCACTACCGCCTAACCTATTCCCGCCGCAATAGCGTCGATGCTTGTCACTGTCGTGTTCCGGTTTGGAGGGTAAAATAGCCGGTAAATTTATGCAAGCGGCATTAGACCTCGCACCTTTAACATCTTTGGTGTCTATAGGCGATGGTTGACTCTTTCCATCAGGAGACCCATCTATATATATCTATATATATATATATATATAGTATATATATATATATATATATATATATATATATATATATATATATATATATATATATATATATATATATATATATATATATATACACCCCGTTGGTCAAGTGGTTAGCGGCCCTGACTACGCAATCGACGGGGCTCGGGTTCGATCCCCGACGGGGACAAGCATTTGCGTGATGACCATAAATGTTTGTATTTCCGGGTTTGGGTGTTTATTAAATATATTCCAGTATTTATATATGTATTTCTATGTATTAGTATTGTTCACTAACACGTGTAATTTGTCCCGTGAATATTATATTATTATATATTATATTATATATATATATATATATATATATATATACATATATATATATATATATATATATATATATATATATAATATATATATATATATATATATATATATATATATATATATATATATACAATTATATATAATATTCTATAGCTATAAATAAAACACCTTATTGGGTCGGATGGCTGAGTATGTTGTTACATTTTAACAAACAGGTGTCAATATATTATTATCCTGTATTGTACTATATGATATGGTTATCTGTTTTTATTAGGAGAAATAAAGCATTTTTGCTTTCTACAATTTATAAATTAGTTACACTACAGGAGGCATACACTTTTTCAGAAAGTAGCTTATAAGAGGTAAATCACAAATTTAAAACATACGTTATTATATTCTTGCAAATAAAATATTCAATAATTCATTAATTCATTCAAGAGATAACTAAAGATACTACGAAAACCACCGCAACTAATAATAGTATTCATACACCTTTTGTATATGAATACCACTAAAATTAATAAGTTAGTATAAATTTTTATTAGTACGTCTATTAATATATCTAATAATATTATTAGTACGTCTAGCTTACTTTCAAATGTTGGCGTTTGTACGACTATACTAATATTATAAAATTGTAGAGTTTGTTTGTTTGTTTCGTTATACGCGGTAATCTCGAAAACTGCTGAACCGATTTGAATATTTATTTTTGAGTTGGATAGCCTGTTTATCGAGGAAGGTTATAGGCTATATAATATCTTGCTTCGACCAGCAGGAGCGGAGTAAACAAAGTTCGCGCGGTTGAAGTCGCGGGCATCAGCTAGTTATTACATAATATAATATTAGCGCATTATTATATTACTAGCTGCAGCTTGCAGCTCGCAGCATTATAAAAGGTTAAGGTGAATACCGCGGGATCACCTAATTTTTCCGGGATAAAAAGTAGCCCATGTGCTATTCCTGGTCATCATCCACTTGTGTGCGAAATTTCATTCAAATCCATCCACAGACGCACTTTCCAAAAAAATTTTTACTAAAGCTGGTACTTGTAATTCTATGTTCGTGATCCCAACTGATGCAGAAGAAGTTGATAGTATTATACACAATCTAAAGAATACCAGTTCTTCGGGTGCTGATAATATAGGGACATATTTTATCAAAAAATTTGCCGGAATTCTGGTCGAACCTATTGCACATTTGTGTAATCTTAGCTTTCAGAGTGGTATATTTCCGAATACCTTGAAAAAGGCTATAATTATTCCTATTTATAAATCGGGGGATAAATCAACTCCATCTAATTATAGACCAATTGCTTTATTAAGTGTGATCTCTAAAATATTAGAAAAGATTATGAATAAGCGACTTATATCATTTTTATGGATTTAGATCTAATCGGTCCACAGAAGATGCGGTATTGAACTTGACTAATCTGACAACTTCTTACTTAGACAAAGGAAATAAGTGTTTAGGAGTTTTCCTTGATTTACAGAAGGCATTTGATACTGTGTCAATACCAATACTACTTGCCCGATTACATAACCTAGGTATACGTGGGATTCCTTACGAATGGTTTAAAAACTACCTTACTAGACGCACTCAACAAGTACGGATAGGTAAACTGTATAGTGATAACTCAGTGTGCTCATTTGGTGTTCCTCAAGGAAGTACGCTAGGACCTACGCTCTTCCTGATATATCTTAATGACCTATGCAAAATAAAAATAAACAAAGCTCACCTGCTTATGTTTGCTGGTGATACAGTTGCACTTTTTTATGGGTCTTCTTGGAGCGAAGTTTTTTAAATCGGCTGAAGCAGGTTTGATTAGCATAGCTACATGGCTTGAGGATAATCTTTTATCTCTAAATATTAGTAAAACCAAATATATGCGTTTTGGTCTAAAACATGAACCAAATAAAAATTATGCATTACGAATGCACACATATCCCTGCAAGGGCAGCAACTCGAACACTGTAAGCCATTGTAGTTGTGAGCATCTAACTCAAGTAGACAAACTAAGATATTTGGGGGTTACAATAGATAACAGGTTGACTTGGACGTATCATATTTCAGATATTGCTAAACGAACAAGAAAATTAATACCTTTATTTAAACACCTACGAAATTTTGCAAATCATCAACTGTTATTAACTATTTATAAAGCATTAGCTCAAAATTTGATATATTATTGTATTACAGCTTGGGGTGGTGCATCAAAAACGCATATATTAGAGCTAGAAAGAACGCAGAGAGCACTTTTAAAAACAATTATGTTTTTGCCAATTCGTACACCTACATCAAAGGTTTACGAAATGACAAATGTATTAAGTGTAAGGAAGCTTTTTGTATACAAATGTGTTCACCACTACTTAATGGAAAAGGACAAATTCCTTTCATTGGATCAAAAAAGGACAGTTAGATATCCCATACCCACTTTTAAAAAGACATTTTTCAAGAAACACTACCAATTTCTAGCACCGTATCTATCAAATTTATTAAGACGCTCTATGCCTTTATACAAAATAAATATTAATAAACTTAAGACACAAATTTCAAAATGGCTTCAGCTAATTGATTATTATACTTTGGAAAACATTATCTATGCACATGTGTAGCTTTTGGGGGCATTATTCTCATGCAACACACACAGATGCATAAACACATACACATACACACACTCTCTCTCTCGCGCACAAACACACACACACATACACACACACACACTCATACACATACTACCAAAAAAAAAACACACTTACACACATACTATACAAGGATAGCAACTATGTATTATAATGTTACACTTTTTTGTATTTAAGTAACTGCATGTGGAGTAAATGTATGTGAGATTACTAATGTACTTAGAAATTAGTTATTAAAACTGTTGAACCTTAGGGAAGGATCTAACCTCTATAACACGGGTTATCCTAGTATAGAGGTCAGAGCTCCACAATGATTTTTTCATATACTGTGTAATAAATAAATAAATAAATAAATAAATAAATTCAGTAGTTTTTGCATGATTGAGTAACAAACATTCATCCATCCAAACATCCAAACTTTCGCATTTATAATATTAATAATAATAATAATTAATATAGATATAGATTAGTATAGATTTACGCTTTACATTGTACGCGTTTTGCTGTTTATTAAATTTTAGTGGCAGCTCTAAATTTGCTGGGCCTTTAAAAATCTGCTGATACTTTGCCTCGGAGGGTATGTAAGACTTAAGGTCCCGATTATTATCAGATTATACAAGCAATATTTATTAATACAGCGATGTGTATCACCATCTATTTTGCCAACCGTCATAGCAGAACATCTCAGTAAACGTAACTATCTAATGACCATTGTTTCACTGTGTTTTTCCCTCAAGGAGATTTGTGCGACGTTGTTCGTTGATGACCTAACACCTATTTGCTGGCATCAATTCTGTAAAGATTAACTTTTTGATCGTATAAGTTCTTAATTTAAAGGTGCTGTAGTTGGTACTTTGTTTAAAAGAGACTAATTTATTGTTTTCGATTGAAGTTGAGTATATCAACAAATATATTTTATATGAAACAATAAAGTTAAATAAATAAATTAATGATCCTAGACCCTAGATAAATGTTTTATTTCCCCTATCAATGCCAATATTAAGTTCCAAAATACTTGTTAATATTATAAAGTAGAAGTAAATTGTATTTATATCTTTTTCCATCACCATAGAAACAGGTCCCTCGCCAAACAACCAATTATAAGATATTATAAGATCAAGGGAATTTGTTAAAGAAATAAGGCTGTCACAATTTCAGAGTAAGGTTACTTTGCCGTGATCATGTTTCTAAGTCGGATCTAAGAATTTATTTACCGATATTTTTGTTATATTCTCAGCATTTAATAGGCCGTAAAAATAATAAATTGCTATAAGATTTTAACAGATCAATCATGACATATAAAGTTGAATCTTATCTATCTATCGAAATTTTATACGTGTTTCCGAAAATGGTGTTTGTAGAGGGTGGTTGTTGGTGATAAGGGTGCTGATTTATGACTGATATATGATAGATGACTGATAGGTGAGTGATAATGGTGATGATGATATATGATATACGGAAGGTAAATGAAATCCGTTGGCTGCGTAATAATCACTGCATTTATTGAGTGTTAACAAATTAATATAATGTTAGAAAATGCTTAGTCAGGCAAATTCATAGTCAGGTAAATGCGACTGTCTGCGACGAATACTGTCTCTAAAGAAACTTAGTCGTTCCCAGCAAAAAATATTGGAAGAGAAGAACATTGACAAAGCTTAAAATGAAGTGAAGCTTAAAGATTACTCGCTTTAAAAGTTATTTTGAGCGCTCTTATTAAAATAAAATAAAAACGAACAGAACGGGGAAGCTAGCAACATAAATGTACGTGCAAAGGGAACCAAAGCATGATAAAGGAAAGGCAAAACAGTCTGACAATGAATGATATAAATTGCGAATGTGAAATAATGTAGGCCACGGAGTAAACCAAAATTTATATAAATATACTATGGTAATACTCTTTGAACTCTGAGAATGGTGTCAAGTGTTTCTGAAACAAACATGCTTGGATTAAGGGAGTTACAAATGTGAAGAAAACCAGACAAATCTGCCTTTAATTAGTCATAATTAATATAGATACTAAGTTATGTATATTTAGCGTATACCTAATTAAATAGGCAGGTAGACAGAAATTTGGGTTAGAAATGTGTTAGAATGTATGTATGTAAAGCAGAAAATCTGTAACTATTTGAATTAATAGTCCAACTATTCAATTTTGCATTTTCTAAAGTCTATATTTTCTCACGCTATCCTCTTTAGAGCCCATTACACTTCACTGGGAGACGTAAGCTTCTCCTTAAGCACGTTATTGGATTGAATCTACGGTCTAGTCTTGAGACTGTGCTTCAAGGATTTACTTCTACGAGTATTTACTATAAAATACGCTTTGATGTAGAACGTAGCACACATTATTTTGTGACAATATTAAAAATTGTATTTTGAGCAACATGACTGTCAGAATAATTTCCCTTTAATATACATTTTAAGCACCAAATATTCATGTCTGAACTTGTTTATTGTTTACTAAATAAATATAGTAAATATAAATAATAGCGAAACAAAATGTTTTTAGTTAATGCCAATCAACCTATGCCAGAGTATTGCTTGATCGTGGCACATTTTATCCCATCGTAGTCTCAAGGAAGTTAACGGAATTGTGAACACCTGTCATGGTCGCTAGAAAAGTAATTAAAATTGTTAACAAAGACTTAAAGTAAACATACGTTACTGTATTTCATAAATAATATTAATTTTATTTACCTTATATACAAATATTTTAATACAAATTACAGGTTCAGTTACAATTATAAATCAATGTTATGGAGGTTTTTGGAGTTAGCTCGCGACTACTTGTGCTCGGATGAACATGTAAAGCAGTTTATCCCGATTAACACCGGGGATAAAGTATAGTCCCTACTCATCTGGACAACTGACGATCTGTGTTCCTAGTCCTTTTGTTCTTTAGACTGGAACGTGACAACATTTAACAGCAACCGGTACTTACATAGAGCCGGCAGGATTAGACACCTAGGATCATTCAAAACCAGCATAATTTTGTACTTATCTATATGTGCCGTATAAAGTCAAGCACAGCTTATAGTTTCATTTCTACCTTGGCAGAATACGCGTCAAAAGAGAAAAAAAAATACAAAAAAGTGATTATTTCGAGTTTTAAGCTAGCTGAATTCTATATAATATTATAAATGCGAAAGTGAGTTTGTTTGTTACGCTATTGCGGCTAAGCCGCTCAACCGATGTTGATGAATTTTGACATGGAGATAGATGACATACTCCTTACTTAATCCTGCTGTAAAAGCGTCAGTGCTTGACATTGTCGTGTTCTAGTTTGTAGGGTAAAGTAGTCAGTAAACTTATGCATGTGGCATTAAGACCCCGCCATAAGGATAGCAACGCACCATTGATATATATTTGATGTCTGTAGGCGATGGTTGTATCCTTCCATCTGGAGAGCCACTTGGTTGTTTGCAGTCCTAAAACTGTTTAAAAAATATGTAAATCCAGGCTGTAAGATTAGCTAACGTTTGAAAGAAATAATTCCTTAAAGAAATTTAGGTCGGTATGAAATTTTGCATAAACAAACTATATCGACGAGATGTTAATACTCACGTGCGAAGTTCGCGAATCAGTATACTGATAAATGAAAAGTTCATTGATTTTGAATACAAATACATACTGTAGTATCGTCGTACAGTTTTCAAATTTGAAGTTTTACTCGAATGGTACAGTTATATTGGCTATGTTTCAAGGCGGATTGCCAAGGTTCAAAGACATCGTAAGAGTTTTTAGTACGGAAAATAATGCTATCATTCTACTTAAGATAAGGCAATAAACGCCACTTGGAAGCAAAACTCATTTATTTACAAAAACACTGCAGGACTTCTTTTTAATTCCTTCTTAGAATACTTTGCATTCTATTATGTAAAGTCTCTCCGAGAGTCGGAGAAACTACCCAATAAGTCTTGACGGTTTTAAGCTCCAGATTTCTGTATATTTTGCAAGATTTTCTCTTTAGCGTTGCCTACTATATTTAGTTTTTATTAAATGTTTTTAGAAATGCTTTTAATTCGGTTTTTGTGTTTCAAAATTCTTTTAATATAATCCAAAGTTTATGAAAGAAATCTGACTATGAAAAAGTGTAAATGATTTCAAAGTCAGATCATTGAATAATAATGCCAGCTCTGGTATGGGTGTTTTTTTTATACCATAAGATAGCAAACAAGCAAATGGGTCTCCTGATGGAAAGAGTCAACCATCGCCTATAGAGGACAAAGATGTTAACAGTGCTTTGCTATCTTGTGGCGATATCTAGGAATAGGTAAGGCGGTGGTACCAGACAGTTGAGAATGCAGAACTCTACGACCTAGAAGCCACGATGTTAGTGACTTGCATGGCCAATTGATCACCTTTTACGACCTGCCTGGCAGAACGGCAGTTGGCCTATTCTCCAAAGGAGCCCGGGATCAACACGGGGTAAAAGATGTATAAGGTTCTGTGTTGGAATTCTAGTTGGATCTACATTTTTTAAAAATGAGCTTTTTAGTTTTTCTGAAAACATCTTGCCGGACATTAAACAGTGCCCGATTCGTCAATAGATGATTATACTTACAATTATGATAGACATCCGCAATCCTTGTTTATTCTTCTATCCTTTTTTTTTTACTTTTGGTCATGTCGACCACTTTGACCTTTAGTTATATTGGCGCTTATGTGCCCGGATATGGCTTTCATAGCCGATTTTTGCAGCAAACTCCCGAGCACAGTGTGGCCACGTGAACTCGCTGGCTAAATAGTAGGCTAATAAATTATTTCCACTAAGAATGAATCGCATAGTATATTGTAGTTTTTAATAATTAATTATTATAATACGAAGATAACAAAAAACTAAAATATTTGTTATAAACGATAAAGATTAAAAATATTTTTAATAAAAAAAATCGACAAAAATAGACATTAACTTAGAAATAAACTTAAAAAATAGACATTAAAATTAAAAATAATAAAAAAAAATATACGCTGTGAGTGTTCAGAGCGTTTCCGCTGTAAATTTAAATTTTAAAACACGAATTTTTTATTATAAATGTGCGTTATTTTACAAAAATAATATTTTTTTGGATAAAATACCTAATTAAGTAAATTATTAAACAGTTTTAAAATTCACTCAACTAGCCTATTATAATGGCGGCGGGTGGATAGGCCTTAACTCTAATACACTCATTGACTGATAAAAGATTGTACATACTAAATGAGAGTGTTCAGTTCTCGATTCTAATACCGAATGCGTGAAAAATTAGTACCTAATTTTTTATCTAATTATCCAATAAAAATATTAAGTTCAGCTACCCAGCCATAGAAATCGAAGTTCATTATTTACAAACAGCGATTACTGTCATGACACTTGACTTACACCAAGACGCGCGCCTGTCTTCCGCACGATGGTAATATTTTTTGAATATTACGACACTAATTTTGTTGAGATTTATTATGAAGTTAAGTAATATTCTCTTTTTATTGGTTATATATGAACATTTACTATCCTAAACAACAAACTTTTAACAGTCAACCTATTTAAAAGCGACCAGTCTGTTATGGCATGATTTAGTTAGACCAGGTCTAATTTTTTTTAACAGGTTTAGTTTTTTTTCAGTCCAGAGTTACTTTTAAAGGTCTGGCTAAATATTGAATTAAAAGTGCGTTTTAATTATTAATATAAAATTATGACAAGATAATATAAAATACTGGCAGTGTGTCATTTTACATTTATCTATTACTAGCTGTGCCCGCGACTTCGTTCGCGTGGAAAAATTTCTAAAATAAAAACCCGCATAGTTCCTGTTCCCGTGGGATTTCCGGGATAAGAACTATCCTATGTCCTTTCTTGGGTCTCAAACTATATTTGTACCAAATTTTATCCAAATCGGTTCAGCGGTTTAGCCGTGAAAGCGTAACAGACAGACAGACAGACAGACAGACAGACAGACAGACAGAGTTACTTTCGCATTTATAATATTAGTATGGATTATTATAATAACAATTATGTAATCTATCGCTCCCAGTAATTTTTTTCCGATTACTTCTAATTTGGTTGAAGGCACAAAAATATTTTAATTCTAATTTTGAGTAATTGAAATAATTATATCCCTGCGTTTCGTTTTTTGTGTCGGGTAAAAATGAAATTTTGAATTTTTCTATATTACATAAAGTGGACATATCAGTTCTGAACATTCTCTGAACATTTGGCCGGAACTTTAAAAGTACATCGCGGTCAGATTAACTTGACGCATGCCGTTGATGACATCATTAGGCGCAAAACGTTACAATATTGTCTAAAAACAATATAACATTAACAGAAAACTAACCAAATTATCTATGCGCGTATCGGTAACAAAAATGCTGAACATGGCCATACTGCCACTTATAATATTATTAACCGGGCGAGCTAAAGGAAGCCCCACCTTACATCCCAGAGATGCGTCAAGTTAATGTGACCGGGTTGTAACTCTGTATACCTGAACCTAACAATGCATTATTTTGTTTATTTATAATCGTAATATTAAAAAAAGTCTCAATATGTACTATGTGGAAACCAATTGTATAATAAATCGATTTGTTATTGTAAAATTTACTCGTCAGTTTTTATTTTTATCTGGATAGCGAGCGTTTTTAAATTATAAACGGACCCCCGATCAAACTAATTAGTGAATAGTGGTCTATAGCATTAGACGCTATACAAAAGACAACTTTTTGCCGTGTCTCATACTATTCATCCAAGATACAACGAAAAAGTCGTATTATTGAACACTTTGTCTATTATAGTGAAATTTCGAAAGTGATAAGGCTTTTGTGCTGTCGAGCATAATACTGATTAGATTACGTAGACGATTTGTTCTCTGTTTTCACAGTTGAAATGAAAGAAAGTCGAAATACAATGTTTACAAACGAAAATATATCCTTACAACCTTTAATGCCTTCCATTTTTCTATCGCAAAAGCAGCAGTATTAATTCAGGGAGGTACTGTTTCGTACCTATTAGGGATAATTTAGCCATGTTTAGGGATTGGCTAATTATGTATTATGAACTTTTAAACTAACGCATTCCACAATTATTTTTCAAGTAATATCGGGTCCGGCTATGGTGTGGCAAACTATTGAAACTCAAAAATATAAAAATTTAAAAAGGAATATGGGTTTAATTTATCCCCTGTTTGGAGTTCAGTAGCAGCAGCAGTTCAGCAGTAAAATACGGCCTTTGCATCTGCAAACAAATAAAGTTCTAACCAAACGTCCAAATGTCCATTTGTCCAAACGTCCAAACGTTCAAACGTCCAGACGTTCAAACTTCCAGACGTTCAAACGTCGAAACTTCCAAACATTAAAACATTCATATATCCAAAAATTCAAACATCCGAAGAATTAAATATCCAAATATTAAATGTTTTTTTTATACATCATAAGATAGCAAACAAGTAGATAACACTTGTGATGTAAAGAAAAACCATCGCCTATAGACACCAAAGATGTTAATGGTGCGTTGCTATCCGTGAGGTGGGATGGTAATGCCACATGCTTAAGTCTACCAGCTATTTTACTTTCCAAACCGAAACATGACTATGACAAGCATTGACGCTATTGTGGTGGAATAGGTAAGGCGGTGGTACCAAATACCCGGGTGAGGGGTTGTAGAACTCTACCACTTAGTAGTCACGATGGTAGTGACACGTTTAGTCAATCTGTCGCCATTTACGACATGCCTGGCCGAACGGCATTTGGTCTATTCTACAAATGAGCCCCGACCAACACAGAGTAAAAGTTTGAATATTCAAAAATAAGCATCAAATATACAATCATTCAAACATTCATACATCCAACCATATTTTAAGATCCAAGTATCCGAACACTTATACCTATTTAAAACCTTTCTTAATATTAGTCGAATTTGAGCGTAAAATAAAATTTTAGAACTGAAAAACAGACACATTTTTAAACACTAACAGAAACAGAGCTAGAAGTCGACATAACAATAAAGAGAGTAAGGACAAAATGGACGTGGTCAGTGTAAAGCCTACACGATTGACATTCCTATTTGCGAACAGTATTCACAAGCAAATCGAAAGCATAGATGAATTACTCCGTAAATTTTGAAGCATATTTTTTACTACAACACATGCATATAATTTGTGGGTGTGCAGGGGGGAACCAATTCTCCCACAATACAAAATTTGATACAATTTTCTAATAAAAGAGGCTTTGAATTTTATTCGTTGAATTTAGTTTCCAAACTCATCATATCTTTGTCGAAATCAACTGCCGAGAAGCAATTCTTTCGTTATTGAATATTTAACTTTGGTGGCCCGAAGGGATTGGATGCCATAAACAACGTAAGAGTCTGGTAAAATTAATTATTTTTCTATAAATTCTCATCATATATATTATATATTAACCGTTTTGTTATATTTTGTCCAGTCCACGCTGTCTTTTATATATTTTTACGTCAAATTTTATATCTTGTCTGGTAAACTTTGACTTGCCTCCCTGTTTACCCGACTACGGTGAAAACAAAACGGGTTATGATTTCATGTTTCGCGGGATGAGGTATGAAGGTATTGTCCGTTAGTTAAATGACGTCTCAATAAATTACAAATTGCAGTAAACAGCTAGTAATATTACAAAGAGAAAATATTTGCATCCTTATATTTTTGTATGATTGTAACGAATGAACTAAAAAACTACTAGGCCGGGCTTAAAAATAATCTACCATTAGCTGCAGCGTGCAGGCCGCTTCAGTACCTATAAGAGTTTTTAGAGAATCTCGCGGGATCACCTAATTTTTCCGGGATAAAAATTAGCTTATGTGCTATTCCAGGTCATCCTCTACCTGTGTGCCAAATTCAATTCAAATCCGTTCAGCAGTTTTTGTGTGATTAAGTAACAAATATCCATCCATCCAAACAGCCAAACTTTCGCATTTATAATACTAATATAGATTAGAAAATTACACTATCCAGAAGTGGCATAGGCTATTTCTTTACCTAGCTGAGCAAAAGGAAATAACGATTTTGGGTCACGCGAACGAAATCATATGTAATAGCTAGTCAAATATAAATACAATGTGTATCTTCGTCTCTATTCTGTAGCGCAAATTAAAACAGTATCTCGTTAACTCAAATAAATATTGAAATAAGATTAATATATAATTAAACACAAATACAGAAAGCAAACAGAGGTGTTAATGAAAACGTATCGCCATGTATTTTTTACAAACAGAATTATCACTGTTATTACGAATACCATTATTATTACTGAACAAAAACATTCGCTGCTTCGTTAGTTATAATATACAGGATGCCCATTGCTTGTATGCTATTTATTAAAAAATATTAAGGTACTGCAGTCCTCCACAACGTACCTAACTTGAACTGTGCCAAATTTCATACTTCACCGTTGGCGAAATTGTCTTAAAAAGGGGTCTAAAGTTTTCCCTTCCCGTATTAATATAAAGATATTTGGATATATATAACGGGGATATTAATTATTATATATATATATATATATATATATATATATATATATATATATATATATATATATATATATATATATATATATATATATATATATATTTAATCATGCAATAAGATGTGAAAGTATGTGTGTGCGTGTGTGTATGTGTAAAATTGTATAAAATAACAACTATTTGTATATATCCAGACTTAACAATTTTTTTATCGCAATGAAAATTATTTGTGTCATACTTATTTTGGCATATTATGGAAAAAATGATAAGAGTGAGTTTTTACGAATACGCGCACAGCGACATGAAAGTTGCAGCACGACGTTAGTCAATAAATTTTCCACTAGTCGAGTATGAAGTGATATTTAGCCCCTGTTTTTATATAAATTGACAAAAGATTTTTTATATCACAAAAAAGCAAACAAGCAGATGGCTCTCTTGATGGAAAGAGACAACAATCGCCTATCGCCTAACACTAAAGATGTTAGTGGTGCGTTGCTATCTGTGTGGCGGCATGTTAATGTAACATTACCCTCCAAACCGAAACTTAACAGTGAAGCTATGGCGGTAGAAATAAGTAAGGCTGTGGTACCAAAACCCGGGCGATATTCAGTCCGTTCACTAAATCATCCTGGTAGATTTACGTAGGTTACTTCTGCTAAATTAAGCCATTATTCTGAAATCAGAAATCAGAAGAACTTTATTCAATAACACTTTTTACAAGTTATTTTGACACGACAAAATTTTTTAAAACTACTATCGGATCGAAAACGCGGCCACACACTGAAAGAATCCGGCGGAAGAAACTCTTGTCGGGCGGGCTTGTCAAAGTCAAAATCAAAGTTTAACTTTAAATATGTATAAGGTAATACGAGTCGTGATTTTGCAGGAAATAAAAATTGGTCGTAGGTTGTCATGTCGTATAGGTTGTCGTTCTGGTCTCTTGGTCGTTGAGTCTTAGTTGTAGATACAAATATAATATAAATAATAAGTAGGTGAAATAAAAATAGATTAAAATCTCGCGGTTAAATATCGAAATAAATTCAAATAGTGTCGCAAACATCTTTTTTCATATCATTTTTTTCACAATATCACAATATTACAAAATTACAAAAAATATATATGAGATTGATATGAGGAGCAATAAATAATCCCAAGCTTGTTTGTCTTCTAAATAATCTTAGATTTTATAATACCCTTTTTACACAGTTTTAACACATTTTTTAAATTGGCACGAACACCCTGTATAAGTCTTAAGTTCGCAGTTCTAAACGTGATAAATGGAATCTATGTGAGAAAGTTACACCTGTGTTTTCACAGATTTCTAATGCAAATATCAATGGTTGACGAACTTATTTCAAACCTGTTTTATCACTTTCACCGAAACAATATTTCACCAGATCGTGTTTACCTTTTTATCAGAATTAAGTTTTCAATTTCGATGAATTAAGTAACATTATGCTTTGAGATTTTTGCATAAATAAATTGAGGTTATTATACCTGCGATTAAAACGATGCATATTTTATTATCAAGGCGGGGTGGCACCAAACCCGAGCGAGATGTTTAGAAACTCTTTATCGCACATGCAAAAGTATTAAAAACAATCACTTAAAAATCCTTTTTTTATATAATGAGCTGACACACGAGCAAACGGGCCGCCTGATGGGAAGCGGTCACCGATGCCCATGGACGTCCACAGCATAAAAGGAGATGCGCTGCCGACTTAGTTCGCCTAGAAGAAATTCATTAGTTCGCCTCTTAAAAGATCCAATGTTATATTTTTCAAGAAATATAGATTTAGGGAGTGCATTCCATATTTTGGTGGCACGAACTAAAAAGTTCCGACTAAACCGTACTGTTGATGAACACCATGAGTCAAGGTAGTGTGGGTGGAGGTTCCGGCTTCGGCGAGTGGCTGGTATATAACTAAATAATTCTTCAGAACACTCCCCATTATAAAGCCGGTAGAGCTAACTTTGAGCACCAACATTTCTTCTCAAATCGAGAGGCATCAGAGGTTTGGTCAACCTAAGTTTAAAAAAAATCTTAACAAGATTTTAAAGTGATTACAGTTGATGAAAAAACTAGTTCTTTTTAAATCAAAAACTTTGTACAAACAAGAAAAACTAAGTTTCCGGAAGGGTTTTAACAGATTAAACATTCAAAGATAAATCCTTTCGCATTTAAAGTAAGTTCAATTAAGACCGCTTTGGTGAAGACCAAAGTGTTATTATTGGATTCAATATCAGAATTCTAATAGAAATGTAAGTTTGCTTTCTGTTGAAATTCAGAGCAAAGTCTGAGATTATGAATTAATAGAAGCAAATTTTAGTCAGATACCATGACCTAAACCTACATAATATAATCTTTTTAAAATTCACAGAAAATATACTTAAAGTCCGTTATCGTCCATTTCCTTTTTAAAATAGTATAAATGATTCCTAGATACTGCATTGTGGTTTTACGTTAGAAAAAACTAATTCATACACACCTATATAAGCTATATTATACAGCATGGGATAAAATACATGTATGTGAATGCATGAGCCATTTCTTTATATTTATATAGGACTCGTCAGTTTCATTTTATCGAGATCATAATAAAACAAAGTAGGTATGTACTATATTGCATACGTTGAATGCATGCATTTTTACTTTTGTTTTTTTTTGTTTTATTTCAATTGGTTTCCGTTTATGTGCGTTTTGTCTTTAAACATAGTATTATTCAGTTCCTGTTTTAATGAATTACGAAATTTAGGACTATTTGCTCATATTTTACAATATTTTTCTTATTGTGGTTACCGTATTTTACTGCGTTGCCCTTTGATCGCGTTTCTCAGGTTATATTTTGTGTTTCGTACATGTAAATGTTACGAGACACGACAAATTCAAAAGAAGGCTTTATATTCTTATCATAAGTAACATTTATGTAATATAGTATATTTTTTGTGATGCTAACTCACAATTGACAGATTCCGGGATGCTTTTCTGATTTTCCTAGATTGTAAAACCCAGAAATATTTTTTTCAATCCGGGAATAGAAACTAGGATTTTATGATTAGAGTCGAATGGTAGATGATGTTATTTGAGATACATGTCAATGTCTCTTTAATATATCTGTTGGTCTACACTCATGTTAATACTTGTTTGTTTTGACGGATGACCTCAAAAACCTGATAGTTTCGCCATTGTTTCGCTTAAATTTTCTAAAATTCTTTCATGTTACAAAATTTTAGGTGTTTTATGTTATATATATACTATTGTCATAGTCCAGACTATAACAAAGTTTTTACTACAAACTGATAAAAATATCAATGCGGATTGCGGATATACATATTTTATCATGAACGAAATGGCTCTATAATTACTAATTTTACTCAATTGAATTTATATGCAATAACCATTTAAAAATTCGATATATATTTGATTATAACATTAAAAACATGATCGTAGTTGTGTAATAAAATAGACGTAATGGTTATTACAGATTATAGCTATACAATAAAGATCATTATAATGTTTTTTTTTATATCCCGATAAAATGAGACTACGACCTCCCCTTGAACTAATTCTCGAGGATAATGACTTTTTGATCGATGTACGTAGCCAGCTGTAACAAAGCTTTAAGAAGCGTAGTAGACTTATATATCTATTGTATACTTATATGCCGTAGTGTTGGAACAAGTGGATGACTTTATATATCTGGGACGTGTTTTTAGCAGAAATAGAAACATCGTTAATCTATATATTAATACGTTAAGGAAAAACTTTAAACCCCTTTTTAAGACAATTACGCGAACGGTGTACTGTGAAACTTGGCACAGTTAAAGTTGAGCTTACGAAGAATTACAGAAATTAATATTTGTAAGTTAAATGCATTAGAAATACATGAAATTATTAAAAATAAACATTACACACACTACATTCATGTGACATACATGATAATGTACACACATGTATACGATTTATGTTCTTACGGCTAAATTAAAGAGATTTTATTGTTTAGTCTAAAGTCGAATTTTGGCCACAGGCGATTGTTAGTATAAAAAGAAACGTGCGGCTACAAGGAAACTTATAATAATATTCATAGTTTGAACCTTATAAGTCAATGACTTCTTGAACTGATTGTTGTGGAAAATTAGTTTTAATTCGATATATGTTGGCCACATTGTTTAGAGTAGACAACATATATATGTGTTGGAACAATAAGTGTCGACTTTGACAAAGTTTTAGGAAGACTCATAGAATTATATACCTTTTTATCAGGATGTATGTACTACTATTGGCTGAATAGACCTTTACAGCTTCACCGGGTGTGTGGAACGAACAGCCTCAGCCAGAATTTACAGGTGGATTGAGCTGGACGCCCTCTACCCTTTTGTATATACAATATAGTGTTGGAACAATTAGACGTGTTTATACATTTGAACGTGCTTTTAGCAAACATGGAAGGTTTAGCGCTTATATAAAAAGAAGAGCAAGGCACAAAGTGAATTAAAATGGTAAATAAGTTAACAAAAAATCCTAAGTCAGAGTGCCTGGTAAATATATGGCGGACTGATTTTTGAAAAAAAATTAGCCTATGTTTGACCCGGGATTTTCAACTATATCCATGCCAAATTTCATGAAAATCGGTCTAGCGGTTTAGCCGTGAAAGCATAACAGACAGACTTTCGCATTTATAATATTAGTATGGAAGTATGGATATCTACGATTATCTTCAAAAAACCATTTTTGAATATTATATTAACGATATAAATCTTTTCAAACCGCTTTGTGTGTGTACGTAGAGTGGACATTTTTCCACTTTTGTAAATTGAAAAAGCTATCCAACAATATCTGATCGACTGGACAGTGAATGATTGACGGTATTGTAGTCGAAAGTAATTGCATATATGTAATATTTTAAAAGATGATAATTCGGTTAAAATAAAACTAATATAAAAGAAAAGTAAGTTTGTATAATGTACGGGTGTATTTTTTATATCATAGGATAGCAAACAAGTTGATGACTCTCTCAATGGAACGAGATAGAAATCGCTTATAGATGCCAAAGATGTCATTGTTGCATGGTCATTTATATGTAGACGTAGTCATTTTTTTAATTTTGTAATTTAAAAATGTAAGCAACAATATCTGATCGAATGGACAGTGAATAATTGACGGAGACTGTAGTAGATAGTAATTGCGCCTACGTAATATTTCAATAGAAGATATTATTCTCTTAATAATAGAGTATGTCCGTACGAATATATTTTTTATACTGTAAGATAGCAAATAGGTAAATGACTTTCCTAACGGAAAGTGATAGGAATCACCTAAAGAGCCCAGAATTGTCATTGTTGCATTGTCAGGGTGTGGACATAGAGTGGACTTTTTTTCACTTTTGTAAATTGAAAATTATATCCAGCAATAGTTGAATGATACTTTAGTAGATAGTAATTGCGCCTATGCAATATTTCAAAAGATGATATCCGATTATGAATATAACTAGAGTATTTTGAGCGTGTTTATTTTTATACTACAAGATACTAAACTAGTAGACCCTATAATACTAATATTGCATTGCTGTTTGTGTGGCAAGGATGTTTGCCAATTGGCAAACATATTTGCGACACAAACAGCAATGCAACATTTATGTTTGGTAATTACCTAACCTATCAAACCTAAACACAACAGTGGTAAACCCAGACGAGATGTTACAGAACTCTCCCACCTAGTAGTTGCAATAGTAATGATATGTTTGGCCAATCGTTCGACTTTTATAAATTGCTTGGCACGAAATATCTTATATTGAAGATAGCAAACAAGCAGATGGCTTTCCAGATAGAAAATTATTGTGCATTGCTATTGCTATAAGTTAATAGTGCGTGTAGTGGGACGTTTATTCTACATGCATAACTTTAGCTATCTTAGGCACGATAATATTATCTATACAGTATTGTAACTCGACCGTATGTTTGAATTTAATGTCTACAGCCGCGCGTACGTAAAAATGCAATAGGGTTGTCCGCCTCCAACATTTTAATTACATTTGCCTACTTTGTGTTTCCATTTAGTTTTGTGATTGTTAATATACTTTTTTTATATAAACAAATAAAATACTTTGTGAATTGAAAAGAAAGTGTTGAATTAAAATGCGTGATGTTTTTTGATTAGATCTAAATAAAGATCATGATTATGTTTGAATAACAAATCGGTCTTATAAATTTGCGACCGAGAAATATTAGCGCCTCGACTGAGACGTACGAAATGATTTATTATAAAATTTTAAAAAGTATAAAAAATCCGCATTCTGATATAAAGCTTAGCTAAAAATGTTTTGGGAAACATGGGCAAGGTGGAAAAAAAAAATGTCTTTTACTTGGTTATAGATACTTATATACTTTTATAAGTATAATATACTTTTTTTATATAAACAAATAAAATACTTTGTGAATTGAAAAGAAAGTGTTGAATTAAAATGCGTGATGTTTTTTGATTAGATCTAAATAAAGATCATGATTATGTTTGAATAACAAATCGGTCTTATAAATTTGCGACCGAGAAATATTTGCGCCTCGACTGAGACGTACGAAATGATTTATTATAAAATTTTAAAAAGTATAAAAAATCCGCATTCTGATATAAAGCTTAGCTAAAAATGTTTTGGGAAACATGGGCAAGGTGGAAAAAAAAAATGTCTTTTACTTGGTTATAGATACCTGCAGCTACTTTACAATTTATATATTTGGTTTAAAAACAACATGCCGTCCGTTTGTCACTGCAGTAAAGTCGCGACTGTCTGCATGCCGGCGCGCAGGCATAGCTCGCGCTTCGTCCGTTTGTATGACATTGAAATACTGTATAGATAATAGTACCGTGGCTTAAGCTCTAAACCGTACATAACAGTGACACTCACTGACTCTATTGTGGCAGCAATATGGAAAGGCGGTGGTACTGAACTTGGGGAAGACGTTGCGGAGTAGACACGATAGTGTCTATTGACACTTATAGCCAACCGTTAGGCTTTTATGAATTGCTTGGTAGAAGGCAGATGGTCTACTATTTAACAGGGGACTGGACGAATACCGGGAGTTATATGTCTTTTTTATATCATAAGATAGCAAACCATGGATGCAAGATGGGTCTCCTGATGAAAAGAGTCAACCATCGCCTATAAACAACAAAGATGTTAATGGTGCGTTGCTATCTTGTGGCGAGGTCTAATGCCACATGCATAAGTTTACCGGCTACCTTACCCTCTCAAACCGGAACACGACAGTGACAAGCATTGACGCTGTTAGGGCAGGAACAGGTAAGGCGGTAGTACCAGACCCGAGCGAGACAATGCAGAATTCACCGCCTATACCGCCTATACGCGTGGCTACCACACGATGATAGTGACTCGCATAGCCAATCGGTCGCCTTTTACGACCCGTCTGGCAGAACGGCAGTTGGTCTAATTTACAAAGGTACGGGGTAAAGTCAAGTTTAGCTGGTTGGTCTACGTGAAGAAGGATCTAATTTTCGCAAAAAAAAACATTTTTTTCTAATTTCTTTTGTACAATCAGGGTATTGAACTCTACACTTCATAATTTGAGCCAAATAGATTAACCATAGATCTTTCACGAAATTTTCAGGAAAATCTTTCAGGAAGATTTTTCACGAAAGAAAGTATTCTTCTTTAATTTTTTGTACAATCAGGGAATTGAACTCTACACTTCATAATTTGAGTGGAATAGATTTAACCATAGATCACATTATCCTAATATGTATGAGACCAATATAACTTCACAAAAAGTTATTGGGATTTATGTGGGTGTCCCGAGCTTCTCGGAATGCAACAGCTCAAACGCTTGACCGCACCGGAATGTCGGAATTACCCACAGTATAGGCTTTCATTATGAAGACAACAAAATATTATTCCAAGTTCCAGCGAGTCATTGCTTATTACGCTTCATCATTTTTTTTATAGTTCAGGGTTGACAGTTTTATCTGTTACCCAAATATTAAAAGTTATTATTAAGTATATTTTACTTGAACTTAATCAACCATAAATTATCTTATTAGTTAGCACTTAACTTAAAATACATACCTACTTACAAAATTTAGATCATATTGTTCCAGTTTTTTAATTTGTTTTATTTTTACTTCATAGGTACCTTTTTTACACGTACGAGTATATTAAATACTTTCTATGTTACATGTGGCATTCGACCTCGCCACAAGATAGCAACGCACCATTTACATCTTTTGTGTCTATAGGCGATGGTTGACTCTTTCCATCAGGAGACCCATCTGCTTATTTGCTATCTTATGATATAAAAAAAATTATACACGCACATATGATTCCGGGGGCGTGGGATGCGCGGAAACGGTGTCAAAGGTCCCAAGTTTGGCAAGTAACTGTTTGTAATTAATGAATTTAGATGTTTATACGCGAATTTTCTCCGTGTTCGTCCAGGCTCCTTTGAAAAATAGGTCAACTGCCGTTCAGCCAGGTAGGTATAAGAGGTGAGCAATTGGCTATACTTGTCACTATCATCGATACTATAGCGAGGCTTTTGCCCGGGTATTTGGTTGGCCTTACCTATTGCTACCGTAATAGGATAAATGCTTGTCATCGTCGTGTTCGGGTTTAGAGCGTGAGGTAGCCGACAGAATTATGCATGTGGCATTGCATTAACATCTTTGGTATCTATGGTTTCTCTTTCCATCAGGAGAGTGATCCGCTTGTTTGCTATATTATGATATAAAAAAAACATAAATATTTTTATATTTTTAAATTTTAAATTTGAGTATTCATTTCTTACATATTCAATATCAGAATCGAGTACTGAACACCTTAAGTCTTTTAACAGTCTCCTTAAGAATTTACAGTACCAGTCACCAGTCAACCTGTATAATGCATATGTATTTATTTACTGATGGAAATAGTAAGAGTTTGAAAATCGTGTTTCGTTTATTTTGATCTAATTATACCCGCTTTCAGTATCAAATTTAGCTCTACTAATACCGGTGTTTTGTTAACGTGTTACATCAAAACAATAGGTGGAAACATGTTGAAACGCTCTAGGTCGAATTGTTACGACATTATGATGCGAATAATTATAATATAATTATTCACATCATGATGTTTGATTACTGAATGATTTATTTGTTATTTTTAAACTTATAATTATTACACTGCGGGGAAATTTCTTAATGTAATCTGTTTTTATAAGTCAATTAAATAAATAGACGTAAATACATGAAGTTATTTTCATGGTACAGTTTTTGTAAAATCGTATTTTTTCAGAAAATATATTTAGAAATTATATAGAAATGATTTTTTTTACCCCGTTGTTACTCCAGGACCCTTTTGAAGAATAGACTGCCGTTCTGCCAAACAGTTCATAAAAGGCGTACGATTGGCTAGTTACTACTATTGTGGCTACTAGACGTCTACTAATTCTAAATTTTCGACTAATGTAGTTATTAAAGTTATGTTTTGATATTGTACACTTTTTTGAATTCTGCATTGCCTTATCCGTGTCTGGTACCACCGCCTTACCTCTTCCTGCTGCAACAGCGTCAGTGCTTTTTATTGCTGGTTCCTGTTTGGAGGGTAAGGCAGCCGGTAAACTTTTGCGTGTAGCATTAAGACCCCGTCACAAGGATAGCAACGTACCATTAACATCTTTGGTGTTTTATAGGCGATAGTTGTCTCTAATCATCAGGAAAGTCATCTACTCGTTTTCTATCTTATGTATAAAATGTTGTATACCTTTGAAATTGGAAAATAAAAGCGTTTTTTTCTATTTTCATGGAGTTTCTGATTCAACAAGGGCGGAGGCGTTGCTACTAATTTTAGAACTATTTTGACCAACAAATTAAAATTATAAATAATGCGAAGTCAGTCTTTTTAGTAGAAAATTTCCTGTTCTTTTAAATATTTTTTTCGATTTGCGTTATCTAAAGTATTTCTGATGGAAGAAAATAATCTAAACCCTCTTTTCTTAATCATTTGTCTATAACTGACCATTTTTTGAGCGTCGCTTAATTTTTTCAAAACTTGCCATTTTGCATTAATTGTCAAGCGCTTCTTAACTAGACTACAGTACCTACTTTTTTCACGCTAAAACCTTTATATTTGTTCTGCGGCCAAAATACTGAGCATTGATGTGACCACAGACCACAATGTGATATCCAACAATTTGATGGTTTTTGGAAAATTTGTAAAATATTCATTTGATGCTCTAAAATTTACTTGAATTAATTTAAAAGAAGATGTAATTGCTAAATATTTTTTATTTTGAAATTGATGTCTTAGATTTCATTATAAATTTTCGTTTTATAATGAAAACTAAAACTTTCTTGCTAATTTCTTGTAAATTGTTTTTAAATAAATATAAAAACTGTTTGAATTGAGATATTTTGTAAAAAACATTTCTTTTTATGTTTTTTTTTGCGAATATTTTTGATAGTAACAATACATATTGTTACTATTCGTGTATTTGCATACCTAAAAATATATGAGAATAAAAAATTAAAGTAAGAATTACAAAAGATTCCGCAATTGATCTGAGTCAACACACGCTAGAGACAAAATTCCTTGAATGTAAAATATAATTAACTTTAATGACAAAAATAAAACTACAAAATTTATCCATGTTATGTAATGTTATTGTAATTGATGCTACCGCGACATAGAGTAATAACGCTCACGAAATATAGTGTACATTTCATGGCATCGTCAAAGGCAATTATGACTTACAAATAAACCAACGGATTGATTAAATTTTTACCGAGCCCAGTAGTAAACATATTTAAAAAGTGTTTTATTATGTTGTCCTTTCTCTCTGTTTATTATTTTTACCTGACCGCACCAGAGGAAGGGTAATTATTTTTAAACTTATCTTGTGAAGCGTGACGTACCAAATATTCAAATACAAAATATGCGATCATCTATGCTTTAATCATTTAAATATCCATAGACAAGAAAATATAAAGTTTTAAAATATAAATGGAATTCTACTAAACAAATATCACGCCAAATTTGCCAATTTAAAAATACAGCAATAACTTAAGCACTCAAGCATCAAGACATTCCACTACACTGCGCGTCAAGCGAATTCTTTAGAATACTTTGCATTGTATTGTTGTGAATGCATATCGAGTTTACAATCACGCTTTCGAATTCAAGATGAGCTGAAATGTATAGAAGTAAGAGGTCCTTGTACAAGAAAGAATGTGAAAATGTTTCTATAATATTTTATCTGTAGAATTTTATTACGTAAGACTTGCTTTTATTCAAGTATTTTTTATTTGAAAATGCTGAGATTGTGTAGGAATTAAGGCACCAGATTTCAGAGCTACCGCCACGCCACCATGGTTTTAATATATCATAATATAAGCTTGTATGGCTGGACAGGAGATAACCATTATCTATATATACAAAAGATGTTTTTCCGCTGTGTTGGTCCGGGCTCCTTTGAGGAATAGACTAACTGCCGTTCTGCAAAGCAGGTCGTAAAAAATGAACCGATTACCGATACGTGTCACTATCAATGTGACTACCAGGTGATAGAGTTTCGCAACATCTCGTCCGTATATTTGGTACCACTGCCTTACCTATTTTTGCCGCAATAGCGTCAGGATTAGGTTATGATGTTAAGATGTATGATGATGGATGGATGTTTGTTACTCAAGCAATCCTAAACTACTGAACAAAGTTAGATGAAATTTGGCACACGGATAGATGATAACCTGGTATATGATGATGAGGATAATAACCGCGGAATTCACCGAAAACTTTTATAATGCAGCGGGCTGCACGGTACTACTGGTAGGACATAATTCGCATTTTCTCGTTTGTTTATTTATTATTATTCACGATTAATTACCAACAAATTTAATTACAAAAAATTTAAAAAAAATGCATGAAACGAGAATAAGCTTTTCCGAGGCACAATATATATTTACACACCACAAATATTTAAAGTTGTTGAATAGAAAACGATTTTTGTCATGTTTCAAAACAGCAACCGTACCTGAAGTTGTTATACCAAACTCTCCCAAAGCATGAATACAAAGTGCTTTGGGAATATAGTCTAGATCAATCAAACTAGAACAGATCGCCATTTTGTATTCATGACCTTTAAATCAAGGTGAGTGTAGTGGGATTTATGCTGACCACTACCTACGTACAAATGAGCTTGATCACGTTTCATCTCTTGAGATTTGAGTACATTATTGATACCCTTCAGTTAAGTTGCTGACCCAATTCCATTTCAGAAGTTTGTTCAGGCACTTGATCGGTTATAAAGGATCGGCACGTGCGACGTATGATAGCGAAATGTTGAAACATGTCAAAGAAGATTTTGACTGAGAATAAAATCTTTCAATATTACATTAAAAGTCAATTCTTGTTATTCTTTCGTCACATGAAAGTAAGCGATTTATTTATTCGGTATTTAAGATTTATTAATTCCTTGACTATATCTATGTCCTTTACCTATAATATTATAGAAATTAGGGTTGTCAATCAAAAATAAACATAACACGATTCAGCTTTATATTATTACCACTAGCTGGCCCAATACAATAATTAAATAAATAATAAATTAATAATTAAAATAAATAAAAAAAACTACAATAATTGTAAGAACAGTTAAAAATTTTTCACAAATGTATATTTAATTAAGGACTTTATACACTGTATCTTATGTTGGTGATCCAATAAATAACAACAAATACTAAATAGAAAAAAAATGAAAATATTATGAGGTATACCCCATATAATAAACGTTTATTTTTTTGCTCAATGTTACTAACAGGTAGACGTTAAAAATTTTCAATGAATATTTAGTTACATATTACCTATTAAAATAAATAATTCTAAAGTATATAACTTAAAATAAATAATTATAATTATAAAGTATATAAATATAAAGTAAATATTAAAGATGCTCCCACACAGCAAACGTAATTTTTAAGCAATTTTTTACGCGATTTTAATAAACAGGTAGAAACTTCAATAAGGATGGTACGGAACCCTTCGTGCGCGGGTCCGACTCGCACTTAGCCAGTTTTTTAAAATAACCCTTAATAAGCTATAATGGGAGATGAAAGTTTGTATGAAAGATTTTTCTGATTATCTGTTATTTTGCCCTGTCGAAGCTGCAAGGGTCAGCTAGTAGTAATATTAAAATATGAATCGTGTTATGTTTGTTTTTGTTTGATAACCCTAATTTCTATAATAAAGTATTTAAAAAAAGTTTTTATATGCTGTATTTTTATCCGACTGACGCAAAGGAAAAATTGTTTTTAGGACATGCAAACAAAGTCGCTATTAACAGTAAGATAAAAAAAAATAGTAGAATAATCCAGGGTTTCCATTCCGGGCTGGAAAATTCATGCTAAGTATTTTAGTTTATCTCTTTCGATCGCCCCGTTGGTCGAGGGGACATAGACTCTACGCTCCCGAACGGGCTTGGGCCGATACGCAACAGGGCCAAACATTTGCATGATGAGCAATAGATGTTTGTGTTTCTGGGTTCAAATTAAATATATATTTTTGTATTTATGTACGTATTTCTATGCTTTAGTATCATTGACTAACACTCAACACAAGCAAATAATTTAAGGTTAAATCAATCCGTATTATTTATCCAAAGATATATACTTACTAGCTGACCCGCGCAGCTTCGCCCGCGAGTATATTATTAATAAGTCGTCCAAATAGCTTTTAATAAAAATTTCATCCCCTATTTCAGCCCTTCCCTGCCCTTCAGGGACTGATTTTTGGAAAAAAAATTAGCCTAATTTCATGAAAATCGGGCCAGCGGTTTAGCCGTAAAAGCATAACAGACAGACAGACTTTCACATTTATAATATTAGTATGGATTTTAATTATTTATTTTCTGGGAAATGAATTTACCTGAGACTGTATCTGTGCCCGATTTATCGATTAATTTGCTATATGTCGCATTATGGGACTAAACAGAGTCAGCTAATCTTCCGCTTTATACCTTATATATGACTATATTTTTTTAAATATAATTTAGCAAGTATTAAGTATAATTTTTGAACTAATATTAAGTATAATTTTTAGGATAATTTATATTCTTATAGTACATATAAAAACATAATTAGTATGTAAATAATATTGCGTTATATCGGATTCGCATGAAGCAAACGTAAGACTGAATATAAATTCTACATTACAATATGTAGAGTAGTGAAAGTTAGCATTAAGATACAAGTTTTTTGGTTTTTGCATCATGCTTATACAATATATTTTGTATTTGTTTTTTGTTAGCTGACGTAATACGCAGTGATCATCGCCATATTTGCAACTAGCTGCAGCTTTCAGCCCACTACATTAAAAAAGTTTTTGGTGAATCCCGCAGGATATACTAAGTTTGCCGGGAAAATCAGTAACCAATGTGCTATTCCAGGTCATCATCTACCTCTGTGCCAAATTTCATTCCGTTCAGTTGTTTTTGCGTGATTGAGTAACAAACATCCATCTATCCAAACATCCAATCTTTCGCATTTATAATATTATTAAGATTGTATTGCCAGCCATTTGAGTGAGTGAGCTGTTTTGTTAAGGGTTCCTAAGCCGCATCAAATCAAAGACACCTCCACCAACAATTAGTTTCACAAATAGGTAGAAAGCGTCTTGAGAATTTATACAATTGTGAATTTTCAGACATCAAGATAGTGAAAGCGAAACTATACACTGAACCTGAAGCTATTCCTATCACTAGTGAATTTAATATTATAGTAAAATTTAAAATTAAACGTAAAAATAAACAAAAATTTGAGAGGTGTCAAGGGACACCCGGATGGAACGAAGTTACTTTTATTATTATTTACAAAAAACCTGTATACACTCAACAAAAATAATCGTCGCGACACAACACTGTTCAATGCGAAATAGAAATGAAAATATCTGGCTTGCTTCTGCCTGGCTTATCTTCTATAAGAGAGAGAGAGAGAGAGAGAAGCATCTGCACGCCGCACAGCTTACAATACCTTACTATAGCAAAAAGTGTCGTGACAACTTTTCGTAAGAATTTTTTCCGTCTAGCCCCCTTTCACAACGCGCGATAAGGAACTTCGTTCCAAAAAATATTACAAGAAGGCCTGTAACACAGGCCTCCTAGTACAGACACCAGTCTCTCACGTAGAATTAACATCATGTTAACCCAGTGTAGATATAGCTTTAAGTTTTTTGGAACGAAGTTCCTTATCGTGCGTTGTGAAAGGGTAGCCCCCTTTCACAACGCGCGATAAGGAACTTCGTTCGACGGAAAAAAATTCTTACAAAAAGTTGTAACGATACTTTTTGCTATAGTAAGCTGTGCGGCGTGCGCATGTTTCTCTGTCTCTCTCTCTCTCTCTCTTATAGAAAGCAAGTCAGATTTACAGTTTATTACAATTTAAAATTTTATTACAATTCCTTCACTAATTAATCGAAAGGAACTTCGTTCCATCCGGGTGTCCCTTGACACCTCTCAACTTTTTTTTGTAATTGCTATGTGGAAGAACAAATAAAGTATTTGTATTTTAAATAAAAGCTTTTATAATACTTAAAAAACAAGCTGAAATTTAATGAACCGTATCAGATTATTGAGACGTGACCAAGCTTGCTATGTCAATAATGTTATTGAGTTTCGTGAAAAAATGTCTTAAAAAGCTTTCTTAAAAGTTTCTTTAATAGCTAAGTAAAGAATTTTAGACGCTTATTAACGTAAACTCGTGGAGACAAAGATAGAAAGAACTCATATTAGCTATGGCTTTATCAACTTCCCGCTACGTATGTAGATAATCAAGTTACTGATTTTGCCCCGATTTTCAAAAACAGAGTTTTCACCAGATCTCCACGTTTTAAGGTCCTACGAACTTTTCCGACTATTTTCACAATGTTGTTGGCATGTCTGTATGTATGTTTGTTGTGTGTGTGTGTGTGCGTTTAAACATCCCATAACTTATGATCGTATTGTGGAACGTGAATAGATGATGACATGAAAAAGGATGGTATTCAATTGAATTCTGCTCAACTTAGATTTCCTGAAAATTTAAACCAATTAGGCCCAGGAAATTTTGAAAATTTTTAAAAAATTCCTCAAAAAAATTGCTGAAACTTCTTTTAATAAATATAAATAATAAACAATAAAAATATAAATAATCAAAATACAAATAATAAAATATAAATAAATTCACTTTTCATCATCAATGTTTTTCCAACAAAGAGGATGCAAAAATAACCCTAGTATAAACAAACAAAGCTTTGGAAACCATTACGTTTTTGTAACTAGCGGTCGCCTTGTTAAAATTTGACCATAGACTAAACAAAAACAAAAAAAACTAAGTTTGACAACAGACTTTAGGCGTAAAGAAAATAGCACACATGTGTGTATCTTGTGTCAAATGAATGTAGTGTATGTAATGTTTATTTGACTAACATAATGTATTTTTAATGTACATTGTTAAACAAATGTTAGGTTTCTAAAGTCCACCGCAATAGAAACTTTAACAGTGCCAAATTTTATACTTGGGTCACACTAAAAGTTTTGCACTTCTAGCTAATCGGAACTATTTGAATTTCGAATGTTAAATTTTTAAAACGTTGCAACCTTCTTAGTAATAAAAAAAACAATTGACGGGAAACAAGGAACTTATATACGATATCTGGAATTACTACGAAGCAATATTTGAAAAATAAAATTGTACTTTATCTCGTTAGCAATAAAGTTGACATTTGCTTCTTACTTAACAGAGGGGGAAAACGTTCTGAGCGAGACAACGACATGAGTGGATGTTATCCCTCTCTTGCAATTGCCAGTGTAAATAAAACTTTCGGATGGTAGATTTTTTATATATCCGGTAACCGCTAAATCCCTTTTATTCATACACGTTTATAGATACATTAGCATAAAATGTATTGTAATTAACATATTGAGTTCTTAAATGTGCTTATTTTAATTATTACGTAATTATTTATGCAATGTAAAAACTATTTTCTCAAATCAGTAGAATAAGTAGTAATTTGTAAACTATGCACGGCCACACTCAGGTTGCCGTACGCTTTGGCGCGCTTTATTTAAAAATATAGCTGATACTTTTTGCTTACTGCTATAAGTTTTTGCTGTTGTAAAATGGTGAAAAATTGTAGCGTTAAGTGCTATAATAGTGAAGCGTATGCTCGTTGCGGAATTTCATATTTTGAGTAAGTTTTTTATTATATTTACAAGTTTCTTAAGTAGGGTAGCAATAATAACACAAAAATTCGGACATGTGAATACAAAGAAATTACAATTCAATCTAACATTTCATAATACGTCCCTAAGGAATGTCATCGTAATCAAATAAGAACCTACTTTACGTAATTTTGTTATTTAATACTAAAATCATTGTGTTGTAGTGACTAAATACATTACCTACATACTTTTTGGTAGTAACTGTTAACTAGTAGTAGATACCTAACCTCTTGTTCATTATTTTCTTGAAGGTTCTCAAGAAATGAGATTCTTCGACAACGGTGGATTGAAGTTGTTCCATTTAAGAAAAAAAAAATCATATTACAGTTTAATTTGCAGCCGTCATTTTAAATCCGAGGATTTAATAATCCATATGATAAGATCAACACTGAAACCAAATGCTATTCCATCTATATTCCCTGTTGTAAGCTTAATCATTTAGTGTTATTTAAGATATTTTTTAATTAAACATACAAACGTAATATAGGGTCATTGCGTCGGTAACGCGACCGCCTCTAGTATGCGACCACTTGAGGGCCTAGGTTTCTTAATTAAAGATAATAGCATTTTTTCATGAGAAAACAATGAACAGTAAGCATTGAATATTCAATGAATAATTATGTAACAAGAAAAATCATAAATTTAAACCTATCTGCTAAAGCTGAAAATAGTGCCCGAGTTCGAGTGATGACTTAATGGTGTGTTTATGTGTCGCGTATTGCAATAAAAATACCACACCGGCTGGCGAACAAAGTTACCTTTTGTTACCTTATACTAATGTTACACTCAAACAAGAAGCGATATTATTACAATTATAGAACATTGTTTGTTGGAAAGTTGTAGTGACATCATTTTTTAGCTTATATTTCTTTTTAAATCCAGTGGTCGAAAACTGAAGTATATAAAAATCTAATACGCTCGAAAGCGGCCATGTGGTCACATTCGGACACTTAAAGCTATAAAATATTTTGCTTATTATGATCTCAATGATGCTTTCATGATTGTATAATTTAGAATCTGATGTTGTAGAAGCATAAAGATGCATCTCATCAGTTTACGACCACACGTTTTCTTGATAGAATTTTGTTTAATTCACTTGCTAAAATAGGTGATCTCAAACCCACCCTGGTCGAATATTATGATGTTAGTTTGTAACCGCCCTGTTTTAATACGAAAGAAAGTAAACTAAAATAAGTAAATAAATAAAATATTGCTTTCTTTAGATGACAACAGGCCCGCAAGATAAAAAAAAACAAAATGAAAAATACTGGTTTTTTAGGATTACTTAAAGGAAATTTACTCGGGTGTACTGGGGTGTATATAAGCGCACAAGATAAAAAAACACAAAATGAAAAATACCAGTTTTTTAGGATTACTTTAAGGAAAATTTACTCCTTGTATAATGGAAAATTTACTCGGGTGTATAATAGAGAGGAAAATGACGTTATCAAATATTGCTTGACTATTATGTAGTTGTCAACCACAACAAATTTAGTAGAGTAATATTCAGAAAATACGGTCACTTTTATTTCTTCGAATCCCACGAATCCCACGAATCTCGGGACAGCGAGTGACAGCTCCGTTATCATCCGCGCGGTGACTAATAGCTAATGAGTCTAGTCACGAGTTCAGCAAATCACTGTTTGTAAATAATGAACTTCAATAGTGCCTATAAAGGATAATTTGAATAAAAATGATATCTATGCGTGGGCGTCCGTATGACTATAAACATGTTATAGGATAATTAGCTCAATATTTAAGTACCTAATTGTTTTACACATTTGGTATTAAAATCAACTACTGAACACTCTCCTTTAGTATGTACGGTTTTTATCAGTCAAATTCAATATAATTTACAGATGTGAAACGAAAAAACTACTTGTTATTAGTCTAGATGATTAGTGTTTAAAATGAATATTTGTTTTTTATATTATAAGATAGCTAAAAAGTTGACGGCTCTCCTGATGGAAAGAGAAACCATCGCGTTTAGACATCAAAGATATAAATGGTGCGTTCCCATCTCTCACCGTATCCTCTAGGTTTTATTGATTCTTCAGTATCGCTGGACTGCTTCACTCGAACAAATTTTAAAGCAATGTAATGTAATTGTCATCTGTCCGTAATTAATGCATACATTTTCTAGAAGAGTATTTTGATCTTTTATCTGTATGTATGATGCTCAATTCGGCAGAAAGATCACACATGCAAAGATTGTTTTACCACACTTTTTACCCGCAAAACAGCTCAGCATGAAAACAAATTTAGCTATTTATTTCAGTTACATATCAAGTAAAATTATTCTAACTTTTATTATTTTTAATAATCCTATTTTACGCTCTAACACATTAAGATGGGCCGCAGCTGGTCAGGGTGCTTCGCAAAAATTCATCTAGATCACTTTGATACATTTTATATAAACTCTCGTACACCATGCCGGGCCAAAGTGCGGCAAATTTGCAGAGCGGAATTGAGCGCACACAATTTTCTCCGTGTTTTAGGTATGCATTTACAAAATCAGAAATTATGGGTTAAGAACGATTAAAGGCCACAAAGAACTAGCCTTAACATGCAGTTCGGCAGTTAACTGTACACAAAACTAGTCAATGTGTTGTGGCCCGGCACGTTACTAATATTCTAGCATTTATAGTTGCAATCCGGCCCCCTCCACCTCACTACAGCCTATCGTAATAATACAATATCATTAGACAAATCACACGAATAATTGATCTAACCCTAAAGTTAGCAAATTATGGGTGTGAGTCAAAACAACATATTATGAATGTGCATTTTCCTTCGTCAATAAGAGCGATAACAGACATTGTTAACCTACACGACTTTCAAAAATTGATAGCCGTGGGTGCTATCCAGGACTTATCGTAGCTGTCCATACCAGTTCTATTCCGCTTTTTTAGAATGAAATTGTCCTGTTGCACAAATATGTATGGACACCCTAGTAGAAAGAGACACACTCCACTCATGTCGTGGTACTCTTCGGAACGATTTTGAGGTACATGTGGACCTTCCAGGTAGAATATAACTTCCTTGACGGGAAATGATTTGTCAATTGTTTTCTTATCACACATCAAAGTTCTACGTACGCAACGAAAATGGAATTAAGTCGAAGAGATTTTAGAGCGATGATTTTTTATGATTTTAAAAGTTCTCTTTCTCCGCGAGACTCTGCCGCTCGTCTTCAAAATGCTATTGAGAGAGAAGCACTTTGTTGGAGCACCGTGAGGCGACGGTTTGCTGAATTTGAGAGAGGTCGAGTTTCTTTAAATGACGAAACGAAAATAATCTATGAGACAAGATTGGTATGAGCCAAATTTAGAAAATTTTACACGAAGAATTGAAAGTTCGGAAACTTTGTTGTTGGATCTCTCATGAACTGACAACGGAGCAAAAGCGGGCTCGCGTGGAATGGTGCTCACAGATGCTACTGAAGTACGACTACGGACATTCAAATGCTGTTTATAACATTTTCACAGGAGAAGAAACGTAGATTTATTGTTTTGAACCCGAAAAAAAACAGCAATCTTGTGAATGGGTGTTTGAAAATGAGAACAGGCCAACAAAAGTGAGACAGGCGAAAAACGTTTGGTAAAAAAATGATCACGTTTTTTTTCTCAGCTACGGGTCCCATCTGTACAATTCCACTTGAAAATCAAAAGAGTGTTAATGCCGAGTGGTATTCTACTATTTGTTTACCCAAGGTATTAGAAAAAGTTTGCGAAAGACGACCCAAAAGCCGCATTCTCCTACACCATGATAACGCTTCTTCACACACGGCCAACAAAACAGAGTCATTTTTAGCTACCGAAAAAGTACATCTCCTCACTCATCCCGCGCCCTAGTAGGATGCCCTAGTCCGCCCTAGCGCCCCAGCCCCGACATAGCACCCTGTGATTTCTGAATTTTCCTCAAAGTCAAAGATTTGATGAGAATTTTTAGTTTTACCAACTCCAAAAAGGCAGTGATAGCGTTCAATCAGCACGTAGAAAACATGCCTTCAAATCTGCGGTCCTCCTGTTTTAAAAAAATATTCGATAGCATGAAAAAATGTTTAAAAGGTAAAGGAGATTATTTTGAAAAGCAATAAACATAATATTTTGGTTATAACATGTTGTTTTTTTAAGTTACGCAAAACTTATAGTGTGACCTACATACTCTACTGTTCGCGTAATTACTATAAGGGGTACAAAGTTTTTCCTTCATGCATGAATATATAGATAATTGACCTTCATATATTTAAGCTTTCCGCACTTTTTATCTATTAAACGATCGACGAAGAACGATAAAAAAGCGATCCAAAGACTTTGCTTCACTTATTCCTATAGAGATAAGAGTCACGTCTTGCCAGGAACTATTCACGTTAAAAAAGGTCCTAATCACACCAAATACATTTACTGTGCGTAACAGTAAACTTGTTTGTGATCACGACTAAGTATGGTATGTGAGTGGCGACAAGGCGTGGTACGCCGAGGTCATCCACTGCGAAATCGAAAGTATAGTTGCGCCTAATACAGAGTTAGCGCACAAAGGTGAACTAGTTCTTATTAGATTTCTAGTCAATATTGTGATTGATTATAAACAAGAAATAATTTTGAATAATGTCGCCTCAGTGAACAGTGGTGCCGATAATATTCTTATATATAAAATTCTCGTGTCACAATGTTCGTTCTCGTACTCCTCCGAAACGGCTTGACCGATTCTAATGAAATTTTGTGAGCATATTGAGTAGGTCTGAGAATCGGCCAACATCTATTTTTCACACCCCTTAGTGATAAGGGTTGTCCACTCTTAACATTTTTTATTTATATGTTTATATGGCAAAACAAATAATTTATATGGCAAAATAACGTTTGCCGGGTCAGCTAGTAAAGATATAAAGCCCTAGGTTTAATTCAATCATTGGTAGAAGAAATAGTTTTTTTCTATCGTAACAGATAGCTCTCGCGATGCAAAGAGGCAATAATCGCTTTTAGATAACAAAGACGTTAATGGTGCGTTGCTATCTTAGTGGCGGTGTCTTAATGCCAGGAACACGATAGTGACATGCACTGACACTACTGCAGCAGGAATAGATAAGGTGGTGGTACCTGACTCGGGCGAAACAGTGCAGAACTCTACCATCTAGTAGATGGTAGTGACTTGTATAGCCAATCGTTCGCCTCTTGCGAACTGCCAGGCAGAATGGCAAACGGTATATCCTTCAATAGGGTCCCGGGCCAACATGGGGGAAAAACTTAGTTTCTTTTGAAAGACCTTTTTTTCTCAGGCCTTTCTTTCTCGGGCCTAGACATGTCTCATATTTTCCAATAGATTGGCTAATTATCGTATAGTCAACATAATTAAGGTAGTAACAAAAAATGAAAAATTTATCTCCACCATATTACATGATAATATGGGTTTTAGTAATTAATTTGGTATAAATTAGTAGGTCTAATTATTTCATGTTTTTTTGACAATTGTTAATTATATATATATATATATATATATATATATATATATATATATATGTATATATATATATATATATATATATATATATATATATCGTTAATTATATTATCCTATAATTAACGTCAATATAATATATATATATAATAACTATCTGTAACTTGGTAACTTGCTGACTCGCGCGGGTAGTTCAATATAATCTTTCATACAAACTTTCCTTGCGTATTTTTGCCCTTTATCAACTGCTCTGCAACTCTGCTAACCAAATTTCATCAAAATCGGTTCAGTGACTTAGTCGTGAAAGCCATGATAGACAGACAGTACGGTTCGTTTATTAAATCGATTAAAGATTGATTGTAGAATTTCATACCATTGAGTGCACTTTAGTAACTATTCAATAATCTGTGGACATCTGTGGTGTTTGTACCTCCAAGTACTCTTAGGGAAATATAGACGTAATGCTATATATTTATTTAAAACTTGGGGATGATATTTATCCCATACATATTATAAATGTGATAGTTTGTCTATTTGAATACTTAGATATTACGAGTAGTTGCTCAATCAAGTAAAACCGGCTGAACCGATTTCGATAAAATTTCGCACATAAATTCCACAGGAATAACATTTTTTTTATATCATAAGACAGCAAACAAGCAGATGGGTCTCCTGATGGAAAGAGTCAACCATCGCCTATAGACACCAAAGATGTTAATGGTGCGTTACTATCTTGTGGCGAGGTCTAATGCCACATGCATAAGCTTACCGGGTACCTTACCCTCCAAACCGGAACACGACAGCGACAAGCACTGACGCTATTGCGGCAGGAATAGGTAAGGTGGTGGTACCAGACCCGGGCGAGACAATGCAGAACTCTACCACCTAGTAGCCACGATGTTAGTAACTCGATAGCCAATCGGTCGCCTTTTACGACCTGCCTAGCAGAACGGCAGTTGGCCTATTCTTTAAAGGCGGGACCAACACGGCGAAAACATTTTTATGCATTTTATTATCAACTAGATGTTGATAGTAAAAAGTAGTTCCCATGGAATTTGTCATATTTTATATAAGGCAGCGGGTGCATTAAGTAACAATTACATTTTCTTAAAAATGCTTTTTCGTCTTTGATACCAAAACTAAAGCGGAACATTTATTAGCTAATGCGAGATAATGTGTAAAATTGCTCTTCGGAACTCTATTTAAGCTCAGAAACTCAAGAAGAAAGTACAATTATAACTTTCAGTGCACATAAAAGATAAAAGTTCGGCTAATAATGTCACGTTATAGCTGTATCTTTGCATTTACGGCCCTAATTATTGGCACCATTAATATATTTTTTGAGACAAAGTAGTTCCTTATCTAAAATGTCTTAATAAATCCTTATCTATATTATCCTTATATAATGTTTTTTTTATTTGGTAGCTCACTTTGTATCTAAAATCTTCTCTTTTTGTATCATAGGGTACCTAGCAAAGAAATAAGGGTATCTAAATGGAAATAGCCGACTATCGTCTATAGACAAAAAAGTTGTGTTGCTATTACACGGGATATATTATACCGTAATAACCAACAAGCTGTTGCAGCTGGGACAGCATTTTGGTTATTACGGCTGATCGTAATGATGGGCCTTTTGTAAAACACTGGCTTTCATTCCATGGGCCAGTGTGTGTGAATGTAAAGTTTTAAAATTATAAGTTATTTGACCGCCCCGTTAGTCGAGTGGTTAGCGACCCTGCCTATGCAATCAACGGGGCTAGGGTTCGATCCCCGACGGGGACAAGCATTTATGCGATGATCATAAATGTTTGTATATCCGGGTTTGGGTGTTTGTTAAATATATTTTAGTATTTATGTATGTATTTCTATGTATTAGTATCATTGACTAACAACCATAACACAAGCAAAAAATTTGCTTACTTTGGGGTTAGATCAGTAAGTGTAATTTGTCCCGTGAATATTTATTATTTATTTATTTATCGGGCACCACTTACCACTCTCATAAGTTTAATTTGTTTTTCGATTACCTTACTTTCCACACCAGAACACGAGAGATAAGAATTGATGCTAATGCGGTAGGAATTAGTAAGATGGTGTTATTAAACTCGACGTTGCAGAACTCTACCATTGTAGTTACGACGGTATTAATATAGTTAGACAATCATTTGCCTACTGTGGACTGCCTTTCATAATGACACGTATCTAGTCTATTTTTCGAAGTAAGCCGGGACCAACTAAAGAAAAACTTTAAGATTTTTATATCATATCTGTTGGAAAGCATTTTGCCGATGAAATATATTCAAAATTTCCGCTAAATAGCCATTTTTATTTATAAAATATTAGGATAATATAACAAAAGGTACTAAGCTAATTTATGCCTCGTGAAATGTAGTTTAGTATAAAGAAAACAAGATACTTTGTAGGCGAAAGTTTGACAAAGGATCTGCAAACGGTTTTATATTCCTTTTTGATATCATTCTTGCTGTTATTTTAAGAATTTGTGGATATTAATAGAAATTTTTACCGTGTTAGTCAGGCTGCCTTTGAAAAATAGACCATCTGTCATTCTTCTAGGCAGATCGTAAACGGCGAACTATGTATTGGCTATACGTGTTACTCGTTGTAACTACTAAGTGAAAAGGTTTTGTTATCTCATCGGGATTAAGCCTAGAAGTAAAAAAAAATGGAAAAAATAGCCTAAGTTGATCCTAATGCTTTAAAGTATCGCTTTGTGAAATTTTATCACAATCGCCCCAGCAGTTTGACCATAATAACGTCATATACAGACAGACAGTTACTTTCGCATTTACAGGAAGGTAAGTTCCTATAAAAGGAATTAAGTATGCTTGCAGTTTCTTGTAGAGGAATAGCTACAGTAATAGCCAAACTAGCTCTTATTTTCTAGTTAATAAGGGTGTTGTAAATAATACATCACTATTCCGTTTAAGCAAGCCGCACTATATTAATATCTTCATTTATATTTGGACGAAACGTAACTAGTTACACTTAAGAAGATATTATAATGGTAGATAAAACTATGTCAATAAGTAGATGCCATGTCTTGGTCTGTTTAATTTACTGCATAATACGATGTCGCAGATAGTTATGCCTATAGTATAGTGTTAATAGAGCAAATCGTCACGCGTTGTTATAATAAATATAATTGAATATTTTATGTATCTTCTGTAGTTCAGTCTTCGTCGTTTACATTTGTGGCCTTTAATTTATAATATCAAAAATATTTTTATTGATTATATAAATATTTAACGACCAGTTAGCTTATTCAACTTAGAATATATCTTGGGTTTAAATTCCGGGTTGGATATTCGGTGGTTTTATTAGAAAAATCTCAGGAGCAGCCCGAAGTCTGGTTGGATTGTATCTCGAAAAAGAACGGTAATGTTTGGCCCGAGTTATTTTAATAATAAGTAAATTCCTAAAAGCAAACAAATGCTACGATGAAGATTTATTTCATCAGCTGGCAAACTGATGAATCACGGTAAACTTGACTGCATATTGATCATTGGTTTCGAACAAAATTCGAAGTTTCATCCTCACCATCTCAATGTCTAGAAATCCATAACCGTGCGATTCTCGATGCACTTTTTCCTCGCACTACTCTTATATGGAACCAGCTATTGACAGATTTTTTTCAAAACGGATATGACTTAGTGACCTTCAAGAAAAGAGCTTACTCATTCTTAAAAGACCGGCAACGCAACTGCAAGACCACTGGTAGTGTAGTTGTCTATGGGCGGCGGTAATCAATTACCATCAGGTGAGCCTCCTGTCCGTTTGCCCCCTCTTCTATAAAAACAAAAATATTTACCTCCGAACCGGAACACAACAGCGACATGCATCAACGCTATTACACTAGGAATAAATAAGGCGGTGGTGGTAACAACCGGTTGAGATGATGCAGAAATCTATCATTAGTGACATGCATTAACCTTCTCTTGTCTTTTAAGAGATGCCTAGCAGTAATTTAATTGAATATATTTTTCAGCAGGATATCAACTCCGCTGTATGTTTTTTTACCTTAGAACTTGGTTAATTATGAACCAATTTAGAAAATTCTTTTTTCGTTTGGGAGAATATAGTCCCCGTATAGCCCCATTTTAATTTAATGAAGGAATGATGCAGGGTTTTGGAGATACAGGAGATGAAATGTCAGTTGCTCCAATTTACTGCGTTAAAATCTATTAAAGTTAATAAGTTTTTCTTCTATTTCTTTTACATTTAACCAATTGTATTGAAAAATGTGCTTTATATTCTAATACTTATGTTTTTATTTCAGGTAAGTTTTATCTTGATCAAGCCGATACAGTAGTGGACTATTGCAAGTATGTTATATAAATTAAACATGAGAAATATTACACCAATATTGGAGCTTAGTTCTTCTTCTAAAAATTTAGGTGCCACTGATCCTATAATCAAGTTAATATTCCATCTCCCTAGCCTTTTGTGTGTTGGTGGACCAACGGTCTACCATGGTTTCGTAAGTATGGAAGCTCTTAGATAGCAAAGGTATAATAGTTATATATAATAACATTATAAGATATTATTATATATAATTCAACTTCTTAAAAATAAACTTCTTAAAAATATCTCTACCAGTATAATAAACCTAAAAAGTTATTTATTTCTTGTGTATTATACAGACTCGATTTGAAGAAATATTCTTGTGTATTATAGCCATATTCACGAGAAAGGCTATAGGCTGCTTGTTCTTCGGTCACGTAAAAGCAATCTCTTGTAACAGCTAGTGTATAAATAAACCTGGTTATGGCTACGATGATCTGTTTAAACAACTTTACAATGGCTAGTAGTAAACATTATATTTATTATTTACTGTTTATCTGCACAAGTTCGCCTACGATCTATTGCTTCATTTGAAAAAAAAAAGAACGATTGAACGAAATGTATATCGATAGAATTGAAAAATAAAGTAGTTCGTATCGTTAAATATAATTATAACTTTTTTTGTATACCTATATATATATTTTCTAAATTAATAATCTGTACACTTGTATTATACATTTCTTTCATGCTTTCTCACTGTTTTTGGTTTGCTGGAAGAAATCTCTTACAAAGATAAGCTCGCCTTTTGTGGAGTTTTCAAGAAATAAAATGTAATTTTGCCTCTACGTGTACAATAAATTATTAAATAAATAAATAAGATAAGATGGTGATAATGTTGAGATAAAAACTTTCTCTGAAACACACTGAATATAATGATACATATTTCTTTCTGGTTTTTGCCTGATGTGCGTTCAAAAATACATCCATGTTTTAGGATATTGATAGATTCAAACGCATTATACAAGTATTGGCAAGGAATTTATATTGATTATAATCAATATCTGTTTCAAAATATAATTCAGGTAATACGTTGAGAAAATTCATATCTTAAAGAAAAATTAATTTATATAAATTAATTGATATAAATTTAGATCCTTTAGCGGATTTTCACACCTGATCTGAAAGTACGGAATAAACTCACCGAAAGTCCGGAAAGTAAAGAAAAATTCAGCAATATAAGGCCCACCCTGGAAAGTTGCTAATTAAAATGATTTCTTCTTTGTACACCTATTTCATTTAAAATAGCAAACGTTATAAGAACAACTTTGTTTTCTCCTGCAGAAGAAAATTTAATCGTAAAAACACGAAAAATTGAGACATAAAAATCTGGCAAAGCCAGATTCTTATACCTAATCTATTTTGCCACATAAAACAGAAAAGCAGTGTAAGAAATTAAATTAACTCACCAAAGAATACTAAAGAAGATTCTAGCAGTACAAAGCGATTGGTTGCAAATTAAATTGATTTCTTCGTTAAATAGCAAACATTTTTATTTTCTCCACCAGAAGAAAATTCAATTGTAAAAACACAAATTGTTCCTAATTATTATAAATTGAGTTAAATTTCGTCCGAGTTCTTACTTAATTGAGACAGGTAGGACGAATTCATTTGTGGAACATTCAAGCGTCACCGTTTGCATAATTTGCGGTTATTCTAATGGGGACGACGTGACGTCATCACTTGCAACTGCTGTCATTTACAAATTTCGGTAAATGGCTGTTGAAGTCAAATTGCCGCATGCCAAAAATATTACACAGGCAATTACTATTTTAATGTTTTGTAAATTGCTTAAGGTCATACTTGTAATTATTGTATTTCTTTTGTAAATTTAATATGTATGTAAGTGAAGCAATGTTTTCTTATGTCAAGGATCGATATTAAGAAACCTACTTGCTTGTCTACTAGCGTCAAAACAAAAAAAAAATACCTGTTGGGTTACAACGTGAACCTAAATTACGATTACTTAGTTTTGGGTTAGTAACATGGGTGCTTTTTTGTATCCTAAGGTAGCAAACAAGCAGATCGCTCTTCTGATGGAAAGAGACAACCATAAATTATAGACAACAAAAATGTTTGCATTGCTATATTTGAGGCGGGATCTTAATGCCTCATGCATAAGTTTACCGACTATGAAGGATTAGGCACCATTTATTCTCTCAGCTAATTGTACTCGCTCCCCCACCCAACCGTTTATTGTTATTATTGTACTTACTGTTTATTGTTGGCAAGAAATTATTTTGTGACTCTTTACGAACTTTAAAATTTTGTAAATTGTAATTTTTGGGCCTTCTGACTCAAAAGGGTGCCGACCTCTAAGACACAGGGTGGGAACAGACCCGTGCAATATAATACAGAACGCGTTCAACTAGTAGTCAAGTTGGCAGTTACCATCTGCCGCTCTGCCAGACAGTTCGTAAGAGGCGAGCAATTGGCTATTATTTATATTACCCCGCCACAAAAATAGCAACGCACCATTAACGTGTTTGGTATGTATGTGCGATGGTTTCTCTTTTCATCAGCAGAGCCATCGGCTTGTTAAAAAAAAAATATTTAAACAGCTACATCGCAATTTTAACTCGTATATCTAAGTTACAGGAATAACCCATTTATTACTTTTACCTACAGAACAGCGTGAAACAGTATATAAAAAGATGGTTACTTTATTTTTTGTAATTACTATAGTTTGAGTCAATTTGTAGTAGAGAGTCCATTAAATTTTAGCCAAAAAATATTTTAAAATATTGTCTATCCGTTTTTAAAGACAACAAAATATTTAATTAAATAACCGTTCGGAAATACGGAACTTACAAACTAGCTATTTGACCTTCTCATAAGACAATAGTACAAACGACGAATTTTGTTTATTTTATCATTTAAAATTCTTTCCTTGTTTTTTAAATTAAAAGTAGCTAAACAATTTTATCTTTTTTATGTGTTTGAAGAATAGGGCAACCTTCAGTTGTTTTTGCAAATATCAACATAATCTTTCAACATCTGACATTCCTATATGCTGTAGTGCTTAAAATTGATATATAGATTTAAAAATAAGATACTGACATTATTAAAATATCACAATATTCTGTTGGTCTAGCAACTCTCACCTTGACTATATATGCATAAGCTCCTCGATTCGTATCCTGTTACAAAAAAGTTTAGAATGAGTTTTTCAGTGTTATTAAAGGAAATCAGTCTTGAGCGTATATTGCACTTCTCATAAGCGAAGCGTTAAGGTAGTGCTCTACTCTCAACATGTTAAGGTCAAACATTCTTCTAGACTTAAACCTTATCCGTCTATTGTACTCATATTTTTATAAACACATAAACCATTTTATTTACATATTTAATACCTTTAAAAATATTGTCCAATATAACATATTTAAAAAAACTGATTTAAAAAAATTGTGAACCTCCGGATGTCAGTGTGTATGGATTACGTTCAATATACTTAACTCATCGTTACTATTTTTTCAGCTCCAACACTCTAATAGCTTCAAAATGATTCAAAATGTAACGGGATTGTTTCCTATTGAAAATTGCTATCTAATTCTGTCTTTTAATTATTTTTTAAATTAAACGAGCGTTGCAACCCACATGTTGCAATTTTGGATTTTCCAAACTCTTTTATATAGAGTCCTTCCAAAATAGGTGATCATATTTCAACACAGGCGTTCTGTAATCTAAAGCAAGCTATAAATGCTCAAACAATTTGTTAAATTTTACATGTTTGGCAAATTATTTGATAATCTACTGTCACGTTTGACGTGTTTGTCAAGCAAACTACTTGTTTGACTGTATGTTTGAAAGATTCGATTGACGGCGTGTTTGTCATATGAGTTTGAAGGTGTACAGTCATGTTCGTCAAACAAACTCGCCATTTTAGCGCGACCGCCGCGCGCTGAGACATGTTGTTATTTGTTACTCATCTGAGCATCGGAGCGTCACTGTATGGCGAAAACTGCTTTGAAAGTGAAGCCTTGTTTGACAAACTTGATACGTGTGCGCTGATATTTGATAAAAAGGTACAAACAAAACGTAAAGTTTGACAAATATGTTTAAACGTTTACATCCTGCTTAACCAATTATATTCAGCCGAAAAAGAAAGTGATTCAAATGACTAAAACTTTTTGATTTCTACGAATTTCATACTGCGTTTACAACTTACGACCCCTAGAATAGTTTTAGCCCCTTGAATTACTTTTTTTAGCTGGATATCTTTGGTTAGACGTACTAAACATTGTGTTAAAATATGATTACTTATTTTAGGACCTTCTATGTGTGCCTGACTTGCTGATAAGTCATAGTTTCAAACGGACTTGAATGTCGACACTAAAAAAATATATTTGGGTAAATGTCTATCTAAAGAGATTAATTGAATTTAATTGAATTGAATGTCGACACTAAAAAAATATATTTGGGTAAATGTCTATCTAAAGAGATTTGAACGTTTGGTAAGTTGTTGTTTTTATATTTATCAAAATTGATTGTAATTAAATTAGATTGCAATATTGTGTTTCTATATTTGTAAAATATTCGCCTAAAATATTTGAATGAAAGTAGACTTATAAAAATCTATTAATAACACGTATAACTTGTACTTACAAATGAATAGAAAAATTCTATCGGACTAATTACTCACTTACTTTATTGACCAATCAACATCCTAGACTTTAGCCTTGAACCTTGGAAGTTAAAAATTTCATAGAGGTCCCTTTTGTGATGTAAGAGGTGTGTCCGTTTTTATAAATGACTCCTACTGACTGAGTAAATAATACACTTGCACTTTTATTTAACTTTACGAATACACAAAGTTATTTTAAATGAATCTCCCAGTTTCACTTTTTTAAGCATATTCAGGACGTAATATTCTATACCAAATAAAAAGCGAAACTGGTCGATTAAATTAAAATTGTTTATTTGTATAGTATAATAAAAGTACACATATATTATTTACCTGTTATAACTTATACGTGTAAAAAAGATTTAATATTTGTATTAATCTGGTTTTTTCGGATTGAAATGGGATGGGAATTCATGGGAAGTGAAGATCATTGGTTTAGGTATTAATCTGAGTATAATGCACGTATAGAATGCCAAGTGTCAACTCACTTGACATTCTTTGTATGCGTCGAGAATATTCCAAGATGTTAAAACCAGTCGAAGTGTTTTTACTCATATTACCACATAGTGCAAGCTGAAACGAATATTTCATAAATTTAATTAATGTAGTCTTGTTGAAAATTAACACACCGTAAATTATAAAACATTGGGTAATCGCATAAAAAATAATTAACTTTAGCAAAAAATTACATACAAATATATCATGTAAAAATTTTACCAAAGGTTTGAATGAAGATATATAGGCCCTACATAATCGATGAGACAGTAAGTCGTAAGACTGCAGTTTTAAGCTCGCTGGTGTATCATGCAATATCGTAATTTTAATACCCTTCGAGCCTGGCTCGGACTCTTCAATGTTGAATTTTTTGGATTAATTGCAAGTTCAGAAACTGTTGCTATTTTCGATGAACTTTTAATATAAATTTTAGAGCATTAATTGTTTATGATTTTAACCGACTCAAAAAAGAAAGAGATTTTCAGTTCGTCGGAATTGTTTTTATTAATTTTCCTCGATTACTTTCAGATGCTTAGACCGATTTTGAAAATTCTTCTTTTGTTTGGGAGTATATATACTACTTTTCCTTTGGTTAAGTATAAATTTGGTGAATTCTAGGGATACAGGAAATTAGAAATTGGTTGTTTCAGTTTTACTGCGTTTAAATTCTTTTGCATGCAAATACAATATTTAGACACTGAGCAAGACATGTTGCCTTAATTTATATTTAGGCTTGATTGTTTTACTCGGCGGTTTATCAGAATGAATGAAGTACGAGTAAAATCCTAATTCTTAAAAACTGTGGTATACTGTATATATTGCCGCCCCGTTGGTCGAGTGGTCGGGACAAGCATTTGTGTGATGAGCATAAATGTTTGTATTTCCAGGTTTGGGTGTTTATTAAATAAAAATATATTCCGGTATTTATATTTATATTTATATGTATTAGTATCGTTGAATAAGACCCATAACACAAGCCTATAATTATATATATACTTTGGGGTTAGATCAGTGAGTGTAATTTGTCCTGTGAATATTTATTTATTATATATTAGTATATGACCATCAACCTATTAAAACAAACATAACATCTGTTCCTTTTTCCTTTGAAATAACTAAGAAAGAGCCTCTGTGGTCTAGCGGTCCAGCGTTGGCGTTGACCACATGAGGTCCCGGGTTCGATTCCCGAGTCGGGCACAAAAAAAAAAGTGTTTTTTCAGTTTTCTGAGAAACACAAAGTTGCCCGGGATTAGAAAGTGCCCGGTTGGCGATAGGCTTGCCACCTATCACATTTGTGAGACCAAGTATCTTCGGCTAATCGTGGGTGCCCTTGTTGTACCTCTGCCTACCCCTTCGGGGATATGGGCGTGAAGATACTTTTAAGAAAGAGGGAAGGGAAAAAACCACTTAGGCTGCTATAGCGGAATCTTTTTTCCCATGAATCTTTTGATTCAACCTTAAATTTAAGCTTTGGCTTAGCACAATATACTCCACCAATTGTATCCTGACCACTTCAAACTTCTACTGAGATTTTGCCCAATACGGCAATCGAATCTTAAACTTTATTATGTGAGCAATAAAAGCGAGTAATTAGAGCAACGAAGTAGTTATTTTACTTTTCTCATTCTATATACACATTTAAAAACATCTTGGGAAGGCGATCAAGTGTTATTTAACGCAAATTCTTCCGCGCCATGTTAGTGAGTCGACAACCGGTTGAGACTTGAGCCTGGCGTGCAAATTTTTGACCTGAACGAGTAGGTCATTTTATATGGCACATCCTTATGTGCCACCGTTTTGCATTGCGAAGATGCGTAGTTATTTATTACGCCTTATTGTGGCCTTGAACTCTGACTTTTTTCTATGACATTGGATTTTAAAATAAAAACGATGACATTTAAATGTGACATATAATGTTATTTAAATGAATAACAGTTATGGTAACATGAATTCATTAAATATTGGTATATTGATGAACTACTTAGATTACATTGCAAAGTCCTGCATTTGACTCCATACAGAAAAAAATATAACTAAGGTTTTTTTTTTCGATAAAATCTTACTTATATTTTTTCTGTAGCATTTGTGTAGCAGTGTATTTTATTATGGTAGCATTGTGGAGTGTATTGATGGAATTCTAATATTTTCCTGAGCATCTGAACTATCGGTCCCCGTTATTATAAGTAACAAATGAGAGTTATTTTAAGGCTGTAAAATGCCATAACTTTCAGGATTATGGCCGATGAGAATAATAATATTTGCTTAAAGTTGATTATTATTACCTGAGAATGAAAATGATCGTCTTAGCTCAGACATTTAGTAGTATAGATTGTTACTTTTAATTATAAGATAGTAAACAAGCATATGTGCTCCATTGCTTACTATAATAATGAGTTGCTGAACGTACCTCTGTCGGGAAACGTAGTATATAGTACGCTCTGTAATAATGTAAAATGGTAATACACTAAGCGATAAGCCAATAACTGGGACAGAATAGCTGATGACAATTTTTAAGAGATGCTTATATCTTAAAGTGGACTAATAAATACTAGTTATGATTATTAAATTTGATTATTTAAAGCAATAAAGCGACCAAGCGAAGTCTGAAGTTTTTATCAATAATCGTAGCAACGCACATAACTATAAAAAGCATTCAAACGTATAGCATAAGTATCGTTAAAAAGACATCAACGTCTTCATTTTAATTTAATTATTACACGTTTATTTGTGCATCACGACGTTTGTCAATGATACTTGGTTTTATTTATAATCATTGGAACGAATACATCCGAAAACGGTCGAAAGGAGTGAAAGTCCACGAAATAGAGGGGGGAGACAAGGCTGCGAACTGCGTCGACCTCAAGCAAGCCAAATAACTGGTTGAGTAATAGTATTAAATGTTGCGTTACTCAGCTTAATAGACGATGTAGCTGTTGTAACTTGAATGGATGTAATAAAACCAATTTCTGGTGGTTAAAACCATAATTTCTAAACAATAAATGTTGTGTATTGTTTCAGATTAACTAGCTTGCATTGGTCGTTCTAATTTTAAAATATTGTCTCCCGCATTAATGGGATATTTCACACTACAAATCATTTCATTAGATATTTCAGTAACGAAAAGATTTTCTTATTTTTTGATGGTCAACTTGAAGACAAAATTATATATAGGTGAAGATAAGAGATGATTATAATAAAAAAACCTTTAATATATCGTAGGCTACTTATTAAAAATAAAAATAAATAAATTTTACTGTGTAAAAAATGTGTAAAAAATATTAATTTGATTTTAACCCAAAAAAAGTAACACACATTTTTAATTTGAAAGGTGAAACTGAAAAGTTGTATTTTTGTTATACATGTTTTCAATTTTTTTTTCTTCAGTAGGTATTATGGGTTTAATAATAACCTATGACACAAGGCACAAGTGCACTGACATAGTGGATTCAAGAACATTAATTGCTCATTGAAATTATACAATTTAAGGACCAATTTTTCGTGAATTTTAGCTTTATAAAAAGCATGCGTGATACAAATTAGCATTTCAAAAGATATTAATAATGTGTTACAATAATATAACATCTATCAACATGCGTAGCTTTCGAGGCGAATTTTGTACCAATCTCCTTGGGAGCGGCCGAGATGACGTACTTACACGAATTCCTTATAGAAAATTTTCTTAAACATTAAACAAGCTTTCCCCTACAATACGAGCAAAACGAAAAAAACAAATGACAAGTTCAAAATTAAGGCGAGGGATTTCGACGCGCGTCAATTCTATGGAAAATGGGTAACGCGGCATGTTCTGAAGCCGCTGGGAAACGTGTTAATTTTCGGATAAATTAATATAGGACATTAGCTGAAAACTAAAATTTAGCACATTCTATTTTGTATTTACAACTAAATATCACCATATAAAAATCATGTGGAAGATTAGAAATATTATTAACAAATTATTTGTTTTAGAGATTTTTTTAGCCTGTTTTCGGAATTTTATATGATTGAGTAAAGTACATTCTATCATGTAATGAGTTAGCACATTCTTTATATAATATCTTCAGGTATGTCGTTTAATTTTTGTGAAATTTTTATTTAACAATCAATACAAAAAAACGTGATTAAACAAACCAGTTTTTTCCCGTTTGTCGCGATGCCTCGCCTTAATGATTATTCAAAATGAAGAAATACAATTTAGTAACTCACGTGTTGTTTAGAAAGTAAATATCTAAAAATATGTAATTTCAAAAACAACTTATTTTGGTTTTCGATTATTGAAGTGGGTGTAAGGTTTCACAAAATGTTAAAAATCGTATGAAGTTAACATCTGGCCTAAATAACTAATTGTGCTGTATAAAATAGTGACCACTTATTTTTTAATTTGTGGTAAACACCCAAATTATAATATTAATACATTGTGTTATATCTAGATGTTACAACTGTAGTGTAAATTACAAGTTGTAAAAATATTAAAGTAATTACAAAACTTTTTCAAATGTAGTCTGCCCTTGACTTTATTTTGTCAGAAATAAATAATTGCATACAAATTGTCCGTAGTTTCATATTGTAATTTTATTAATTGGCAAATTTAACTAACATTCCGAATAAAGTCAAATTAATAGGTGATTGCGTGATTCAATGTTAATTACTTTAAAGCGTTATCTTTGAGGTTAGAACTACTCTTACGCCATATGGAAGTGGTTAAGTTAACTAAGCTACTTTTTTATAAGACTAATTGGCATTGTGTGGGAAAATGTATAGTTTAGTTCAAAGCCACATAAATTCAAAAAGAGCAAGGTCACTAACCAATAAAAATACGGAATATTTTGCCCGTGTTGATCCGGGCGCCTTTTTGCCCGGGCATTTTTGAAGAATGCCTTAATGCTAGCATCGCGTTAAAATCGAGAGAAAGGTAATACGTAACACTAAAATCGTGACTACTATTTAGTAGAGTTTTGCAATATTGTAATATACATTTTTTTCGTATATTCTTTTTCTAAAAATCACATAAACCACTTAAGGCTGGCTTAATTTATTTAAATGACTTAAATTTTAATTATATTTAAATGACTTAAATTTTAATTATATTTAAATGACTTAAATAAAATAAACTAAATAGGTATGTATTTCAATTTAACTTAAATATTTTTTGTTCTGATTAACTGCTAATTTCGTTCGTAACTGCTAATTTAACATTAATACCAATCGCCTGTAGCCAAATTTCAACCATAGAAAAAAACAATAAAATCTCTTTTTATTTTGATAACAAACTTCAGCCGTAAAGAAAATAGTACCTATATATATGTGTATATTATACTATATGTCACATGAATGAAGTGTGTGTAATGTTTATTTTTATTAATTTAATGTATTTGTAATGCATTTTATTTTAAAATGTTAGGCTTTTGCAGTCCTCTACAATGTAAACTTTAATTGTGTTCCTACTCCAGCGTTAGCGCAATTGTCTTAAAAGGGGTCCAAAGTATTAATACGTAGGTCACACTATAAGTTTTGCGTAACTTAAAAAAACAACATGTTATAACCAAAATATTATGTTTATTGCTTTTCAAAATAATCTCCTTTATATTTTAAACATTTTTTCGTGCGATCGAACGAATTTTTAAAACAGGAGGACCACAGATCTGAAGGCATATTTTCTACGTGCTGATTGAACGCTATTACTGCCTCTTCGGAGTTGGTAAAAGTAAAACCTCTCATCAAATCTTTGATTTTGGGGCAAATACAGAAATCACAGGGTGCTAGGTCGGGGCTATGCGCAGGGTGAGTGACGAGATGTACTTTTACGGAAGCTAAAAATGACTTTGTTTTGTTGGCCGTGTGTGAAGAAGCGTTATCATGGTGTAGAAGAATGCGGCTTTTGGGTCGTCTTTCGCGAACTTTTTCTAACACTCTGGGTAAACAAATGGTAGAATACCACTCGGCATTAACACTCTTTTGATTTTCAAGTGGAATTGTACGATTGGAACCGGTAGCTGAGAAAAAAACGAACATTTTTTTACCCACGTTTCTCGCCTGTCTCACTTTTGTTGGCCTGTTCTCATTTTCAAACACCCATTGTTGTTTTGAACTCGAAAAAAACAAGATTGTTGTTTTTTTCGAGTTTAAAACAATAAATCTACGTTTCGTCTCCTGTGACAATGTCATAAACAGCATTAGAATGTCCGTGGTCGTACTTCAGTGGCATCTGTGAGCACCATTCCACGCGAGCCCGCTTCTGCTCCGGTGTCAGTTCATGAAGGATCCAACGACAACAAAGTTTCCAAACTTTCAATTCTTCGTGTAAAATTTTCTGAATTTGTCTCATACCAATCCCCAATAGTCTTCGAATTGTCTCATAGGTAATCCTTTTTCTTCAATTAACCGCTTAACAGTAGCCACATTATTTTCGTTGATGGCAGTTGAATGCCGGCCTTCAATAAATTCGTCATGTAAAGAAACTCGACTTCTCTCAAATTCAACAAACCATCGCCTCACGGTGCTCAAACAAGGTGTTTCTTTCCCAAAAGCATTTTGAAGATGAGCGGTAGAATCTTGCGAAGAAAGAGAACTTTTAAAATCATAAAAAATCACAGCTCTAAAATCTTTTCGACTTAATTCCATTTTCGTTGCGTACGTAGAAATATGATGTGTGATAAAAAAAAATTGACAAATCATTTCCCGCCAATTGTTTTTTTTATTACTAAGAAGGATGCAACGTTTTAAAAATATAACATTCGAAATTCAAATAGTTCCGATTAGCTAGAAGTGCAAAACTTTTAGTGTGCCGCATGTAGTAGCAGCATACTCACATGTCCGTAGTGCTCATAATTGGCTACAGCAGCCACATGCGAGCACATGACCGCGCGAAATAGCGAGACGCCCGCCAGCTGCTGAGCCCAACCAGTAGTCGCTGTAGTCAAAATCGGTTTGGAAATTATTATATTATACATTATAGCCAGGTGAATGTGGAATTAGGCCATTTCTTATCATTTCTTTTAATTTTCTTCAAAACTCTTTAACATTTTTTTAATGTCTTAGGTTACAAATTACAAAAATAAATTAAAAACAATTATTATTAGTTTATATACAAAACTAACTATATTCTTAGAGTTAAAACAATAGTAATAATACGTCTTGTTTGTATCGTCTAATTTCTAAGAGTATTATATAAGTAATTTTAATTTTTGTCGAAAGTTGCTACTGTTGCCAAAATTTTTACTAAGAATACATATATGTATATTCGTATAAGATAAAAATGTTTTGTTGACTTGAGGAGAGAGTTGAGAACTATTGATAATGTATATTATAAATGTATGATTCACATAATAGTATATGAAGTAACGTCTTTATAAACTGACTGCACTAGAAATAGGGTAATGTTTTTAGAAAAAGGGGATATTTCTAATTCACACTCTGTAGCCTAAAAGCATTGATGGGTTTAAGCTTGAGATGTATCATTAGATTCCTCCAAATTATAAGAGTACTAAGCACAAGTTTTTTGATTTCTTTACCAAACTGCGCTAAACATTATTCTTTTTAGTATATTATATGCAACAAAAAAAGGCTGCGGGTCGCAGTCGAGTTTTTGTTTTTACAAAAAATTATTTTCCATAAAATAATAACGAACTGGTGGAATGCAGCTTGTTCCATCACTATATATATGTTTAGTCACACATACGTCTCTCTATGCATATATTAACAAGTGAAGGATAAATCTTTGTACCCCTTTTTTATGACAATTACGCGACCAGTGGAGTATTAAATTTAGCACAGTTAAAGTATAAATTGCGTAGGACTGTAAAAATCTAATATTTTTCAATGACATGCATTAGAAAAACATTAAAATAATAATAAAAACATCACATACACTCCCATACCTTTGACACACACACGCACATACACATGCACACACACATACACACGCATATACTATTTTATTTATAGTTAAAGTCTGTTATCGAACTTAGAAAATATTTTATTGTTTTGTCTATGCTTAAACTGAGTCATAGTCTGTAATATATATTTGTGATTTGTCAGTAATATCATTACGGTTGAATTTTGACCAAAGGGTGATCGCTAGTATATACATGAGATCACAGTTGAGATAAATTTTAATTACCTTCTTTTAGTCCCTTTTAAAGTATAAATCATCTGTAATCCTGCCCAGCAAGTCGCAAAAGACAAATGATTAGCGAATCGTTCATTGTACTATTGGAAACAAAGGAATATCAAAACACTACAACGTAGTCTTTGGATTATAGCTGAGATTTTTACATACATGTATTTTTACTTACATTTAAGGTTTATTACAATGTAGGCAGAGAGAACTGAGTGTCACTTACCACAATCCAATTAGGCTTGTTTTTCAACCACCTTATTGTAACTCTCTATACAAATACGCCAGTTTCAGAGACTCTTGATGCCATCCTTAAACTAACTTAATCGTGGTACGTCAGCTTTGGTTACTTACAACCCATTTTATATGTTAATTTTCCTGCATGACTAAATCAACGAAGCATGCTCTTACTCATTGCTAAGATTGTTTTAGAAAGCAAAAATGAAATTTATATCCATTTCGATATTAAGTCTTGGAGCCATTTGCTCATTGCACGAATGAATAATTGTGAATTAAATTTCAATAATTATTAATGAATAGGTCAATCGGGCACTTTATAAATGTGGAGAAACAAGGTAAATCTGTTTGGATTATAATGTATCATGATACTCATTACAGTCTAATAAAGCCTAAAGGATTTATGGTGAAAATATGCGTATATGTTTGCATGTACAAATGTATGTTTCATGTCGTTTTAATGAAAGTGTTTTTGAGGTCATATCCTCTCTGGACAGTAATTAAATTTTATGGTAGACTTACAAAAGTAGCTTTCCTTTCAATTAATAAAGATTAAGTCCTATTATAGCATTTTAGAAGTCTATAAGCTACATTGATCAAATTCTGTAATAGTATACAAAAACCTTAATAGTACTAATCTAGTTTTATTATAAAATTGGCTTTTGTAGTAAATAAAAAATGTAGGTCAAATAATCGAGGTCGAATATTTCACTTAGACAATGAATTTCATTACATAGTAACCGTGTAATAGCAATTCTGAGTACAGATTAATCTTGTCCTCGAAAAGAGTATACTGACTTATAGTGTGAACATCACAAGTTTCATAACTTGAAAGATTTTCTCCTGTATTATTTCTTTTATCTTAGAGATTAACAAATTAGCAATCGACTCTCCAGGCGGAAATTAAGAACCATGGCTAAAAGGCTCCAAATGTGGTGATGTTATTTTTATTGTGTTAAAATTGTCACCCATACAACGAGGATATAATGCCACATGCGAAGTTTTTTTGTATTATTAGTTGGCAAGCTGATGTCTATCCGGATAGAAAGAGAAACCATCGCCTATAGACACCAAAGATGATAATGGTGCGTTGCTATTCATATGGATGGCAATGCCACGTGCATTAGTCTATAGACCTTATAGACTAATGCATGTGGCATATATAGACCTTCAAATCAAAATATAACAATAACAAGCATTGACGCTATTATGGTAGGAATAGGTAAAGCGGTGGTACCATACACCCGGTCAAAACGTGTCAGAACTTTACCACCAAATAGACACAATAGTAGTGACACGTATAGCCAGTCGGTAGCTTTTTACGACCTGCCTGGCAGAACGGAAGTTAGTATATTCTTAAAAGCCAACCCGGATACCCCGTGTTGGTCCCGGACTCCTTTGAAAAATGGACCAACTGCTGTTCTGCGCAGGGCGCGCAACAGGCAGGTCGTAAAAGGCGATCGATTGGCTGTACGAGTCACTACCATCGTGACTACTAGATGGTAGAGTTCTGCATTGTCTCGCCCGGGTCTGATACTACCGCCTTGCCTATTCCTGAAGCAATAGCGTCAGTGCTTGTCACTGGTTTGTTCCGGTTTGGAGGGTAAGGTAGCTAGTAAACTTATGCATGTAGCATTAGACCTCGCCACTAGATACCAACGCACCATTAACACCTTTGGTGTCTATAGGTGTCTAGACTCTTTCCATCAGGAGACTCATCTGCTTTATTCCTACCTTATGATATAAAAAAAAAAAACAGTAGCAGTCGTGGGACTGCCGATAGAAGTGAAAACGGAACTATTAAGTTGAGAGTAATTAAAACTATATGCAAAACATAGCTATAGATATACTATTATCATTAGCATGTCGGTGACGCGAACCGAGGATTTTACCCTCTACCAAAACGCTCAACGCGCCTAAAGAAGTTTTCACTTCAAAAAATCACGGCGTGGGATGTAGAGTAGACGTTTTGAATACCTCAACTTCCTTACTGTTAGGAATCTCATGAAAGGCGAGAGAATTTAATAATTGTCACTAACATTGTGACTACTAACTTAGTACCCAAGGTTCCAAACTGTCTAGCAATTAACTGCTTTACTTTTGCCTACTCTACAAAAGATACCAACATTAAAATACTAATTTCATATATTACGAAGACACAAACATAAAAATAATATACTCTACGTTAGTTTCGCATTTTATTTTTTATATATAACATGTTGGAACGGATATAATGTAAGTGTAAAAAACGGAAGCTGTATGATAGTTACAAGGAAACAAGTAATCGTAACTTTACCTTCGTTACCCTTGCTCGATATAACCTTTAACAAGTTTTCCAAACAAAAATGACGTAGAGGCCATAAAATTGTTTCTTATATTTCAATATAAAATAATATGTCGCAGGCGTTCTCGGTCGTCTCCGAAGTTATAAAAAATTTACTATCCATAAAGGGTTCTATATTATCATCTATTATGTGAATTTACCTACATATATTTTTAGTAGTAGTATCTTCACGCCCGTATCCCCGAAGAGTTAGCGACACCCACGATTAGCCGAAGATACTTGGTCCCACAAATGTGATAGATGGCAAGCCTATCGCGAACCGGGCACTTTCCAATCCCGGGCAACTTTGTGTTTATCAGAAAACTGAAAAGACATTTTTTTATGTGCCCGATTCGGGATTCGAATCCGGGACCTCATGTGGTCAATGCCAACGCTCGACCACTAGACTAGACCACAGAGGCGATAACATATATTTTTTTATATTATAAAGTAGTCAACAAGCAGATGGTGCGTTGCTATCTTTTGGCGAGGTCTAATGCCACATGTATAAGTTTACCGGTTATCTTACCCTCCAAACCAGGACACGACGGTGACTAGTACTGACGCTATTGCGGCAAGAATAGTTAAGGCGATTGACAGGCGATTGATTAAGGCGATAACACGGGTGAGACAATGCAGAACTCTACCACTTAGTAGCCACGATGTTAGTAACTCGCATATCCAATTGGTCTGCCTGGCAGAACGGCAGTTGGTCTGTGTTATAAAGGAGCCCGGACCAACACGGGGAATATCATCGTTGCTATCCGCATGGCGAGACGGTCATGCTACTTACATACACATACCAGCTAACGTACACTTCAACTGGATCACGATAGTGGCAATCACCGACCCTATTATGATACGTATAGAGAAAGTGGTAGTGCCAAACCCGGGAGGGACGATGCGAAATTTTATCACCTAATAGTCTCGATGATAGTGACACGTATAGCCAATCGTTTAACTTTTACAAACTGCCTAGTAAAATGACAGATGGCTTTACGGAATCTTTAAAGGGGATAGGGACCAACGTGGGGGAAAATTTTGTCGCCTTTAATTAGAAAAAGAAATTAAGATAGTTTAATTGAAACATTTCGAGAAGCCGTGAATAAGACTTCTGCAATACTATTAATCGAATCTGTCCGGTGGTCTACTGGTCCGGTGTCACTGTTGATCAAGGAAGTTACATTCTACCCGGAATGTTCACACGCGCTTCAAAAACGTTCCGAAGAGTACCACGAAATGGGTGGAGTGAGTCTCTTTCATGCGTTGTTAGCAAATTACTACTAAGTAATTCTACTAATTTGAGAAACAGTTTTTGCATTGCATAATTATTTAGTAATTACGTAGTAATTAAAATAAGCACATTTTAGAACTCACTATGTTAATTACAATACATTTTATGCTAATGTTTTTATCGACGTGTATGAATAAAAGGGATTTAACGATTACCAAATATATAAAAATCTACCATCAGATAATTTTATTTACACTGGCAATTGCAAGAAAAGGACATCATCTACTCTTGTCGTTGTCCTGCTCAGAACGTTTTTCCCCTCTGTTAAATAAGAAACAAATGTCAACTTTATTAGTAACGAAATAAAGTACATTTTTATTTTTCAAATATTGCTTCGTAAATATTCCAGTTATTGTATATAAGTTCCTTGCTGTTGACTTCATCAGCATTAATAACACTTCATAAAAATTAACCAGTTCCGAAGATTTACTCGATTATAGCACCCTGTCGAATTAAGTTTGGCATATCGATTTGGTTTTTCTTGGTATCTACATCATAAATACTTTTCACACAGGAAAAATGTTTCGGATAAGTGGAAAAATGCCAGGTTAGGACTGACAAAATAGCTACACAATAGTGACAATTCGATAGAATTCTGTGACGTCTCGTTTATAACAATATTAAAAATGATGTGGTGTCGCGGGACACCAGGTAGGAACGAACTTCCTTCGGCTAAACGGCACTACTCGCTTGTGTATGCGACTGTCGCGCCTGCGCACGTCTCATTTAACGCTTTTATTCCACGCATTTTTCTTACGGTTTTACTATCACATTTTTTTCAGTTCGGTCGCGCAGCAAAATCCCTATCCCCTCCAAGCCTGCCGTAAGGAACTTCGTTCCAATAAGTATTATATAGTGATTATATATATATATATATATATATATATATATATATATATATATATATATATATATATATATATATATATATATATATATATATACACATATATATATATATTTATATATTTATATTTATATCATAACATAGCCAACAAACAGATAGGTCTCCTGATGGAAAAAGTCAACCATCGCCTATAGACACCAAATATGTTAATGGTGCGTTGTTATCTTGTGGTAAGGTCTAATGCCACATGCATAAGTTTACCGGCTACCTTTCCCCAAAACCGGAACACGACAGTGACAAGCACTGATGCTAACATATAATCTGTATCAGTTATACTCGTAATATAAAAAACGAAACCGTTTGGCTAAATATATAAATATTTATCGTTAAACAGTATACATAAGTGTTTTTGTTGTCTATTGTATTTAAAAAAAAAGTATCTTCACGCCTATATCCCCGAAGAGGGAGACAGAAGTACAACAAGTGCACCAACGATTAGCCGAAGATACTTAGTCCCACAATGTGATAGGTGGCAGCCTATTGCCAACCGGGCTCTTTTTCCAATCCCGGGCAACATTGTTTTTGTCAGAAAATTAAAAATATACATTTTTTAATTGCCCGACCCAGGATCGAAGCCGGACCTCATGTGATCAACTCCGACACCGGACTACTAGACCACAGAGGCGACTTGTATTTATAAATATTTAATATATTTTTTAATCTATAAAAATATATACTTAAGTATAATATGTTATATTTTTAGATATTAACAATCTACAATCCTAACAGATTGACCACAATATTTACTGTTTATAAAATAAGGTGATTTAGTTAGATATTTTTTTGTTTTACTTTTAAAAAGGTTATGTTAAAAGTTTTATTCTTAAATGATAATTTCATTTCATTATTAAATTAAGAACTTCTCAATGAGGTGTCTAAAGTTTCGAATTAATATTTTCTTTTGTCCCTAAATTTTTCAATTAAATCTTAATCTTGTGTTTCATCGTCATTTTTCGCATTCATTTAAACAGATACTCGTATTTAATTTTGAAAGATAAATACACAAGATCAAATTGTTTAGCATAATGAGTTCATACCGTAAGCTCCAAATTCAATCTACGGGCTGAGGACAAATGTTATCAATTTTTTTTAAAGGAAACTTCGATCAGCAGCACGAAGTCTAGTCGTGATATGTAAACATATTTCTACCCAGGATGTGCTCGCAAAAACCGGTCATGTTTATCACAAAAAATAAAGCGACAGTTTTCTGGTTGATTGACCTTTCGATCAAAGCTCGGTAAATTGCGCCAATGCGGATTATTACTAATGTCACCAACAAACCGGTGCTAGTCGTCCCGCAAGAGATCAGACGTGATGCTGTTTACGAGTATCTATACCACGGATTTAATGGATATGCTTTTCAAGATAATTTCTTAGTTCATCAGTGTAGCTATTTTTGCTCCTGTTGGTCCTGGACTACTTTGAAGAATAGAGCCAACTGTTTTTCTTCCAAGCAGGTCATAGAAAGAGACCACTTGGCTATACGAGTCACTATCATAGTGGTTACTAGGTGGTAGAGTTCTGCATTGTCTCGCTCGGGTCGGGTACCACCGTCTAACCTATTCCTGCCGCAAGAGCGTCAATGCTTTTCATTGTCGTGTTCCAGTTTGGAGGGTAAGGTAGCCGGTTAACTTATGCACGTGGCATTAGACCTCACCACAAGATAGCAACGCACCATTAACATCTTTGGTCTCTATAAGTGATGGTTGACCCTTTCCATCAGAAGATCCATCTGCTAGTTTGCTATCTTATATATCTACAAATGTATGACATTTTTGACATTGATAGGGGCTTTTGCTCATATGCGACGCGTTTCCTTCCCAATGGCGTCTATTAGTATTCATGTAGTCTATGGTCTGTACTAAGTAAAAGGAAAACATTTGTATTTTTGTAATTTCATGCTAGTAACGAACAAACTCAAAAATTACTAAAGCGATCTTAATATTTCTTTTACCGCTAGAAAGCTTCACTATACAGAAGGACACTGGCTTCAATTTGCGCGGCTGAGCAAAAGGAAGGAATGATTTTTAGGAACAGAGTCACGAGTAACAGCTAGTTTTATTACAAACTTTTATCCGCGACTTTTTCGCGTGGAATTAGGAATTAAGGTGTTTTTGGCATTCGGGTAGTAAGATATTAAAACAGTGGAAATAAGAAATTATTTGCGTTACAATTATAGCTTATATTTTAGTTTTTAATACGTTGACGAAAACTGTATTTAATTTCATGCAGTATTTTTGAGTGACACACGTACCAACGTACAGACAAACAAAAATTCTAAAAAAAATTGTCGTGGCTTCTGTTGTTCTAATAAAAACTCCAATATTATATAGTTTTTTAGCATCTTGTAGACAATATGCAATAGATAAAAGTTTATTTGACACCAGCTGACATAGTAAAAGTTTTGTTAACTATATTACCCTAAGACATCGGCCTGTTACACTTTTATCATATGTAGAGATAGGCAATTTGAAGATGTTTTAGAATTAAAATAAATACATGTATTGACATTAATATGAACAGCGGAACCAAACAACCTTGGCATCTTCATACTAACCACAATTCAATGATACACTTGAAACAATCTCACGACTACATTACCATAAAAATATTCTCATTAATCCAACTTTTGACAGTAGCAATCTACAACACATTTGTATTGTGTATTTTATGTTCTTTATTTTTCCTATTTTTGTATGACAGACCGATAGTTCTGCAAATATTAATCTATCGTAAGAAATAAAAGTATCTACAAGCTTGTATCCCAAGAGGTAGGCAGAGGTACAATAAATGAACACACGATTAGCCGGACCGACGGCTTTACGTGTTCATTCGAGACACGGGAGAGGTAAGACACCACTTCTGGTAGACTCCAAGTTGCTATGAAATTTTGGATTTTAAATAAAAACCTATAAAAATGAGCCGAATAGGCTAACCTTAGACCACGCTGCAATCACATAAAGTAAAATAATAATAAATTTAAAAATATTTATATGAAGTAAAATAAAGTCTAAAATTATTAAATTTCACTTATTCTCTCAAGGAATTACGCATTACGTAAGGCGTTGACCTTAAAACTGCTTTGTCTGTCTACTACGCATATGTTAACGTACCTATAGCTATGACATAAACACAGAATTTTATTGTGGGGAAGTAGTGTGAATGTATACGTATAAAACATACCTATATTCATTTTCCAAAAGAAAGAATCCATATATAAAAGTGCTATATGTCTAAATTAAATTAAATTAAAAATTGTATAGTTAGGTAGGTACGTATATTCAAAACGTTAAAATATTATGGTGTAGACAATATTTTATCACTTTTGTATAAGAATATTCTGTTTTTTTTTTTAATTTATTTTTTAATTTAGTAACGTACAGTAATTATTATTCAATCTTGGACTGTTTTATTTTATATTATCAATTACTAGTTTTGGTAATGTATTATATCCTAATTGAATACTGATTTTTTTAAATTTAGGAATGTCGTTATTGCCTTTAATTGAGGCAGCATTTAACTTGCGTTATTACACTAGTTATTATAATATGTTGATGTTTATAATGCACGATTTGTTGGCAATACTTTAAGTAAGTGAATAAATACAGTACATATAGTACTTATACATATAGTAGTTCTCCGACGAGTACAATATGGGGATCTTCAAGAGAAGAGTGAACTATTATCTTCTAGGGAAACGCGTTTCATCTTAGGCCACAGTTTAGCTTATCATCGAGCGAGATCGTGGTCTTCCCTTCCCTAAAGCGCTTCCTATCGACTATTGAAAAAAAACTCGTGTCAGTTGGAAGAAATCTCTTTTAGTGGCGATAAGCTCGCCCATTTCACTTTTGTTTGAAATAAGTTCTTAAAAATACAAACAAAAGTAAGTATGTCTAAAATAAAATATTAAGAAAATAAAAATACTATTAATTATTTAATAAATCTACTTCAGCATGCGTCTTAATTAGCGCTCTTTCTATCGCATCGACTGTGACGTAGCAATACGTTATAATAATGAGTTCTGACTCACATCTATACACATAATAAAATTGTGGGAAAGTCAAAACTGTACATTGAATATTTTTTAAAAAGAATACTTGGGGCGTGATCTACAATCGATATCGAAGCCAAAAATATAGTTTTTAGAATTTTTGTCTGTTTGTCTGTTTGTCTGTATGTATGTCCGGGGTAAAAAGTACTGCATGGATTTATTTCAAATATTCCATGAATATTACTAACAGGTAGGGTCAACATATAGGCTACATGTTATCACGCTATCACCTACGGGGGAGGTGCTGTGCGGAGTAAACGAAGTCCGCGCGGACGAAGTCGCAGGCAACAGCTAGTATACAATAACACTTGTTGATTAATAAAACCGATAGGACTCTAATAAAAAGTTTTAACATTAAAAATAATTTCACTACCTATATCGATAAGAGCGCTCCCTTTTTAGTGGTGAGTCGATAAATGGTCGATACTTTTAATTGTTTACCTTTTATGAAACGCCTGGTATAATGGCATAACCTTCAAAATCTTAAAATACTTAATAAATTTGTGTGTGTGTGTGTGTGCGTGTGTCAGTCAGGTGTTAACAGGTTTGCATACTTAGTGACTAAAGCCAATTATATAACCACAATTAGTTCCAAAGTAATGACCAAACTTGCGCGAACTGGACTTTATAAATAAAAAAAAACTTGATAGGTTTCAAAAAAATATGTTACGCTCTAATAACTTCGTGCTCAGTGAACTGGAGAGATTCGTTGTTTTATTTGCATTCAACATGATAAACATACAAATATCTCAGTAAAATATGTATCTAATTATCGTAGTTTTTTTATTCTACTTAATAAGGGGGGGGAAGGGGATAGATAATTTCAAATCTTACCACGAGTTAGCGACTTGTAATTAATTAATAAGGAAGCATCCATTAATTATGTTTAGAGAGGGGGGACGACGACATAGATCGGGACAAATCTGAGTGAATCTTACCACAACATGGCGACTCGTTAATTAAGGAGCATCTATCAATTTTGTTTAGAGGGTGGAAGTGGGGAATAGATCGAGTCAAATCTGATTAAATCTTACCACGAGCTAGCGACTCGTTAATTAAGGAACATCGATCAACAACGTTTAGAGGGGGGAGGGGGCATAGATCCTGTTAAATCTTACCACGAGATAGGGACTCGATTATAAGAGGGCATCCATCAATTACGTTTAGAGGGCGGGATAGATTGATTCGAATCTGACTAAATCTTACCACGAGATAGAGATTCGGCTTACAAGCAAATTATGTTTTTGATTTTCAGATTAAGTTATATTAACTAAGAATCTCAACTCAGATTAGAGGAGAAGAGAGTTGAGCCAAATCTCATGATATATAACCAACGGGTGAGTGTGGGTCGGGAAAATGTCAAAATCACCTCCATTAATTTATGATCACACCTCGATGTGTGTGCTCACGCCCTTAATTATTATATATTCTCCTTTTCTTCTCGCATGCATTGTTTTTAATTGTGTCTGTTCATTTCTAACTAATCAAAAAGTTTTGTGTAGGTATTAAGAACTGGTGGAGATTGTCAAAAAATATAGTGTGTAAAAAAACCCTGTCCGATCGTAAAGGGAAATATTTGATAGCTTAATATAGTCATAACTGCATATTATTCATACTATGAATATTGATAGATACATTTTCAAAATACTTGTTTAAAGGGGAAGTTCCTCAAGTTTAGTATTAAAATGAGGCACTTTAAATACATATTTTTTTATTCTAATATATTGGACAAACCGGAAGGTCATTTTCGACTCGAATAAAGGAACATCTTCGATGTTAGTGATCAGGAATTGTGATTATTCAACTTCTTATCTCAGAAAGGCATACTTTTGATTTAACAATAAACGTTAGGTTTTTTACTGTTGCAGCAAAGGTAGAAGACTCATCGCCCTAGAAATGTTTGATATAAACCGACACAAAAGTAAATAGAAACTTTTGAATGACCAAACAGAGTTTTAGACCTCCCTTTTCAAAAAAGAGAGCCCTTAAGTTCTTTTTAATAAAATGTCTTACAAAGTTAATTAATAGTTAGCATTAGATAATGAGTAGGAATAATCATTAATGACATTCAAAGATGTAATTGGATAACCACAATCGTGTTTTATATTTTTAAGCTTTATATGCTATGAAGCTATTTATAAGCTATGAAGTGCCAACTGGTAGCGCGATCGCCTGATCGGATGATGCAATGCCCTCCCCTCGTGCCGCTGTCCCCGCGTACCCATTGATATCTTAAATTTTCTACATTTCCGCTTGCTATTTAGGAAATGTAAAAATTTGTATGTATAGATAGATTTATTTCACACATTTCCGGGCGATTTTAGGAATTACATACATCTCCTAGGAATTGTATACAATAACGGATTACATACATTTCCGTTAATATATATAATGTTATTTATAGAATTTGTTTGTCAAACATTTAACACGAAACTTTTCATATTTTAATCTACATTTATTAAAAAATTAAAAGAATATTTATTGCAAATTTTGAATTCATAATTAACACGAAGCTTAATCTTTATTAATCGACCTTAATTAATTTATGAAATAAATTATTTATTATTATTTAATCTACGTAAATTATTAAGTTGGAGAAATAATTAATGCCTTTTGTATTTATAATAAAAACGAAACATTTTATATTTTAATCTTTATTAATAATAACAAAAAAAAATATTGTGAATTTTGTATTTATAATAAACATGAACCTTGTTTATATTTTAATCTACCTTTATTAATAAATTGAGGGAATTCATACTAATAGTTAATTTTCTATTTATAATACGTATTGAGATCGTAAAAAAACGCCATTTAATTTTGGTGTTATTACTTCATTTCCATTTCTTTCCATATTTTAAATGTATTGTATTTTTAGCGTTTCAATTAAACAAGCGCTCGACAATATGAAACTGAAATTCACTCGTGAAAATTTTGACGAAATAGTAATTTTAATAAATCCCAACAATACTTCCAATCTGTTACATTCGAAACATTTCTTGTTACTTTATTTTTAAATTGCTTTTAAATTTCCTTTTGTTTAAAAATTAATTTGGTTTATCACGCTGTAGATTATCTGAGTAAAATTTTATAGATATATATACATATAAATAAAACTGAAGCATCTGTCTGTGATTTCAAAATTACCAGCTTTCTTTAAGTGCAATGTGCTATTTTTACGGCAACTGTATGTACGGAGTAATAATCTCTGGATCGGCTGAACTGATTTTTTTAATGTTAATTGGATAGGCAAACTGGCAGACGTGCCAGCTGATAGTAAGTCAACGTCTCCAATGAACATAAAATAGTTTACCTGGAATTAGCCCAGGTAACTCAATGTGTTGCCTATCCTGAGACATTAGATGTTAAGTCTCGGTGCCAGTAATTACACTGCCTATCTTGCCCTGCTCTCCGAAACAAAGCAAAGCTATCTCACGGAGTAAACAAGCAAGATGGTGGTACCCATGCAGCCGGGAGCGCGCCACAGCGCATCCCTCACACCGGTATTTTGATGAACTTTCTCTGAAAGATAGAGGAATTTATAAGGCAGGACATAAACTATTTTTTAGTCGAGTAAGCAAAAGGAAGTAATAATTGTGAAACGTGCGAACGAAGTCGCGAGTAATAGGTAGTTAATAAATATAATTTAAATACGGAAACACTTCAAGAACCGACTTCGCCGCCGTGTTCGTGCCGGCCTCCTTCGAAGAATAGGCCAACTGCCGTTCTGCCAGGCAGCGCGTAAAAGGCGACCAGGTCTGGTACCACCGCCTTACTTATTCCTGCCGCAATAGCGTCAGTGCTTGTCGCTGTCGAGTTCCGGTTTGGAGAATAAGGTAGCCGGTAAACTTATGCATGTGGCATTAGACCTCGCGACAAGATAGCAACGCACCATTAACATCTTTGGTATCTATAGACGATTGTTGACTCTTTCCATCAGGAGAGCTTGTTTGCTATCTTATGATATAAAAAAAAACTTCCAACTACCAGTATTACTCCAAAGTCAAAAGTAAAAATAAATTAACTAATCTATATAAATGTCGTGTAAAGTAAACGCTATTTCCGATTAAAATTATGAAATGTCGTAATACGTTTTCCGTATAAAATTACTGTAACATACTTAATATTTATTAAGCATATAAGCAGTACTAAATTCACATTATTAAGTGGCAATTTTACTTAATTATTAATTAAAATTTACATAAAAGTTAAATATTACAATAAATAAACAGTAAATAATAAATTAGTTATTGAAAATATTGATTGAAGGAGTTGCGATTAGCTGTATGCGATTGGGTGTACGTGGTTATTTAATCTGTTTATTATCATTTTATTAATGTTACTACATTGTCTTGTTTAGCTAAGTGAGCTCTCTAAATTAATTTGTTTGTTGTTGTGATAAAAGGTTCTTTTGTTTTATAATTAATAATATATTATTTAGCTTTAGTCCTTTTTCACATATGAGAACAATATCAAGTGAATGATTTGTTGATAAAGAATATCCAGTTTCCAGGAGGTGTTTCACAAAATAAGATTTATTGGGATGTTTATTTTTGCTGGCGGATATATGTTTCTTATAAACTTTTAGTCACGTTATAAGGAATACAATATATGATCTAGAGATAAATATGCCACTAAGCCAAACAAGCAATATGAGTTTAAGTATGTTCCCCGTGTTGGTTCCGGGCTCCTTTGAAAAATAGACCATCTGCCGTTCTGCCAGGCAAGTCGTAAAAGGCGACCGATTGGCTATGCAAGTCACTACCATCGTGACTACTAGGTGGTAGAGTTCTGCATTGTCTCGCCCGGGCCTGGTACCACCGCCTTACCTATTCCTGCCGCAATAGCGTCAGTGCTTGTCGCTATCGTGTTCCGGTTTGGAGGGTAAGGTAGCCGGTAAACTTATGCATGTGCCATTAGACCTCGCTACAAGATCCACCACCACCATTACATCTTTGGTGTCTATAGACGATGGTTGTCTCTTACCATCAGGAGACCCATCTGCTTGTTTGCTATTTTATGATATGAAAAAAATATTGAAAGTGTTTTAAATTAAATTAATCTCACAAATCACTTTAAAATATTATTTCATAGCTGCAGGCCGCAGCCCGCTGCATTATAAAGGTTTTTGGTAAATAACACATTTTTCTGGAATAAATAGTATCCTATGTGCTATTTCAGATCATCATCTATATGTGTGCCAAATTTCATCTTAATTGATCCAGCCGTTGTTGCGTGATTGAGTAACAAACATCCATCCATCCAAACATCCAAACTTTCGTATTAATAATATTAAAATAGATTTATAAGTAGTAGTAATATGTAGTTATTAGTCATCATAATAAGTGTCAATAAGACATTCGTCCTATACATTCAATTGACCGCCCCGTTGGTCGAGTGGTTAGCAACCCTGACTATGCGATCGACAGGGCTCGGGTTCGATCCCTGACGGGGACAAGCATTTGTGTGATGAGTATCAATGTTTGTATTTCCAGGGTTGGGTGTTTATTAAATATATTCTTGTATTTATATATGTATTTCTATGTATTAGTATCGTTGACTAACACCCATAACATAAGCAAATAATTGACTTACTTTGGGGTTAGGTCAGTAAGTGTAGTTTGTCCCTTGAATATTTATTCAATGCTGACAACAATTAAAAAGCAAAATAAATGTTGCCCAAGCAACAACTGCTTTTTTGACGTGTCATTAATACATTCCAAGCTAAAACAATATACAAATTGCTTTTAAAAATATAAATAAAACACATATATTAAATAGTAATATTAAATATTAGTAATGCCTAAATTAAATAGTGAAAAATCTTAGTTATAACGAATTACCGACTGCGCGAACAAAATTTTGTAGCAATTGATTTTGGATGTATATAGAGTACCGTTACTTTAAACCTATCCATACTAATATAAATGGGAAAGTGTGTTTGTTTTTTGTTCGTCTTTTATGGCAAAACGGAGCAAAGAATTGACGTGATTTTTTAAGTGAAGATAGTCGAAGGGACGGAAAGTAACATAGGCTACTTTTTGACTCTACGCGAGCGAAAGCGCGGGCAAAAGCTAGTCAGTTATCATTCCTTAAATTGCGTCATATTACTAAATGGCTTATAATATCAACAAGTTACCTACCCTACTAGTTACATAAATATTAAATAAGTTTGTTAAATTGCCTTAATTCATACACCTAAAAAAGAATCCGCCGACTATGAACTTACCTAAAATTGTAAGTTACATGAAATAAGTGTCATTACACTCTTCTCGGATACTTCTTACCATAAGCAACATGTATACGTTTTACAATTCATTATGATGCCGCTAGCGGGACTATATTCACTTGTCATTCCTTTTTCAAGTTCACATGTGTCTTAACACTAAATAAGTTGTTAATAGATTTAAACATCTCTAAGACTAATATATCGAATGTATAAATTATCATATTAAACCATAAAGATTGCTTTATTAAAAACTGATATCAAGGTTGGCTAGCACTAAAGTTATTTGAAGGTCTACTTGACACATTAAAAATAAAGAATAGAACACGATTCTTCAATAATAGAAGCATGGATATTAAAAGACATAAATATTTAGTGCTAATCGACCTTCTCATTGCAACATAAACCTTCGATAGAGTGCGTGTTATGTTGATAGTCGTAAACTAAAAAAATATTTCCATAAAAAGAGCTTCTTGTTTTTCGGAATATTTTTTCCTGCTACAATAACGCCAGTTCTGATCGTGTTCTGTTTTGAGGATAAGGTAACCCGTAAAGTTTTGTACGCAGGGTTGGATATAGGTACGTTGAAAAAGATAGTACAAAAAAATGAAAAGGATAGTATTTATAAAACAATTATAGTACACTTTCATTATTTTTAATTTAACTTATTATGTAGTCATTAAAATCTAAACCAGGTATGGCAAAGTTTACTCCTCTTCTAAGTTTATCAGTTTTTGAATATTACTATTAGCTAGATCTTCATCCTTGGCGTTAAATCTCATCAACATATCCTCAGTAGGAATAAAATTAGTACAATTCCCACTTTTGCTACCGCTTTTGATAGTGTCACAATTACAATATTATGGCGTCTATGGATTGTGTTGCCAGTTTGTTTCGTAGTTTAGTAGTATTCTCTGTCGACGTTTTTAGTCGTTTTAGTCTTGGTAAGATTCACTTAACTGAATATTCGCTCGCAGTCAGCATTTGCATGTGGAAGTACTAAACAATCTAGGAGAAAACATCGCAAGATCAGAATTCGGTCGGATATACGCACGGTCGAAATATTCATATGACGTAAAACTAAGCATTCTGGAAAAAACTTTAAATTGTAGCATTTTAGCGTACTATCCTTACATGTGGATAGTATATAGTACAAGGGGCGAAATTATAGTATAAATATTATAATTATAGTACAAAATCCAACCCTGTGTACACATTGCCATCCTACCATTTGGATAGCAACACGCAATTAACATCATAGATGGTCGTCTCTTTCCATCAGGAGAGCCATTTTGTTTGTTTGCTATCTTACGATATAAAAAGCTTATTTGCTAAGAAGAGTATACTTTCAAGGTGAATTTATACTATACATGTATATTTTGGATCTGAAGACGACATTTTTCAGAAAGTAAAAAAGACTTATACGAAATTGATTTACATTTTATGTCGTATTCTAGTTAAGGGTATACCTAAGTTCTATACTTTTCATCATCAGAACTTAATGAAACTCCATGTTAATGTAATATTTTATCACTTATACACTTGTAAATTTCATAATAAAGCTATTATTATTTATTTCTAACCGGTTTCGCTTACACAAGCATCATCAGGGCAATTTATAATTACAAGTGTATAAGTGATAAAATATTACGCATACCTATGTTACCTAATTTTATGTATGTAGAATTATACTCTTCCCTCATATATAGTAACGCATTAATGTATGAGAAGTGTTCTGATGAACTTTTCGATTTAATACGTTCCACCAACGCACTACACGCCAAAGTGAGGGATTCCGTCCACACCATCTTGACAATTGATCATCTACGACTGTTCGATTGGCAACTATCCCTTTGCCCTTAATTGTATATCTGTAAGTATGTGCTTGAGCGTACCGAGGGGAGGGGCAGGGAGGGGCAGCTGCCCTCCCCGGAATTTATTTACCTCTACTAACTATACACTGTTGTAGATATTAAGATAAAAATAGTCTTAAAATATTACGGTTGCCCTTCCCCCCTCCCCCTGGCCAAGAACGTAGGAACGCCCATGAGTATGTGGTATCTATAGGCGATAGTTTTCACTATCTATCATGAAAACCACTTAATTTTACGCTATTCTAAAATACAATAACCGATCGGACTTTAAAACGTTATATTGATTTATTATGTACATTCAAATGAGCATACATTATAATGCTAAAATATACGGAATATTAAAGTTTGAATTAAGTTGTTTAATTATACATTCTAATTTGGCTTGTCTTATACACCTGCACTTCTCAAGGTTACAAGTTCATTAAAATATAATCTCGAAAGACTCAAGACGCTACCGACTCTATGCTCTTTAACTCTAATTTAAATTTAAATTAATTGCTAACAGTTAAGTAGCTGAGTTATACGGTAAGATTCCCTTTTAAGAATCTATTATTTGCCATTTTGCCAGGTAGTACGTAAAAGCCGAATGATTGGGCGAACGTGTGACTACAATCGTGAATGCTAAGTGGTAGAGTTTCGTCACGTCTTTTTAGCATTCAATACCATAAGAAAGGCAGTGGCCTTTCTTATTCATCTCATAATAGCGTCAATACGTACGTAAACGTTATTGGACGAAATTAAGAAAAAATATGTCAGTGGGGATTACTACACAAATTGGATAGTTTCCATCGTCAGCACTTGGTGAAACTGCATTTTAAATTATGTATTACAAATAAACTCACTTGTACTTCCAGTTCACGTATATTTTTAATTTTTTACTATTCACATCCAATAGGTTTCGCTTATTAAAGCATCATCAGGGATGTTTTACACATATTTTATAATATCTTTAACATATTTTTTACAAATTAAGTTATATTATTAGCTACTCTTTATAGGTGGGTATTATACAAATAGTTCAATTTGACACAAACGTCTGGCTGTCTGGGTTACCAACATGATATTTTTTCCCCTAAAAAGCGGAGACTATATATTATTAGCTATTTTATTATATATATATATATATATATATATATATATATATATATATATATATATATATATATATATATATATATATATATATGCATAATAAGCATATAAAAATTCCGATCAAATATTGGGCTTAATATCACCACTATAAACAAACAAACAGACGAACGGCTAATTATTCTAGTTGAATCGAAAAACTACGTTCGCTTGTTCAAAAATACAATGAATTAAAAAAACTGAGTGTTCGAAGCGAAAACGATTAAACAATCAAAGTTCTTAACGTTTTTATCAATATTTCAACACGAGTTATTATTCATTGTATTAGTTTGTGTAATGCATTGTGGCATTTCAAACTAATCGTTTTCTTTTAATTGACTAAATAGAATCGTTATAAATCACAGCACACATAACACATATCTAGTTTTAAAGAAGATTAAATCCGCTTCTTCCAGAAACGTGATGTGCATATATTGGCGTCAACTACTATAAAATATGTCGGTATTATAAAACATAATTCAGATATCAGACAAAACGTTTTGTTAATTTTTTAATGATAAAAATTACATGTTTGGATGTTTGTTACTGAAACACACAAAAATTCCTGAACAGATTTGAATGATATTTAACAAATATAATCAAGCTTGTTATACAATTTAAAACTCAAGAATAGCTAGACCGATTTATATGATATTTGATTTGTTTTTTCTCCGCCCCCAAAATTAAATTCTTTGTACATAAAATTGAAAAAGTTGAAAATTTAATATTTAAAAATATTATAATTATTTACAGAAAAACAAAAATAAATAAAGATTAACTCGTTCCTAAAATACTTTCTTTTTATCTAGCTATATAAATCGCAAGCAGTTAAGGCGAGACATCGCGACAAACGGGAAAAAACTGGTTTGTTTAATCACGTTTTTTTTGCATTGATTGTTAAATAACAATTTTACAAAAATTACACGATATACCGGAATATATTATCTAAGGAATGTGTTAACTTGTTACATGATAGATTGTACTTTACTCGATCATATAAAATCCCGAAAACAGGATAAAAAATCTCTAAAACAAATAATTTGTTAATCATATTTCAAATCTTCCACATGATTTTTATATTGTGATATTTAGATGTAAATACAAAAAAGAATATGATTAATTTTGATTTTCAGGTGATATCCTATATTTATATATCCGAAAATTAACACGTTTCTCAGCGGTTTCAGAACGTACCGCGCCACCCATTTCCTATAGAATTGACGCGCGTCGAAATACCTCGCCTTAAAAGTAAGTTGATCGTATATGTAAGTACGAGTATATTATATATGCATTCATTTAATTTTGATTAGTATGAAAATTCGAGACCACTAACGTTCTTATTAATAAAAAAACAGCACTCAACAATCGTTTATTATCAACGTAATTTCTTATTTATAATTGAAATAAATAAAACTTTAAAATAATGTGATATCGCAATGTATAAATTGAATACAAAAAATATATACATATAATATATGTACGTAGAAATCATACATACAATATACTTACTTATATTTATAAAAAACACTCTACCTCCTTCAATATCTCGTATTGCTAAGTTGCATAAGAAGCGATAGAATAAGCACTAATCTACACATATGTTTAAGTAGATTTAATAGCACCACAAAAATAAAAATATTTTGGTAATTATTATCTAAAGTTTGCGCTGTGGTAATTTAGAGACATAAGCAAGTTATAGGCTCTACACACGACAATACCTCGACCGTGAGAAGGTTTCATAACTCTCACAATGGAGGTAATTTAAATTTGTTTGAGACGTGTTTGGACTTACGCTATTTACATGCAAGGTGCCTTGTGTAATACTGATTATGAAGCAATTAAATGTTTTTTAACAAAATAAAACTTGCGAAGAATTAGTTCCTTACTTATGAAATTGAAATAAAATTGCAAAATGTTACTATTATAATTTACCTAATAAAAATCCACAGAATTTATTTAAAATTAGCATTAAAAAACTAATGGTGTTTAGGGTTCCGTATCACTATTGTTCGTCGGCCTAGCCGTCTGTATGTCATGACTTTTTGTCTCGTGAATGCGTAAATATATCAAGATCAAACAAGAGAAATTAAAACCATATACTAAAGTCTTCAGTTCCTAGCTGCTGTACAAAATTAAACTTGTTGACCTAGAATTATGGAATTTGACAAATAATATCGTCTTATACTACATATACAGAAAAAAAAACTGAAATCATATATTTGTAACTAAATCAACATAAATAGATTCTATTTATAATACATATGTTTTGGGAACTCAATTTTGGGAAAAGCTCCGAAAAAAATACGAGACTCGATTGCTGAACTATTTATAATATAAACCTGCAAATTTGTACTAAATCCTCGGTGAGCGAGATGGATTGGCAATTTTCCGGTATTTTTTTTTCAGGTAACTGCACCATCATCTAAGTAAAAAATATCCGATATTAAAAGTCTTTGAAACTGGATTGTTTCAATGAAAAGAACTATAATAGAGAATTTTAAAAATTAAATTTACTTACTCTACCTTGTATATATAATATATATTCACTCGAAAGTACGCACATTTCTTTACCAAACGAGAAGACAGAAGTAACGACCGTTCAATCAGACATAGAAACATGTTAAATGCTACTTCCCGGCTAACCTTACACTCACACAGCCCTTTTGTGATGGCAATCAAGATATATAACAATTTAACTAATTATATACAAAATGAAACAAATGAAAGAACTTTTATTAAAAATCTAAAACAATATTTAATAGAAAAAGCATATTATACTTTGGACGAATATATGTGTGATAAACAAAAGTGACTCTTACAGTTATAATATCCAAATTTATTGCTTTCGAGGACCTCTATATATAAACTCAATATTTTTCTATTTAAATCAAATAATTATAATTTATTTAAAATTAATAAACGTGTGATATACATTTTTTTAAATTAATGAATGATTATTATTATTAAAATTGATTGACGTAGGATTATTTGTTACATAATATTATTACATAATTTTATTGATAAAAATTTAAATATAATTCACTTTAATAATTAAGGACATTTATAAAAAACAAGCAATCACTCGTGACTTCGTCCGCGTGATCAAAAAACATTGTTTCTGTTTGCTAAGTCGGGTAAAAAGTAGCCAATGACCCTCCGGGATAATGTAGCTTTCTAAAGGTGAAAGGACTATTAAAATTGATCGAGTAGTTTTTGAGTTAAATCTTCGCAAACAAACAACCAAATCTTTACTATTTATAATTTTAGTATAGATATAATTATTGTATAATATCCTCCTCTCTTCTGAAATATTTGTTGTGCCCTGCTGGGTCCACAATGATTAAGGATTATTTTGTAACTAACATAATAATACGAGTACATTACATTGTAGATTGCAAATAAATACATTTGCAGAAAGCAAGGCTTAAACAATACATATTTTTTTGCAATCTGTTTCTTTTCTTTACCTACTTGAACAGTTATTTAGACTATATTCTTTTGGTTGCAGGAAATATATCGAAACTTAAAAGTTACGTATTTTATATTTTAACTAGCTGACCCGCGCAGCTTCGCCCGCGAGTAGGTTAGCATGTCGTCAAGATTAGATTAAGGGTTGATTTTTGATAAAAAATGAGACTATGTTTGACCCCGGCTCTTCAACTACTTCCATGCCAAATTTCAGGAAAATCGGTCCAGCGGTTTAGCCGTGAAAACGTAACAGACAGACAGACAGATTTTCGCATTTATTATATTAAGTATGGATATGGATACAATAAGTATATTTTGTTATATCTGTATATTATAAATCTGTATATTTTAATAACAAAATTCAGAGTACGTAGAAAAAAAGAATTAGGTCGTAAAGTGAAAATGTTTAATTAATTCTACAAACTATGTAGTCAAAGTTGAAAAAGTTGTTGGCAACGAATGAACTATTTAAAAGTTTTAATAAAAATATTTATTATTTCTATACTAAGAAGATGAAGTAATTCTTCTTCCTAAATTTAATGATTACATATTATGACAGATTTCAAGCATAAATCTAAATTTATTTTGAATAACTTTGATCCAAAAGGTCTTAGATTATTCTAAAACCTTGACACTTAGGCTGACATCTCTTATCTATATAAAATATATCAATAAAAATAACATAATATCAAGATATTTACAATTTTAATAGGTTCTTAACGATGCAGTAACATATTGACCTGAATATTTCATGAAGCGCATCGTAACATGCAATGGAAATGTTTTGAAGTATTACAACCGTTGGTAGAAATTGCATTTTTGATATAAAAGTATACTTATAATAATTTTACTTAAATTTCATTTGAAAATAAATTTTTTTTTTTGTTGTAGTGCAAATGTTATTAGCAATGATTCTGTGGTCTAAAATGGGCCTTAATTTAATAAATTAATAGCTTTTGCCCGCTGTTTCGCTCACCTTGAAAGTAATTTTTAAGACAGTCCCGTTGATCGAATGGTTAGCGACCTTTTACTACGTAATCGACGGGGCTCGGGTTCGATCCCCGACGGGGACAAGCATTTGTCTGAAGAGTATAAATGTTTGTATTTCCAAGTTTGGGTGTTTATTAAATATATTGTAGTATTTATATATGTATTTCTATGTATTAGTATCGTTGACTAACACGCATAACACAAACAAATAATTTGCTTACTTTGGAGTTAGATCAGTAAGTGTAATTTGTCCCGTGAATATATTTAATTTTTCTATTCAACAGGTTCTTTTTTCTGTTTTTCCCCTTTGTTCTTTTCTGAACCCATAACGTATATGTAAAATTGTATGCTGATTGGTTAAAACGTAAAAGTATTATAAACAATCACTTTAGCAATTATAATATTACTAGCTGCTGCCCGCGACTTGACGTCGTGACGTGACTCGAAACATTACTTCATTTTTCTGAGTCGGTTAAAAAAGTAGCCTATGTTACTTCGGAGTGATGAAGCTTTCCATAGGTGTAAGAATGTTCAAAACTGCTTAAGTATTTTTGAAATCAGAAACAGAAGAACTTTATTCAATAAAACTTTTTACAAGTTATTTTGACGCGTAAACATTTTTTTAAAACTACTATCGGATCGGAAACGCGGCCACAAAATGAGAAGATCGGGCGGAAGAAACTCAGCGGGCTTGTGATTGTGTTTGGGTTTATTTATTATAAAAACTTACATTAAAATCTTTCCTCTTTATAAGTGTAGAATTTAGGATTTTGAGTCTAATATTTTTAACTTAGGTACATATATTTATGATTACGGATTCATGTACAAATTTCTTACCTAAACCTGATTGTACAACCACATACCAGATTGAATTGTAAATCTTAGACATCCTCCTAATAAACCATACACAAATAAATTATCAATTTGTTCCAGCGGCTTAGGACTTTAATGTCTATTGAGTAACAGATCAATCAGCCTGCCCAAAATCGGAACTGGCACGATCATATATATTATTTTTATTTTGTATTAGATCATTTCACCAGGTATCTAATAATGCGTGTAACTTGATAACCTTACGTGTTTATTTAATTTGGTTTATTTTGGATCTTAAAAGTTTTACAGTTACAATGTTTTCATTGCAAATCAATAGATTGCAAGATTCTTTCTAATAAAAAACAAACAGAAGCGCACATTCGTTTAGTCCATCCGAATTGAGTAAACACAAGGAAACAAAGTTAAATAACATTTTTCTATGAAGAAATACATTTTTGAGGTAGACATTGTTTGCGTTTAAAGTTATATGGTTTGTTAGTTCATCTACGGTATGTGTTGACTCTATTGCAATTCACAATTAAATTTACATTCGGGGCAATTTAAAATACCACGCAAAATATTGAGAATAGTGTGACATGTTGTTCGTTTTTATTTTAATTGATAAACACTATTTTACATAACAATACGGTGGACGAACCTAATATAATCTTTGAATAAAATTAAAAAACGGATTATTTTTTTTATCAATTGTCCTGATAAACACGAAATTATTTATCATTTTGAAGAAAACATTAATTGCATAGTTATGCAGACAGTTGTCTAGCATCTCGTAAAAGATGTAAAAAGGCTAAACGTGTCATTACTATAAATTACTTACTTGGAATATCTCGTCCAGGTTTGAAGCTACCGTCTTATCGACGTCTATTACAATAGCATCGATACTTGTTGCTGTTGGAACCGAACACGTTGGACGTATGAGGTAGACGATAAATTTATGTATGTCGCAATACATCCCTGCTACATATGTCATTAACATCTGCGATTTCTCTAGATCATTGGTATTTCCTTCCATAATGACAATTACCTATTTGTTCTGTAATATAAGAAAATCATCATATCTTTCCATGTTGTTCCGGGTGGGTGTCTATAGGCGATGGTTTTCTTTCCATCAGTATAGCTATCTGCTTGTTTATTATCTTATGACATAAAATAAAATAAAAAAATCACGCAGCGTGCTGACAATTAGTGAATTTTAGTGACAAGACTGTTTGAAATCAAAATTAATAAAAATTGAATTTATGGTTTCTTACGTGCAGAAAGACAGGAAGTCGATTCACAGGATACTAGTCGGTCGTTACATTTTAACTGTACTTGATTTATTAGTGAGTGTATAATTTTGACAAAAATTAATGTATATTTATATCGGCTATAATTTTGTCGGAATTTAATGTATATTTATTTAAAACTAGCTGACCCGCGCAGCTTCGCCCGCGAGTATATTAATAAGTCGTCCAACAGCTTTTAATAAAAATTTCATTTCAGCCCTATTTCAGCCCTTCAGGGACGGATTTTCAACTATATCCATGCCAAATTTCATGAAAATCGGTCCAGCGGTTTAGCCGTGAAAGCGTAACAGACAGACAGACACACAGACAGACAGACAGACTTTCGCATTTATAATATTAGTATGGATTATTTCGATAATATATGGTCTCTTTTATCAAACTATCCCACAAACCAATAACAACCGATTGATTTTAATTTGAGTGGTTATTCATTCGACTAAATTCAAATAAATTTAGGCCGTTTAAGGCCTAAATTTACTTGAATCTAATCGTCTATCAAAACCTTTTATACATATTAATGTAAACTTCACATTCATCTCTACCGAAGGCGCGTCCCTACAAATCGACATCTTGGCACCTCATTTTTGGCCTTCTCATATAAATCCATATATATCACTATTTAAAAGTTTGTCTGTTTTTAACGCTTTCGTGGTTAAATCACAAAACCGATTTGAATAAAAGCCAACGGGAAACTTGAAAAGCTGGGGTCAAATATAAGCTTTTAAAAAATCAATCCTTAAGGTCTGAAATGGGGGGTATATATATGTATATATATATATATATATATATATATATATATATATATATATATATATATATATATATATATATATATTTACATATCAGAATCTAGTAATTACTAATTAAAAATAGGTATTTACCACGCATCACTTTTTTGTCGGTTGGCGAGATTTGCTACTACCCATTTTACCGATCGAAAAACGACTATCGCCAGTTTCTTATAATAACTAGGACTCACCGCTTTATTCATGTTAACACACCGCCATTGCTTATCTAGGATAGTCCCAAAAAACATCAACAAAACTTTTGGCCGCCCGGTTGAATACGCTAACAGCCGAATAGGATAGCAACAAGACCATGAAACAGTTTGTTATTCCTATTATGAACAGAATTTAAACTAATAAAACGTACTATTAAAGCAATGCATCATTAACATCTATAAAGCTTATAGGTAATAGTTGTCTCTTTCCATCATATGAACCATCCCACATGGGGAAAAAACTCTACTTTCAACATATACATCTAAATTTAAAAAACATTATACATTGATTGTACCAGGAACGTCCTTATGAAAATTATATTTTTGAATAACACGCAAAAATTATTAGCCTATGTATTATAAATTATCAATAACTTTCAACTTGATTACACTTTCACTGACAGTTAACATTTTAACATTTTAAGAACATTAATTTTCCTAACGACGAGGAAATTAATATAGACCACACAAAGAAAGGTAAAGAAAAAGCGTGTCAACGTAAATTACCTTAAAGTATTCTCGCCGACATAATCACTTGAGCATTTTATACGGTTTTCACTAATTTCACTTTAGAATTCTAGCTTCTGTAACATGTTTTAAAATATTATTTTTATAGTAGGGAAAATTAAGTAAGTACCTCGTAAAAATATTACATTAGCTGCCCAACTTAGCTCCTCGTGGTTACATTTTGACTCAAATTGTCAATTTAAATTTGACTTTTAAAATATTTTCTTTCTTGTACTGTTTTTTCCTAAGAATTCTATTATAGAGTTTAAAATTGTCATGAAGATATTATTCCTAAGATCTCAAGCAAAATATTACAAAAGTACAGTATAATCAGTTCAAGTATTTATTAAATAATAATAAAATATAGTTTATGGAAAAATACATAAGTACATAGGTATAGACACAGAAAACTTATATAGGGTATAGAAGTGTCCACGTACTTTTTGAAGAAAACTTTTAATTTTAATTGGAATATGTTCTAAATATAAAATCGTTGTAATTTTTATGACGCAACCTTCTTTCTGGTGGTTGAGTTATTTGATACTAGCTATGTCCGCGACTTGGTCCGCGTAGAAATATTTCTAAAATAAATATATGCATAGCTCTCGTTCCCGTAGGATTTCCGGGATAAAAACTGTCCTATATCTTTTCCTAGGTCTCAAACTATCTTTGTACCAAATTTCATCCAAATCGGTTCCGTGGTTTAGGCATGAAGAAGGGACAGACAGACCGACAGACAGAGTTACTTTCGCAATTATAATATTAGTATATATTAAGTTTGGTACGCATACCATAAGTCTCATACGGTAGTGTTTTAAAGTTCAAGAACATGAGATCGTCATTATTAAATGGTCCTCTATTTTTAATAGACGATTATTTATCCAGTTTTAAATAGGACATCCTAATCCCATTAACAAATATCATAAAACGTAACGTTTCGGGTATAGAGGGTTAAGAATATTTGAATTTGGATCACTAGTGAATATAAATCTGTGTCATTTGGTGTCACTACATTATATTGCTTTATGGTCTATACCATCAAAAACTGTATCATAATGATTGATGACATAATTAACAAGATTACAGATACTATTGAAAATAATGAAAAAATATTCTGCTTTTAGAGCACAAATTGATCCATACTAAAACTAAACTGCTAATCTAAGTCTAAACTACTGAATCGATTTTGATGAAATTTGGCATGGAGGTAGAGATTCAGAGTCAAAACAAGGCTATATTTTTTTCAAAAATCAACCCCAAGTAGGCTGAAATTGGGAATGAAATTTTATATAAAAAATATATCGATGACGCGCCAATCTATTCACGGACAAAGCTGCGCGCGAAGCTAGTTTCTTTATGAATATGAATGAAAGTAATTTTTAGCAAGTCTAAAAACCCTTGAAATATTTATCATTCCCTAAACGCCATATCATTTCCCTTCTCATAATTTCGGCTCCAATTCCAAATGAAGGTTACAGAGGAATTTCTTCAGCATATAAAACATAAACTGACAATAAAGGAACCCTTTCTTGTCATGTTTAATATTAAATGAAACATGCTCAATAGCGACGGAAATTATTAATGACAACGGGACCGTGGCAAACATGAATGCTCCTATTTTAACCAAGTATTATGCGAAATTGTCCGATTTGGGCTTTTTATTATTAAAATAGGCACATCGCAGATATGTATTAATTAAACGTGAACCACTTTGTTGTAATTTATATGAAATTATCACGTATTTATATATAGATAGCGATTTTTTCAACATAATATCTATATCATTATGTGTTTTTAATTTAATTTCATATCATATGACAGGTTTTAATCCAAATTTATACACTTCGATCGATATACTAGGTTTCATTAATAGAACACGTTATTTTTATTAAAAAAGTCTAGCTATTCCCAACTTAAAGAAACACATTAAGGCTTATGCTAAAAATATATATAAAACAAGTGGCAGTACGTAGTACAGGTTACTACGTACTGCCACTTTTTGTTTTATTGTGTTGTAGTTTATTAAAACGGAATAACTCAGTATTTATTGAGATTTGTCATATATATATATATATATATATATATATATATATATATATATATATATATATATATATATATATATATATATATATAAAACAATCTCAACAATGATCAGACCGATCTTGTCGATAAATTCTTTTAATTAATTGGTTTGCATTGGTGGTTGGTGGCAAATGAATTTCTAAGCTGGTAATATTATGTAAAGAGAAGAATAATTGCGCGTTTTGTAACTTTACAAAACTGATAAGCAAGTTCAATTTTAACTTTTTCAATTTATATCCAAACAGCTTTACTAAATACGCAATCACTAATTAATATGCGAATATTCTTGTTTGTGTGCTTCCATGTCAAGGTCACTGCCATTTTTTTCTCATGTAAATTAACCTTCTCATAACAGAATTGTTAATGTTTCGTAAAACGCGATTCATATACAATATATTGTACCTATTAGTGAGAAACTACGCGGCGAGCCGGAACAAGCCGCTTTCTCAATCCGAATGCCGCTAGTTGTAACGTCGCTCACGTCATCATGATACGTTTCACTACGCAAATTACGAAGATTCATAAGTTACATTTGCCCATATTGTTCTGGGTCCGTTATTTAAGAATAGAGAATCTGCTTTGCAGCTAGAAATTTCGTAAAAAGCCATTCTTGGCTATTCCAAAGCTACTCCATACCCTAAGGGGTTCATTTCGAATAATAAAGTAGCCTACGTATAGGTTTTCAACTATATCGTCCGCAAAGAACAAGGGCGAGACATCATACAACGTTTTTTTAGTTATTAACTTAATGTTTAGTATATTCCATAAGATTTTATATCATCTCCTTAACTTATACGCATTAAATAAATATGTTTTAAACTTTGGGAATAATACCAAAATAAAACTGAAATTTAGGTAAGGTTAACGTAAACATTCAGTTCTCTCCTTAGTCATCTGTGTTTAGGTATTTATCTTGCCATACCTAGGGTGCCTTTAGTACAACTGCTAATCTCAGAAATCTAAGATAGATTGACAAAATTCTGAGCTAAGATTTTTCCAATACGCTTTTTAGATACTTAAAATAACAAAAAAGAAATTAGCTAATTTAATTTTAATTTAGTTATAGTTTTAATTTAAGGGAGCATTTTTATTTGATAACTATAATGAAAATTATGATACATGAAATTATTGCTGTTTTAATGCAAATGTTATTAAAGTTTTATACAATGGTAACACTTAAATGTGATGATAGAAGTCAATTAGAAATTAAAGTCTCAATATTTTTTTATGATTGTTTCTAGCGATAATTTTTATATTATTAATTTCACAATGGATAGGACTCACTGACTATATAAAGAAGACCCATATACGGACCATCGGTGAGTTTTATCCATTGATTAAACCGACGTCTTTCTTTTTAGAGCCATCACGAAAAACACATAGAATAGTTCACCGGCCATAGCAAATTTAATTAATTTCATCTTTTTAATAATAGATTTCCGCAAAGTAACGCCTGAATCAATAAATTATATCATATCCCTTTCATCCACCAACATCTTTAACTAGATCTAATCACGTCCTAAGCACTACCATAGAATTTTAGATAATGATAACGTATTCTGCCACTATTTTCCCCCGAATTAACTTTGAAACTTAATTCTAAAGCTCATATTACTTTTATAGGTTAGTGGTCCAAAAAAGGGTTCCGGGTATACATTATTTATAGATCCTCCTTCGCTTTGACCGCTGCTTCATTACTGGGGGTCGTGACCCGCAACGAGAGGTTAACGCCGCATGTGTTACTTGATAATAGTTATATCTTGTTCTAATTCAGTCTATTAGATGGTAATTTGCTGGGCTTACAAAATCAGCTTGGGTGGACAAACTGCTGAAAATTTGGGCCAAATGTGCAATTGTAATGAATTACTTTTTGTAACACAATAATCCTAACCTTCTTACATTTCACTTTCTGTTTATTTAACTTATTGTGTTTTAAAACAAATGCTACAATGTTTGTGAAAACACACACACACGCGCGCACACACATACATACACACACACACACACATACACACACACACACACAAACCATTTACTATTATTTTCCGGTTTTGAGGGTAAAATAACCAGAAAACATGGAGCATTAACATTCTGCCACACAGCTGGCAATGTACCATTAACATCTTTGGTCAATAGACACCACATTACATAAGCAATGGTTGGTTCTATCTTTTCTCTGTTCATTTAATATCTTTTAATGTTTAAAAATAGTTTTATTTTATAATACTAGATATTGGAGTTTTTGAAATTCATATTTATTTAGTTGGTAATAAGAAAGTCTGACATTGATTAAAGATCGGCCGCTAAAGTTAAAAGAAAGAAGTTAAAGAAAGACTACCACCAATTTTGCCGTTTGACAAGTAAGTTGAATTAAATTGTAGTTTTTAATAACCAATATTTATATTTCCCTAATTAAACTTTAACAAATATATTTTAAAAAGTAACAACATATAAAAAAGTATAATAAACTTTTTATCCTTTTATTTGTTAGCATTTGGGTCATTCTTCAGAGTACAATTTTTGAGCGTAACAGATTCTTATCTCCTATATAAACAAATAATGTTTATATAAATCTACTATAACATGTTTATACATTCTATATGAATCGTGTCATATAGATTTCGTTATGTAATAATAATGAATATGAGAGTTATTTACCCTCAACACCTCAAATCCGGTTAATTTTGCACGTTTTACACGCGTAACACGCGCTCCGTCTTCTGATCAATCGCAGATATTTTTAAATTCACTAACGCTTTTAATCAGATTTATACAAAAAATTTAAAAATACAAATCATTTTATATCCTGGCCAAACTTCTAATCCAATTGCAGTGAAAGTTTTTATTTTATGAGTGTAAGTAAGTATGTCACACACTTGCCAAAATTTTAGCTTCGCTTATTGCGCCGGGTACTATTCTGAACTGGCGAGGTCTAGAGGTATCGGGATTGGTTTTTCTGATTTTGCTTTTATGCTGCAGCTTATGGATCAGGTATTCGTAGCCCTAAATCCCTCAATTTCGGTGCAAGAGTAAGTTCTTCAATTTTTCAATTTTTGGTTCTCAATTTTTAAGAAGTTCCATGTCAAATTTTTGGAATGTAATCGTACTATTTTTAGTAAACGGGTATGCGGTCTTATACCTAACTCCCAAATGTAGATAGCTAATAACAAACTAGTGGCCTATGTCTTTCCAATGGCGAGAAATTTCAAAATATATGCTTTTTGGTGATTTTCATGGTGTAATTTCCATGTATAAAACACCATGGAAGTTACATAAAACCCATAGAAATTACTTTATTTCATTTTGTTTGCAATAATTAAAATGAAATATTCAATGTTTATACTGTAATTCATGCAATCACCAGATTAAGTGTTAAATATTGTTTGTCAGTTATTTTTTTTAATTTAAATTTGTTAAACTGAGACTGCTCATAGTCCTAAGTTCGATCATCGTGTTATTCAAATTTTTTCGGGGTTTCCTCGAAAGTCTTAAGCCTCAGCAGCTGCTTAAAGTGGTGTATTACCACTCCCGTGCCTTGGATGAGCACGTAAAACTGTCGGTCCTGGTTATCGCTAGGAATAGTCGTTAATCGTTAGCATATCGGTAAATGCGGCGATTAGGAACACCACTTACATCGCCAACCGACAAACCGGTGAATCACGGTGAATCAGAAAGTCTACAGACGTTTAGTTTAATCTGCCTTTTTTATTTAAATTTATTAAACCGAAGCTTATTATCATTTAAAGCGTCTTATTATCATGCTCAAAGTACCAAAAATGAGTCTACAATTAATGTTTTGATGTTCAACGTAAAGTGTAGTACCACTCCTAAGCTAGGCTAGTTAACTGCTCGGTTGAGCATACATTCATGTTTTTCGCTAATCCTGCAATTCTTCGTTACTCGACTACTTACTTATGTACCAATATGACTACATCGTCGCTACAATTGTAATGATTTTTATGAAAATACGAACACTTTTTCACACACTTTCAATTGCATGGCTTAGTAAAGCTAAAGGTAATAGGAAATGTACACATTTCACACATTTGTAGCACACGCACTTTATCGCTAATTTGTTTTGCTGTATCTAAGTTTAGCGGAGAAGTGAAATTCAGAAAAAAAGAGTTGCTGAAAAAAAATGCCTAATATCGTATTAATATATATATTGCAGCCATTCATAGTTCCCCAAACCACTTTTATCTAATCTTATTTTCATATCTGAAACGGTATTTAGCAAAATTTTACCTGCTGGGTCATTTCCGTGGGCTGTAATGTAATTTCCATCGACCGCAAATGTTCAATATTTTTTTTTAGGAAAAGTATAGATCCACTACGTGTCGAATTTTCATATGTTCTTTAAATTTGCATAAACTTTTAAAATGTTTGTGTAATTTATTTTAATTAAACGATTTCAAAATTACCATGGAAATTACACGGAGAACACATTTTCTCCGTGTAATTTCCATGGTAGAAGACGAAGACGGAGAAGAATCGCCCATTTAGGACTTATTTTGTTTGAAGTTTATACTTACGTGTTGTTTTGTAATGATTTACAGACTAGATTTAAAGATGATATTCAGTATTACTTTCTTTTCCAAAAATTCATAAAATCTATTCTTAGTTTAAGATCAATAACTTAAAATGAATACGTAACTATTTCCGAGCTTAGAGGCTCTACAGCTCTATCGTGAAGTTCAAGTCAATGGTACATATTTACTTTGAATGTTGAATTTATTTTAATAGGAAAATATATCTTGGTATATCAATCAGGGATATTTTCCTATTAAAATAATTCAACATTCAAAGTAAATATGTAACAAGACGTAAAATGTGACATTTGTCTATGTTTCGTAAATAAAGAGAAAAAATACACAATAACAATATATAAGAAAATTATTATTTAAGCAAATTTTAGTGATATTAAAAATATTCACAGGACAAATTACACTTACTGATCTAACCCCAATATAAGCAAATTATTTGCTTGTGTTATGATGATAATGATAAATTTTCTTTCAACAACTACCTTGCACAACAACAACAACAAAAATTTTTCTCATTAATTTTAAAATGCTACAAGCATAAGAAGTCTTCCGGTTACCCTACTCTCCAAACCGGAACACGACAGTAACAATCATTGTCGCTATTCCGGCAGGAACAGGTAAGGCGGTGGTACCAAATACCCAGACGAGTCATTGCAGAACTCTACCACCTAGTAGTCACAATGGTAGTGACACGTATAGACAATCGGTCCCCTTTTACGAGCTGCCTGGCAAAACAGCAGTTGGTATATTCTTCAAAGGAGCGCGGACCAACACGGGGGGACGTGACAGAATAATAAATTAACACCTGCGAATAGAATAACACGTCATCAAAATAATCTTTCACCCCCTATTTCAGTCCCTTAGGGGTTGATTTAATAAAAAAGTAAGAGTTGATTTACATTTATACAAGGTGACCTGCGCAACTTTGCCCACGAGTAGAGCAGTATTATTACCTCGGTTTAGTTTCATACAAACTTCCTATTTATCAGCTCCTTACATTGTTTTTTTAATGTTTTGACTATACTAAATTGGTTGCTAAATTTCATTAAAATTAGTTCAGTGGCTTAGCTGACAGTCAGGTGGGCAGGCAGACATGCAGAGGGACAGACATACAGACTTTCGTATTTAAAATTTTCATATGGATAAGTACCTATTTCAGTAGATACCCACACTAATAATAATAGGTTGGATCGTGTTCCTCATAGTATAAACAAACTGTCTTCTTTCCAAGTAACTCGTAAAAAGTGAAAGATTATTTTCGTGTATTACTACTATCGTTGACCACTAGCAAAGGCGGATCCAGCTTCCAGGTCAGGGAGATCACATATTTGAGGTTCAGTCAAGATAGACACTAATCCTTATTTGTTTTAATTATAAATCCATACCTAGACCCCTGCCTAAGGGAGTCATGACCCTCATGAGCCCCCTCTCTCCTTGATTCCGCCCTTGACCACTAGGTGGTAGAGTTCTGCAACGCTTCAAAGGGACAAGTAACATTTTTTTTCTACTGCAATAGCGTAGTATTCTGGTTTGAAAGACAAGGTAACCACGTTACGCCACACAAATAGCAACGCGCTATTAACATTTTTTGTTATCTGTAGGCAATTGGTATCTCTTATAGCAGCGTTGCTTAACCTTTTTCAATTCGCGGGCCCCTAGAAAATCAAGCACAATTTCAAGGACGCTCTTAATAAAAATATTGGCATTTATTTATAAATTCAAATGATATAATATATAGATAGATAAGACGGCGGACCCCCATACATATACTTGCGGACCCCCACGGGTCCGCGGACCGCAGGTTAAGAATCACTGTCTTATGGTACTAACCATTATTTAGATGTTATCCTATGACACAATAAAGAAGCTACTCTTGTTTTAATTTTCTCTTATTAAATTATGTCGCATCTACGCGAAGCAGGAACGGATAGCTAGTTTGTGTAATAAAAGACTTTAGATGTAATTTTGATTATTTGACCCTAAACACAAAGACTTCATTCCCAACTACATTGGAAACTTCGGAATAGATTAAAATAAACTTAATAATAATGCTGTTACCAAGTTACTCCAAAATTTCTCGCCAGCTGACACTCAATTCAAGCATCTAATTTTGGATTTATTGATTACGGACCCGAGAGTAACAAGATATATTCGCTAGGTCCAAATTGAATGATTGCATTTCATTTATTTTCACTTTTATCTTGATTTATTTCTTTTTTATGGAGTTTTATATAATATTACTTTAAAATATTATAACAGATAAGCAGCAAATTTGTATCAATTTAGCACCCGTCTGTTGTAAATATGGTTTTGTTTTTTTCGAAAAAATATAGAGAATATACCGAGAAAAATTTAATTAAATAGTGTGTGGTGAGTTAAACTTGCTTATCTGTAAGTTTAGCTGCTGCCGTATCCTCCATCGGAACACGATGGCGACCTAAAGCGATAAACACCGACGCTATTTTGACAATAAAATGTAAGGCGGTCGAGACATTGCAGAAGTATATGATCTCAGCGAGTGATGATTTATATAGATTTATAACTTCAAAGTGTCTTTGATAAACGGCCCCACGTTGTTTAAACAGTTACTTGTAGTTTGTTTTCTATCACCATTACAGAATAATGATTGATGAGTAGCCGAAGATACTAATGGCTAATTGCTCTAACCTTGTCTTACCATAGTACAGTCTTTAGTGACATGCTGTCACATTCTTTTCATTTGAGTTGTCAGCATACTACTTAGGGTGGTCCTGAGCTGAAACAGTGTTAGTGCAATTGGCCATTAGTCCCATAATATGATAGGTGACAAGCCTATCGCCTACCGGACATTTAACCAATCCCGGGCAGTGTTGTTTTTATCAGAAAACTGAAAAACAAATTGTTTTGAATTGCGCGACCCTGGAATCGAACCTGGGACCTCATATGGTCGATACCGAAACCGGACCACTAGACCACAGAAGCGACAAAAGAGGATAGAGTTTGGGAGAAAAAGGGGAATAAAAGTCAATAGTTGCAATTTCCTGAGTTGAATAATATTAACCTTCAACTTTCCTTTTGTTTCAGATGTGACTGTGTAGACGGCATGACTTCTTCGTAACTGTGCCAATTATATTCAGAGAATCATGGAATATTTTAAGTGTTGTGGACTTTTTGTGAGAAATTAAATTTATATAACATTTTACATAAATGAAAAGGTGAAAATTAAAACAAAAAAATGGGCCGGAGACGCTGGAGATTCGTCACAATCGCCGCTTTTCTTTTGACTTTAAAAGACATACAATGTCAAGGTAAGAGAATTTTCTCAACTTATTAGTCTAGTTTAAATAAATCTATACTTTTTATTAATATTACAGAAATAAAGTTTGTTTGTTTGTTTATTTGTTTGTAGGAAATAATCTCTGAAATTACTGATTTGATTTTAAAATTTCTTTCACCAATAGATAGCTACGAGTATATTATTATTCTTCGTTGACATTAGCTCCGTTTTATTTCTATTTTACTGAGAGTACATCGGAATCTACGCAGTGAACCGCTAGAAACGGCTAGTAATAAGTGTACTCTTATTTAATATTTTATTGAACACAACAGTAAATATAACAATAACACAAAGAAGAGAAAAGTGTACAAAAGCTAAACTTATCTCTAAAGTACAAAGGTTTCTTACAGCTTTTGAATATATTAAAAATAACTATTTTTTATATCTTAACCTCCAAAGTACAACTTTTTCGACAGTTTATTACAATCATGGTAGGTTCCTATAACCAACGATTCGTTATTCGGAGCCGTAATCATCAGCAACCAATTTAACAATAACGAGGCGTTCCACATTGTGTGGGCATTTGGTAATTTGATATTTAAAGGAACAGTTTTAGGATACGTTTCGGAGAAAATATTACTACTCGAAAATAAACTAGTCTTTTTACTGTTATAGGAACCGAGCACGAGTTGCCAAATATGTAGCATTATATTTATTTAGGAATTTTTAAACTTTTAAGATATGACGTCATAAAATAGGCTAAATACTAAATGCCCAGTGTTTTATCGAGTAAAGAAAAAATAAATTCATGAAATATCCTGAACAATTATAAAATGGAATTCTAAGTAAAGTCACAGATTTTTTTCAACTCTACCACTTAATAAGTAGTCACGATGTTAGTGATCCGTACAAGCCTTTTCTCGTCTTTTATGAAATGTCTAGCAGTAATGCAGATAACCCATTTTCCGAAAAAGCCCGGATCAACACGGGCTTCTGATTTCATGAATAAGACATGGAAAGTGGGAAATCTTATAATAAACTAATTCTTTAAAAAAAATACCAAGACTAACTAAATATTATTAAATACATATTTACGTATACTAGCGATTGCCTGTGGGCGAAATTCGACCATAGAATAAACAAAAATCTCTTTTAAATTTGACAACTGACTAGCCGTAAAGAAAATAGAATACAACATATAAAATATGTGTGTATAATATCATGTACAATACGATGTGATGTGATGTTTGTAATGCTGATTTTTATTAATGTAATGTAAAAACTAGGAACCTTTATAGTTTCGCTATGTCCGTCTGTACATGCGTCCATCCACCCGCAGTCTACGCAGAGATCCTTAGTCCTAGAAAGCTGTAATTTCGCATGATTATAAATATTAGTGATGGCAACAACGTGGTAACATAAAATCTTGAAAAAAATTTTTTTTAGATTAGCTGCTCCTCCACATTTAAAATTGGGACATTATTTTTTTTCTCGTGCACCCCATAGTGTGGGATAGGAATACCTTGAATAAGTTTTTAAAAAATATTGTAGGTAAGGGACTTGTTTGTGAAATATTACGCTTTATAGTGCTAATTTTTGTTAGAGTCAAGTGTCCCCCCCTCCCTCTGCTGGCTAAACGGCTGGTTTCAGGGATAGGAAAAAAATCACGGTCGTAGTAATAAATATATATAAAAAAAGTATCTTCACGCCCGTATCCCTGAAGGGGTAGGCAGAGGTACAACAAGTGCACCCACGATTAGCCGAAGATACTTGGTCCCACAAATGTGATAGGTGGCAATCCTATCACCAACCGGGCACTTCCCAATCCCGGGCAACTTTGTGTTTATCAGAAAACTGAAAAACTTTTTTTTAAGTGCCCGATCCGGGAATCGAACCCGGGACCTCACGTGGTCAACGCTAACGCTGGACCACTAGACCACAGAGGCGATTAATAAATATAATGAAGTTAAAAGGAATATTATTATGATTAAAAAGCTCCACAAGTTTTTAAGTAATATATAAAATGTAGTTGGGGAAGTTTTTATAGACAGTGAAATTGTGGTGCTGATATATCCGTTATTGAAGTTAAATAGGTTTAAATAATATGTTCATAGTATGAAACAATAAAAGCTCTCTTCTTAATCCGCATCCTACAATGTGCGTGGCCTGACACGCACTTAACCAATTTTTATTTTAAAATAGGTGTTGGTGTTGGTTGTTGTTGGTCCCGGGCTCCTTTGAAGAATAGGCCAACTGCTGTTCTGCCAGGCAGGTCGTAAAAGGCGGCCGAGTGGCTATGTCCCAAGTAGCACGTTAAGCTGTATATAGGCTGCATTTAGGTTCATTTTTAAACTTAAAGCTGTATACGAAGCCGTACAAAGGCTGTAGAAGCGCTTCTACAGCCGATATAACACCAAAAAGGGCCCCAAGTTATACAGCTTATTGCGTTATATAGGCTACACAATAGCTATACAAGCTGTTATAAACCGTACAATGGCTGTTATTTGGTGTATAAAGAAACTATAACACTAAAAATACTCTCTTGTAACTGTCTTGTACAGCTAAGAGTTAAATAGGCTGCACAATAGCTGTACAAGCTGGTATAGGCTGTACAAAGGCTGTTATTCGGTGTATAAAGAAACTATAATACTTAAGATACTCTCTTGTGCAGCTAAATGTTCTTAATAGGTGTTTGAAAATGATAAAAAGTAACTAATCTGTTTTTGATATTGTATAACATTATATCTGCAGACGCCATAATTAAAAATATATTAATAAACGATAAATTCTTGGACTTGGAGCAGTATTTGGAGTGTATTCAAAGTGCGAATTTAAAATCATTGTAAAATCGTGTATGTTTCCTCTCAATATATTCACGCGCTAACGAAATAATCGAGATAACACAAATAAAATCATTGCAAAATACGGTAAGTGTTTGTGTTTAAGGTTAGAATATACAAGTATTTATGGTATAATATTGTATATAAAGGCATAATGTTCATAATATAAGTTGTTTGTCAAGATATAGCTTTAGCTATTGCTAAATATATCTTTTATTTAACAATATATTTCTTTAATGTTGTTTTTAATACACAATAATGGCGGCGTTTTGTTATACAGCCTAAAGTGTATTTGGAGGGTGATATACTGCAAATAGCTGTACTGAATCTCTTTTTTGTTCTATTATACGGCTATTGGCTTTTAATTACCTTCCAAATACACTTTAGGCTGTACTAAGTCCCTATATAAATCTATTGTACAGTAATTGGCTTTTAATCACTTAATTTGTGTTTAGAGATGCGTACAAAAATTGAAAAACCCTAAATACAAAACATATGTTTGTCACTTGATTTCGCTATTGTGTTGTATTGACGTCGGTCGTTTGACTTTACAACTAAACCAACTTATTGTTAACTATAACTTATGAGACATGTATTTTAATCATGTTTTACTTTATTTTTCAGGGAAATATGCCTTATAAAATAAAAAAAATTGAGAGAAGCCAAAACCGTATTTGTATCGTACCCAGTTTGTGGGAGGATAAAGGTGAATTATAATGACCAAGAAAACAACTTGATATAACTAAGTTGATCAAGAACGAAAAATCAAGCCCTTTAAATATTGGTATCCTATCACAAAAATATTTTTAAGAAGAATACGTTATTTCGTGCTTGTGATTTAATATTATTAGTTCTTCAAAGAGAAACACATACTCTTTTGCCTGTAATTGTATCTAAGTATATAATATTTTTAAAACGATTGTAAGTATACATATATACAGGTTGTTGCAAAAGTGGTACAGTAAGCCGCAAGGGGGTGGCTCAGGGGGTCATTCTTAACAACTTTTGTTTAACGACTTTTGGAAATTCGCAAAAAAAATATTGATTCTCCATAGAAACTTTGTTGGTCACGTGACTTTTCACAATGGAAAAACAAAATTGTTTTTCGGGAATTTTCATAAATCGTTGAACAAAAGTTGTTCAAAATGACCCTCTGAGTCACCCCCTTTCGACTTACTATACCGCTTTTGTAAAACTCCGTATAGTAGCAAGTTAAAAATAAAAAAATACATATTTTCTCAGTGTAAAGATTTTTATTTCTTTTTTAAATCTTTTTTATATATTCTTTGAAGAATAGACCAATTGCCTTTCGGCCAGGCAGGTCGTAAAAGACAACCGATGGGCTATGCGAGTCACTTCCATCGTGGTTACAAGGTGATAGAGCTCTGCATTGGCTCGACCGGGTTTGGTACCACCGCCTTATCTATTCCTGCTGCAAAGCGTCAGTGCTAGTCACTGTCATGTTCTGGTTTGGAGGGTAAGGTGGCCGGTGAACTTATGCATTGGGCATTAGACCTTGCCACAAGAGAGCAACGCACCATTAACATTTTTGCTGTCTGTAGGCGATGGTTGATTCTTTTCATCAGGAGACCGATCTGCTTGTTTGCTATCTTATGACATTAAAAAAATCAGTTATTGTAAATTACCAACCTTAATGAAGAAGATAAGCCTAAAAAATAATAAATCAGATAACCTACAATCACTTTTTAATGTTTTTGTTACGGAACCCTTTTCCTTGAACATTAATAAAAATGATGATTGTAGGTTTACCTGAATTAGTAATTTTTCAGCTTTATCTTCATCACGATTACTTGGTTGGTAATTTATAATATTTAAATATTCCTTTTAAATATTCCTCTTGATTTTTTCCACATGATATTAACTATGCAGATATAAAAACAGCAAACAACAATTTTCTCAGTAATACAGCCTTGAGCTGTACTATAGCTGTATATGCAGATTTTTTAACACCATTGGCTGCATAACAGTCTACAATTACGCCATAAATATTAGCTATAGAACGGAGATTGCATATCCCATTTTACAGAAACAAGCGTTGAGTGATACTATAATAACACTTAAAGCTGTAATAAATTCCCGTGCTAAACAAAATACAGCTAATGTACAGCTTTAAGGATTAAAATCAGCCTAATAAGTTACAAATTGCTTAAAGCTGTACAGTAGTGTATTAATATTCAGATATAACGCCTAAAGCTTACGCGGAACTCTAAGAAAGGCCTTGTACAGCATTAGGCTGTATATAAACTCATAAAGGTCTCTTATACCGATAAAAGCATCTTTTTACACCATTGTACGGCTGCAATAGAACTTTAAGTTCTATATGAGCTGCTTTATGGGTATTAAACATGCTTGATTGCTGCTTGGGGTGTGTCGCTACCATCGTGAGTACTAGGTGGTAGAGTGCTGCAATGGCTCGACCGGGTCTGGTACCACCGTCTTACCTATTCCTGCCGCAATAGCGTCAGTGTCGTGTTCCGGTTTAGAGGGTAAGGTAGCCGGTAAACTTATGCATGTGGCATTAGATCTCGCCACCAGATAGCAACGCACCATTAACATCTTGGTGTCTATAGGCGATGGTCGACTCCTTCCATGAGGAGACCCATCAGCTTGTTTGCTATCCTATAATATAAAAAAATATAAGGTTTCTGCATTCCTCTGCAAAGTTTATTTAATTAAAGCTTATTTAACTATGCCAGATTTTACATTCCACCGTTCGCAGATTTTCTTAAATATAAAACAAAGATCTCTTCACGCATTAATATATATTTAGAAGGATGTAGGTATGTCATATATAAATTGTATTAAATATGTATATGGTAATATCTCATCACGTTCATTTTCTTTTTAATTCCAATAAATAACCTTACGTTAACAGTAACTGAATGTTATAAGTTTTTCTTTGCACCTCATCCTAAATACTGATCTCATTTGATCAAGGTAAACTGGTAGAAAATGCCACGTATTTAGCATTAATTCCATTTCTGTACATATTTGCAAATACATTGTAAATAAATAAATAAATGCCTCATTGATCATAAAATATATTGGACACTGTTGCAACAATAATGTTACAAAATTAAGAAAAAAGCATATTCATATTGATGAAATTCAAAATATCATTTTATGTATAAAAAGTGTGAAAATAGCAATTAACACCGTTCTGCTATATAAATTTCACAGCTGCTTGAATACACGCGTTTTTACGTTCAATCACATGTTTATGTATTATTTTATGTTCTGTGGTAAAACAAATTTGATACGAATTAAATGAATAGTCAGATATATATTTTTTATATCATAGGATAGCATGTACGTAGATAGTTCTTCTGATGCAATGAGATAACCACTGCTTATAGACGCCAGATATGATAATGACGTAATTTTACATGCTCAAGTTATCCGGCTGTAAAATTGCCCCTAGGGGGAAATCTCTATAAATGAAATCAAGACAGTGACAATCACTGACTGTAATGGTATATGAAAAATTATGACAATCCAAGCGGTCTTTTTCTTTTATGTTATAAAATAGCAAACAATTAGATTGCTCTCCTGATGAGATAATCATCGTCTATAAACATTAAAGTTGTTAATGGTGCGTTATTAGCCGTGTGACGGGGTCAGAATTCCTCATGCATAAGTTTGCAGACTACCTTACCCTCCAAACTTGAAGACGACAGCAACAAACACCGACGCTATTAAGGCAGGGATAGGTAAGGCGGTATACCCCAATCTGGTCGAGACGTTGCAGAACTCTTCCACCTACTACGTAGTCACGAAGTTAGTGATATGTATAAGCCTTTTTTCGTCTGTTACTTCGACCAGCAGGGCGGTTAATCTACTCTAAAAAAGAGACCAGGATCAACACGGGAGGGAAAAAATAGAACCTAGTGGCCTATTCCCGTGGGTGGGTAGTAGGTAGTTGTGGCAAATGTTAGTGACGCGTTTGATCAACCGTTTGGCTCTTATGAATGACATGAATGCGAAGTATGCATATACTATAACAGTCACAAATAAAAGTCTGCCTATGGAAATTGGTAAATATTCGGGAGAAACTAACTTCCTGTTAAGAATTGGAATTTGCTTCGCTTCTACTATCGCAGTGGAACGCGAAGTATTTTATACGCCTGACTGGGTATTTATTTGCTTGCACATCTTCTATACATATAATAAAATCGTAGGAAAGTCAAAACTGTACATTGAATATTTTTTAATAGAATAGTTGGGGCGTGATCTACAATCAATATCGAAGCCAAAAATATAGTTTTTAGAATTTTTGTCTGTTTGTCTGTTTATCTGTTTATCTGTTTGTCTGTATGTATGTCCGGGGTAAACTCAAAAAGCACTGCATGGCTTTACTTCAAATTTTGTATGAATATTACTAATAGGTCGGGTCAACATATAGGCTACATATTATCACGCGCTCACCTACTGGGGAGCGGCTATACGGAGTAAACGAACTCCGCGAGGACGAAGTCGCTGGCAACAGCTAGTAACTTATAAACTGCTGCGTTAACGTCAAGGTTTGAGGATATTCACTGTAATTTTAATTTATTTTGTCACATGTAAAGTTTAGTTTTTATTAATTAGTCATTTGTTTCTTTTTTGGCGGTGGTTTTTTATTTCGGATCGAATTATGTGTTAATTGTGCAATTGTACAATTGTGTTATATTAGAAATAGGTATACTTAAGTTTTTATAGAAATATTTGGTAGATTTGCAAGAAAATTAAAAAATTACATATTCTAAAAAAAAATACATATTCTAAAATAAAAAAATCTTTTATATCATAAGATAGCAAACAAGCAGATGGGTCTCCTGATGGAAAGAGTCAACCATCGCCTATAGAAACCGAAGATGTTAATGGTACGTTGCTATTTTGTGTCGAAGTCTTATGCCACATGCATAAGTTTATCGGCTACATTACCCGCCAAACCGGAACACGACAGCGACAAGTACTGACGCTATTGCGGCAGGAATAAGTGACGAGGTGGTACCAGACCCAGGCGAGATAATGCAGAACTCTACTACCTGTTAACCACGATAGTAGTGACTCGCATAGCCAATCGGTCGCTTTTTACGACATGCTTGGAGAACGGCAGTTGGTCTATTCTTCAAAGGAGCCCGGGATCAACACGGGGAAATTCGATACATCTTGAATAAATCACACAAAATTAATGTGCAAAAAATTAAGCATTTTTTCCGACCTATGTATATAATCCAGTGTTTTTGTTTTAATCACTTTATTCACTATAAATACAATTGTCCCTTTTCAATAATCAAAGGTCCGTTTATCGAAAATCGAATTTAAGCCGCCTCGGGCTCATACTCAGGATTTTGAACTGTCCTAAGCCCCATAAGCCTTTGACATCCTTTGTAAAGAGACAAATATGGGAAGATTAGTTGGTTATGCCTCTTATATTGAATAAAATATTTATTGTCAAATTTTGAAATTAATTAAGTCAAATTTTGAAAGAACCAATATTTTGATCCTATCAAAATATTGTTTCTTTAAAGTAATGACACTATAGTAATCAATTCCATTTCTATTGTCTTATTTCGAACAATTTTCTATTAATCCTTTTGCCCTAAAATATTGTGATTATTTATAAAGGAAACTTTTCGGGCACATTTCTATGAATTGAACCATACTGCTCTAAATTAGAATAATCTATATATATATATATATATATATATATATATATATATATATATATATATATATATATATATATATATATATATATATATATAAATCAATCCCTATTTTCCTTGGTCACGATCACGCCTGAATGGCTGGACCAATTTCGGTAGTTTTTTTTGTTGTGTTTGTAATTGTAAGGAGAAGGAAAAAAATATTAAGAAAATTGCGCGAAAAATTAGAAAATTTAAGAATACTTAATCACCATATAAAGTTTAATGCCATTTTGGCTGCGTGGAAGGACAATCCCGTAGTCTTATATAAATTACGTGTCACGTTGTTTGTCCGCTATGGATTCCTAATATGTAAGGCAAAACAACGTTTGCCGGGTCAGTTAGTCTTTTTATAAAGGAGATTTTCTATGCAGAGTGTCGTGCACTGCCTAAATAAGCATAACTCTTGCATTGTGATGTGACTGTGGTCAAGTATTTTAATTATTAGTTTCTTGAAAATCAAGTTATTAAAATATGGTTTTGGTGTTGGTTCCGGGCTCCTTTGAAGAATAGACCAACTATTCGTAATTTAAAGGTCGTAAAAGGCGACCGATTGGCTATGCATATATATATATATATATATATATATATATATATATATATATATATATATATATCTATATATATATATATATATATATATTCAATTTCAAATTTTATTTTTATTTTAAGCTCTTATGCATTTTTGAATTTTTATTTTAATGGAAATATGGTGTGAAAAGTGAAAAGATTAAGGAAAAGGAATTTCTTGTTTTTTACACTTAATATATTCTTCTTTGCAGAAATTACTACATATTGTCTCGAATTTTGTAGATATGAATCTTTCCTTGATTTTAATTCAGCTTTATGGTAAATGGAAATGGAGACTTAACCTCATTAGAAATGCGTTTTGTAGGAGTTACTGCATCACAAAACATGGAAGTTTACTCTGCTTAATAAAGTGAATACAGAATTGTAGAGCGTAAACACTTGATTAAATACGTGTTTAAGTAAAAATATTTCTTTTTCAGTGTACTCCTCTGAAACTTTTAGACCTCGCTACAAGATAGCAACGCACCATTAACATCTTTGGTGTCTATAGACGACGGGTATCTCTTTCCATCAGGGGACCCCATCTGCTAGTTTGCTATCTTATGGTATAGAAAAAAACTTTCTTTATATAGAGTTATCATATAGATATTTTGTATATTATAAGATAGCAAACAATCTGATGGCTCTCCTGATGGAAAGAGAAAACCATCACGTATAGACACCAAAATTTTAATGGTGCGTTGTTATTCTTGAAGCGAGGTCTTAATGACAGATGCATAATTTTACATGCTACCTTACTTTCTGAACCGAAATACGACAGTGACAAGCACTGACGTTATGCAGGGCAGGAATGGGTAAGACGGTGACACCAGACCCGAGCAAGACAATACAGAGTTCTACCACCTTGTAGTCAAAATATACATATAGTTTATATAATTAAATTATTCGTTTCAGGAAAACTCGTATATTTTTTTATATTATACTCATGTTTTCTGTGATACTCATACTTTTAAAGAAGAGCAGGTACATTTGACAAATGTGGGACAAATGTTCTATGATTTTTGTATCAAACAATTTATGAGGCTGGTAACTACTTCACGGATGTCAATACATTTGTATTGTATCCATACTAATATTATAAATGCGAAAGTCTATCTGATTGTCTGTCTGTAATAATAATATTTAATAATAATATTTTTTATTTGCCAGAATAAGGTATACAAGGTTGTCAGATAGGTACATTTCAATATAGTTCTAATTACTCTACCATTTAAAGGTGTGCAAATCTTAATTTCTTATCACTAAAATACTACATAACATTGCTATTAATTATTAGTTTAATTTTAATTTATATTTCATTATTTATTTTTAAATTAATAATATATCATTTGATTTTGTTGATTTTGCTTATTTGATTTTAATTATTAATATATTATTCAATTTAACTAACAATTTAATCATTAATTTCATCATCATATAAATATGTCATCATCATCTAAATATTTATTAATCTAATCTATTATACATTCCATTTATATTATATCATTAGAGATAATCATATCACGCATAATAACTAACAAACACTAAATCTGTATACATTAACATTCTTATTAATTATTTTAGGATCTGACTAGATATTAATTGCATTATCTTTACAATTTAAATATTCTTCCACAGAGTAGAAGCATTTTGTAATTAGCCATTTATGCAGTTGTATTTTATACCTATTTATCGGCAGCGATTTTATTATGTTTGGTAATTTATTGAACAGAGTAATACACATATGGAAAGAATTTTCTTTTACCATTGCTAGTCTGCACTGTGGCACATAAAGTTTGCTTGCATGTCTGTTATTTGTGCCAAGTTGTTCTGCTAGAAAACATCCTAAATTTAAAATATTTAGGGTGTTTTCTAACAAATAAACAAGCTGCCATAATGTACATGCAAGGAAGTGTTAGTATTTTCAGGTTTTTAAAAAAAGGTTTACAACTTTGCATTTGTGTGATGTTACATATGGCCCTAAGTATTTTTTTGTGTTCTAAAAGCACGTATCATATCCACAGAGTTACCCCACATAAGCAGCCCATAGGAAAGTACTGATGAAACATATCCAAAATACGCTGTTAATGCTGTTTCCTTTGATATATGTCATCTAATTTTACGGAGAGCAAATACAAATCTATCAAGAGTATTACAAATATTGATGATATGTTCCTTCCAGTTAAGATTTTTGTCAATAACTATACCTAAATATTTTATATATTCTACTTCTTCTATAGCAATATTATCATATTTTATATTAAGATTCAAAGATTTTATATTATATGTCATAAATTGTAAAAATTTTGTCTTTTTTATATTTATATGTAAATTATTATTTTCCATCCACTTAATTACTTGATTTACAGTTTCATTAATTTTCCTTTCATATACTATATTACAAAGATTTTCATCATTTGTTAATAAAGTTATGTCATCAGCAAATAAGTAACATTGTTCATTAATATTTTGTTGTAGGTCGTTAATACCAGTAATAAATAATAATGGCGCAAGTATGCTTCCTTGCGGGACGCCACAACAATTTGTTAGAAGCTTAGATTTAAATGTAACTTTTATTTTGTTTACTTTATTTACTCTATCAATATGAACCATTTACTGTCGATTCTCTAAATAACTTTTCAGCCACAAGCCAGCTACACCCTTTACGCCATACTTTTCGAATTTACATGAGAGTTGGTCTTGACTAAGATAGTCGAACGCCTTGCTCATATCTAAGAAAATGGCACAGACATTGTGTCGTTTGTTTAAGCTCTCAGTAACATCTTTTACTAAATTGAAACATGCCAAGGTAGTTGAGTTCTTTTTTCGGAATCCAAATTGATTCGGCGACAAGATCTTTTGATCACTTAAGAATGCGTATACTCTAGAATACATGGCCTTTTCAAATATTTTTGATAATATGGGAATAATTGTTATTGATCGGTAATTACTCATGACACATCGGTCACCGTTCTTAAATAGAGGTTTAATTATTGATTGTTTTAATTTATGTGGAAAGTGGCCTTCTTGAAATGATAAATTTATTATATGACTTAATGGTATACAAAGTTTAGAGGCACATAATTTCAAAATATGTGTGCTGATGCCATCATATCCTACTGATTTGGTATTGTTCAAAGATAAAATTATTTTTTAGGTTTCTACTGCGTCTGTAGGAGACAAGAAAATAGTATTGGGGTTACTTTGAGTTATGCTGTATTTTCTGTTAGGATAGGACTTGTTTGTTAAATCGATGTAATAGTCATTAAATAGATTTGCTATCTGTTCAGGGTGTGTATAATTTTTATTATTTACTATTATTTTTTCAATATATTCCTTTGTCGATGTAGAGTTCGTGAAATTTTTTATAAGCTTTACCTTTATTTTTACTTTTTTTGATATACTTTTGATTTTGTAATTTATGAGAAAGCATGATACATGATTTTAATATTTTGTTATACTTTTTATACTTATATTTATTATAATTTTTATTATATGCAGCATGTTTATATGTTAAATATAAGCGTCTTTTATTCATACACGATAATCTAATTCCCTTAGTTAACCAATTAGGGCTCTTTTTTTTCTGGGATACTTTGATTTTTAAAAGAGGGAAGCTTAAGTTGTAAAATAGTATCAAACTATCATAAAAAACATTAAACGAATCCTCTGTATTATTTGTTATATAAACATCACTAAACGTAAGTGCCGATATACACTCGTAACATTTTAAGTTACGAGTGTATATCGGGGGGGGGGGGGGAGGGCAATCGTAACATTTTAAGACTCAGTTTCTGGGCCAGGGCGGGCTACCGTAACATTTTAAGAATATATTTTTATGTTATTTTTTTTCATTACCCCCCCTGCCCCCCCCCCCCTGCCCCCCCCCCTCGGTACACCTATGCCTATTTATTATTCAAGCATTTATTCACTTTATTGTATGGTGGTAAAGTGAGACTTGTTCTTAAAACAAAGCGCAAATGCAAAGCAGTGGTATAAAACCCGCGCAAGACCTTACAGAACTCCACGATGTTAGTGACACGTTTAGCCAATTGTACGCTTTTTATAAACTGGCTAGCCGAATGACAGTTTATAAAAGGCCAAAAAAATGATTTGAAGGATAACTATTGAATTTTTAAAGGGGCTCCGAATTAACTCAGACACCTAAAATGTAATTTTTGACGTGAATACGTCTTTAAATTTGTTTTCATAATGAGGCACAGTTCAAAAAACGGACGATTACAAAAAATGGGGATAAAGGTTGGTACTATAGCTACATAACTGTCATCAACATACAAATCTAATCATACCGTTGGAAAGCTAAAAAATCATAGAATTTTTAAAGCCGAGTTACAAACTACAATGCTTAGCGGGGAATGGAGGAGGAAGTGCCGCCATTTTTAGGTAATTTCGCTGCGTTATAAAATTTGGACATATTAGGTATATCTTTTTACTCGGAGCAGTTATAACGTATGATAAATTTTGTTAGACGGATTTTGTAAAGATTTATCGATTGTGTAGGTAAAAAAAAAATTTAAATGCTTCTTACAGTATGTACATATAATTGAAAAAAAACTCAGCCGTCACGGGACGCCTGGCAGATGTGAAACATCGGGGTCGCGTAGTTGGTTGCCATGGCGACACGTCGCCACATCGTATCGCTACTAAATATGGACTGTATACCTCGCCGCCACGGATACCGCGTCGCCATGCCAACGATTCGGTTTACACCTGCGCCAAAAGATGTTTCACATCAAAAATTAGGAAATAATTGATATCGGTCAATACAAATCTTTCAAAAGCCGATTCAAAGTATAAGTAACGTATACCGTTTAAAATGTATTTTAAATACCAATCTAATGATAGCCAGTAACCCCCATATTAAAGAGTGAAGAAGTAATAAGAACGCTAAAAGATGAAGACGTCTGAACCGATCAATGACGGCTCATGTACGCAGTACGACGAATGGAAATTGATATCATCGCAAAATATGATCCGTGACGTAGACATATATTCACTTAAAACATACACGGCTGTGTCAATGACATAGCCACAACCCCTTTTTCCCCTTCTTCGTAATCCCATCCACATCTCTTGGCCAATGTTTTTTTATGTCATGAGATAGCCAACAAGCAGATGGGTCTTCTGATGGAAAGAGTCAACCATCGCCTATAGACACAAAAGATGTTAATGGTGTGTTGCTATCTTGTGGCGAGGTCTAATGCCACATGCATAAGTTTACCGGCTACCTTATCCTCCAAACCGGAACACGACAGTGACAAGCACTGACGCTATTGTGGCAGGAATAGGTAAGGCGGTGGTACCAGACCCGGACGAGACAATGCAGAACCTTACCACCTAGTATCCACGATGGTAGTGTCTCATGTAGCCAATCGGTCGCCTTGGCCTATTCTTCAAAGGAGCCCCGGACCAATACGGGGAAATTAAAGAAATTACATAATCACCTACTTCGAAATATTACATCATATACATAAGTTATACTAAACTCTACGACAAACACATATATAAAATTACCTCATATAAAAATAAGACATAGTATTACTTACCCCGGGTTGGTTCGGGCCTCTTTGAAGAACAGACCATCTGCCATTCTGCCATGCAGTTCGTAAGAGCCAACCGTTAGATTGGCTATGCCACTACCATCATATCATGGTCACTACCATCGTAGCTACTAGATGACAGAGGACTGCATTGTCTCGCCCGAGTTTGGTACCATCACTTTACTTATTCCTCTCACAATAGCGTCAATGCTAGTAACTGTCGCAATACTGTTTGGAGAGAAGGGTCATCTTATATCCATAAAACCACAAAGATAGTAACACACCATTAACGTAAGGTGTGATTGTCTCTTTCCGTCAGGAGAACCATCTGCTTTTTAGCTATCTTATATAAAAAAATAAGTTATACATGTCAAATTAGTAAATGGTCAGATAATTTTCCTGATAGAACGTGAAATATCTTACTATGAGATACTAATAATGTTGATAGATCATGCTATACGTATGGAAGAGATATAATGTTATACAAATTTGTTTATTGGCTACCTTACCCTCCAAACCGGAACACAACAAGACAAGAACATTCCGACAAGAAAAAATACGACTCTGGTACAAAATCCAAGCAATAAGTTATAGAAATCTACAACCTAGTAGTCACAATAGTATATATCTGATCAAATGTTTTCCTTTTACAAACTGCCTGACAAGAAGGCACATCGTCTATGCTTTAAACGGCTCCAGGTCAACATCCTATTTTTGTTATACAACATAACTCTTCATGTTATATATGTCGCAGTGAAATTGTCAATACCGTTAGATTATAATCTACCTAAGTGATATTACAATTTAACTGCTAACCTAACTTAACCAAATTATAATTTCCCTAGGTAGATTATAATCTAACGACTATTGACAATTTCACTGCGACATATATAAAACAATAAAAATTCATGAATAAAATTCATTCAGTACTTCAATAGCAATACTCATAGTAATAAAACTAGTCATGACACTTTAGTGTAGTTCCCGGAAAAGCTTGCATTGCATATATACCTCTAAACTTATATTGCATCGATATTGCATCTGCATTGTGCACGGTTCACGAAATAAAACTCTTTCTATCTTGAATTACGTCACTATATATCGATAAAACAGCATCTAGACTTTTAAAACTCGTATCTCTGGAATTATTACTTTTGATTATGATAGCCCAGTACTATAATTACTTCTCTGTCCACCCAATGCAGAGGTTGAAAATTGAAATGCAGAGGTTGAATATTGAATTACAAGGTACCTATTTAATTTTTCTTTGAAGATCCTATTGCGTCATATTATACTCGAGAATATTCGTTTTGGTAAAAAGTTTCATTTTTTACTAGTTCGTATTATAAGGATTAAGCAAACTCTTATTTTTGTGATGAAATAAGGTTGATATACCCTCGTTCTTTTTTATATCATAAGATAGCAAACAAGCAGATGGATCTTCTGATGGAAAGAATCAACTATTGCCTATAGACACCAAAGATGTTAATGGTGCGTTGCTATCTTGTGGCGAGGTCTAATGCCATATGCATAAGTTAACCGTTACCTTACTCTCCAAAACCGAACACGACTGTGGCAAGCACTGATGCTATTGCGGCAGGAACATGTAAGGCGGTGGTACCAGACCCGGGCGAGACAATTCAGAACTCTAACACCTAGTAGCCACAATGGTAATGAGTCGTATAAGTTGGCCTATGCTTCAAATGAGCCCGGGGAAAACGTTCTTTAAATCTGTGTCTTTTTCGTTACGTTGTCAGTGTAGCCGGAAATACAGAGTTATATTACTTACCGATGAAATAAAATTACTCCAGGGGTATTTTCTAAATATTGGCTTCTTATTCGGCACGATATTTCTTATAGCATATTTATATTTTTTACGATATATCTACAAGCGTTTGACACTTAGTAGCATTTCCTTCTATGGACGGCTATACTTTCTCTGTCCAACGTATCTATTACTATTCATATAGTCGGTAGGTTCAATAAAAACATAAAACTTCAAATACAAAAATAATATAAAATAAATATAAAATAATATTTCATTGTTGTATACTATTAACCACTTCATAAGTCGAGTGGTTAGCGAACCTAACTACGAATCGATGGGGCTCGGGTTGTGTGATGAGCATAGATGTTTGAATTTCTGGATCTCGATGTTTATTATGTATGTAACCGTATTTATACATGTATTTCTATGTATAAATATCATTGACTAACACCCATAACACAAGCAAATAATTTGCTTACTTTGAGGTTTGATCAATTTGTGTAATTTGTCTAACCATATTATTATTATTACTAATATTTAGAGCACGTTTTTCAAGTGATTAGATTTTATCTTTTTATTTTTGTCTTATTTTTATTAAGTTCACAAAAAGTTCATAATTTATCATTTTGCTTACGAAATCCGTTCAGGTGCATAATCAGGCCCGCAAATGGTCTAGGTTTTCAATAAGATCGCATTTTCTCGGACCAGTATTAATCAGATACTTGTTTTAATTACTTGGGTGTCATAAACAGGCTTGTTATGTAAAGACTGGCACAACTGTGCACGACTGAGCATTTCTGTTTCGGACGACTAGTTCTCATTAAGCTCGGTCTTCAAACCAGTCTCATAAGAAACAAGAATTATTGAATACTTGACATTATATAATCAAAATAACTACCATTAGCAGTACACGTTTATATTATTATCATTTCAAATCATTTACCTACACAGTAGGTTTAGTCGTACTTTAAAGTATCAAAATCATTAAGTCTTTGTTTTTCCAAAATTTTCTTTGTTTTAAGTCTTTGTTTAATTTCTATTTACATTTGTAATGTCAGTAATTGGATGGTTTAGTCAAATTTCGTCTTTAAATCCATTTTACCAATTTTGTTAACATTGTAATTCAAGATCACATTGTAATTCAAGATCATGATGAAATTGGTAGATATCTATATAATAAGAACACGCGACTGCCCAAATCATAATTATTTCGGCTGTGAATTTACGTCTATCATAGCGGTTGTGTTAAAATGTGTTAAAAAGTATATATTAATGCGTGAAGCAAAAATTTTTACCCATTTTTGAGACTTGACTTAGTTAAAGTTTGTTTCGGAGGACTGCAGAAACCTAATATTTTTAAATAATATGCATTAGAAATACATTAAATTAATAAAAATAAACATTACACACATCATATTACATTCCTTTAACATAGGTACATGATATAATTATACATACATACAAATATTGTAAAAAAAAATGTTGGTGTGATATATGTACCGTGTATATATATTAATATACATTTAGTAAAAAGCAATTATATTAATATTACAAACAGACACGCCAATTTAATTGATTTACTAGCTGTACTCGAGACTTCGTCCGCGTGGAAAAAAATTCGAAGGTAAAAGCAGCCCAAGTTACTGCTTGTTACATCAGCTATCTGTCAGTGAAAGTCCCGTCAAAATTGATCCAACTGTTTCAGAGTTTAGTCAAAACAAACAGACAGACAAAAAAATGTTATTTTGGTAAATGTATCGTATATAAATTCATATATATTTCCTAAAAAGTGATAATTTTAGTATCACAGACACTCCGGTTTTATTTATTTATATAGATAAAATAAATAAATGATTGATGATTGATGATGATTAAAGATGTATAGATTAATGAGTCTAGAGTCATAGTTATTAAAGATGAAGTTTATATATGTGTCACTTACATTACACTTCACTAGTTTTTTCTTGCATCTCCGATCGCATCTATTCCATTTTACCTCCACCACAACTATATTATTAAATATTCCAAATTAAAGATTAATACGTTTACTGCTTTGAGCTATGATCTAACTGATTATCAAGTCAGGACAAATGATTTTATCGATTTACCATAAAAAATGGAATGCCTGATTCCATCCACGTACTTATGCGTATAAGTATCCATTTATGTATGTAAGCTTTTAATTCCTAAATATATTAATTTATATACTATCAGACTAATTGCTGTATGGAAGTAAACCACGCAGCAATTAGCCAATCGTAGGTTGATAAATTGCTGAGATTAATATTCGTTCAATTTAATATTGCAAAATGTTTAATAAAATATGTCATAAATAAATTACAGTCTATAAATTTGTTAAATTTTAATGATTATATATTTCAGTATTGTTGCACACATGATCTTTTCTATATATTAATACGTAAAGCAAAAACATTAGACTTTTAGCACAATAGTTCAAAATAATAGGGGAGCCCAAGAGGGGATTCTAGTATTTACTGGCCAGATAGGAGGAGGTACCCCGCATACTATTAAGGCTTTCCACCAAATATAAACCTTTTCTATAGACGAGGATAACTATGGCCGAAAAAAAAAAACAAAATTAAGATAACTTCGGCTTATGAAAATTGTCAGATCTTATACTTTACTTTTTTCGTAATTGTTACATCATTTCCTTCATAATAAAAGAAAAGTCAGACGCGCTCGAGAATGTCAAGACAACATTTTTTTTGCAACTTTGTGACCCTTCTACTCCCTTAAGCTACACTTGAATCGGCAGATTTTCTAAATTTTAGCTGGCAATTAACCATTCCCTAATCTAACGCGCTTCAGTCTTTCCATATCACTGAATTTTTTTAAACATTTTTTTATCTGTAGATTTTTTCCCCGCCATTGAAATGAAAAACATTATTTAACCTTTTATTTTTCCTATAATTTAGTCTAATTACTAGGTGGTAGAGTTCTGCATTGTCTCACCCGGGTCTGGTACCACCGCCTTACCTATTCCTGCCGCAATAGCGTCAGTGCTTGTCGCTGTCGTGTTCCGGTTTGGAGGGTAAGGTAGCCGGTAAACTTATGCATGTGGCATTAGACCTCGCCACAAGATAGCAACGCACCATTAACATCTTTGGTGTCTATAGGCGATGGTTGACTCTTTCCATCAGGAGACCCATCTGCTTGTTTGCTATCTTATGACATAAAAAAAAAAAATTTAGTCTACAAAATCCAATAGGCCCATACGACGCTCGAGTAACTTCATATTTAGCATTTTGGGCTCCCCTACTAGTTATTATCTTAGGAATCCATCGCGGACAATGTGATACGTAATTTAAATAATATTAAGATTTTGAGTTACAAAATATTTCGTTATTTAATGATAAGGTAAGATTTGGAAATATTATATTTTTACATAGTTATTTATGTTTTAATTATATGTGTTAAATATTCGTTGTAATAAATATGTGTTAAATATGTGTTTATCGGCAGACAAAATAAACGATGAGCCTCATTTCTTATTATATGCTGCCCGAGGCATAAATTACCATTTTACAGATTACGGGTTTACTACTGTCATTTGAGTAAATAAAAAAGCCCTATCGCAAATTTTCCCAGTGGGCTGGTGTTTTTCCGACCGGGCTCGTGTCATTAGATCTCAAGTTCGATTTCCCAGTCAAATAAAAAATATTAGGGATTTTGAGAAGATATCAAAATTTTGTAGAGGCATATTAGCACTCCAGTACTTCAAATGATTGAGTGAAGGTGTTAATTTCGCTTCGTTGACATTCGTGGTAGTCGCTATCAAATCTTTTTTTTATATCATAACATAGCAAACAAGCAGATGGGTTTCCCGATGGAAAGAGTCAACCATCGCCTATAGACACCAAAGGTGTTAATGGTGCATTGCTATCTTGTGGCGAGATCTAGTGCCACATGCATAAGTTGCCGGCTACATTACCCTCCAAACCGGAAACGACAGTGACAAGCATTGACGTTATTGCGACAGGAATAGGTAAGGCGATGATATCAGACCCAGGCGAGACAATGCAGAACTCTACCCCCTAGTAGTCATGATGGTAGTGACTCGTATAGCCAATCCGTCGCCTTTTACGACCTGCCTGGCAAAACGGCAGTTGGAAATCGATAAAATCTAGTGATAAGGACCCTTCTCGCCAAAAGAAAAACCACTGATTAGTGTTGAATCGGAGCGTCTGTTGATTACATTTTGAATTTTATTAATTCATTTAAACATATCTTAGTTGAGACAGAAATCGAACCTTAAATCTAAGATTCTTAGCCAAACTGGCTCTATATCTAGATTTTCCTAAATCTTTTCCACGTAGGTAGAAAAATTATTGTCAACCAACTCAAAAGATATTCGTAGAACGGGTAATATTATATTTGCCCTCGTTTCATCTTTGAAACGGTTTTCCGTAAAGGAAGTCTATAAATTTGTTTTATTTGCCCGTATGCTTGCAAAAAATCTATATTCATATGTAATCGACTTTATTTGCATTTCTTGCTCTAGTAATAAGAAATATAGGAAAATAAAAACTTAATATCTTACGTAGGTACGTCACGTAGAAGTTGACTAATTTAGGTACGTATAGTGCTCCTGAAATAAGAAAGCAAAGTAGTAACAAATGTAATACGATCCGATCCGATCCAAACAAGAGGTCTGGATGTAAATGAAGAGAGATATCAAAAAGCATAAAACGATAAAGCCTATATACTCCCACGTATCCTTATGCTAGGGCCGCAATTGCATCTATTATCACAAAGCTACGTGCAATGATACGATAAAGGCAGATGTGACCGGCTATAATCGGCTATTTTCGTATACATTCGGGACGATATATATTCGGGACGATATAGACGATACAACTTCGGGACAATAAACGCAAGTGCGGCCCCAGCATCAGGAAAATGAGACAGTACAAAAACATGCACGTCTTTTCAGTGTATATAAAGACGTACAAGGATTGGCCGGTTTTGCTTGGGTATTTTTTAGATAATCATAGGCGTTATCCTACTAAATGCATCATTGCTGCGCTGTTTAATTTAAAAAAAATGCAGTTAATATAATAGATAAGATTCCTATGTATATAGTGGAAAGACTATATACATAGAATCTTATTTTCATTAGTATTATATCACTCTTGTCTATTTTTTTTTCTATGGCACTCATCATTACCGTCATTTCTATTGCTGATAAAAGATAGCACAATTTACGAATAATGGTCAAAACACACCTATCAACTCGAAAAGGCATCAACACCTTATCGCCGTCGACGAGGCGTCACCTTCCGGTACGTCAGCTTGACTACGTCTGGGTGACGCCGCGCTTACGTCTAGACGAAGTTGTGGTTACGTCTTGTGTCCGATTCCTGTGTCAATAATATGGCTTAGTTACGAGTAGTAACATTTTCTACGACGCTTAAGCTAAAACGACTATGTATTTAAAACTATCTCTAAGTCGCCTCTGTGGTCTAATAGTCCAGCATTGGCGTTGACCACATGAGGTCCCGGGTTCGATTCCCGGGTCGGGCACTTAAAAAAAAGTGTTTTTCAGTTTTCTGATAAACACAAAGTTGCCCGAGATTGGAAAGTGCCCGGTTGGCGATAAGCTTGCCACCTATCACATTTGTGGGACTAAGTACCTTCGGCTAATCGTGGGTGCACTTGTTGTACCTCTGCCTACCCTTTCAGAGATAAGGGCGTGAAGATAATTTTTTTTTATCTAAAACTATACCTGTAAATTAGCAAACGGTCCATAAAAGTTGGGGAATGCCTCGTAATTATTAAATTGGTTACTAATGGTTACTGCTATGAATGACATATTATTGGTTATAGGAACTCAGCATTAAGAAGTAGCGCTATTTCCGATTCCGATTAGTGTGCGTTGCAGTAGGGAGTTTCATATCACCTCCTTCCTATCATACATTCACCGTCTCAATTTTTCACCGTCAAAATTCGAGCCGTTCCTTATTCTTTATAATGAACGGCTCGAAAAAATAGGGTGACGGCTCCGTTTCCGAGTTTATACGTGTGCCTAATAATATAACCCTAAATTTATAAAAAATGTGGTTACAACCGCAGATATATTAAGCTAAACTAACTCATTTTACTGTCATAGATATATTATTATTTATATTGATATTTTGTATATACATCTTTTTGCAACAACTTACACGGGATAAAATAACCAATATGTAAATCAATCAAAATCCTGGAGATTGTTAGGATTGCGTGGTTGAATAATATTTATGTTACGAAATGTAGCGCCGATTTATTTGTACCTGAGCTATATTTCAATGCGACATCAGCTGTATCCTGGATTTAAATGCTTTCAATTTGATCTCGCATTTCATATTGATAGGTACTTTGGTATTTGAAAAGAAAAAATAAAGTCTTTTTTCCGTTGTCAGATTTCTTCGTATAATGGTATGTAAATGTCTAAAAATTGTTTATATTCTTTAAAGACTTAATTAAATTATGGTAATTGTACGTTGTACAATTTATTTAACCAAGGATATCGATGGAGATAAGAATAAGTTCTGCAAATAGAAAATTTTATATAAAGTTTACTTGACAGTGCCAGATTTTTTTAATAACTTATCTAAGTGCGTTTTGGACAATGCGCATTGTAGAGTTTCGTAGTTGTCCATTACAACAGTGTGTACTAAGAGGAGAAAAAACTATGTCACTATTTATTCATACCATTTAACCCTTTTTAACGTCAATGACAGATTGATCCGCATTTCTTCCTTCAAGTATATTTTGTAATATTGTCGTAAACTTGTAAAATCTCCTTAACTGTTATAGTTTTGCTTTCAACTTTGTTATAAATCCTACTACCACGAATTTTTTCATATATCCAGAAACCACAATTTAGCTGCCAGGTGGCCCCCACACTGCCACAGTAGCCAATAATTGTATTTATTAGCTTCTACGATAACGTTTTATAAAATTCAGAAAAAATGTTTAAAAACAGCATTTAACGTATGGAAACCTTATTTGATTTTTAACTTTTTAATTATATTATTTATTGTTAGAGCGGTCATAGCAATTTAAGTTATATAATTTTTTTGGGTGTCTGCTTATATGGTTTAGAAAGTACAGTGCTGTAACATCTCCTGTAACGGCCGGAAGCCATAAACCCGAAAAATATTTTTCTTCTTCACCAAATTTACGCAGGCTAAGAGACAAGTATGAAAAAGGATTTTCTAAATCGGTCGAGGTCTTTTCGAGTAATCGGGGAACATAATAGGGGTGTCCAAAAGGGGATTTTGAAATTTACTAAAGCTATAATCTAATGTCAAACTTAAAAAAGATTTTATTATTTAGTCTATGGTTTAATTTCAACTAGAAAGCAATCGCTAGTTTTATATATTTCTTTATTTTTCATAGCTATCTCAATATATTGACGCTCATCCTAGCTAATATATAATAGCAAAAATAGATCTACATAATATATTTAGCTATTTTATGTGTCAATTTGCATTCAAAGACAAGCCAAGAAAATAACCTCCTACCCGAGGTTGTTTATACCAAACTCACTAGACCGAGTAAACTTTGTTCGATTGAATTATGAACAAACAACCGGAGCAGCATATTTATTTGGAAGACACCCGTCATTTATTTTTTTGAACATTCAGTTTTTTTGTTATACGTCGGATAAAAAAAATATTGTATATTCAAAAATATCTAAAATTAGACGTACATATTATTTACGATCTACGATTCGAAAGCTGTCAACATAATTCTTAAAAGTTGTAAGTTTTGTGACTTGAATTGTGTGCTTCTGTTACTGTCATCCAGAATATGATAAGAATGGAAATTACGTAAGAGATGGTAACCAAAGTCGTAAATAATGTAGAAATGCGCATACTTCATGAATGTTGGAATATTGTTACCATTTCTCATCAAAAGTTATATGAAAAGGTTTGTAGCTCCTAAAGATAACGTGATTATATTTACCAAAAAAGTAAATCACACCCGTATCCCCGAAGAGTCAGGTAGAGGTAAAACAAGTACACCCACGGTTAGCCGAATATACTTACAGCCAGTTTCCGAAACGCAACTTAATTTTAACAAGCAATTAAGCTGTGTTTAACAGATGATTTGCTTGTAAAAATTATGTTATTCACAGATAAATTATCTACACCTAGCGCAAAAGTGTGGCTGTTTGTCGCTGTCATAGTACGATTTGGAAGGTGAGGTAGACGGTAAACTTATGCATGTGGCATTTTAACCCCGCCATACGGATAACAACGTACCTTTAACATCTTGTGTGTTTATATTACGATGGTTATCTCTTTCCAATGTAGAATTACCTTCTTGTGTGTAAACCTAACAAGTAAAATTAAAATAATGCACATTTTAACTTGAAAGTGAAACCACTTTTGCTTAAACTAAGACTGTGACGTCACAGAAAGCGCGCCAAAATTTAAACGTTAAGTAAAGTTTTGTTTAATAAATTACGAAGCAAAAAATAGGATCACATAAACAATAAGAGGTGCTCGACAACTATATGCAAGACACCAATCATGTAAGTGTAAAAATCACACGTATTACCTTATTCTTAAAGGAGGTGTCAAGCTTAACTAGACTGTCGAGACATTAGTATGAAAACGTTAGTAAGTGTCCAGAGAGCAAAATCTATATTCACAATTGTTTAATCATCATATTCAATAAAAAGGGATATTTCCACGGTACAATCATAAAATACTAGCTGCAGCGTGGAGCCCGCTGCATTATAAATATTTTTGGTGAATCCCGCGGAATCATCTATTTTTCCGGAATAAAAAGTAGCCTATGTGTTATTCCAGAATATCCACCTGTGTGCCAAATTTAATTTAAATCTGTAAAGTAGTTTTGCGTGATTGAGTAACAAATATCCATCCATCCAAACTTTCACATTTATAATATTAATATAGATTTTTGCATATTCTAATTTACGACAAGTTGCATCGATTTAGAAACATTTTGTTTCTTAAGTGACCAGGAAGTACCGCAAAAATCACTGCAAAAAGATGTCGGTTTTTGGTGTCGCTTTTTTAATCGTAACACAATTATTTTCGGTGTTCGGTCGGTTACAAATTTTCCAATCAAACCCCTGGGCCTGCAAATGACCACGTGCGATTAAGAACTCCATTTCAAAAACGAACGTCCTTATTCTTTATATTTAACTTTTGATAAATAATTTGTAAGTATACTTCATAATCATTTATTTAAGTTTGATTCAGCAGGAACTATTCGCATGTGACCTTTCAAGGCAAGATATGAAGTAATTAATATTCAAAGTTAAGAAAATTAAATAGAAACAAGATAATTACAAGTGATTGTGTATCGAAGCGTTGGTATCCCAATTACTTAAAGCAATATTAAGAAATAAGCCTCATCTTTATACAACTTTGAAACTTAGAAGACCCTCGGAGGGTTAATTAAATTTAGTACAAGACCTGTTTACAAATTTCATTAAATTTCTATTAAGACATGATTAGGTGATTACCAAAAGTTCGGAGGCAATAACTTTCAGTGACTTCAAAAAGGAAAATATTTTATTTACGTTATATTTTACTAAAAACTTGCGTAGAAATCCAGCTTTCAAATAAAAAACATTTAAAAGTATATATTACAACTTTTTGCTCTATATGTCTAAGAACATTTGAAGCTCAAGGTTCTACTTATCTCATGTAGACCTTCAAGTGATGTTCAGTATTGATATATGAGTTGTATTTGTTGTTGACAGCGTCATGTAGCACGCTGCAGTATAAAAATTTTTGGTGATTCCCGCGGGAACAACTTATTTTTCTGGGATAAAAAGTACCCTATGTGCTGTTCCAGATTATCATCGCGTGAAAGAGTAACAAATATCTATTCATCCATACAAACATACTTTCACATTTATAATATTAGTAGAACTAGTAGGACTAAAGTGAAAAACTAATATTCATTTAAGTATATTGTACGTTGGTCTGGTATGTTACTTAAATCATAATACTCCTAGTTGAATCTAAAGATACAAAACGGCTCATTGAAGGTATTTTCAAAGAAAACATTGAGTAACAGCCCGCAGTCTAGTAAAAGTGTTATGATATTTCCATATTTTGATTGCTTGCCTGCTTGAATTCATGCGTGCGTGCTCACGCTACCTATTACCAGTACCAGTTACCGCAAAGCTCACGACTTTACGTGTGTCGCACGCTTACAAGTACCAAAGTATGCTTATAGTACCAGTTATCGCACGAAACAATCAATAATATTTACAGAACGGTGAGAACGCAGCAATCTATTATCAAATATATTAATATAATTATTGGCCTCGTGGTTTTGGGGATCGCCTATTTGGATCAGATCATGAAGTCCCAGGTTCTATCCCATAGTTGGCCAATAGTTGGCTAGGTGGTAGAGTTCTGCATCGGCTCGACCTAGTCTGGTACCACCGCCTTACTTATTCCTGCTGCAGCATCAGTGCTAGTCACCGTCGTGTTCCGTTTTGGAGGGTAAGGTAGCCGGTACACTTATGCATGTGGCATTAGAACTCACCACACGATAGCAACGCACCATTAACACCTTTAATGTCTATAGGCAATAGTTGACTCTTTCTATCAGGAGACCCAACTGATTGTCTGCTATCTTATGATATAAAAAAATACTTTTGAGATTTTCTTGAGGTTTTTCTCGAAAAACCAAAATTTCAGTAGCAGCTCGGATTCTGACGGAGGTGTGTTACCATTCCTGTATCTCAGATGAGTACTTAAAGCTGTCAGTCCTGGTCATCGCTAGAAATAGTATATAATCGTTATCACATCGGTTAAATGCGGTAATAGGGATCACCACTCGTCTTCCCAACCAAATTAGTGAATCTTGGTTAACTGGAAAATCTATAGATGTTCGTTTTATTCTGCTTACCCCGCAAGGGAACCGAGTGTGATGATACTTTTTTTGATTTTATTATAATTAGGAATCATCACCCATGTTGCTTACCATCAACGTGGTAAACTGGAGTGTTTTTAACATTCACTGCAATCTGCTGTGATACCACACAGGGTAATATTTTTTACAAATGCGATGGTATGATTACCTATTATCTCACTAACAAAACAGATTTACTGTTCACAGGTCAACTGTGTGATTTCAACAATTTTTCAGCAATTTCCAACGGTGTTCGGTTTGCTCTAATTTCTCTAGAAACGATTTTGCCTGTTGGTGTTTCTTTATTTCATTTGAACTCGACTTTGGGTTATACTACAGATTGTATAATAGATATTATGGTTCTAATTTCCCTGTAACCGATTTTGCCTGTCGATGTTTATTTATTTTATTTGAACTCCAATTTGGGTTATACCACAGATTGTGTAATAGATATGATTGCGTTTATGCGTTACATCGTAATGGCGTTGTTATAATTTAAACGCAGTAAAAATGTAACAACTAAATCTGACTTTCTGTATTTCTGGAACCCCAATAAGATCTTCACTGAACTTATACGGCACTAAATATTAAATAAGCTATCTGAAAGAAATAATATTTATTCAAATCGGTTCATAAATGACCGAGTTTTTAAGTAGCAAGCATAAAAACATTCAGCTGTTAAGCAGATTGTAAGAGCAAGCCAAATGGCTAAAAGTGTCCATACTATAGTGACTAGAGGACGTTGAAGGCCTGCAGTTGCTTTTTTTCTGTCTTAAGATAGCAAACAAGCAGATGGGTCTGCTGATGGAAGGAATCAACCAAGATGTTAATGGTGCGTTGCTACGAGTATCTTGTGGCGGGGTCTAATACCACATGCATAAATTTACCGGCTACCTTATCCTCTAAACTGAAACACGGCAGCGACAAACACTTACGCTATTGCGGCAGGAGACAACGCAGAATTCTACCACCTAGTAGCCACTATAGTAGTGACTTGCATAGCCAATCGGTCGCCTTTTACAACCTGCCTGGCAGAACGGCAGCTGGCCGATTCTTCAAAGGAGCTTGGAGTCCAACACGAAGGGAAAACTTTGCTGGCCAAAGTTTGGTAACCTACCTAATAGACATAGTTGTTCCCAATACACTTATCATACAAAAGACAATGACAGAAAAATAAACAAATAAGTAGGTTAGAGTTGAACGAGGAAATACTTGGAATATGGAAACAAGACAAAGTCCACTTAGTGCCAAATATTATATCCAATACTGTCGTAATCTCATACCATAATTATAATAGTTCAAAAACGATAGATCTGGAAGACAAAACCTACATAACTCTTCAGAAAGCCGCTATACTGAATATTTGCCACTTAGTGAGAAAAATCCTCCAACAAAATGGCACTGGTGTGAATTAACCAAAAACCTACACGCACACTTTTTGATGGTCAACACTGTAACTCTAATTACTTGAATGAACTCGTAGTTGCAGATCAAACAAGCTCTTAAAAGTTGAGAAATAAGAAAAATAATAATAATAATTTATTTTCAGATGAGTGAATATCTATAATTGTTAGTTAAGCTAACATACTATTATCGTGTCAGGGCTTACTATTGTCTTGTTTTAGATTTGAGGTTGAAGTAGCCAGTAAATTTATGTATATGACAATGCAGACCCACCACGGAGATGACAACTCATCCATTATATCTCAGGTGTCTATAGCTCATGCTTATCTCTTTTCATCAGAAGTCAGATCAACTTGATTCCTATTTTATGCCATTAAAAAACTATGTGCTTGTTAATACGCTTGATAAAAACAACGTTGCCCGGGATTGGATAAGTGCCCGGTTGGCAATAGGCTTGCCACATTGTAATATAATAATAATTATTTTTAAATATTTGCACACCATATAATGGTAGAATATGTTGGTAGCTTAAATATTTTTTAACAATTTGTAACACCCATATTCTTGCAAATAAATATTTTCTTTCTTTCTTTCCTATCACATTATGGGACTAAGTATCTTCGACTAATTGTGGGTGCAGTCGTGCGTGCACACCTCTGCCTACCCTTTGGGGATACGGACGTTAAGATACTTTTTACGACAAAAATGCACAAAAAATTAACGTGGTGTTAAGAAATAAACTTTACGACTTGTTGTCAATACGGGATCGCCCCAGACGTATTAACAAACCCTTTGTGAATTTGGAATTCAGTATTCATTAACCAGAGCAAATTAGGTGACGTTGTCTACGTATACGAAATTATGTGGGATGTTCGTACACAAACGTTTTGCGAGGTGCGTACGTGAGCAGTTGCTCTAATTGGGGATAAGAGGATCGCTGCGCTGGGCGGAGGGTAAACATTGAATAACGCTGGAATATTTACTGTTACTGCGATTTAATTCTACGAATATGTACGACCTTATCGCTTTTCAGAGGGAGAAATAATACGTTCATTTTATTAACCATTTGAATACATTTTTTTTTATTTAAATGATTGATAAAATGTTTTTTTTTGAAGCACAGCACACAATAGTTTAAATATATTTATCGTCGTATCAAGCAAATTAAGTGACATTTTATACAAAAAAATATATGGGATGTTCGTAGTTTGTACACCAACGTATTGCAAGGTGCGTACGTGAGCAATTGCTCTAATTGGGAATAAGAGGATTTCTGCGCCAGGGAAAGTAAACATTGAACAACACTGGAAAATTTACTGTTGCTACGTTTTATCTTACGAATATGTACAGTTGTCGTAAAATTTTTCATAATGTCTGTATCGTTTTTCAGATAGAAAAATAATGTAAATTTTGTTAATCTTTTGAATAAAAATTCTCGGTATACAGTGGTTTCATTAAAAAAATTAAAGGAATAATTTATTATGCAATTTTGTATAGGACACATCTCGCATACTTTGTCAAATACATTTTGTCATATAACTGTGTTCTAAATACTTTCTTGCACCTATTATAATCAAATATGGGAGATCTCTGGTATTCAAATTAATTCAATATCACGGCGTGCAAAGGAGTCATTTCAAAAAGGTCACAAATTTTAAGCGATTTGTCCTTTCCAAATGCCTCGTAGTCTAGGCGTTAGTTCATTTGACTTAGATTATGAGTCGTTAATGTAAAGTACCACCATCTTACCGATTTCTGCCGCAATAGCATCACTGTTCGTCAGTGTCGTGTCCCCGTTTGAAGAGTAAAGTTTTTCCCTCTGTTGGTCCCGGACTCCTTTGAAGAATAGGCTAACAGTTACTGTTATATATATATGAAATATTTTATCAAACCACGTAGACTGTATTACACACTAGATATAAAAGGGTTACAATCGACAGAGATAGTGCAGCTACCGGTCGCCATTCGTGGTTTCCGCGAACACGTGCGCGGTGCCGGTGCATTACATTATGTAGTTTAAAGTCGAACAATTTAGATTATCAAGGCATTTTTTGATGTTTATAATTAAATAAAAATCATTAAATAGGTATTACGCGAGAATTAAAAGTTGGTCCTACTACCAAAACTAAACTGTTTTTGTAGCGGTTTTACAATTGACCAACTCTACTAATATAACATGTTTATTTATTTATTTACTAACACGACATACCATCGAATTTTCACAGAACATTAATGATTAAATATAGTATATCAGATCATAAGACTATGTAAAAACACATTGTATGTATGTACAACTATATAAAATTGAAAGTACACATTAATAAATAGCCAGAAATGCTAGTGTTAAATTTAAAACTGTATACAAAGAATAGTATGCAAGAAAAATATGTAAATACAAACTAAAAAAGAATTAACTATACAATATCACAAATATCACAATAACTGTTTTAGTTTCACTCGAAACATGTTGTAGATGTTATATTAGTAGAGTATCCACTAAACGTATTCAATTGTTTATCGGGATGTTTATTACGTACCCCTCACCAAACAAACTTTACGTGGTAAACATCTCGATAGACATATCTGGTGGGAAATAAATATTTTTGAAGTATGTATTTAAATATTATACTTAAATTCAAAATTTTTAAAAATTTTTATATTTTAAAAATTTTTTAAAATATTGGAAGTAAAAAAATTTACTTCCAATATTTACTTCCATTTAGAAGACTCTTAAATGTATACTTTACTATTTTCATAGTGATGTTAATTTGTTTATAATTTATGGTTTTCATTACAGGTAAAAATGGCCAAAAGATGTAACAAATTATTACAACTGGCTGATAAAAAAATACCAAAAAAGACTGAGTTAAGTGAAGTATGGTCTAGACCTCTTGATTTAAACAATTTTAATATTATATTTAATTACCAGTACCGGAACGAATATGACAATTCGTTCAGATTTGTACTAACGAGCGACCTGTCTGAATTGAAACAAAATTTAGGCATAGATGATGCCACTAGACCAAAGCATACTAGCATAGATTTGCAAGTAGTGCAAATCTATGCAAATCTATGCTAGTATGATGATATTAGCATAGATATGATGCAAATGAAAACTAACAAAATTTGCATTGAAAGAATGCAAATTTTGTGAGTTTTCATGAGACCATATTTTTCTATTTTATTATTTTTTATTTATCTACACATTAAATTGCAGAGTGAGAAAGTGTTTTGTTGCTCGGTTTTAGATTGTAGTTCTTAATGTTATTAAGAGTTGCCCAAAGAACTCTGATCTCAATATTGTGATATTATTATAATCAATTATGATTAATTGTCATAAACATCATTGTGATAAACTAAGTACAATTACCAATAAATAAGCAATAACTTTACGTCCATAGAGTAAAAATAGTATATAAGGTACCCATTTTTTACATTACACAAGTATTTTTATTTTTTCGTTAATTACATAAAAACAACGCATGTGAACCCTTTTTACCATTATTTGCTAATCATAATAAACGCATTTGCAACATTTACGTTACCAAAGTGAAGTTAAGATTAAGTATACTCATTAATCTCGCTAAACATAAACATCGCAAATGTATTTCCTAGACATAAACCACGTAATTGCTACACATGCGTTGATTATGCTTGGTAAATTTATATTGTTGCAGTCCATTTTACTAGTCTTAAAACAAATTTTCGTCTTTTAAAATATTTAAATTAACTAAATATATAAATATAGTTTCTTAAATGCAAAGTTCTGATTAAAAGCCACCAGACAATACAAAAATGTTTGGAATATTCATAATAGTTTTATAGAGACAATAAAAAAAAGAAAAAAACTTAAGGCGCGATTTACTCGAAAGTAACCGCCAAGCAAATGCGTTGTTTATGACAAGGGCGGCAGAGTAGTTCTGCCAGGCAGGTTGTAAAAGGCGACCGAATGGCTATGCGCGTTACTACCATCGTGACTACTAGGTGGTAGAGTTCTGCATCGACTCGACCGGGTCTGGTACCACCGCCTTACCTATTCCTGCCGCAATAGCGTCAGCGCTAATCACTGTTGTGTTCCGGTTTAGAGGGTAAAGTAGCCGGTAAACTTATGCATGTGGCATTAGACCTAGCCACAAGATAGCAACGCACCATTAACATCTTTGGTGTCTATAAATGATGGTTGATACTTTCCATCAGGAGACCCATCTGCTTGTTTGCTATCTTATAATATAAAAAAGGTATATAACACGTGCATAATATGTTTACCACTCTCCAAATCGAAATACAATATAATAAGCATTGACGCTATTGCGCCAGGAGCAGATAGGACGGTGATACCAAACCCAGTCGAGTCGTTACGGAACTCTACCACCTAGTGGTCACGAATATAATAAAACACGTACAGCCTATCATTCACTTTTTTTCGAACTGCCTTGTAAACAAATGATTTAATCTTCACAGAAGCCAAGACTTTCACTTTAGCTTAGTAAAAATTACTTTGATTTCCATAATTAACTTCGGGTTCCATAGTACACTTATCCTTATTTTTACTAATATATTCTGAAAGGCACTTACTATGGAGAGTTCTTATTCTGCAATATTTCACGTCTATGACAAAATTGTATAAGTAGCTCTACTTAACCACTCAGCTAGCTTAGTCCTACGTCTTAAAAGATACTTTAAAAAGAACTTTCCCCGACTTTTCTTTTTGAATAAATTCTTACAAATTTCATTTAATTAAAATAAATATTTTCATTCGCAATCTTTTCAAAAATAATCCATTAATTTATAGACCATTTTAATTGAGTAAAAGTTATGATTCATGATTATTTTAGGAATGTTTTTTTAACTATGTTTTTTAGGAATTCTTTTGTTAATAAGAAATCGTGTTTTGACAATCGTGCGTGTGACCGCCCCATTGATCGAGTGGTTAGCAAACCTAACTACGAATCGATGGGGCTTAGGTTCGATTCCCAACAGGGACAGACTTTTCTGTGATGAGCATAGAAGTTTGTATTTCTGGCTCTGGGCGTGTATCATGTATATAACAGTATTTATATATGTATTTCCATGCATTGGTATCGTTGACCAAAACCCATAACACACGCAAATAATTTGCTTACTTAGTTAGATCAATTTATGTTATTTGTCTAGCAATATTATTATCATATCCGGTTCCCTTTATTTTTCAGTTATAGATGATAGCCTCCTTGCTCAACACTTTTCACTTACGAATAAACTGATGTAATCAGTTCAAACTGATTACATCAGTTTAATCTGAAACACATGAATGTATATGTAATATTGTTGGAATTGGATAATATCCGAGTATTTTTTAATCATTTTTATTTAAGCAACTTTACACCATGTGTACGACAGTTCTATCGTATATCTGAGCATGGTGATCTATTTAAGCGTCCTAGTAAGTGTACTAAATTTCATATGTTTATATATTTGTATTTCATGAATGCTGAAATATTGTCACAATTTCTCATCAAAAGTTATATTATAATGAAGATTGAAGCTCCTAATAATAACGTAAAAGCAACTCATGGATAGTAATAGTAGGGGAGCCTAAAATGCTAAATGGGTATTTAAGCATCGCGGAGAACTATTGAAGTTTGTAGATTAAATGACAGGAAAAAATAAAAGATTATATAATGTTTTTAATCTCAATAGTGGGAAAAAAATCTACAGATAAATACAGGAAAAACTACAGAAAAAAAAATAGTGACACGGAAACACAAGCGTGTCAGATTAAGGTATGGTGGGCCAGTTGCAAGCTCAAATTTAAAAAATCTGACGATTTAAGTAAGGGAGAGGAAGGGTCACGAATTTGTAAAGGAAACGTTGTCTTGACATTCTTGAGCGCGTCTGAATTTTTTCCCAATGCCCGGCTCTACATAAAGGGCTAATTTGATGGAGAAGCTCAATAGTATGCGAGGTATTCCCCCTATGTTAATATGACGCGCTTAAATAAATACCAAAATCGCTTCTTGGATTCCCCCACTTAAATAATATTATAAAATAAATTAGTACAAGTGTATTTACTAGGTAGTACAGTTCTGCAAAGTCTCAATCGAATTTGTTATCACCACGTTACCTGTTCCTACCGTAAAAGCATGGATGTTTGCCGCTGTCGTGTTCCGATTGGGAGGGTAAGATAGCCAGTAAATTTATGCATGTGACATTTCAATCCCGTCACAAAGATAACAACGTACTTTTACCATCTTTGGTGCCTATAGGCGATAGTTTCTCTTTCCATCACGAGAGCCATCTGCGTTTGATATCTTATGATATACAGAGTTACTTTTCAAGCTCCGGCTAAATTCTAAAATTAGGAATTAAATATTGAATTGAAAGTGTGTTTTAATTATTATTATTGTAAAATTATTACAATGTAAAAATATTCGTTAAAAATATCCCACTAAATTCATGAATTGGATGCACTTAGTCTTGTGAAAGTACTTGGTAATGCTGGTAATGTGTCATTTTATATTTACCTATAATTACGATAGTAACTGTTATGTAATCTGTCGCTCTAAATACATTTTTCTATCACTTTTAATGTGTTGTAATGGTTAAAGGCAATTAAACATTTTAGTTCGAAGTTTGCGTAATGGAAATTATATCCATGCAATTGTTTTTTTTGTGTGGGATAAAATGAAATTATTTATTCAGTTATTTTTTATTACATAAATCGAACACAACATCGATTCTAAATAGCCTCTGAAAGTTTTGCTGATTCTTTGAAAGTAACCCTGTATAAAAAAATATCAATATCATGAACCTTCTTTTCGAAGATGCAGATATAGGGACAACTAGTGGCCTGGCAATTAAACAGCGATATTAAATCTACCGTTTATTTTATGCATTTTATGTCAACCTCACCCACATAAAATACACCCCAACTACACTAATACATTAATACTGTACATATTTGTATGTACTTATCAGCATCACATTCTTGCTTGGAGTAATCTACACGTTAGACTATATAGTCTTAATCAATGTTTTGCAGAACTTATGACTGAGATATCTCAGTCATAAGAACTAGAAACGCATCCACAAATAAGTAATCATAAAAAGATAAGACTGGACTGCAAAACATCGAGAAAAATTAACCAAAATTCTAACACATTCGGGTAAAAAAATATATAGGCTGTGTCACTTTCACGTTTAGTACCCGTTTCCAAAATCAATAAAACCGCTAGTTTTAGGTGAGATAGTAACATTTTCTACGAAGTGTATGCTAAAACTGTTCCCACAAATGTCAAACTAGTAAATATCCAAACAATTTTAAGAAGGCTTCGTTATTATTACATTAATTGCTAATAGTTACTGAAGAAAAAACTAATGACATCTTTCATAAACCTGTTGAAGTGTTAGGGTTTACCAAAAAAGTATACGTACATACACTCAAACAACACATTTCATTTCTTCTAGCGCAGGCAGGTAAAAATATTTGCCACACATTTAAGTTCATTAATTATAACAGCTTCCTATTATATTATCTAATAAAAGCATAGATAACAAATAATTATAGCGAATATCAGAGATAATGAGTCATTAGCTTTGTGATTAACTAAGATTGATGTTGGACATGCTCCCGAGCCCAATGAACACAGCAATATTTTGTACTAAACCACGTCAGACTGACCAGTCGTTTATTAAATCAGTACTAGATATTGCGTTTTGCTGTTTGCTATTGGTCAATAACTTCCATTTACTAGAGAAATATGTTCATGAAATATTCATTATTCGTTATTTATTTGTTAATTAATTATTCATAATTCATAATTTACTACTAGCTGGTCCGACAGAATTTGTCGTTTCAAAATTTTAATTAAATTGTTTGCGATAACTTTTTTATTATTATATATTTAATTTTTCTAGAATATTGCAATTTTCGGGTCTCTAATATCAGTCGAAAAATGTAAACAGACACAAAGGCTTGCCTACGACCGTAATATCAATTGTTGTGACGATCGCTGACGTGTGTTGTCTGGTTTAAATTATTCGCTAAATTTTAACAAAATTGTATGATAAATATGAGCATTTTAAAATGCTATAATTTTATTTTTATAAATACTATAATAAAGTTCCACTCAGTGTAAACTACCATAAGTATACAAATTGAAATTTTAATGATGCGTTGGTTTCCTTCTTGGAATGTTAATTTTGTTCTGACCTGAATATGACAAACGCAAGCAATGACGTTATATTGCAGGTCTTGATAAAGCCATGGATACTATACACGAGTGTGGACTTGACAGACTTAATAGAAAGTGTCCAAGCTCTACGATTTATCTTACGTAATGGGATTTGCAAATATGAGTCTTGAATTTTTGAATTAAGACATAAAATCCATATTCTTTAAAGGTGTTCGTACTTTTAGGAATTAAACAATAATTCACTGAAATTGTAAGAAAAATAAGCAGGCCCACTTTTCGGTTACAGGATCTGATACGGTGTTATAATACTCGTACCAGTAGTTGATTTTACCTGTACTGCTACAGTACTGGAATTTGATATTGCATTTTACGTTAGATATGAATTAAGATTGTCATGGATAAATAATTTAATAGCCGGGAGATGGAGCTTCGCTCAGATGATATATATTTTATGAAAAACGAATTTATACCAAGATGGTAAGTACCTAAATCAAATTTAATAGTAAAAGATTATCTAAATACAAAATTTCATCAAAATCATTAGAGTCGTTTTATAGAAACCAATTAGGTGCATACAAAATATGGTATTCAATTAGGTTAGGTTTTGCTAATTTTTTTTGGTAACATAATATATATATATATATATATATATATATATATATATATATATATATATATATATATATATATATATATATATATATATATATATATATATATATATATATATATATATATATATATATATATATATATATAACTTTAAATTAATGTTACCAGTAATCAGCTTCTCGCCTTTTTTAGTCCTTAAGCTCAGTCACTGAATAAAGTCAACTTTTTTATCTTCATTCAACCAAACTATATTTTTTACTTTCTCCTATCGTAAATTTTGATACTCATGGCTCATCTCTTACACGTGAAAAATTCGCCTTACTTTAGTCTTCTGTAGAAATGTTTAATCGTTCTATCTATATATCAATCACATATTTTACGAAAGAAACACGTTTCATTTTATCAATACAATTAACTAAAAAGGCTTTTTAAAAAACAGACACATTTTTATTATATTAATAAAAAATAACTGAAATTGCTGTTTGAATAAAGTAATAGAAAAGTAATAGAAATTTGGTTGAACGTAAATATTGATTTTAAAAGGGTAAGTCATAAGTCAAATAGGGTAAGTGTTGTCAGCCTTAACAATTTTGCCCAAAAATGTGGGAAATTTTAATTTACAATTATATTGCACTAATTTATAACTATACATATAGATACAAAAATGTCAATTAAATAATTAATTATGCTTTATAAATAATGTCAAGTAAAACAAAATAAAAATAGATTAACACAGCTATTACCTATTACACAGTTATTTATGTGTAAAGATGAGTAAAAATAATTATCACTAAGTAAATAGAAATGAAAAATGTTTAAATGTCAAATTAATAATAATAATTAAAATATTTAAACTAAAATAATAACAATAAAACAGAATAATTATCGAAAATGTCAAATTGAAATAGCATTAAAAAATTTATTACATTGCATTACGTTATAATTAATAATTATTTTTACTTTTAGTACATATTTGTGCCTATAAAAATATTAAAAAGGGTTTAACAGTTTAACATGTTATCGCACCTATGTACGTATATATTATATAGTAGAATAATATTGCTTTATTGAACCTATATCTATTTTGTCTGTCGGCGTTTCACCATTATATCTACATGATTAAACCAACAGAGCATGCCCTTTCTAATTTTCACACCGATACTTAAATTACTTAAATTCTATCATGCCACTTCCCCTTTACAAACTTGATGTGCTAATTTAACACTTATATCAGGAATGAAACGCCGTTGGTCGTAAAGGGTAGACGGAGATAAAAGTAACCCTTTGTTTATCTCTGCTAGCCCTCATTGAAATAATGGGCCACAGGGTATTTATTTTATGTAATTCTCTTTTATGTAACGATAAGAATTTGCTTTGATTTATTTGAGATAATCTGTTTTAATTTCACTCAAATATTTTTAAACTGTTAAACAACTGAGTTTGGTAAAATTTAATACAGAAACTAAGAAGGATTATGCTTATATTGAAACTGCTGTTACCGTTCAAGTAAGTCTTGAAATAAGTTAACTCGATTTTAGGCGAATCTAAAGTAGAGAATAATTATAAATACGAGTTATCAAAACGTGCAAATGTAAGACATTGATTAACCAGACTAGTATTTTTAGAAGAAATATCCTTTCGTTTTCTTATGTCTTTAAGTATAATTGTATATCTACTCCATCCATTCCGTCGAAAGTAATGCTATAGAATATTATTTCACCCTACTCCTTCCAGCCATATGCACCCAATTTTCACATTTATAAATTGGTAAGAGGTGTAAAAGAGAATGCCAATCTTTACTTACATATTTAATATTATAAAAGTGATTTAAAAAATTAAACCGACTTCAGATTTATGTCAAATATACACCTCAAAAACTAAGAACCGTTTTTGACGAAACTTAGACTTAGTTGTAACATACCTGCCTTAAATTAAAAAGAATTATGTCAGGCATTTTGTCTGAGAATTTCGAGACAAATATTTTAATATATAAACATAAATAAATAATTTACAAAATTTAGTACACAATCTCATAATACTCAAATATTACCCAATTCTAACAGTATTACATACATACATGTCAAACTGATAACCATTTTTTGCGTCGGTTAAAACAAATGCCTTTAAATTGATGGTGATATACTATTTAAATCTGACAATGAATATATAAATAAACAAGTCAATATCGGCTTCCAATGAAGCTTTGCAAAAGTGCTCACGATTTAATTTTGGAGCAAGGTTAACTTTATTAAACAACGGTGAAAACATTTATCATCTAGAGCACCTCCTTATCGGTTGAGATTTATAGCAGAGGCCTCCAGAAGACTTACATTTTTATGACAAAATATGAACGTCTATTTTTAAATAATAATGAAAATAATGAATATAACATACGTTAACTAAATTTTCACTTAGGTTTTGATTTTGTGTATGTAGGTACGAGTTGGTTACGAACGAATATTATATTAAATTAGCTACTTGTATTGTTTCAAAATTCATAACACATAATATTTGTTATTAATTATTTAGGTAACTAGTTCTTACCTTGATAATACAGTATAGTCTTAGCAGGGACCATCAAAAATAAAAAAATGGACTATATTGTTCTCTAGACAAAAAAAATATATAATCCATTGGTTTGGCTGTCAGTTACTTATCCATTTTTTTATATATTTTTTCCTATTTTGTGATATGTGTAAGACATAAGAAAAACGTTTTAAAAATTAAAGGTATTTTGATCAGAAAAGCACACCCTCAATTACCCTCAACATTTTTTTTCCGCCGTGTTGGTCCCAGCCCCCTTTGAAGAATAGGCCAACTATCGTTTTGCCACGCAGGTCGTAAAAGGCAAACGATAAGCTATTAAGTCACTACCATCATGGCTACTAGGTGGTAGAGTTCTGCATTGTCTCGCCCGGGTCTGGTACCACCGCTTTACCTATTCCTGCCGCAATAGCGTCAGTGCTTGTCGCTTTCGTGTTCCAGTTTGGAGGGTAAGGTAGCCGGTAAACTTATGCATGTGACATTAGACCTCGCCACAAGATAGCAACGCACCATTAACATCTTTGGTGTCATCTTTGGTGGTAAAAAAACAGAAAAGAGGTGATAAGATTCGAATGGATTTCTATGCTGTAGGCAGCAACAGACCAAAGTTGCCATGTCTTGAAATAGCTAATTATACTGAGATAGATTAACAGATTTTTTTTGAATCATAGCTAAAAACCATCTCAACAAATAGAACTTGGGATTAAAAAACTAAAATTAATTTGTTTTATCCGTTTGGGAGTTATGATGCCACAGTAGACGCACTAATACATACACGTTAAAAAGTAACGTAAATACCCTACGCTGAGCATCAAGAGCTACTTTAATGCTTATAAAAGAGATATTGTCGGCGCGATTTTATTTTATAAAGATTTAAATAGAAGATAGGTTAATTTTTGTTAACAAATTCTCGACGAAACAATGCATACAAGGTGTTACGTAAGTTAACAGTGGCTTGTATTTCCAAAGTTCATGAATTAGTGCAATTTCAAGCCCGAAACTTCTGAAGTTATATGAGTTACTTTACTTCACTGCAACTTCAACTAGTACTTAGCAAACAAACTCTATATAAAGCTATTAATGATAGGCTACATTAGAGTGAATGTTTATTTGTAACAATGTAAACTCCGTCTTTGTCCGGGTTCCATTTAAATAATAGATCATCTGCCATTCTACCAGGCACTTTGTAAAAAGCGAACGATTAGCAATGCGTCTCTACGTCTCTACAATTATTTTATTTACTATAGGTACCATGTATGAAAGGTAATGAAAGTAAAAAGTATTATTATGTCACCTCGGATAATAAGTATTATTATGTCACTAATTTTTTTTACCTCCTTCTTCTTTTAAATTTAATAGTTTATTGTTATGATTCATAGTATTTTTCATGCTATACTAGCTGTGACCCGCGGCTTCGCGCGTGTGTTTACTTTAGAACTTATTTAACTTTATAAGCTATTTCCCTTATTTCACCCCTTTAAGGATCAAATTTTGAAAAATGCTTACATACGTTATTCATTATTTTTTAGTACTTAGTTTATGCGAAATTTCATGCAAATATATCCAGGGAATAAAAAGTTCCATACAAACAAATTATTAAACATTAATTATCGGTTTGCACCCTATTTTATCTCAGTATTGCTTAGGGTTGACTGGTAGAGAATGCCAATGGCAATGGGCTTTAAGTTATCGTACAATGGATGACTTAATGCCCATTAGCATTCTCAACCAGTCACGTTTATGTAAATTAAAATAAATAAATACGTGTCATTATTATCCTGGCCACCAGATGAGAGAGATAGAGTCTCATAACGTCTTGCCCGGGTATTTAATGCCACCGCATTGCATGCATGTCGCAGTAGTGTCAATGCTTGTCATTGTCGTATTCCCATTTGAAGTACAAAGAAGCCGGTAAACTTATACACGGATAGCCACAAACATTAACATCTGTGGTGTCTATAGGCAATGGATGTCTCTTTTCATCGCAAGAACCATCTGCTATATAGTTTGCTGTCTTTTAAAAATAAGCTGTACAGTATTAGAATATTATCACGGCGGTTTTCTTGCGCCGTAGAACTTTAATGTCTGTTGACATTCCGAACCGAACCGAACGTCAACAGACGTTAAAGTTAATGTTAGCCCACTAGTTTGTCAGTTGATGAGACGAATGGTGAACCCGGTCCCTGCATTATACCGTTATGATAATGACTATTGCTCGTTACTCGCGATAACTGGAACAGACAGCCTCACTTGCTCGTCTAGGTGCAGGATGTTAATACACTACCTACAAGACTGTAACTTGCTAGCATTTTGATTTTCGAGGACAGTCACGAAAACACCTCCTCTTTGACTTAAAGTGGGGAACCTTTTGAAAAATAAATTTACTGCGTTTTCTAAAGCATATCTTTAAAGGCAAGAGAAATCTCAAACGTGTCACTAAGATCATGACTACTAACTCTGCAATATCTCGCCGGTTTTGGTACCACCGCTTCTGCCACCATAGAGTCGGTGCTTGTTGCTATTGTGTTCAAGTTTGGAGAGTAAGATAGTGGTATTGGTAGGCGATGCTTAACTGTTTCCCTCAAGATATATAAAAAAATTTGGAATCTTTCATTTTAACCTACGTAAAAACCAACAAAGAAACTAGCAAAGCGATCTGTAAATTACAGAGATTAGAGTATGTGGTTGAGCTATTTTCTAGCATTCAATCAATTGAATACCTAACAACCAGTATTACAAAGGAAATCTCGTTTCATTGTGCTACTGAGGAGGTCTTACAAGGTTAAGTGGATTAATTTTCTTTGTTCCAACTTTAATGAAGCTAAGTGCGACTTGCCAAATAAGTCGGAACCTTTTAAAGCTTATTCGTTACAAACTGTATTATTGAAATGAAATATTAATATCGTAATCTCAATATTTTGTTGAACTAAGAAAGTGGCATTAAAAACTTAAGAATCTAAAAATCTTTAAAAAGTATTTTAAGTAGTCAGAATGTCAACCTAACGTCCTGACTATGAAAGCTACTAAACCTGACAGCATCTCCCGAAATGGCATTAAGTAATGTGGAGAGTAATGCTTGTAAGGATGTTGCTGATATACGCTGATATACTCTGATACAGGTGCTTGGTGATCCTTGTTATTGATGTTAGATGATGAGGAACGGTAGGGAAATAAAACCAGTTAATTGCTTAATGATCACGGCCTTTATTATATGAATTCAAATTAATTTTCTCCGTGTTGGTCCGGACTAATTGCCGTTCTGCCAGGCAGTCGTAAAAGGCGACTAATTGGCTATACGTGTCACGACCACCACTAAGTGGCCGTCTTCCGCGACTTTTAGTTCGGATATTTGGTACCACCGCCTTTTCGCCACCGCTGCTGCGTCATTATCGTATTCTGGTTTGGAGGGGAAGGTGATCGGTATACTTTTGCATGTGGCATTGCCATCCCTCCTCACGGATATAAACGCATCATCTTTGGTGTCTATAGGCGATGGTTTCTCTTCTCAAAAGGAGAACCATCTGCTTGTTTTCTATATTATGATATAAATAAACTAACAGACAGACTTTCACGTTTATAATATCAGTATAGATAGTTATATGAGTATGGATTAGTCCGCGGGCATCACACTGACTTTATTTATATTACATTTTTAGTTTTTTAGAGAAAAGGAAAAGGAAAGCCACTCACAAACTTTCAAGTATGTATTCACCATTTACAAAACAGTGTGAATTTCCGCGGATTAATATAATTATTATATTATTGCAAAGCAGTTAGAACGTAAAATGAGCTAAACGCTATCAGTTGTCATGATTATGTTAGATACTTTGATTATATAAACCTCTATATTTATGGTTAGATATCTGATAGCGATATTTTATGCATAGTCTAGCAACATTGGCTTCAGTATTGATACATAAGGTTCTAGCTTCGTAACCTGAGTCACGTAATTTATATATAAGTTTTTCTGCTAAATATAACTTGCCCGAAACTAGATATGCGCATAATTGTTTAGCAACTTTTTTAGTAATGATTTTAGGGCAGTTGGTCTGCTATACCATTACCTGTTTAAGGGGCGAGCAAAATGGGGCGAGTTTGAGTCAAGAGTCCGCCCTAAAGATTTCTTATGTGAGACCGAACCTCGGCTTATGGCAGCATCTTGAAGTTACATGGAAAAAAGTGGCATTAGGATTTCGGCTCGTTATTAACTCTTGACCAAAGTCTTGATTGTTTACGGGCCAAAACATTATGATATGTAAGATGTGATGAGATCATCAGGATTGGATAAGGTCAGCAGCTTACTACACCATGGGACTTAACGTTGGTTTATATTTAAGTACGTTATGGTATTAAATTGCATAGTATACTGATAACAATATAACAATTATTTCAATCGTGCTAATCTGACGATGGATGACAAAAGGTGGACAGTTAAAATCTTAATAATTTTAATTATAACCCAGGGGGTTAGGGATTATTTGTTTCAATTTAACGAGTCCGATAAATCAATGTTTGGTACAGAGGGCCTGATGATATATCGTGGAGATATATTATAATTTTTAGTGCAAACTTAAACATGTTTTTAGTTTATCAAAATGTAAAATTTAGTTTCAAAGGTATTTAGAAATCTAAAAGGATATGAAGTAAAATTTTTTAGGCCAAAGTATTATATCACACTAACTAATACTACTTACGTCTTTACTTAAAGGGAGCGAAATCAATGTACTATGTCGATGCTTAGAGGTGATTCCCTGCGAACACGGAACAATTTACACCGTGCTTAAACAGCTTAGAAATTATTCGAAGTATCTTAAATGGGACTTGGTACCTGAAAAAAATTTTCGTTCATTAATTAATTAAAAGAAGATTTTTTAAAAGCAGTCCAGGTCTACCGGAGGTGTAAAAAAATAATCTTTTTTGTTTGAAAGGATGCACTTCCTATCTACATTTAGTCTTAGTCCGAAAGTTTGATGAAGATCTTATCTAAGATTCCTCTAGACAGGAGGTTGGTGTTATTTTTTACTGCCATTAAATTATTTTAAATAAAGTAAAATATTATTTTTCACTACTTTTACATAAGTAGTAATAAATTAATTAAATATTTTTTATAGTTTTTGTTATCGGCGCTTGAAGATATGCAATTTAATTTATGATAGAATAAAATTTAGTTGAACTGTTTTACAAATCACGTTGATTTAAAATCTATTTATTTTACTTTTTAAAACTTTAGTTACATTCTGCCAAATAAATATTAACTGCCGTATTGTTCCAATAACTGCTATTTTATCCTTTTGTAAAGATCTTGGACTTGATTCATGGCTCCCACAGTATTGTTTTATTTGTATGGACCATCAATCAAAACTTATTTCATGTAGTGTTTTTAAAACATTACTGCAGTTGTTCAACTTCTTAGGTTCAGTAATAAATGATAGTCATAAATTAGCATATTAAGCGATGATGTAGCTCATCCATTACCCATCTATCCAGGCGACATATATATAGGCATGTCTATCGGCGTTCAATTCACTTTACCTTATCCGCAGTTGACAGGGGTTAATGATATTTTTTTTGTTATTTCCTTTAGATATTTTTATAATAATATACCAAAGATTATACGATACGTATTCATTAGCTATACCACTTATAAGATCAACATAAACGCAGGTAAATCTACGGGTCACATGTAGTATTATAACCAACAATATAATTAAAGTAATCGTTAACATTGTATAAAGACTGGTCTCCAATATACCGAAGCTTAACTTGAAAAGGGGTACAAAATACCGCTTTACATTATAAAGCTTTTAAGCTTACCTACATGTCACGTACAGAGTTGTCCATGTTACGTGTGAGAACTTAATTATATTCGACATAAAATGTATCCATAATTTACCATTTAATTTTACGTTTTATTGTGTGCTTGACATTTTGAAGGATATGGGGTTTACTGCTAGCATTTTGTATACATTTTATGACCGTATTTTAATCATCAGTTAAGATGTGCGAATAAAAATAGGTAATTATTTAAAAAAAAAAATATTTGTGATGCTATGCCAAACTTCTTAACGTGGCAATATTAACAAATTATTTAAAAAATCTCAGCTGCTACAAAGATTTTTTCTCGAAATACTCGTACCTTAACAAAATATTTTGCTAAAAATAAAAACTTCATTTGTTAGATCTGCCAAAAAGTTTTCCTGGATTTTTGAAAACCGGTATTTCCAAAGTTTTCTTTATAAGATAGCAAACGACTAGATTGGTGTCCTGATGGAAAGATTCAACCATCGCCTATAGACATCAAAGATGTTAATGGTGCGTTGCTAGCTTGTGGCGGGGTCTAATGCCACATGTATAAGTTTACCGGCTACCTTACCCTCCAAATCGGAACACAACAGTAACTAGCACTGACGCTGTTGCGGCAGGAATAGATAAGGCGGTAGTACTAGACCCAGGCGAGCCACCGTTTAGCCACGATGCTAGTGGCTCGCATAGCCAATCAGTAGCCTTTGACAACCTGCCTAGTCGAACGGCAGTTGGCCTATTTTTCAAAAGAGCCCAGGACCAACAAGGGGAAAATGATGTTGGGAAAAAATCTGGCTTTCAAAATTGTCACCTCGAATTTTTGCCACGTGCGCCGCTATATTGAAAAAATAGCTTTTCGACAATATCTGCCTTTTCTCATTTTACAGTAAAACACTACTATACAAAATTAAATTTCAGATTTTTTTTGTAATCTATGTTTTCACACTTTTTTTGTGAGATCAATAGTTATAGATTACGAACGCTGCAAAATGAGGTATACTTTACCTACATGTATTTCGCCTAAAAAACTCATTTTAACGCCACCTTAAAATAAAGCAAGTGGCGTGCGCGTTTTTCTTAAGGCGAGGTATTTTGACGTCCGTCAATTCTATAGGAAATGGGGTACGCGGTATGTTCTGAGACCGCTGGGAAACGTGTTAATTTTTGGATAAATAAATATAGGACTTCAGCTGAAAACCAAAATTTAGTACATTCTTTTTTGTATTTAAAACTAAATATCACCATATAAAAATCATGTGGAAGATTAGAAATATTATTAACAAATTATTTGTTTTAGAGATTTTTTTAGCCTGTTTTCAGAATTTTATACGATCGAGTAAAGTACATTCTATCATGTAATGAGTTAGCACGTTCAGTTCACGTTAGATAATATCATCTGGTATATCGTGTAATTTTTGTAAAATTGTTATTTAACAATCAATACAAGAAAAACGTGATTTAGCAAACCAGTATTTCTCGTTTGTCCCGATGCCTTGCCTTAAGTGGGGTTTGCCCAGTAGGCCTAATCTTATTTATAAACATTTTATATATTAGCTACACTCTGCAGTCTGTTGCGTTCTAGAAAGTTTTAGTGAATCTATCCTCTATCCTGTTCCGAGAATATTCATCTCAATCATTTCAATTCATCATCTGCGTTCAAAAAATGTTCAAATATTCAAACATCCAAACACACAAACTTTTACATTTATAATCGTACTTTGGAGTTCATTTTCATAAATAGAATTAGGCTTTCTGGGGTTTTTCTGGGGTTTCTTTTTTTCACAAAAAATCGCTTTGCTTTTCTGCTAAAACTTCAAACTGGCGTGGAAATAAGTTTTTAGACGAAATGCATGTTAAAATACATTTTGTAGTACTCTTACGCTAAAACTGGTGATCTTACAAAAAATTGTCAAAACATGGTAGGACATTTTTCAAGTTTGATTCGTAAAATAAATAAGAAAGGAGATATTATCAAAAAACTGCTATTAGGTGCCATTTTTCTACTATGGTGGCACGAGCGGCAAAGATAAGACGTAGCAACGTGTCGAAAAATTAGGTATCTTGCCGAACCTACCATTAACGAGGCATTTTATTCTTCTCTCAGCTTAATATATTGTAGTATCTTATGAAGTGCAAGTTTTGAACCTCGGATTCACTTTTTGTGTAATTTTGAACCTCTTTTTGGAACAACAAGGTTCCTTACGGCAGGCTTGAAGGGGATAGGGATATTGCTGCGCGACCGAACTGAAAAAAATGTGATAGTAAAACCGTAAGGAAAAATCCGTGGAAAAAAGTGCGTAGAATAAAACCGTTAAATGAGACGTGCGCAGGCGTGACAGTCGCATACACAAGCGAGTAGTGCCGTTTAGCCGAAGGAACTTCGTTCCTACCTGGTGTCCCACGACACCACATCATTTTTTTTTAACTTAAAAAATTGTTTCTAAGAGGACGTTAAGCTAAATCTATATTCGAAATTTCATTAAAAGTATTGAAATTTATTTTATAATTAAAATTAATTATAATCCTTTCAGTAGTTTGATCAATGCATTGATAGATCATTCAAACAGACACATCTTTTTATACAAACTTGACAAAGGAAATAATATGGAAAAAGATTGTATCCCATTAAGATAGGATACAATCTTTCCGTATTATTTCCTTACGTTATAAGTATCGTATTATTTCCTTCGGTTGCTAGTCACCATTTTCTACTAAAGCCAATTAATTCCCTTTTACGACATTCTTCGTGTTACGACCGGGCTTTAATCTTAATTTTGCTACACAAAACCACATAATCAGAACGATAAAGTATGATAATAAAACTTTTGTAATAACAGAATAGTGTTTTTTGATACAAAAATGTTGTAAATAATTTTCGTTTTCATATTATGTTTGAGATAGTTTTCATATGTTTGAGATAGTTTTATCAGTTTTGCTATTCTAGTGATAATGGCATCGGAGTCATGTGAAGTTTAGGTATTTTTGTCGTATAATCACTTTTAAAAGTTATGCCAACATAAAAAAAATATTTTGTATATAGAGATAGAAAACCAGCAGATGGGTCTCTTGATGGAAAGAGACAACAATCGCCTATAGACACCTAAGATGTAAATAATGCGTTGCCATCCATGAAACGAGGTGTTAATGCCGTTTGCATAATTTTACCGGCTGTCTAACCCTCCAACCGGATCACGACAATGACAAGCATTGACGCCATTGCAACAGAAATAAGTAAGGCAAAGGCAAAACTCGGGCAAAACGACGCGGAACTCTACCACCTTGTAGCATAGGGCACAAGGGTGGATCCAGCCTTCGGTTCAGAAGGGGTCACATATACAAGGGCCGATCCAGTCTTCAGTTCAGGGGAGGTCACATATTTGAAGTTCAGTCAAGATAGGCTCTAATCCTTATCTAATCCTAATAAATCCATACGTACCTAGACATCTATCCAGGGGGGGGGGTCATGACCCCTATGACCCGCCCCTCTGGATCCGCCCTTGGTGAGGTATGGGTTGGGGACTTAAACCAACGTCGAAGTTGACATTGATGAAATTGAAATCATTAATATTTTGCATTCTGCAATTTGTATTGCACGTTTACGTTCATAAAATGGCGACGCTGTAACTATACAAATTTACTGAGACCGATATCGTTCTTCTACAGATAAGATTCTTCTACAGTTAAGAAAAAGAAAAAATATATAAGTTTGTTAATTGTGGCTAAAAAGTTTTAATCATTATCTAGATTATTTTATATTACTATTTAAATAACAAAATTGATTATACAATCATAAGTAATAAAATTGAAGTATTTTTGTTGGTGTTCGGAAATAGGTGCCACAGATACGAAAATATATTAAATCTTATATAATCGTAGTTCAATAATCTCCCAGCTGCCGTTTTGTGGTAAATTAATTCCTGCATACATAAGCAAGATGGATCAATAACATCCGGGTCGGACCATCGCGTCAGAAACTAGTTTTCTAAAAGACATAATTATAACTGAGGTGTTTTGTGTCGCAACTAAATATAATGTATAATATATAAAATTAAAAACATAACAGGTTTTCGTGTTTTTCAATATTTTCTTATAGATTAAAATTAACTTCTTAATAATATAATAAACCGTCAGTTAGCGTAATGGAAAGTGATACAAAGGTTAAGGATGAATATATTATCTCCACATTGAAATCTTATACACCCGATATCCCCAATACTTCCAATCTGGCTCCTACTAGGCAAGTAAGAAGAAATATTCTATTTATAAATTTAATTTTTTAAATACATACCTTCCTTCTAAAAAGACATTACCATTTTTCAGGAAGCCATTTTTTTAACTTTCTACTACTTGGTTGTAGCTAACAAACCTACTTACATCAAGAACTTCTATTTTAGCTATGCTGCAATTTTACATAATCAAAATCAAATTAAAAAAATATTTTATTCAAATAATTCTTCACAAGCACTCTTGACGAATCTAGACTAAAAACTACTAGCGGATCTGAACGCGGCCACATATTGAGAAAATCCGGCCACACAGGAAACGGTAGCCGTTTGATTACAACCTACAGAATAACAATAAATTCTTACCATTCTTTGGTGGTCTGTAACGAGCGTTCTCACCACTATGAGAGAGGTCTGCTTATTTATGTTTACAAAATCACAAACATAAAAATATAAGAATAATGTGGAGAAAAATTGGTTGATTTATTATAGCATTTGCTTGAGTTAGGTGAAAAATGGTTGGAATGCCATAAGAAACAGAAACTGTCAGATTTGATTGTGATAAATTGGCAAATTTATTTCCTCTATCACATTTATCGCAGTACTGCTAAGGAAATAGCTTTCTATTGAAAACCTTTATAAAATATATAGAAAATCAATAGCGAAGCAGAAGTGCCTGCTCTAATGATTAGAAAACTATCGTCAAATCGATTTGTGTTTTGAATTGAGATACATATCATTACAGTAATATATTTTATTGCCTGTTTTGAAATGTTATCTTTTGGTTTTGCTTACAAAAGTATGATAGTCATAGAAGTTGTTAGCCTACATATGGAAGGCTACATACAATTAAATATATTCTAGTATTTATATAAGTATTTCTATGTATTAGTATCGTTGACTAACACCCATAACACAAGCAAATAATTTGCTTACTTTGGGGTTCGATCAGTCAGTATAATTTGTCCCCTGAATATTTATTATTATTATTATAAAAATTATTTATTTTATTTTAATTTCACGCAATATGCAGTACTATTTGATAAGTTTCCAAAAAATAAAAACTTTTTGTTCGACAAGTTTAATATACCATAACAGAATTCGCATTTAAATAGAAAAACTTTTATGCTTTCTTTAAACTTAAATTTTATCACTGCATTGTTGCTTTTGAAGTATGAACATTGTAGAGATGGTTAAAATGCGACAGACAGATTCGTATCATGTCGTGGTGGTTCCGTTTTAGCTTCATTGTAACGCTATTTTATACGTTCTGGATAATCCTTCATAGCGTCAATTCGAAAAAAATATCAATTTGGATTTTGTCTTTTATACAATATAACTCACTATTTCAATATTAAAATATTAACTTTTCGTGAAACTAAGTCTTTATGTGAATGAAGCAAAACCTTATAAAGATAAACATAATGTGAAGTTTTTTCGAGCAATTTTTCGAAAATCAAAAATCTCAGTAGCAGCTCGAAGTTGGAAGGGTGGCGTGTTACCAATCCCTTGCTTCGGCAACGCAATAGGCACGCAAAGCCATCCGTCATGGTTATCGCTAGAAGTGGTAGATCTTAAAAGTAGTCGGTAAAACGTGGCGATGGAGATCACCACTCATCTCGCCATCCGACAAACCCGTGAATCGTGGTGAACTGGAAAGTCTATGGGCGTTCGGTTTACTCTGCCTGTCCCGTAAGGAAATCGGGCGTCATGATACTTCTTGTATTTTTCGATGACTGTCAGCAGTTAGACCAACAAAAATACATCGGTATAATATTTCTTTGTCTAAAGACAAGAAATGATTATTATTTTATGAAAACTTTTTGGTTTAGTGTAGACATGGTACCTATGACTGCCCTTATTACTTGTTTTCTCAACAAAGATACAATATTGTCAAATTATACAGCCATCGATACCAAGTTTGAAAAGCAAGATACTCGTATGTCGTAGAAACTGCTGAAGTTTTGTGACACTTTTTTGTAAATATTGCAAACATTTACTAATATAATCGACTAAATTTTCGATCGTAAGATACATAAACATTAAAAATATTTGATAATCGTTGGCATTTTGTAATACAGCTCTTACTGGCAGTTCTGCGGGTCTAGCCAAGTGGCATAAACGCTCGGAGAATAGAAAGATAAATGTATGGATTTGACATAAGCATAATCGAACGCTTACGTCAAGTCCGTACATTTATCTTTCTATTCTCCTAGCGTTTATGCCACTTGTCTAGACCCGCTGAAGTATAAGAGAATACAGCTCGTAAAAGGATTGAGTAGCCTTAACGTTACAATATTGGTATAACATACACTTTTGCAGAGAGCATAGCATCCTTTTCACATTTTTTATATTATACGATATAAACAAATAGATGGAGAGAAAGAGATCGAGAGAGAGAGATGTGTTTCTACGTATTAGTATCGTTGACTAACACCCATAACACAAGCAAATAATTTGCTTACTTTGGGGTTTAGGTCAGTAAGTGTAATTTGTCCCGTGAATATTTATTTATTTATTTATCTAATGCTCTACAAACACATCCAACCGTACCAATTCATGTAAACAATTTGACATCATTATTTTAAACACAAATTCCATAATACATGTCCCATATTTATTAAATATTCGAAGTGTTAGATCCTTAAACCAAATGTCTTAAAGGTGGCAGTAATTCAGTCCTCATCAATAATCGTAACCTGTCTGACGTTACTGTTGACACTCTGACAACTTATTGATGATAGGAAAAGGATCATTGCCAGCGTATTTCAACCAGTAACATAATATTAGAAATCACTTTCATTTTATTTGGATAAGATTCCAACTTGATGCTTATTCTTTTGACAATTCTGACTTGTGATATTTAAATGAAAGGACAGAGTATATAACTTGTATTAATAAATTTGTAAATAGAACAATAACTAACTTTATTACTAAAACCTTATACTTTACTGTGCAATCCTTCGTATTTTGTTTGGATAAAATCCCAATTTACTGCTTATTCTTTTATATACTATTTTTCGTGATATTTAAATGAAAATAACAGAGTATATAACTTGTATTAATAAATTTGTAAATAGAACAATAACTGACTTTATTACAAATACTTTACTGTTTAATCCTTCAGGTAAGTTATTAATTAACAAATCAAAACACTTTTTTGGATGGATTCCACAAGTATAATATGTTTTTGAGATAAAAACCTAAGTGTCAAAACTGGACGTAGATAAATCTGGATTCCTCATGTTGGTCCAGGCTCCTTTAAAAAAAGATTAACTGCCATTCTACCAGGCAGTTCGTATAAGGCGATTGATTGACTATACGTGTCACTACCATCGTGACTACTAGGTGGTACGTTCTACAAAATCTTTCCCGGGCATTTGGTACCACCGCCTTACCTATTCCTGCCGCAATAGCTTCAATATTTGTCATTGTGTATTCCGGTTTGAAGCGTAAGGTAGCCTAGACTTATGCGTGTGGCATTGCCATCCCGACGCACGGATAACAACACAACATTAACGGCTCTAACGTCTATAGGCGATGGTTATTCTTTCCATTAGGAGAGCTATCTGCTTGTTTGCTATCTTATAATATAAAAAAATACGCTTATGCAAAGTTTTATTCAAATCCGTCAATTCGTTAGTCAAAAATTAGTTGTATCAATATTCTCCCAAACCAAAGATGTGTTTTCACTGTAAAACACCTTTTCATTTTCGAGTTATAACGAGACATGCAGACATATAGAAAATGGTATTGAAATCTGTGAGTTCTAAATTGAATATTTACCACTAAATTTGATAAAAAAATTAAGGAACATACGCATTAATATGTCAATGAACATACGTTACACATTTGTACCTAAAGTAAAATAGATTAATAAATGCTATAGTTCACTAATACAACTACGCCAACATGCGTAAAGCCTATTTTGGGTCTAGATCAATTTAATAGTATCCATAATCACTAATCAACATTAATTGAACGATATTAGTTTATTTGGACAGCTAAATTATTGTTTAAGCATGCCAATAAATTAAATAACACTAACCTGTTATAATAGAAAAATCAAACAATAGAAAAATTTCAATTGTACTAGCTGGAGCTCGTGACTGTTCACGTAACTCAACTACAATACTTGCTTTTTTTGTCGGATTAAAAGTATATATATACTTAGCGATTTAACCTATGTTACTCAGCGAATGCTACCTTAGCTTTATATTAGTATTTTTTTTTAAATCAGTTCAATAGTTTCTGAGTTTATATATTTAAAACGCGTTTCACTATGATTTTTAAAATATAAACGGGTCAAAAACGCGTACATCTATAGAACTTACTTCATCGTCAAGCTTTATACGTTTCGGCCAAGTAATATTGACTGTGGTATCGACCGGACTCCGCTCTGTTTTATAGTCCGAGCTGAGTGCTAATTGTGAGTTTTTCTTTTCGCATTCGATCGTGAGCGCGTTTCGAGTTTACTAGGAATTTGTATGTGATTTGTACAGCGCCACCTAGTGGTAAACTGGTTTCTCACGTTTACCACTAGGTGGCGCTGTACAAATCACATACAAATTCCTAGTGAACTCCAAACGCGCTCACGATCGAATGCGAAAAGAAAAACTCACACTTAGCACTCAGATCTTACATCTTTATAATATTAGTACTGATGTACTGATTATTGATTATGTATAGATACTGCAGCTGTATTTTTGTTATGTAACCAAACATTTTTTTAATCATAAGATAGCAAACAAGCAGATGGCTCTCCTGATGGCTCGCCTATAGACATCAACGATGTTAATGGTGCGTTGCTATCTTATAGCAAAATCTAATGTCACATGCATAAGTTTACCGGCTACCTTACTTTCCAAACCGGAATACGACAGTAATAAGCACTGACGCTTTGCGACAGAAATAGGTAAGGCGGTGGTACCAGACCCGGGCGAGACAATGCAGCCAATCGGTCGCCTTTTACGACCTGATTAACAGAGCGGCAATTGGCCTATTCTTCAAAAGAGCTCGGACCAACATGGGGGAGATTATTATAATTTTTGTTATTTAAGTATTTTTTCTGAATTAAATATTTGCAAACAGTTACTTCATTAATTTATTGCAAAAAATGATTATTATTCGGGTTATTTATCAATACATTTGCAAATGCAAGAAATTTGCGATTTTATTTATTGCGATAGCTGATAAACTGGTGAAATAAATAAATTTTACTGGACAATTTACACAAATTGATCTAAACCCAAAGTAGGCAAATTATTTGCTTATAATATTGGTGTCAGTCAACGATACTGATACATATAAATACATATTATATAAATACTCAAATATATTTAATAAGCAACCAAATCTTGTTTGTCCAATCCAATGTTTGTCCCTGTCGGGAATCGGACCCAAGCCCTATCCCCCAGTGGTTAGTCAGGTTCGCTAACCACTCGACCAACGAGGCGGTCAAATATAACGAACCTTGTTTTCTTGTGATATTGGATTCAACCTTTCTGGGTTTAGGTGTTTATGATGTATGTAACACTATTTATATATGTATTTCTATATATAAATATCGTTGACTAACATCTATATCACAAGCATATAATTTGCTGAGTTTGGGGCAAGATTAATTCGTGTAATTTTTCGTAATTTGTTAAAAAGTGTAAATTTATTATTATCATCTATTGCGCAAGGAAATCGATGTAATGATGTTCATTATTGGTCATTCTTATTTTTATAAATTCATTGCAGTAAAACTGCAGCAATTAGCTTTAAATTCTGCATCTCTACAACCCTGGGTCAAGTTCACGGAATTTATACGGGACTGAAAGGAAAGTATAACGTCCAGAAAAAAAACCGAAGGCCAGAACCTTCTCCTTTTTGGGAAGTGAGTTAAAAAATAGAACATGGTTCTTCAAAGTATTGTATATGAAATAGTTTATACCTACGTAGTACAGAAGTGCTGCTATTCCTTTAATTGATCGAACTTTAAAAAAATATTACAGTTACTTACTCTTAATTTTAAAGTTTGTTTAAAAACACATAAACAATTTCCGCAGTCTCACGAGATGATCCCTATATATGTTCATCAGAATATGCAAATTGTTAAAATGTTTCAACGCCTACAAGAATAAAGGTCAATAGATGCGTTCATGGTTATGCAAAATGCAATCGTATAGACTTTGGCTTTGAAACACCGCCACAGGAAACGGCTTTAGTGAATATTGCATTAATAAGTTTCCGTATACGTTAAGATTTCATTAAAATACCAACACATTCATTGTTTTCCCTATTATTATCACTATATGCGATTTCGTGTTTTAATTATTTTTACTAGCAAGCTAGCAAATATATAATATCTGAAAAGTTAGTATTTGGTATGGAACATTTTTTTTAATATATTTTTTATAGAACACTAGCTGCAGTGTGCAACCCACTGCATTATAAAAGTTTTGGTGAATCCCACAGGATCACCTATTTTTTCTGGAATCAAACATAGCCTATATGCTATTCCAGGTCGTCGTCTATCTGTGTGTCAAATTTCATTGAAATCCATTCAGTAGTTTTTGCGTGATTGAGTAACAAACATCCATCTATCCAAACATCCAAAAACCCAAACACCCAAAATTTCGTATTTATAATTTTAAAATAGATATATCCAACATATTGAAAGTTAGACGAAGTATATATAGTTAAATTAACTCGATATTTGTCACATATCTAATAATAGCTGCCGCGTGCAGCCCGCTGCATTATAAAAGTTTTTGGTGAATCTCGCGGGATCATTTAATTTTTGCGGGATAAAAAGTAGCCTATGTCCTATTCAAGGTTATCATCTACCTGTGCCAAAATTCATTCAAATCCGTTCAGTAGTTTTTGCATGATTGAGTAACAAACATTCATCCATCCAAACATCCAAACTTTCGCATTTGTAATATTAATAATCAATAATATAGAAAAATAATTAATATAGATGGCGACATAAGGAAACAAGCGATAACTTTATAAAAAAAAATTAATAGGGTTCCGTTGACCTAGAATCATAAAATTGAGCTAAACGCAATGTCTTACATTACTTGTACGAAAAAAAAATTGAAATTCGTAAGTATTTAGTTTATAACAAAAGGAAGCGAATTTACTATTACAAACATATTATTTGCGGTTGGTGAAATAACCGTGTCTAAAGATTGAACAGCAAAGTTAATTTAGTTCTTTATTGCAGTTTTGGCTTTCGGCTAGACCAATATTATTAGGAAAACTGTTGGATTTATTATAGAATATAGATACCTTACCAACAAGTTTGTACAGAAATGACAATAAGTAGTAGGGATTCGTTGGTTCCCGACCACCCGGGTCGTTGGGTCTGGATCCCTGTTTCTGTCCCACCTGTGTTTCTGACCCACTTGGTGGTCGGTCAAAACTAAAAAAAAAAAAAAAAAAAAAAATTTGGTGTCAAAATGGGGGTTTCCGGGTACGCCCGATCGATTGCAAGCATCCGTTTTTTGATATCTCGCACGGTTGCAAAGTTAGCATTCCTGGCTCTCCTTCGTTATCTAATCACCTCATTATCATTAAGCTCGAACGCCCGTCACACAATCGCACTATTAAAAGCTCATTAGGACGTCTCGCATTGCGTATCACTTGCAACTAATGAATATGGAATAAAATAAATATCATCAAGCTGATTCCCGTGTCGAGAAGGCAGAGCGAGCGTCTTAATGTTCCACTGCGATTCACCTGTTCAGCGGACAAAAGCACGATTATGGCGATCATTCTATTATCATTTTAGCAGCCTGTAAGACTTTTACTTTTTTTTTTTCATAGTAATTTATATCATTAACATCGTGAGTACTGACTAGTTGGTGAGTTCTGCAACGTCTCGACCAGGTTGAGTACCACCACCTTGACCCATCTTATTACATACATCATCAGTGCTAGTCGCTGTGGTGGTGCTATTATTACTGGGTCTGTGTGCTTATTAAATATATTCCAGTACTTGTATGCATGTAAAAAAGTATCTTCACGGCCATATCCCCGAAGAGGTAGACAGAGGTACAACTAATGCTCCCACGATTAGCCGAAGATACTAAGTTCCACAACGTGATAGGTGACAATCCCGACCCAGGAATCGAACCTAGGACCTCATGTGGCAAGCATCGTCACCGCACCATTATGCCGCAGAGGTGATTTGTTTGAATGTATTTATTTAGTGTTGTTGACAAACACCCATATTGCATGATGTCTGGGCTAGCAGGATCGGTCACTTCCGGTATCAAAAGCTTCACATGCTCTTAAGGTATGTGGGTGTTTCGCAATACACAAGTATGAACTTCACTAACGATTCATTGGAATGTTGTATCATAATTGCTAATGCGAATGTGATGAGCAACAAGATTTGTAACAGAACGTGTTCGCTAATGTTAATTGCTTAAAACTTCCTATATAAACCTTGGATGAAAGCACATCTACAATATATCAAATAATTATTTTAACAGAGATAGTGCTACATTATTGTAACGTGTGTGTGTGTGTTATTGTGTTCACGTGCTACTTCGATAATATGGATGTAAGTATCTCATTTATTGCTCTTATAATATCTTATATATTAAATATGTGTAATGAATGTAGATATAATATTTTTGTCGTTTCATATTTTTACAATATTATTCATGTATTTCACCGGAGAGGAAAGTATACTTGTATGATGAACGTACACATATTTTTTCAGATTTGGTTAGAAAATAATATTTATACCTACATGCACACACAGAAATGATGTATGTGTTAAATCTATACATATGTGTACTACATGTATACTGAACAGAAATTTTATTCAGTCGTTAAGGCGTGTAAGAACTTGTAACAAATATACACGCACAAACTTTAGATTTATAACATAGTATTAGGATTTTACGTTAGCTATGTCGTAGTGTCTAATATTTGGTATTATGTCCTTTACAGAATTCCTCGAGCATCCTTGAAGAGAACACTTTAAAACATTATTATTATCCACTGTCTGACGACGACGAGTCAGATTTACAATTGACACAGCCATTGAAAATAAAAAGAACACGTAGCAGCAGCAGTTTGGACGACCTATTTGAAAAGCCAGCCAAAAAGAAGAAAAAAATGTCGTCCTGCGTTGGAAGGGCGTCTCGAGATGGTGGAATGGCATACATATCAACCAATACCGACGATGGGGCGCAAGCCACACACTTTGTAAAAATAGAAGTTTACGATCTAAAAAAACTGGCGAGGATACCCCCAACTGATCATTGGAAACATGCAACCACTCGGATTAAATATTATGCGGCAAGTCATAGGCTCAACAAAATCAATGAAGTGATCTATGATATATCTAAGGAAATAGCCGATGCACCTGACGTAAAAAAATATCACTTCGACAAAAATACTTGATATTGTTCTTTCAATGACTGATTTTTTAAGTATGCTATTGTATAAAGTTTCAATGTAATTAGAGATAATAATGTGATTGGTGATTAATTTTAGTCATCAGTTAACAATTTTAAAAGAATTTTAAAGGTCTTTAGTTAATGAAGTGGGCGTGGAAAGGTGCCATATATATAACAGCGTTGCACTAAACAAGTGCTATTATTGTATATTTTAACGCAGTTGTCGTACAACCAACTGTAAAAATGTCTTTTATAAAAAGTTTATATTTTGAATTAAGTAACGATACTTTAGTTGAGTCACTATATGATTCGTGCTACGATGCTGAACTATATGAAATATGTTGCAAAGTAGAGAAGGAACAAGCTCAATGTAAACGTAAATCTGAAGATAATTATCAAAATGGCAATCATGAAAAACATCGCCGAATCAATGAAGATGAGTTTTGTCATGGTCACCGAAATAGATCACAGCCTTTCGTTGACTCTCAATATTTAGACTCAGAACTCTACAACATGTGTGAAACTATTGAAAGGTAAACGCAATTTATTGTTATATGAAATATTATTATTTATATACCCGCTATATGCAGTTTCTAAATTATTAATAAATTTTCAGTACTTTCATCCAAGTGGGTTGTGGAGAACCAGGTGCAATACCATCTACATCTAAAGATCATACATTTCATAATATAGAGACGTCGATTCAAGAATGTACACCATCTACTGTGAAAATGATGAAGTGTACTACTTGCAACGTTAATGTAAAAAAAAGGTATTTTTCCAATCATGTTAATAGTCATTTACATAAAAATAACTTATTTAAATTGAAACACTCCTTGGAAAACGTAGATATAATTGAAACTGCATTTAAAGACCGATTACTAACATATAGGATAGGTACGAATTCTTCCAAGGATTTTACAACCCCGGAATTATATTTTTCTTCAATCAATAACAGTGTTGTGCAACTACTCTCCGAATGTATAAAACAATTTACTACATTTAAGGTTAATTTTATATTGCGGGGGAGTTTTATTCAGCAAACGAAAGATTTAAAAAATTCATTTGATTTTCAGACTTCCAACTATATTGTTTGTATGAGTACTGATGTTAATGAACTAATTACATCTGTTTATAGTATCTTAACCAATAAGATTAGTGAATTTGAAAGGAAAGATAGTGGTTGGAGCCTTCAACACCTGACCGAATTAGATTTGAATGTAGGAAAGTTTAATCCCTGTCGGGGTAGTTCTTTTATTGAGCTGCCACGTGACATACGTTCTAAAAAGGCAGTTATTAATGTGAAAAACACAGATGTTCTTTGTTTCAAATGGGCAATTCTCTCCGCTTTATATCCTGCACAAAACCATTCTGATAGAGTCACTGCTTATAGCCAACACTCTAATAAATTAAAATTTAATCAAATAGCATTCCCAGTAAAATTACGTGATATTTCAAAATTTGAAATTTTAAATAATCTAAGCATTAATGTTTTTGGTTTAGAGTACAGTAAAAAAGAAAAAAAAAATATCGTAGTTGGGCCTTTACACCATACAAAACAACGTAGACCTGTTCACGTAAATTTATTGTTATTAACACATGGCAACACTAATCATTATTGCTACATTAAAAACTTATCTCGTTTATTGTCAAAACAAGTTACTAATCGAAACAATGCAATTTTTATTTGCGATGGGTGTTTACTATTCTTTACTAAGAAAGATGCTTTAATGAATCACCAAAAAAGTGACTGTATGCAAATCCGTACGGAAATTCCATCCGTAAATGCTTTAAGGAAGGATTGGTTTGGTACATTAACACACAGCAATAAGTTAAAATTTGAAAGCTATCACAAAAAACTAAAAATTCCATTTGTAATATATGCAGATTTCGAATCATTTTTAAAGCCAATTTATAGTTGTTCGAATAATCCATGTGCATCACACACAGAAAATGTACAGAAACATGATGTATATAGCTTTGGTTATTATATTAAATGTTCATATGATGATAGCATTTCAAAATATGTATCTTATAAAGGAAATGATTGTGAGTGTGTATTTATTCAGAGTTTAATTAAGGATTTAGAAAACATTATAGAACGTAACACTTTCCGCAAATCACCAAAACCACTATCTGAACAAAATGTAAACTTTACAACACATGATAGTAAATGTTACGTTTGTGATTTAGATTTAAATTGTGAAGATTTCACCGTGTATGATTCATATACCGGCGAATTTAAAGGTTTTGCACATACAATTTGTGGTAAGAAATATGTAACGCCTGACTTTGTACCAGTCATATTACATAACATGAGCCATTATGATGCTCACTTTATAGTCCGTGCTTTACACGTAGTTGAAGGTAACATTCAAGTAATACCACAAAACAAAGAAAAATACATATCTTTTTCAAAAACTATAAAGATCAACAATCGTAGTATTAGTATACGATTTATAGATTCTTTAAAGTTTATGTCCAGTAGTTTAGAAAAATTATCTCAAAACCTAAATAATGAACAATTTATTGAATTACGTAAAAACTTTCCAAATAATGAGGACTTTGTACGTGTAAAGCGAAAAGGAATTTATCCGTATGAACAAATGCAATCATTTCATTCTTTAAATTTAACAACGTTACCCCCTAAGGAAAGGTTTTATAATTCAATGTCCGATTCTAATGTGTCAGATGAAGATTATAAACATGCAAAGGACGTGTGGCAACATTTTAAATGTAAAAATATGGGTGATTATTCCGATCTATATTTAAAAACAGATGTTTTATTGCTGACCGATGTATTCGAGAATTTTAGAAATGTATGTTTAACTACTTACTATTTGGATCCATGTCACTATTACACAGCACCAGGGTTAAGTTGGGATGCCATGATGAAATTAACAAAAGTGGAATTGGAGTTATTAACAGACTTTGAGATAATTTCTTTTTTAAAATCAGGTATACGAGGTGGTATTTCACAGTGTAGTAATCGCTATGCTAAAGCAAACAATCAATACATGGAAGATTATAATAAGGAACAACCTGATTCCTATCTGATATATTTGGATGCCAATAATTTATATGGGTGGGCAATGTCACAATATCTTCCAATAAATAACTTTGAATGGGTAGATGTCAACACAAAATTCGATGTTTCTGACGATTCTGATTATGGATACATAGTAGAAGTAGATTTGGAATATCCTGAAAACCTACATGATACTCACTCAGATTTACCTTTATGTCCTGAACGTATTTGCACAGACCAATCTATTCACCCCAAATTAGTAACAAATTTAAATAATAAAACAAAATACGTAATTCATTACCGAAATCTTAAACAGTGTTTGTCACTGGGCTTAATACTTAAAAAGGTTCATAGAATTTTAAAATTTAGACAAAGTCCTTGGTTAAAACAATACATAGATCTTAACACATCTCTTCGAACTTTATCAAAAAATGAGTTTGAAAAAGATTTCTATAAGTTAATGAATAATTCAATATTTGGTAAAACGATGGAAAACATAGAAAAAAGAGTTGATGTTAAGTTACTTACCCATTGGGAAAATCTTGGAAAGACCCAAGGAGCTCAATCACTTATTGCACGTCCCGAATTTCATAGTCTTTCTATATTTTCCGAAAACTTAGTAGCTGTTCAACTCAAAAAGGTAAAACTTGAATACAATAAACCAATATATCTCGGATTTTGTATACTGGATATTTCAAAAACCTTAATGTTTGATTTTCATTACACCTATATGAAAAGTAAGTTTTTAAGCCCAAAATTACTATATACTGATACAGATAGTTTAATATACCAAATATATACGAAAAACTTTTACAGTGATATTAAACCAGATTTAGAAAAATATTTCGATACTTCAGATTACCCGGAAAATAATATTTATAATTATAACCTGATAAACAAGAAAAAAATCGGGGTTTTCAAAGATGAAAATAATGGGCAAATATTTCGTGAATTTGTTGGGTTGCGATCAAAAATGTATTCAATGATAGTTGATAATAAATTAATAACTAAAGCTAAGGGTGTTAATAAGAGTGTTACTAAGAAATTAACATTCAAAGATTTTGAGTCCTGTTTAATGAATAACACAATCAAATTAGCGGAAATGTATAGATTCAGATCGATTAAGCACATAGTTTTTACTCAAAAAATTAATAAGATTTGTTTGTCTTCTAATGATACTAAAAGGTATTTAATACCTAATTCAACAGACACCCTCGCATGGGGGCATTATTCAATAAGATAATTTAAAGAAATTGTAAATATTTTTGTTTGTAATTTGTAATAAATGTAACGTAGTTTTAAGTATTTTTAATATTTGTAACTGTAGTTTTAAGAATATAAACTCCGTAGCACTTAAGTGAAATGACATACTTTGTATAGTAATAAGTTTCTTTCTATAAAATAAATAAATAAATAAAATAATTTGTGTAAAAATATGTATAGTATAAATGTGTTCTGAGCAATAAATTTATTTGTATATAAAGACTCTGTTTTATTTCTTCATATGCCATTATAAATTATTGTTTATAAAGAGGTAGACGTTTAATATAATACGGAATAAAAATGATTCACTTTATTCATCCATTCACATCGATAGTGGCTGGACCTAGTGGATGTGGAAAGTCTAACTTTGTTTCAAATTTTTTGACTTACATAAAAGATATATGTGATGTCAAGTTTGATAAAATATTATGGTGTTATGATGAAATGCAACCACTTTATAATAGAATAGATGTGACATATATCCAAGGAATACCTGATATGAATATGTTTAATGGGAAACACCCTCAATTACTCATTATCGATGATCTTATGAGAGAATCGGATGGTCGTATAGTTGATATCTTCACGAAAGGAAGCCACCACAGAAATTTAAGTGTATTTTACATAACCCAAAACTTATTCCATCAGGGCAGAGGTCAGAGAGATATTTCTCTAAATACCAGCTATCTCATATATTTCAAAAATCCTCGAGATAGGACACAAATAAAACATTTGGCCCGTCAGGTGTTTCCCGACAATCCAAAATTCGTGGAAGAATCTTACAGAGATGCTACTAATGAGCCTCATGGGTATTTGATGATAGATTTAAAACAAGCTACGAATGACGCATATCGGTTTAAGACGAAAATATTTCCCTTAAATGAACATTGTATAGTGTATGTACCGAAAAAAGGATTTAAATACGATTTGAACGATGAGATTCTTAATAGTATCCGATGAATGGTGTCGGTGAAACAGCGTCTACTGCAAAGTCCAGTAGAAAAATTTTATACACTTTTAAATCAAAATATCGCAAACTTTTAATACAATCTTACAGTGATAATGAATTAGATCTTATTTGTGAAAACCTTTATAAAATTTTTGATGGAAAACTTGCAGATGTCACTAAGTCTTCGGGTAACATTCTGCAGTGCAGTTGTTTTTTGATACCGTTTATAAACTATTTTACACCTTAAAATTTCTCAGTGTAGAGCTATGTCGAAAAGAGTGAAGACACATCAAGATTTATTAAGAGCTTTACATACACTGAAACCCAAACATCGTACAGCCTTATTAAAAGTCTGTAGCGATGAGGAAATAAACTGTATTTGTGAATGTATTTATAATGTTCTGAATGGTAAAATAATATTGAAGGAAACAGAAAAGTCTAAATTAAAGAAATATAAAAAGCTGTTGCGTTTGCTAGTGTCGAAGGGTAAACATAGGTTAAGAAAGCGAATCATTATACAGAAAGGTGGGGCTTTTCTTCCTATTATTCTTAGCACAGTATTAAGTGGATTATTGAATTACATAATAAATAAATAAAAACAAAATGGATACTACAAAGAAAATGATATTGATTGAACCAGACGCATTGGAGCGACTAAAGAAAAGAGAAAATATTTCTGATGATTCTTTGTCAAGATTAGACAAGGAAATGCAAAAAATATTAAAAAGTAAAATTGATGATCGTGAAAAATGGTCATTATACCTCCAAGAATTACAGAAATACTTACACTTAATACAAGAAGATAAAAAACCTTTAAAGTTACCTATCACAATTGAAGAAGTTAAAGACAACACAAGCGAGAAGCAGATGATTCCATTTGTAAAAGAGTTATCACCAGTTCAGGACGTACAGACACCGGAATCTCCGGATATATTACTAAAACACTACACGGCTGATTATTTGAAACGACTTATTCCTAAAACTTACAAAAAGAAAGGTAGCATTCTTTTAGATACTCTTTATAAAAATAACGATAAAATTTCCTGGAATGATGATGGTACTGTTGTGATCAACAAAGAACATTTACCTCAAAGCAATATAATAGATCTCATAAATATAACTCTCCGACCCTTAAAATATAAACCTGATGGGTGGGAAAAGTTTGCAAAAGCATTAAAAGATATTAAAGTACCACTAATATGTGTTGGTAATCCTGAAATAAATAAATTCATGAATGAATTGTATGTAGAAGATTTTCGTCTTAATACTCCTACAAAACTAAATACACCGAAATTATCTAAACCAGGAAGAAAAATAGATTGGGAAAGATGGACACCTTATTAGATATACATAGTACTTACTATGATATAGCAAATCCGGCGGGATATAGTAGTGTAAATGCATTAACTAGAGCAATGAAAGGTAAAATGAATCGAAAACAAGTTCAAGAATGGCTGCAAAAACAGGAAACTTATACTCTTCATAAACCTATAAAAAGAAAATTTCCAAGAAACAGATATATCTTATCAAACTTAAATGAACTCTGGCAAGTAGATTTAAGTGATATGAGAAAGTATAGTCAATATAATGATGGTTATAATTATATTTTGTGTGTTATTGATGTATTTAGTAAATATGCATTTGTTAGACCCTTAATTAAAAAGAATTCACAATCAATAAAAAATTGTTTTGAGAGCATATTTTGCGAGGCAAATGCCACACCTAGTCACATACAATCGGATAAGGGAACCGAATTCGTATCAAAAGATGTAAGACAATATTTAATGAATAAGAATATTAATTATTACACAACGAATAACCCTGATATTAAGGCTAGTATAGTGGAAAGGTTTCAGAGAACTCTCAAAACGAAAATGTGGCGATACTTCACCCACAAAAATACATATAGATACATAGATATATTGCAAGAATTAGTCTATTCCTATAATTATAGTTTTCATTCGACTATAAAAATGCGCCCAGTTGATGTTAATTTTAATAATATAATGACTGTATGGCGTAATATCAACGAAGGACGATTACAGGGGAAAAAAATGGTACACAATAATCAGGATCCAAAATTAAGTATAGGCGACTACGTTAGAATTACTAAATATAAGCATATATTTAAAAAAGGCTATGAGACTAATTGGAGTGATGAAATTTTTATAGTGGCCTCGGTAAAACGTAAGCCTGTATTGATTTATACCATAAAAGATATTCTAAACGAGGGAATTGTAGGTACATTTTATGAGAATGAATTACAAAAAGTTTCTTATGACCCCACATCGTATTTTAAAATTGATAAAATAATAGGTTCACGTTATTCTGGAATCAGAAAAGAAGTGCTTGTGAAGTGGGTAGGTTATCCGAATAAATTTAATACTTGGGTTCCTATATCAAATTTAAAGAAAATATAATGGATAATAGTTTTTATTTAACGTTACTTAGTAACAGCTCCATGGGCTACTTTCCAGAAAACACAACAGCAAACTTCTTCACTAAACTACCTAAAACTATTAAGCTAGAAGGAGAATGGGTGGTCGGTCTAGTTGAATGTCACTATCCGTGTAGTATGTTAAATGTACAGGATCATGAAAATGTAGTATACATTTCTAAAAAAGTATATTTACCCGATTCAAAAACAGATTATGCTAACGTTGAATATAAATCCCATATACCAGCAACAAACTACGAAAATATTAGTAACTTCTTAAACGCATTCAATGCAAATCCTTTATTAAATGGGAAAGTAAAGTTTCAACACGATGAAATATCAAGACTTGTCGCCGTAACAAATATGACAAGTAACATTACTCGAATAACAGCTAACCCCAAATTGTCACTTCAACTTGGGTTCGAACCCAATACAAATTTTGTTAGGCAGAATATTGGTAAGTATCCAATAAACTTACATTTAGGTCTACCGTCACAACTATTTATTTACTCCGATATAGTACATCCACAGATAATAGGAGATGTAATGTCATCTTTACTGAGAATAATTCCATTAGATCCTACGAAATATATTTATGGAGCCTACAAAATTAATGTATTTTCTCCTGCACACTATCTTCCTGTTTTACGTAGGGAATTTGATGTGATAGAAATTGATATAAGAACGAGCATTGGTGAAAGAGTACCATTTCAATTTGGAACCTCATGTATTAAGCTTCATTTCAAAAAAATAAGTTCTTAATATTACATTAAACATATAAAAATGGTATGTCCCTATCATCACTATTACTCTGCACAAGCAGGATCTGGTGTAGGTATAATTTATAAAGGAACACCATATCAACGTGGACATGGCATAGGGAGTTTTCTAGGGGGTTTATTTAGGTCAGTATTTCCAATTTTAAAAAGTGGCGCAAAGGTTCTTGGAAAAGAAGCATTAAACGCTGGAGTTGGTCTTCTAAGTGATTTGGTTGGAGCTCAACCTCTTGATGAATCGATAAAAACTCGATTCCGAACCGCTACTTCTAATTTAAAAAGAAAAGCTGATGAAAAACTCGACTCCATAATGGCAGGATCCGGTTATAAAAATAAAAGGCAAAGACTTAAGTCTATCACTCACAAGAAGACATCAAAACAAAGAAGAACTCTTAAAGGAGCTCTCAAAAATAAAAAAGATATTTTTGGAAATTAAAAATGGCGTTCCTACACAATAATTCTTGTGAATGTGTGAAATCAGAATTGGATATCTTTGCTTTACCGACAACACAAACAAGTATAGAGAGTGGTCAATGGATGCAATATCGTCCGATATCATCGCTAACTGATGATGGCCCTATCGAGTTTTTAATACCTGGTGCTGGTGATGAATATATTGACTTATCACACACAATGATTAGTATCAGTGCACGAATAGAAAATATTGATTCATCAAGATTAGCTGTCGATGCCAATGTTGCACCTGTAAATAATTGGCTACACTCGCTTTTTAGTCAGTTGGATATTTATTTAAATCAGAAACTTGTTTCTCCACCAAATAACACATATGCATATCGTGCGTATATAGAAACTTTATTAAATTATGGTCCAGCAGCGAAAGCTTCCCATCTTACCTGTGGTTTATGGTATGAAGATACTCCAGGAAAGTTTACTTCGTGTGACGCAACTAACGAAGGATTTGCTAAGCGACAGCAACTATCAAAGCAGAGTTCAACTATTGAAATGATAGGTCATTTACATGGTGATATATTTAATCAAGGGAAATTTTTAGTTAATGGTATTGAAATGCGGTTAAAATTAGTTCGTTCGAAAGATTCTTTTAATCTCATATCGTCCACAGTAGAAAATAAATTCAAAGTTAATATAATAAATGCTTCGCTCATAATCCGTAAAGCAAGAATCAATCCATCAATATTACTTGCACACGAAAAAGTACTAGCAACAACCACAGCTAAGTACCCAGTTGCTAGAGCTGAAGTAAAAGTATTAACTATTCCATCTGGTGTTCAAGGGAAAGTTCTTGATAATGTATTTCTTGGGCAAATGCCTAAAAGGTGTATTATAGGATTCGTTAGCAATAAAGCATTTAATGGCAGTTTCGAAACGAATCCCTTCGATTTTAAACACAACAACCTCAATCTGCTTAGTGTATATGTAGATGGACAGCAAATACCACCGAAAACATTAACTCCCAATTTTTCCGACAATGCTTTTACCAGCGTTTATCATACATTATTCTCTGGGACCGGTATACACTTTTTAAATGAAGGTAATTCGATATCTAAAGAAGCTTTTGCAAACGGGTACTGTCTAATGGCTTTTGATATGACTCCAGACTTAAGTGCAAACTCTACAACTCATTGGAATTTAGTAAAACGTGGAAGTGTTAGAATAGAAGTACGGTTTGAAGGCACTTTGTCATCAACAGTAAATTGTATAGTATATGCAGAATTTGATAATGTTATAGAAATAAACAAAAATAGAGAGGTTATTATAGATTATAATAGCTAATCTTAATTTTAATTAATTTATGAAATTGTACTTATATATTATATTGCTAGTGTATTTACTGTCAATTTCATTCAGCATATCTTTAAAAATAGACGCTTTTAAAAATTAAATCCTATGATGGATTCTATAGAAATCCAAAAGTTTCTGGATATGGTTAATGGTAGCTTAAAGCTTAATGTTTTTGCAGCTAATCGTATACCAGTACATGTTAGCTTACCCTTTTATTCTATATCAAATTTAGATCCTGATACAAAGCCTGGTTCTCATTGGGTAGCAATATGCATTGATAAACATGGTGTTGGGGAATATTTTGATTCTTTCGGGAGAAAGCCAACTGGTTATCATGAGTCATTTTTGGTAACAAATTGTAAGAAGTGGAATTATAATAATAAAGTAATTCAAAATTGTTTTAGTTCTATGTGTGGAATTTACTGTCTAGTTTTTATATATTTCAGATATTATGGAGTATGTATGTTTAACTTCACTAATATGTTTACTACTAATACTGTTATTAATGATAAAATTGTAAATAATTTGTTTAAATACTTTTTCTGTAATAAAATATAATTGATAAAGAAATTTCTTTGTATTATTTTACCCTGTATGTCATAGGAATACAAAAAAAAACAAATGGGATAACAAAAATAAAATCTTTATTTAAGTATTCAAGTATTAATCACATTATTATCTCTAATTACATTGAAACTTTATACATACTTAAAAAATCAGTCATTGAAAGAACAATATCAAGTATTTTTGTCGAAGTGATATTTTTTTACGTCAGGTGCATCGGCTATTTCCTTAGATATATCATAGATCACTTCATTGATTTTGTTGAGCCTATGACTTGCCGCATAATATTTAATCCGAGTGGTTGCATGTTTCCAATGATCAGTTGGGGGTATCCTCGCCAGTTTTTTTAGATCGTAAACTTCTATTTTTACAAAGTGTGTGGCTTGCGCCCCATCGTCGGTATTGGTTGATATGTATGCCATTCCACCATCTCGAGACGCCCTTCCAACGCAGGACGACATTTTTTTCTTCTTTTTGGCTGGCTTTTCAAATAGGTCGTCCAAACTGCTGCTGCTACGTGTTCTTTTTATTTTCAATGGCTGTGTCAATTGTAAATCTGACTCGTCGTCGTCAGACAGTGGATAATAATAATGTTTTAAAGTGTTCTCTTCAAGGATGCTCGAGGAATTCTGTAAAGGACATAATACCAAATATTAGACACTACGACATAGCTAACGTAAAATCCTAATACTATGTTATAAATCTAAAGTTTGTGCGTGTATATTTGTTACAAGTTCTTACACGCCTTAACGACTGAATATATTTAGGTAAAATTTCTGTTCAGTATACATGTAGTACACATATGTATAGATTTAACACATACATCATTTCTGTGTGTGCATGTAGGTATAAATATTATTTTCTAACCAAATCTGAAAAAATATGTGTACGTTCATCATACAAGTATACTTTCCTCTCCGGTGAAATACATGAATAATATTGTAAAAATATGAAACGACAAAAATATTATATCTACATTCATTACACATATTTAATATATAAGATATTATAAGAGCAATAAATGAGATACTTACATCCATATTATCGAAGTAGCACGTGAACACAATAACACACACACACACGTTACAATAATGTAGCACTATCTCTGTTAAAATAATTATTTGATATATTGTAGATGTGCTTTCATCCAAGGTTTATATAGGAAGTTTTAAGCAATTAACATTAGCGAACACGTTCTGTTACAAATCTTGTTGCTCATCACATTCGCATTAGCAATTATGATACAACATTCCAATGAATCGTTAGTGAAGTTCATACTTGTGTATTGCGAAACACCCACATACCTTAAGAGCATGTGAAGCTTTTGATACCGGAAGTGACCGATCCTGCTAGCCCAGACATCATGCAATATGGGTGTTTGTCAACAACACTAAATAAATACATTCAAACAAATCACCTCTGCGGCATAATGGTGCGGTGACGATGCTTGCCACATGAGGTCCTAGGTTCGATTCCTGGGTCGGGATTGTCACCTATCACGTTGTGGAACTTAGTATCTTCGGCTAATCGTGGGAGCATTAGTTGTACCTCTGTCTACCTCTTCGGGGATATGGCCGTGAAGATACTTTTTTACATGCATACAAGTACTGGAATATATTTAATAAGCACACAGACCCAGTAATAATAGCACCACCACAGCGACTAGCACTGATGATGTATGTAATAAGATGGGTCAAGGTGGTGGTACTCAACCTGGTCGAGACGTTGCAGAACTCACCAACTAGTCAGTACTCACGATGTTAATGATATAAATTACTATGAAAAAAAAAAAGTAAAAGTCTTACAGGCTGCTAAAATGATAATAGAATGATCGCCATAATCGTGCTTTTGTCCGCTGAACAGGTGAATCGCAGTGGAACATTAAGACGCTCGCTCTGCCTTCTCGACACGGGAATCAGCTTGATGATATTTATTTTATTCCATATTCATTAGTTGCAAGTGATACGCAATGCGAGACGTCCTAATGAGCTTTTAATAGTGCGATTGTGTGACGGGCGTTCGAGCTTAATGATAATGAGGTGATTAGATAACGAAGGAGAGCCAGGAATGCTAACTTTGCAACCGTGCGAGATATCAAAAAACGGATGCTTGCAATCGATCGGGCGTACCCGGAAACCCCCATTTTGACACCAAATTTTTTTTTTTTTTTTTTTTTTAGTTTTGACCGACCACCAAGTGGGTCAGAAACACAGGTGGGACAGAAACAGGGATCCAGACCCAACGACCCGGGTGGTCGGGAACCAACGAATCCCTACTACTACAATAAAAACTTAAATTGACTGTACTTTAATATATTGTGGTACTTCTTCTGCGCCTGTTGGCATTAATGTGACAAAACTATACGAATTTTGTGAAATGATCTCTTTATTTTCTCTATAATGTATTATTTAAGTCAATTTTTTCTTACTATCTTCGGAAACGCTTTAACTTTACATGGTTTCGACTCGGATTGTCACTCTCAATAACGTGCAATTTTGCAGTACCCCACGAATTCTTCCATATTCTATATTAATTAACTCTGTGAAACTGCGTAATCCAATTCCTTTTCATATAAGAAGCATTCAGTCGTTATGGGATGTTTATTTATTAGTTTAGATTTTAGATAGTAGTAGTTCCTCAGTTGGTCCGAGCTCGTCTTCAGAATAGGCCAACTGCTGTTCTGCCAAGCAAGTCATACGAGGCGACCGATTGGCTATGCCAATCACTACCATTGTGGCTACTGGGTTGTAGAGTTCTGCATTCTCTCGCCCCGGTCTGGTAACACCGCCTAACCTATTCCTGCCGCAATAGCGTAGTACTTGTCACTATCGTGTTCCGGTTTGGAGGGTCAAGTAGCCGGTAATCATATGCATGTGGCGTTAGAACACACCACAAGGTAACAACGGACCATTAGCATTTTTTGTGTCTATACCTAGGCGATGGTTGACTCTTTCCATCAGGAGACCCATCTGGTTGTTTGCTATGTTATGATGTAAATAAGTTAGGATGAAAAGGCACTGTAAACATATTAGTCATAATTAAATTAAAATTGTTTTTTTGTGTATTGTATATTTCATTATTAGTAATTTGTACACATGTATGCTGCATTTCTTTCATGCATTAACCCTCTTTTGGGTTTTCTGGCAGTAATCTCTTACAGAAACAATTCCGCCTTTGGTATCTAGTATTTTCACAAATGAAATTGTAATTTAACTTTTATATGTACAATAAAGTTTTAAATAAATAAATATATTCTACACTTTTTATCGTCGGCACTTGGTGAAACTCCATTTTAACACAATATTTGCTAGCTGATAACACTTGTACTGTTTCACAAAAAGATAATTATATTTAATTTCCGACCGGTTTCGCCTACACAAGCATCCTCAGGGTATTTACAATAATTGATTATTATTGAGTTAATTATTGAGTTAATAATTATTGTAAATACCCTGAGGATGCTTGTGTAAGCGAAACCGGTCAGAAATTAAATATAATTATCTTATTGTGAAACAGTACAAGTGTTATCAGCTAGCAAATATTGTGTTAAATAAATGATCTTGGTATAGAAGGTCTTTCCATAATAATATAGGTGAAAATATTTTACCCAGCATTTGGTACGTCTAATCAAAGATATCCAGCTAAAAATAGACGCTATTCAAGGATGTAACATTTTTTGAATTGTATAATATAATAAACTTCATACAAATGGAAATGTTTTAAAACCTTGAATGACGTTTGTTTTTAGCTGGATATCGAAGGTTAGACGTACCGAATGCTGTGTTAAAATATTTTCACCTATTATCATCGACGTACAAGTCAATGACTATTATGGAATGACCCTATATGTGCCGATATAAATGTATACAGATCATCTTCTTGTGATTGCATGTCTATTAAGTACAATTGTCATCTTGCATTAATTTATTTTGGGAGAAACGAATAGGTTCGAATAGTGTCTTCTAATCCTTTTTCATAGCGTTGCGTTTCTATTCACAGTTATCACATAAATCAATGACAATAATTTCTCTTGTAGTTTTTTATAACGCAATTTTAACTTAAACTCTCTCGTAATATTTTCCTGTGTTGGTCAGTGTCCCCTTTGAAAGACAGACCCTCAGTCATTCTGCCAGGTAGTTTGTAAAAGGTGAACGATTTGCTATATACTCGTCACTAACATCGTGGCTACTAAGCTGTAGAGATCTGCAACGACGCGCCCGGGTCTGATACCACCTTACTTAATCCATCGCTCATGCTTGTTACTGTCATGCTCTGCTTTGAAAGGTAAGGTAGCCGGTAAATTTATAATTTTAGCATTAATATCTTTAGCCACAATTAATATCTTAGAAGCCTATAGGTGATGGTTGTCTCTTTCCATCACGAAAGCCATGCACTTGTTTGCTGTCTTATGATATTATAAAAAGCTCTTTTTCCAGTCAATTTCTTCCTTCATATCTAATTTTTAACGCTTGTAACCGCGGCGAGCTCTAATTGATCGGCCCGTGTCTTGCGTTTATTCTCTTCCCCGCAGCTTGAGTTGTTGTGATTAATATAACACATATATTCATGTGATATACACGACAATAAACACACATGTATACTATTTTCTTAAGGGATGAAGTGTACTGTTAAAAGAGATTTTATTGTTAGGTCTGTGGTCAAAATCTGACCATAGACTTAACAATAAAATCTCTGTTTATACCGGCCAGAGACAAAGGCGCAATTTCAAATCAAAGTTGCCCTAGCATTGGATAAGTTCTAAAATATATACATATATACCTAGTTAATTCCATTAGCTAGCCATAATGACAGTGTTAATACCCATGGTGTTATGGCTTGATATGTAAGGAAAACTTTTATATGAAGTGCTACAGACCTACGGTGTGGATAGTACCACTTTATTAACATCCTTATTCTACCAGTGTTTATAAGCTATCTCTCTATCAGAAAATCCATCTGCTGGTGCTGGTTTATAATCACATGTTATATGAAACACGAAACATGAAAACATACAGTGTAAGCTTTCGGAAATAAATTTCACGTATATATTTCTAGAAATTTCGATACGCGTATGTAACTTAATAAAATGGAGTATATTTGTCGGTCAAGTACACTCCGATATCAAATTGATATCTACCCATTTGATTACTCGGAAAAAATCCAATCACATGATATCAGACGAAGTACGTAGGTCTAATCTTAAGAAAGGTTATATGTCTATAGATTTCATATTATGTTTAGATCGTTCTCTCATCTGGTCCCACGAGTACTGCCGGTCTTAATTAGGGATATGATACGTAAGAAAGTAATTTTCCCGGCTTACAAATCTTTTCCGATAATACAAGGCCATAATGACAGTAATATTGTTTGATGGGTCAAGATTATCAAAGATATTCTCTTTTACTTAACCGAAAGTTATAATACAAGATTTTTCATCAAACCGATCCGGATGTGAATTCAAAGAACATAAATTACCTCAGAAAGGTGAAATTTAATCTATACTAATAGATTAATTATTACACGATAGTCATAAATACTTTTAATATGCGACGGGAAGATGCAGATGTGCCTATCAATACTGGTCTAGAACTTGCAGAAATCTACCACATAGTCACGATTGTACTGATATCTTGTATGGCAGAAAGGCGTATGGTTTATTCTTCAAAGGCGGCCTGAGTCATAACGGGCATACCGGGTCTATTTTTTTTTATTATTCCCTAAGAGATGGCCCACACGTCGTGTTGCTTTAGTGTTGTGTCGACTGAGCACTGTCGCTGCGTCGTTTTAAATACTAATGACCATAATGTACTCACGGTGCGCTGCATCAAAGCAACGCACACATGACTGATTGCAGCCCCCCAAGACTAATTGGGAGTTATTAGAGCAAGACAATTAGTCAGGAGATGTTATAAATAAAAATGTTAAAATAAAAATTCTTAAAAGCGAATTATCGCATTATCTCAGATACGCGATTGGAAATATTTATAAAGACGAACCGAATAAAATGTAATATTTTGTTTTTCTTTTTAAATGTAAGAGTATTTGGAATATGTTTATATTTATCATAATTTTCAAATATAAAAATAAATAATAAATATCATGGTTTAAGAACCCACGACACAAAACCTAGTCCCATAAGACTACCGGATGGTATATACATAGTTAGATTCGTCGTTAATTGGAGAAAGCGAAATGCCTATGCTGCAATGCGAAAAACCGGGTGGAGCTATCAAAAAAAAAGAAAAGAATGAAAAAAAAATCGATTTCTAGTACGATAAGACTACCGAATTTCGTTTGTTCCTCGATATAGGGGAGGGGTAGGATTATACGAAAATGCGGTGCTGCATGTCCCCATCCTGGCCCTTATCAGTGGCAACAGGATTATAAGTGACGCCTTGTATCCAGGTATCTGGTACCATCGGACTACCGAACGAACCCAAGCTCATCTGAAAGATCATCAATTTCTGTGTAAGAAAAATCACTGCTGCATCTTCGAAACAGTGGATGAGGTGGTTGCTGCAGCGATTGAAGGTCGCCCCCTGCACAGCTGAAATCGGCGTTTCTACTCGTTTTTGTCAGCAATCGTCTGGTTTTTTTCGATTGGTGCTGATTGAATACCCCATGTCATATGGATCAGATACAAATAATTTTACTGATCGCTGAATGTTTTTTTTCTTCAACATTTTCATTAGGTTGGTTTAATTTTATGTACTACTTAGGGATATATATAGGGTTCTGAAATCAACAAGAAACTCTTATAGTTTCATTTGACCGTCCATCCGTCTGTCCGTCCGTTCGTCCGCAGCTTAGCTCAGAGATTCTTAGTTCTAGAAAGCTAAAGTTCTTGGAAGGTTTTAGGTGAGAAAATATAGAAAAAAAATAAGAGTAGTTAAAAAGGCAGAACAACGTTTGCCGGGTCAGCTAGTAATTACATAAAATATGCGATTTCATTCGACTAAAGATTCAGCGATCAGTAAAATTATTCATATCTGACCCTAGCATGGGTATTCAATCATTACCAATCGAAAGAAACCAGACGATTGCTGACAAAAACGAGTAGAAACGCCGATTTAAGCTGTGTAGTGGGCGACCTTCCATTGCTGCAGCACCCAACTTATCCACTGTTTCGATAACGCAGCAGTGGTTTTTCTTACACAGAAATTGATGATCTTTCAGATGAGCTTTGGTTCGTTCGGTAGTCCGATGGTACCAGATACCTAGGTACAAGGCGTCACTTATAAGGCTGCTGCCACTGATAAGGGCCAGGATGGGGATATGCAGCACCGAATTTTCGTATAGTCCTGTCCCTCCCCTGTATATTTAAATTTACTATTAATTTATCTTTGAAATGTATATGACATTCAATAAGTGATACAAATGTATCCTATTTTGAATAAAAATTATTGATTGATTGATATTGATTGATGCGTAGTCAGTTTTATTAACCACTCAACCAACAAATTAGGTATATTTACTAAGTATATTATTTCAATCAAAATAATCTACCTAACTCTATGTTGATAGTTTGGTTAGGATATACGGTATTATTAAGAATTTATGGACCATTTCCTGCATATTAATTGTTCTCACCCCACCTGTACGTTTTATAGCTAAAGTTTGAAACAAGAGGGTTACTCTTCTATGCTATAGATATTTATGGTTTTCTATGTTTAATATATACGGTTCTCAAGATGGTTAGGATAAATAGATAAATGTCACAATACGGATGTGCAATTACGTCTTGCTATATGTATGATTTTGCTGATGCGTTGTCATCCTCGCGGTGAGCTAACGGTCATCCCACATTGTAAAACTACAATCCTATTAAATTATAAATGTGAAAATGAGTTTGTTTGTTACGTTATCACGCCACGCCACACCACGGCATTACCTATTTATATCTTTGACTACCCCGTCGGTTGAGTAGCTAGCTAGCCTAACACGAAGCGATGGTCAGGTTCTATTCCTGACAGGGACATAAGTTTGTGTAATGATCACTGATGTTTATATTTCTGGGTTTAGGTGCTCATTATTTATGTAGTAATATTTGGATGTTTGAATGGATGGATGTTTGGATGGATGATGTTTACTCAGTCTCGCAAAAGCAACGGAACAGATTTAAATGAAATTTCATTTTTCATAACATCATCTACCTGTGTGTCAAATTTCATTCAAATCTGTTCAGTAATTTCTGCATGATTGAGTACCCAACATCCATCCAAACATCCAAACTTTCGCATTTATAATATTAATATAGATTTCTATGTATGAGTATCGTTGAATGACACCCATAACACAAGCAAATCAACTTTGGGGTAAGATCAATTTGTGTAATTTTTCCATCAGCACTATTATCATTATTCTGCTATGTGTTTAAGGCCACTGTATTATCTTGGATTATTTTTGTTTGGTCATACACATTAAGAGATCTTTTTGCGTTTGAATATAATTTTTACAGAAACATTGTAAATATATAATGTTTACAATGTTATTATTATGATAATAATAATCTGCAATGACCCTGCCTGCATATAAAAGAAAATATGTGTAGTTACCACATGATATCAGATGTCGGATATCATCTACCGTTGTCCGACAACGATATCAGATCGGATAATGTAGAAACGCTCTAATGGATACGTGTCAGTTAGAATTACTCTAATTGGTATAACTCCGATAAGAGTAAAACATGCGATTTATAGAAACTAAATTTGATTTAAGTGCGTTGGTTTATATTTGTGTTCCATAATTCTAAAAATCGATAATTAGATAATAATATGTGTTTAATAATTAAAGCTAACGTTACTTTTTTATCCTTGTTTCAGATGAAAACGATTTCTACTACACACCAGAAAGAAATTTTGCTCAAGTTCAACCACCAATATTTCCCAACAGTCGTGCAACAAGTTTCCTTGAAAATGGTGATAGTTACAGAGTAGCGTCAGCAGCACAACCATTTTATAATGAAGGGCGTGTGCGGTTTTCTAGTCCTAATTTCAACCAAAACCCTTCTCCTTTTCAATTACCGACGGGTAGAAGTCAATCGGGAACACAATATTATTTAAATCAACCTGAGCCGAGCTCATCACAGCGGCAACGTTTCAGGCCTGCACTTCCTTATAATTTTCAATTTGCACATTCAGTTTCAACAAAAAGGCCTGAAGTTCCTCCAATACATTCTGTTGCCTATCAAAATGATCCATCCAAACCAGAAACGTTTTTAGGTCAAATTACAATAAACAACCCTGATATTGAATATCTTCAACACAATCGATTTAAAAATTTACCGTTTGATAACAATAGTCTTAAAAGTAATGGCCAAAGTGGTCATATCGCACATGATGAAGAACTAGATAATGAAGATCAAGATTTATTTGAACATCACAAAGTTACGACATATAATCCTACTAAAATTGGAAATAGACAAAAAATAAACGTCAAGCCTAATCCGTTACGGTTTTCACATTTTAATACTCCTTCAATTAATAGCAAGGACTTATCTCCCGCTGGAATATTCCATAAGAGTAATATCAACAATAATTATGATTCTTCGCAAAAAGATATCGCAAACCTTTACCATGATTCTTCAACGGAATATAAATCGCTTTTAGATTTAGAACCCTTACTTGAAGATGACATTAGTGATATTAGTTCTTTTAGGGAACTAATGAAGAATACTCAGGGGTCGTTTGATGTCCAGGTAATTAAATCAAACGAAACAGAAAACACTGATATTAAATCTAACTTAAACAATAAAGGTAGTGATAATATAGCAGATGACTCTGCAATAAGGTCACAATCTGTTGAAAATTTAAGTAAAAAGCCTTTAACTTCGAGCACACCATCAACAACAACAACTTCTACAACAACAACAACTACTACTACTAAAGAATCAGATGATGAGGGTAGTGAAGACCTTAAAGAAGAAGATGAAGAAAACGAAGAATACGTTGATTATTATGAAGACACAGAACCTGAAGATGGCAAAAGACACACAACTCAGCCACCAATTACAACTACATCAGCTCCAGCTACTGATATTTATGATGAATATGATTCTACAGAAGAACCAGAAAATACATTTGAAAAAGCAATCCATAATGACACTACCTCCTATGATGTAGTAGTTTTAAAACCAAATAAAACTATGGTAAAGGATGACAATTTTAAACAGTTTATCGATACAACTATAATAGATCAAATTGAACAAGGGTTTGATAATGACACTACTGCACCAAGTCAAAAGTTTACCTTTTCTAAGGAAGACGATACTACATCTATTGAAATGCCATCCATTTTAGGACAAGAAGTTGTTTCAGTTGTTACCACTAAAAGCGTTGTGAATGGAACTATCTCTATTCCAGATGTAAGTTATCCACCTACACCGAAAATTGTAACATCGCCTGCACCAAATGAAGATAATAATGATACGGTAGTAACAACAGAAAACTGGATTGTAGTAGCATCCGTTCAAACAAGCAGAAGCGTATCTGGTGCACGATTTTTGCCATTTCCTGCGGTGGAGCAAGATGAAAAGAAGCAAGTAGTAGATGATGATGATGAGGAATCTATAACGGAAAATCCAAAACAAGAAGCATCAGATGAAGATACGAAAAACAATGGATCATCTACTGAAAATATAAATGACAAATTAGATAGCATACAATCCGAATTATCTAGTGCTGTTCTTTCAGGCAACATTAATGATGAAAACAAAAACATAGAGTTAATTACAGAATCCAATTCAGAACAAAACCGTTCTTCTGTTACTACATCTTCAACAACAACAACGACAACAACTTTATCGCCAGTAAATGTATTTACGTTAAAAAGTACACAGTTTACTGTAGTAACAGAGAGATCTTCGCCAGAACCATTACCAGTTCAAATTAAAAAATTTGCACCACGAATAACTACTTCTACAACGCCAAAACCAAAGAAAAAGCCTTCCCTAGTAACTGTTATGGATGATTTGTCAGGATTTTTGCCACCGGGATATAAAGCGAGAAATTCATATAAAGATAAACGTTTAAGTACGACATCATCACCTACAACGAAAAAAATAATGACTACTAGTACTACCACCACTACTCAAAATCCTGTTACGACTGTAGAAAATATTATTAATGCTAATCAAGGACGTTCTTCAGGAATTAGCTCAAAGAATAAAGTTATTATATTGGATGATAAATCTCTACTTCCTAAAGAGTACAAGCCAAAAGAAAAAGTCCAAGAAGATATTTTCATGAAAGTTGCAAAAGACGATATTAGCAAATTTTTGCCCCCAGGTTACAAACCTGAGAATACTGAAAGTTCAAATAATACTCAAACACCTAAGAAAAATATATTTGAAAAAATTAAAGAAGATGATATAACAGCATTTTTACCGAAAGATTTTAAATTAAATAATACTTTGCAAAGTAATGAAGATAAAAGCGTTACTTCAACATCAGCTACTACCATTGCTACAACTGTAAAAAATTCAACATCTAATCGTAAATTGCCTTCTAATATAGTATCGGTAGATATTTCAGCTCTCTTACCACCAGGATATAATTTAAACAGTAGTGATACTAACGAAGAAAGTCCCTTAGATAAATTTAAAGTCGATGATATATCTAAATTCCTTCCACCTGGTTTTAAGTTAAATAGCTCTGAACAAGAAACAGTATCTACTTCAACTGTCTCTACGTCTACGTCAGGAGGATTCAAAGTAGTATTCCCCTCAAGGCCCGGGGGCAAAGCAAATAGAAAAAGCACAACACAGAAATCGAGTATAGGGCCACCACCAGTAACGCCGAAAATTCAGAAAGGTTGGCCAACAAGGTAATATTTTTTTAATTTATTTGTCTTCGGTGTTTAACTCTGTTAAAGAGATTTAATTGCTTTTTGGGTAATAGTATTTCATAAAGATGTTCTCGATTAAAATTTTCTAATATGTTGACTAGGCAATCGGCACAAATTTATTTCTTTTATTCCAAAATATTATGGGTTCTTCAACTTTTTTGTCGATGTATACATACAATTTAAGCAGGAAAAACAATGCAACATATGGAATAAATTTGAAGATAATATAATAACTTGTCTAATGACGCCAAAATTCCGCAAACATATAAATGTGGTATTCCTATATTTCAACTGTTTTAGCAGCATATACCTAAAAATATTATCCAATCTAAATGAGATGCGAATGCGTAAATTTATAATGTTTGTTATTTAATAATGCTACAATTAGTAGATAAATTTTAAGTAAAGTTAATAAACAAGGTATCTAGGTTGGACTATCATTGACGCTATTGCGGCATGAAAAGGTAAGGCAGTGGTACTAAATACCCGGGCGAGACGTTGCGGAACTACCTAGTAGTCACGATGATAGTTACGGAAATTGCCAATCGATTGCCTCTTACCTACGACCTGTCTGGCAGAACGGCAGTTGGCCTATTCTTCAAAAAAACCTGGACCAACACGGGGTAAAAACTATTGAGCCGATTTTGATCAAACTTAGACTTAGTTCCTTAAGTTGAAATATACCTTAACTTAAAACAAAAGTTATTATCTCTATATGTCTGTTATTTCCTGAAAAATTTCCGAACAAATATACAAATATACATACATTTACGTAATTTTAGTGTGCGTGCTTGGACGCCTAAATAAATATACTCGTATTATCATCATATTCAAATTTTATCTAATTCCAACAATATTATATACCTATATACATATAAAATTAATACCGAATAACGAATACTGTATATATATATATATATATATATATATATATATATATATATATATATAAAGTACATGAATACAATTAGGAAAATTAACTTTAAATTGTTATATATCCTAATCTATTATTTAAAATGAAAAATGATAAATGAAACCCATAATAATTTTTAAATACCTATTCAACGATACCCTACATGACATTGTTCATCAATTTTTATATATTTTTTTAATTTTGACAATATGGCATACTATTATGGTGGTTTCCATGGTGAAGGCTAATAAATATCATGTCTTTAGTGACACTCGCAAGGTTAAGAAGAATCAATTAACATACGAATCATCAAAGTCAGCTTACGCGTTTGGCCTCTAGAATGCCACATAGGAACATACATACATACATATAGATTGATAAACACAAAACCCCCCTGCAGTCGTGTAATAACCAAGGATTTATAACGTTATAATTTCGATATGTTTGCGTCGTTGTGATTGGTTATATGATATTATGACGTTGTCTTCTAGCGACAGGTGGCGAACCAATCACGAAACAGCAAACATATCGAAATTATAACGTTTTAAATCCTTGGTAATAACTGGCTTGCTTTCTATAAGAGATAGAGAGAGAGAGACAGACAGAGAAACACGCGCACGCCGCACGGCTTACAACTATAGCAAAAAGTATCGTTACAGCTTTTGGTCTTAATTTTTTCCGTCTAGCCCCCTTTCGCAACGCGTGATAAGGAACTTCGTTCCAAAAACATAAGTATATTCGTATACATACATATAATCATTGAAACGTGTGTGATGTCGAGCAGTCCTAATTCCCTGGCCATTTTAGTCAAGGTCGCGAACTGTAATCGCGACTAAATTAAGAATATACGATTATTTCTAATTTATTGTTTACTAAAATTTTATTTATTATAACTTCAATTTCATATTCATTATGGTATTAAAATACTAGTTGATACTTCAAATAAAATAATAAAAGCAAAAATTGAATTATATTTAAAATATGAAATAGTTCAAAATGAAGTATTTCAAAATTATATGTATTATTATAATCATTGAACACGATCGTTCGTTTTTATATATTTTTCTTTATTTGTACGTAGCTACATTGCGGGCCATTGTGCGCAAAAATTTAGTTACTTTTCGTAGTAACCTAGTTCAGAGATTACAGACTGTAGAAGGATGCTCGAACAGCTAGCTCCCTATACGTTACCCTTTCTATGAAGAGCTGAGCACTTAGGCACAGAATACTTAGAGACTAACATAAGTCAATGTTCCATACAAGTTATATTCGAGCATAGGACACATAGACACCTCTCACGGACGCGATATCTCGGGCTGGTGCGAAACAAACTGTACCGAACCATTCCGAGATATCGCGTCCGTGAGAGGTGTCTATGTGTGCGTTACGCGAATATCACATGTATGTCGATTGACTACTGTAGTCTCCAGGACACTGTGACTTAGGTTTTAAACTTCGGACGGTTGTTAGCCCTATTACTTTCATATGTTTATTCATTGGGTAGCATACCCTTATCCGAATGCATATTTTTTTATAAATATTCTTTGGTTAGTTTGAAATTAAGCTTAAGAAATACTTGTTAGATTGAAATAATAATATATAGTATATGTAAATTTATCCAAAAATATTCTGTTACATATAATGGATTAATAATAAAACTGATGATGAATGAAATGAATATTTTTTTAATTTTTAGGGCTTCTACCGAGTTTACTGGTTGGCCGTCTCCTTCTACGACACCATTCTCTATCGAACGCTTGTTAGAACTTCAACGTAATGCTACTTCAACAACGCCCTTGCCTGAAGTAATCACTGAAGCCACAACTCGCCGCATATCCACCACTACAACGACGCCAGCACCACCGGTATCAACTACTCCCGGGATATGTCGTCATGAGTGCGACATCGCTGCAACCATTAAAATAGTATCAGGTGCGACATTTTTTCTTAACCTCATATAGTTTTAACAAATGAAAATTAGTTGTAAATAATTAAGTATCTTCACGCCCGTGTCCCAGAAGAGGTAGGCAGAGGTACAACCAGTGCACCCACGATTAGCCGGAGATACTTAGTCCCACAACGTGTTAGGACAGAAGCCTATTATCACTTATCTTATCCTGGGTAACTTTATTTTTATTAGAAGACTATTATTAGAAGAAAAGTAAAGGCTCCCATTAAAGTATTCTCCCATTATAGTTCTGTCAGGCAGTTCAGAAGAGTCGAATGATTGGCTATGCGAATGCGAATGCGAAAAAAATGCGAAACTGCCTTACCTATTTCTGCCACAATAGCGTCAATGCTCGTCACTCTCGTCACAGAATACTGGAGACTAACAAAAGTCAATCTATATAGAAGTCATATTCGAGCAACGCACACGTAGACATTTCTCATGGACGCGATATTTCGGAATGGTTCGGGACAGTTTGTTTCGCACCAGTCTGAGATATCGCGTATATACTTACGAATATTACTTGTATGGAACATTGACTTCTGTTGGTTTCTAGTATTCTGTGGTATCGTGTTGTTATTTGGAGGATAAGGTAACCCGTAAACTTATTCATGTGGCATTAAAATCTCCCCACAACGATAGCAACGCACCATTAACATCGTTTGTGTCCATAGGCGATAGTTTTCTCTTTCGAAGATCATCGCCGAAGATTTGAAGTTATATCGTGTTTATGTGTATGAGAGCTCTAAGCGCGTCGACTTAATTACGCGAAGGGGGGGCCTGATTGTTTGCTACCTTATGATGGAAAATATAATGTAACATATTTAGCCTTTGCTTGCCTCCAACAAGCCCCCAGGCAGAAGAACAGGTCAATGGAGTGAGAAATCAACGGAATATAAAATCTAATATTATAACAATTAATTTTAATAATTTTATTTCTATAATAAAATGTGATTTCAATTAATTTTCTGGTTTCAGGGGTTAAATGGGTTCCAGAACTATTGGATCAGCATACAAAAGAGTGGCAGACATTAGCAAAAGACGTCAAAGAAGAGGTAAACATTTTTTTTTATATAACATAAGATAGCAAACAAGCAGATGGGTCTCCTGATGGAAAGAGTCAACCATCGCCTATAGACACCAAAGTGTTAATGGTGCGTTGCTATCTTGTGACAGGGTCTAATTCCACATGCATAAGTTTACTGGCTACCTTATCCTCCAAACCGGAACACGACAGTAACAAACATTAACGCTATTGCGGAAGGAATAGGTAAAGCGGTGGTACCAGACCCGGGCGAGACAATGCAGAACTCTACCTAGCTCTTCTATTCTACCTAGTAGCCAAGGTGATAGTGACTCGTATAGTCAATCGATCGCATTTTACGACCTGCCTGGCAGCACGGCAGTTGGCCTATTCTTCAAAGGAGCCCGGCGCCAACACGGGGAAAAATTAAAAAAAAATGTAATTTTTGTTTAGCTCTAATTAGCCAGATACATCTGATATTATATAAAGTTTTTGTATTTGACCGTGATGTGATGTTGTTTTCAAAAATGTCATATTTATTTCAAGGCTGCATTCATAATATTATAATATCTGGTTGACCGAGCTTTGTTCGGTTTTCACATATTTTTGGACCGATCTTTTCTTGGACCTTGAACCTTATCTCGGTCTCGTCGACCAGGTACAGGAAATATATATATATATATATATATATATATATATATATATATATATATATATATATATATATATATATATATATATATATATATATATATATATATTTCCTGTACCTGGTCGACGAGACCGAGATAGATCATCTACCATTCTGCTAGATAGTTCGTAACAGGTGAACGATTGGCTATGCGAGTCACCACCTGCATTGTATTTATTAAAAAAGAAAAAAATATTTATGAAAACTTAAGATTGCAGCTTTAAATTGAAGCTTGCTCTGTATTTTTATTTTTAGATTCTAATTCAAACTTTTTGCTGCAAAAACTCATAGCACTGCAATTTTATGGTTTCATAAAAACTAGATAATACATTTTATTCAATTTATTTCCATACATTTAAAGTTTGGAAGTTCATGAGTAATCTCTAGAACTACTGAACCGATTTTGAAAATTAGTTTACCTGTAAGAAGCTACATTATTTCTGAATTATCTAAGCGTTCTTATGCGGGAAACTGCTAGTAAATAAATAAAAACCATTCTCCCCATATTTCCGACGAGGTAAAATAGTTGCAAAGCACTTGCAATTAACCTACAGTATTAATTACCATGATGTGACAAGCTAACCTAGAAAAATCGGATACATATTTAGTGTCGAGAAAGTTATATTTTGTCAAAGAAACTGAAAAAACTATTTTCACGGCACATAATTTAAACCAAGGGCCACATGAGTATGTATAGAAATTAGTGCCGCTGGATCACAGCTACCGCGGCCGCTTGAAATATTTGACAAATTATGGATCTTAAAGGATATAATTAATTTTAAAAGGTCGATCACGTACTTTCTCTGGTACAAGTTATGGATGTTCATGATGAGATCATTTATCATTTTTTTTTAAATATCATAAGATAGCAAACAAGCAAATGGCTCGCCTAATAAAAAGAGAAACCATCATCTATAGACACCAAACATGCTAGTGGTGTCTTGCTATTCGTGTGGTGGAATGGCAATGCCACATGCAGAAGGTTATCACCTACCTTAGCTTCAATACCGGAACACGACAGTGACAAGCATTAACGCCATTGTGGCAGACAGAGGTACGATGGTACTAAATACGGCAAGACGTTGCGGAAATCTACCATCTAGTATTCACGCTGGTAGTGATACATATAACCAATCGGTCGCTTTTACGACTTGCCTGAAACACGAGGAAAATAAAGCGAATCATCAGATGAAGCTCTCTTTTTTTTAAAACAAATAAATTGGCACTGATTGTTAATCTGAATCATATTCTAAAATTTTGCGGATCTAACACTTTCTAACCTTCTTTCAGCTGAATTCTGTCTATTCAAAATCCGATATACTCAAAAAATGGTATAAAGGTATACGTATAGACGGATTTACTCAAGGCTCAGTACTCGTCGACTACTTCATTGAACTGAATAACGTGGAAGAGAAAGTTGATACGGTACAACTGAAAAAAATATTCCACAAATCTCTTCATGAAGCCAAGCCTGGTTCAGTAGAAGAAGAGCCTCCAGTGACAGAATTCGACCCTGATGTTATGGTAGGTGATCAACCTGACGAGGAACGAATGAGAAAGAGCAATGAACAAATGACGAAAACGATCGACAAATCCATTGGAAAATTGGAAATCGGGAAGTTTGTTATGGATCCAGCATACACTGAATTTATAGGTAAGTTTATTTTCAATATTAAATTAATAAAATTATAATAATATGCAAGATATTTTCTTCTTAACATAAGTTAGTCAACGATACCAATACATACATAAATACTAATATATGAACACTCAAACCGAGAAATTCTAATCACGCATTTTTTTGTTTCTGTCCGAAATCGCCCTCCAGACTGCATAATAAGCAATTTTTATGTTTGTAATTTACAATAGGTTTATATCGTATCCTTGGAGTACAGATAAAGTCTAACGGATTATTATACAAGGTTGATCATTTGCGATAAGTCCTTTTTAATTCTGTCTCGTTTTTATTACGTTTTGTTACGTCGCATCGTATTCTGGGATAGAATGATCGCTAATAATAATAAAATCGCTGGACAAATTACACATCAATCTAGCCCAAAAGTAATAAAATATTTGCTTTTATTATGGCCGTTATTCAACAATACAAATACATAGAAATACGTATATTTAATTACTATTACATACATAATAAACACCCAGACCAAGAAATACTAACATCTATGCTCATCAGACAAATGTTTGTCCCTATCGTGAATCGAAGCCGAGCCCCATCGATTCGTAGTTAGGAATGCTAACCAATCGGCCAACAGGGCGATCAAACAATCTAATCTACACGAATGCTCAAATGGTCTTATTGGGATCAAATGAGCTTACGGCATCACAAGACATCTCAATATCATCGCACTTACCAAGTGGAGGTGTTATGGGATCTTCATCTAGTTACCTAAATGCCACATGCATAAGTTTTCCGGCTACCTTACCCACCAAACCGGAACACGACAAAAGACAAGCACTGACGCTATTGCGGTAGGAATAGGATCTTTTTATATCCCAAAAAAAGTGCATCCGCATTCTTGTTAACATTAAAGAACCAGAAAGTTGTAAACCGTATTTCAAAAAACTAAAAATATTAACGTTTCCTTCAATTTATATATTCGAAATACTAAAATTTGTTAAAAAATATCCCCAGTTCTTTAAAAAACACACTGAATACCCACGAAAATTTACAACAAGATTCAAACACAACCTAGAATTACCAATCTCAAACCTTAAAATGCACAGCTCGGGGCCAAACGTTATGGCTGTAAAAATATTTAATAAGTTACCCGAAAAACTTAAATCGGAAGAAAATTGTAAAATATTTCTACGCGATGTTAAGAACCTACTGATAAATAAATGTTATTACACCTTAAGCGAATTTTTGAATGACAAATTTTAATAAGAAACAAATTTTAATCAGAAAAGTGAATCAGTCCGCCTCTGCATTGCTACACCCTATCAGGGTACATATGTTGTTCCTAGAATGTATACTTAACACCTATAAATGTATAACATATGACGCAATAAAGTATTGAGTATTGAGTATTGAGTATTGAATAGGTAAAGCGGTCATAGGTACCAGACCCTAGCGAGACAATGCAGAACTCTACCACCTAGTATCTTCTGTTTTGTTTATCTGCGTCTTTCAATAAATAACACATGGTTTACAAGCTGAACCTGTCTTTACATTATAAAATTGCCACCAAAGGATAACAAAAATGATTACTGACACAATACTGATACGAATACTTCATATCAGGTTAGTGAAAAACTATAAGCAATTTCAGCAATTTTCTAGTTTTAGGTAGCCTCTGCTATTCTCTTATGAACTGTCAGACATATGAAAAATGATTTATTGTTTTTTGGATTTGGATTCAGATTAATTTGACGAAACTGATGATAATAATGATTAATGGCACATCAGTAATTGTTGAAAAAATAATTAAGATTTATTATTCATATTTCAAATCAAGTTCTAAGTTCATTTCCTCATGATCTATCCGCAGTAGTTCAAGCGCATCGATTACTGTGCATATATACATAAATTAGCTGCATTGCTTTGAGAGGTTTTTTAAACTTCTATCAAAAGGCTGGGCTATATCTTTATAGAAGTCCACGTTCAGTGTCGGCTTACATATTGACTCATTGAACATTGATGAAATGGATATTGTTTGTACCAAATCGACTATTATTAACCTAATTTACTATGATAGCCTATGATTTGTAAAAGTTTTTAATGGGAATATTATTTTGAACTTGATTTTGAATGCTAGACTGTCGTGGCGGCAAAAGCTACCACGTCCATGTAGTCCGGCAATAATATTAAAACTGATGACGCCATAATATAGACGGGAGTAAGCCTTTCCTAGGACCCCACATAGACTTTAATATAGCAATTTAATTTAGAAATGACATTTCGCCGTCTAGGTCTCAGTAATATGTACCAACGTCGTTGCTTTATTAACCGTTTACTTTCATTCGCAGTTTTACCAAAACGAGAAGCACCAACGGTAGTGGAACCCGACGAAGAATCGTTGTTGCCGCAATGGGGCATTGCTGTTATTGTCATAGCGCTAGCGTCACTTCTCTTTGTTATTATATTTGGTGTTACTGTAGTACGTATTTTTCTTTAATCTTTTTGATAATAATAAGCAATAGCAAATAAACAAACGGTTCTACTTTTATTTTTATATTTATATTATAGGATATAAATCAGGTAGAGAGTTCTTCGGGCGGAATCAAACATACATCGCTTTTTATATAAAGGGCAATTGGCCCACCTCTCGTTCCCACCACTGTAACTTCTGTAAACCAGAATCAACAGCGGCAACCGACCTGATAACCTCTGAGTTGCGAGCTCAGGGTGCCCTGGGGAAAAGCTTAGCTGTCTTGGGACCCGCAACGAAATTAATCAGAAGTATGTAGGAGGAGTAGGAAAATACATCCTGTTTCCCTCCCTTTTAAGCAGGAGACAGCAAAATATTAAAAGCTACGAAATGAGACTTTTACAATCAGGTTAAGCCTGATTGCTATTGCACCACGGAAGTTTGGAAATTAGGGACCTACCAAAATGGCCAACTTAATTTTGCCTCCAGTAGTAAGTATGACAAAATCGCTTGAAGGCACGGAAGTTTCCACGTGTTCCCACAAGGTCGGAGTAATAAATTACACCGGATATACATTGAATACTATCAAGCATTTGACTACGTTCGTTTACAATAATACATCGCTTATAAACATTAAATATGGTAAAGGTTCGTAAACATCCGTTTGGCAGGTTGTAATGCCACATGAATAATTGGTAAACTTATCTTGCCTCCAAACCGAAATGAGCCAATGACAAACACTGATCCTGATGTAGCAGGAATAGGTGAGGCCGTGTCATCAAGCGTGTATGAGATGTTGAAGAACTCTCGTCTGGTAGTCTTCTTACAGATATTTAAGATAGAAAGGCTGCCATCCGAGTAACTTACAATTAAGTAATAAACAAATTGCAAATTTAACTACTACCTCTATTTATACAGGGGTTTGACAGCAATAATTTGGAATTATGACAGAGGAAATGTCCTTTTAAGCTATCTACTCTAGAAATCTTGCTTAATAAATCTTTTATTTTCAGCTTGTTAATCGTCAGAAGAGTACTAAAACTAAACAACCAATACCGCTGAGTGAGGACATGCTTCGTGAGCTAGACAAAAGCCACATGGGTGGTTTTGAGGACGTACATCCGATGAAGGAACGAGATTTACCTTATTTGCCTTCTGGAAAGGTAATTTTTACATTTTTATTTTAGTTAAGTGATTATTAAGTCATTGTCATGGATGAGTTGTTAGGTTTGTTTGCTTATCGGTCAGCTCAAACTATGAAATCCTTAATTTTATTTAACAAAAACTTCATTGCAAACGAAGCAAATATTTTAGAAAATTACTCTAAAACATGTATATACAGGGTGAACTTCTCTTTGAGAGACATAGCATTAACATCACACCACACGGATAGCTTGGCATTATAAACATATTTGGTGTCCATAGGTTCTCTCTTTCCATCATGTAAACTACTTGCTTGCTTGATATTTTATGATATATATAAGCATATGCATTAATTCTCTATATAGACTATCACTAAATCAAAATAACATCAAAATTCACATTAGATGATGATCAAAATTCACATAGAGATTAGACACACAATAGCTATTAGAGCGTGAAGGAGTAACGAATGTACACACAACTCTCGCATCTAACACATTATTAGTATATCTCATTAATTAGCTGGGAAAAAGTTTAGCATGTTAAATAATTTGGTTTCAAAATTCCTTTCTTGAATATCTTAAAAGTTTTTGCAAGGCTCTCAATAAAATGATTAGTTCAAACAAGTTCAGAACTGTTTTACGGACTGTTCCGAAATTTAGCTTTAAATATTTCGATATACATTATTAAATTCAATAGTTACAGATTTTTATCTTATTTATTTATTTATAATTTCATATAAAGTGTAATATATTATTATTATAATTATGTTATTAATATAATTTTAATAATTATGTGATAGATACAAAACACCTTTCACAAAATACAGACAATTGAGCGAAAAATATAAAGTCTGACTGGTAAAACATTGTACACATTGGAAGACACGATACGTAAACAATAAAATTAAAAGAAAAATAAATTATTGCTTAGCCCCACAGCAAACCTCAACGAAATTAGTGTAATAATATTTTAAAAGTATGGTCACTGTACGATGTCGTAAAATTCGTAAGTCGCAAGCTCAGCAAATCGCAGTTCGTAAACAATGAACTTCTATGCACCGAGCGTGGGTTAAAAGTCCATGTTTAACATTTTTATTGAAAAATTTAAGTTCCTATTTTATAAATATTGAGTATTAGAATCGAGTACTGAGCACTCTCCTTCAGTATGTACAATCTTTTACCAGTCAGCTTTTATAACAACCGAGCAAGAACGAGTCTAACTCACACACTAATAGTTCCGTAGCACCATATAATATTAAGGTTATATTTATATACATCTATATTAATTTATGTGACTCTTTCCATCAGGAGACCCATCTGCTTGTTTGTTTATTCATATATAAAAACAAAAAAACTCATGAATTATTTTGTTTCCACTGCCAACGCCAATAATTAGGACTAACTTTTAGCTACTAATTTACCAGGAAAATGTAAACGAAACGCTTTAACAATGTTAATTGGTTACAAAAGTTGTGTTACGTTGCATAACAGTAAATAACAGAGACATTTAATAACATTTTGTTATCCATTATTTCCCAGTAACACTTGTAAACGTTGCTCCAACTTATTAGCTTCGCTTACATACAATATACTTTAGTAATTTTGGAGCAAATGGACACCTCGAGAAACGTTTTGATGTTATTATAATAATTCCCTAATTGTATATTTCTCTAAAATTTGCAAATAGGTGTCCATTCAAAATTTCACATTTTCTTTTCTGATGCAAGGGGTGAATAATACTTGAAATTTCATAACGTAAGTTTATTTATTAACTTTTTTGACGTAAGTGCATCAATCTGGTACATACTTAGGGACAAGTGAGCAAGTAAGCCACTTGCTCACTTGTCCCTAGTTAAAAAGAATCACCACCGCCCACAGAAGGTCAGAGAACTGCAAACCAGAGGTCTTACACTGCGTTCTGTGTAAATTAGCCAGCCTTACAAGAATTTATAATTTCTTTTCTTGAAAATCTCTAAGTCTTACTGGTTTCACAGAATTATACTGCGGGAAAGTCCTTCATCTACATCATATTGATGATTGACGATGTTTGTTTTGCTCGTACCTTTTATTTATTTATTTAAAACTTTATGCACAGTTAAATACATAGGGCGGCTTAATGCTACATGGCATTCTCTACCAGTCAACCCAAATTAATTGGAAGACTCCACATTTGAAAAGACACCTTTTTTATACTAACAGTTAAACTCTGAAATAGTTTACCTCTCATGGTTTTTCCGAGTAGCTTTTATATTGGCATTTTTGAATAGAGCGTCAATAAAATTCCTAGATGCCGGTATCGAATTTTTCGCATCGCAACCTTTTTGTCTTCCAAATGTTCATGGGCAGTGGTGAACGCTTTCCATTAAGTGACCCACCTGCTCATATGCCTGCAGATACTATGAAAAAATATCTATATATGAAAAAATATAGTAACATTGGTGCTCAAATTCTAGGGGTAGCCTGTTCGGCTCAGACCATGAAGTCTCGGGTTCGATTCCCGGATCGGGCAAAATGTTATTGAGGGTTTTACAAGGTTTTCTCCAAAATCTAATCCTCAGTAGCAGCTCAGAGTCTAGCGGAGTGGTTTATTATATATATTTTTTATTACTTACTTTACACATTTAATATGCAGTATGTTTGTATGTACAAAATTAATAAAAAAAAATACAGAAACATTAAACATATTTTAAGATATTTGCAAAAAAATATCAAATGGCACTAAATGCTACATATCTTGATTTTCCGGTTTTGTTGCAATAACCCAACAGAATATTGCAATTTTTTTTAATATCTTGCAGCGAATGTCAACTGCCTTCATAGAACAGCTAGCATATTCTAACCCTGGTGACTCTTGGCGGTCAGAATGGACACCTCAGTTACAAAAATACATGCAGCATTACACACCTGACTCAGGTCGAGGATCACAGATCTACGGAACGGCTGGAAATGGATATGGGTAAGTTTTTAGCAAAAAACTGTTGTAAATACTTTCTACTATTAGCTGACACCGTGGTTTCAGAATTGTTTTTAATTTAACCTATTCTTTTCTCTGATAATCAACTGGATTCTACAGGTTGACTGGTACTGTGGTATAGTTAAGTCTATAATATATGTTCCTTGATATTGTGCATTATCTGTGCTGCAATTTGCTGGAAGTTAACAGCAGTCTGTGGTAGGCGGAAATACACGCAGGCATTACGCACTGGGTGCATGCTAGGTAACTTTGTTAAGAAATGGCTGACACTAGACACAGTATTGAAAGTACAACCTAAGGCACATATTTAAATAATTGTATTACAAAAGTTACCTTAAAGTACTACGTGGTTAACATCAGAAATAATATTTGAAAATAAGTGCTTTTAATTTGGAATTAACAACATTACAGGTACAAGATTGAATATACCAAAGGAGGTAGTTAAGTATTCTGATACCAAATATTCAAAAAATAGACATTTACATTTTAACTAATTATCAAGAAAATTTAGTAAGGACACTCATAGATATCGAAGTTCGTTGTGATTTACTAAACAGTCGTTAGAGGGCCTCTATCGACTGCGCTGTGACCATACGAGTAAATTCGGCTTCCCTTCAAACCGAAACACGGCAACGACAAGCATTAAAGCTATTGCGGCAGGAATCGGTCAAGCGTTGGTACCGAAGGCCGGGCGAGACGTCGTATAACGTTACCACCCAATAGGCATGATGTTAGTGACACGTATAGCCAATCAGTCGCTCTTACGACATGCCTGACAGAACGACCGATGGTCTTTTCTTCAACACGAAGAAAAAAGCTTACAATATAAGAAACAATATTTGCAAATAGATATTTTTATCTAAAATTAGCAAACCCTCCAGTCTTCTCCAGTAATTACATTCATCTAGGTTCACGTTGTATATCTGTTAACCGTTCATCTGCCATTCTTTCAACATGTCCGAATCAACGGAGCATGCTAATCTTCATTTTTACACTTAAGGTGTCTTTTAATCCCAACTTATCTCTCACTACGTTTTAAAAATATAACGGACTGAAACAGAGTTTGAAGTGCTCCAAAAAAAATCCTATAGTCAACGGTCAGACCAAGGTCTAAGAGCCAAAGGTCGTCACAGTCTACTAAGATCAGTCAACAATACGTTTTTGTCCATAACACTGCGTCAATATGTTTTCTGTAGTAATTACAATTAGTTAATGCAAGAGCCCGAGCAATTACTAAATATCATAATATTACTTGGATTGCTACAACTTTATGCTTATAATTTATTACAAGAAGCCTAACGAGAAAACAGCCCATCTAATGGTAAGCACCATTCATTAAGTTGCAACATAAATAATGTCCTATAAATGTTCACGTCTCTTGTGTACTGAATTTATTCTAGTACGAGGTGACTAGTAAAAGTAGGAATATATTATATTAGAATACTACAACAATAATCTACTAGGTATATTATTGCAAATGCTACGTAATAGGCAATTGACTATTCCGTCGTGGCATATTGGCAGTGCTTTTCTCAAAAGAAATGCATAGAAATAGAAAAATGCTTTTTGTGTATGAGATAAATTTAATTTACCAATTTTTTGTTTTCACTTCACTGAAAGCAGGTTTCCCTATTTTTATTCCAATCTTACACCTAATGAAGTGCAGTCAATATCCATTTCGGGTTCAGACCGTCGGAACTCTTTTTAAATTATTTTTTATAATAAGATTAGGATCGTGCTATCACCGACACTGTTTCTTCTGCATATCAATGACATGCCGCGAATTACTAACATGCTTTGCTATGCACTCCAGCAGGTATTTCTCGAGAACACGTAGAATAGATCCGGAATGTCTGAAGTTGAGAATCGACTTACCGATGTCTCGGAATGGAGTCGTCAAAATTTTGTTATATTTAACCCCAAGAAGACGTCGCTTTGCGCATTCGTCGCAAAAAAAACACCTTTGTCACGTCACCTTGATTTGAGAATAATCTCCTTACAGCCTCAGCCAGTATTCTGAGAGTAGACATATCGAACAACGTTCAGTTATGCGGTCATTTGAAAGGAAAGGCTAAACTAGCCTCCAAAATGCTTGGTGTATTAAGCAGAGCAAAGCAACATTTCATGCTCAACGCCTCCAACTTTTCAAGACCCAAATTCAACCTGTTCAAAAGTACCTAATTCAAAAGTACTGTTCTCACCTCTGGGCCGGAGCTCCTCAGTACCAGATTTTTCCTCTTGATCGTATTTAACGTAGAGCTGTTCGAATCGTCGATGACCAGGCTATTCCTAATCGGCTTGACTCTGGTTTTACGCAGAGATGTAGGTTCGCTCTGCATTTTTTACCACATTTATTATGAGCAGTGTTCCGACGAGTTGTTTGGATTAATTCCTGCCGCTAAATTCATCATCATCGGGCATCGCGTCAAATTTATAGTTCCATCCTCACCACCTCGACGTATGGAAATCCACAATCGTGTGCTAGCACTTTCTTCCTCGTACTACTTCTTTGTGGAATCAATTACCGACGGGGTGTTCTCGAATGGATACGACTTGGGGACCTTCAAGAAAAGGGCTTCAAGATTTTTAAAAGGCCGGCAACGCAACTGCAAGACCCCTGATATTGCAGATGTTTATAGGCGGCCGTGATCACTTACCATCAGGTGCTCCTCCTGCTCGTTTGCCCCCTTTACTATAAAAAAGACGAATTCGCTAATTATGTTATTTCCCATATTATTTTGTTTCTACCTGTGCCGAAAGGTTAACGCATGTGTGGTTATACAGCCACGTAAACGTAATTTGTGCCCTGATAAGAGTTCTAATTTCAAATAACTCTCTAGCATGCCTTTGCATACAACCGGCGCGTTTTCTGTTCCTAATTCAAAAAACGCGCCGGCAATGACTGTACATAAATATATTCGCGTACTTTTTGTTTATGTTATGACTAATAACAATATTTTTGCGCATATTTGATAAAATATAATTTCTGTGTGCCGTACTTACAAATTACAATTTTTTACCGTCAGTTACGGAGGATCGCAGCTATATGGTCAAACAAGTGGAGGATCACAAGTCTATGGATACACCGGCGAACACCCACGTTCTCATTATTCCCGACGCCGCTCCGATTACGATAGGGATTTTTAAAATTTTAAAGTTTCAATGACTTGACTACTTTGACAATATCATCTTTAAACCTCAATTCTAGATATAGACATTAGATTCATTTTCTGTCATGTAGTTATCTCACGCAGGCCATTAGCTAGGCTATTTTTCGAATATTTTTATATTTTTTTACCCCAGCTTATTATACAAAACTGGTTGTGAAGTAAAATGTTTCTTTTATTTGTCATTAAAATATTTCTGATAACCGTTACTGTAAGTTCAATGCCTAACAATATCAATAAATCTAAATACCGAATATATTCTAATATTATGATACTAATTTATTTTTATAATTTCTTAGATTCACTTCTACAATTTTCTTAAATTGAATAGAAAATGTTAAATGTGTTTTATATAAGTAATTTAATACAATTTTAAAGTTTTTTAGATTCAGAAAAACTAAATCTATAATTGTCTTATTTCAAAGAAGTCAGCAACAGTTCTTCACATATTATATTTATTACTGTATGGCATAAATAACTGGATAAACTCATTTTTATATTCATTGTAGACGCTATCGATTTGAAAACCACATGACGTATTGTATTATATAAATATATAACTGTTTTTTAACAGTAATGTAAATCAGGGTTGGTTTCAGTGGCCTATTACTTTTATTAGCGTGTAAAGTAATTCTATTATCAAACTGCTTAGTACTTTAACATTTTTGTTGATAAAGGTTGTTAATATATATAGAGCGATGCAATAAGTTTTACCTAATCTTTATTTTATCTGATTTACAATTTTCATTTTAATTGTTCCTTAAGCAAAATTATGTTCTTAATAAATTTAAATTAGTTTGTTCTATTATGAATATCAATGTTGTTGTAATTTCTTTACGATAATTTGCAGTTTGATTAAATATTTGCCTCATACATAGTAGAATTGATAGAAATTAAAATAATAGGCCCTAAAAGTTTCTCTAAAATAATAATTACCTGCCAAAATAGTAACTATGACTGATTGTAAGATGTAAATAAATAGAATAAGTATCCAATTATTATAGAAAGTAGTAAGTGAGAATCGAGAAATACCTGTAGATATTCTCTGCATACCTATATTTGCTCAGATCCATAGTAGTATTGGCGTTAGGAAACTAAGCGTTAAACGCGTCATTGTGCCAAATATCCAATCCTATTTACGTGTAAATAAAAAATTTATTGTATTTGGAGGGATTTTTGAAATAAGATTTACTGTGTTAAAATTGCATGTGTGCTAATCGTAATGTTCAATTAATTGCACTCAGAGTCCCAAATAGTTTATAGTACCTACGGTTCGAGCATTTTAATATTAATGGCTCCTAACTTAATTACATTATTGATCAAATTTTCGAAATGAGATTAATGATATATGACAGAGTGTTAGATAAGTTTGATTTCTTGCTACCCAGTATCCATCACATTTAAATAAACAATTTTCATTGCAAACTCACGAAATCGCTAGAGCAATATACAATTAAAGCGTCAAATTTTTTACTGGTATGTTTTTATAATTAAGAAATAGTAAAATATTTGTAGTTAGAACATTAAATTATCTTAAACTCTCATTATCATATGGGTAGCAAGATATTAAATATATAAGGTATAGAAAGAGGTATAGGATGCATGCAAATAATTTACATTTAAAGATAGTCTTCACTATCCCTAATAACTTTTATTCCGGTTCAATGTAGGATTAAACTATGTTTTAAGTGGCCTACTGCCAAAATTACGCCACCAAATTAATTGACTAAGAAAATTTAAGGAATGTACTTTTGTCATATTTGACAATTGGTTTTTATAGTGTGTAATATTTTAAATTATACACATGAACCGCTATATACAGAAGCAAGGTACAGTTAGCTATAATAATAAACAAGATTCCGGTGTATTTATGTAAACTTATTTAATGTAATATTTATGTCATTGTATGATTAACATGATTGTCATTTATTATATTGGTGACTTCCACCTACTTCTGGTTCGCCAAGATTTTAGAGCGAATACTCATATAAATTCATTTGGACTCTTGTGGGGTGCTTACGTAATTGTATTTTCGAAGCTAACTGATACGTATACCTTGTTTCATTTTGTGTGTAATTGAATGTTAGATTAAAGGAATTTCATTATTTTTTTTTAAATATAGGCAGTCTTCCATTTGCAAGATTAATAAAGTACTAAGCTAGCCAAAGCTAGTTGATGAAAATTCATAGATTCATGCTTCTACTACAAATCAGTAAGAAAATATATCACCTGTTAACTTCCTAAACGAAAAGAAAATTCCTTCGATCTGAGGTTCTAATTAATACTCAAAAATATTTTAAAATGATGCTACGTATTATTTATATAAAGAATTAAAATGTCATAAATGTTTGTCAATTGTACTTAAATGAAAACGTATATTGTTTTAGTGTTTAATTGTATTTTAACGTTTTCATGTAGGTATGTTTAGAGTGTGTATTGCTGAATAATAGAAATATAATATAATTTTATGTTAATAAATAAATGTAACTACTTACACGTTTCTGTATATAAAATTTTTGTACATGTACTTTAATTTAATTATAATGAGTATAGCTAGTTACAAATTAAAAATGTAAGATTTAAATATAGAAAATTATGTAACTAAATATATTTTTCATTTTCGTTGCTCCCAATATATTGTTGAGTAATAAAACAGCAAGATTAGAAAAACTTATCTTTATCCCGTAAAAAATACCAGTTACGTTTATTTTTTTATCATTAGATAGCATAAAAGCTGATGATTGGTCTGATAGAAAGATAGATCATCGCCTATAAACATCACATAATATGTTAATGGTGCATTACTATCATGTGTTTGGTGGGAAAGCAATAATAATAAAACAATTGGTCCAACCCCAAAGTATGTGAGTCAACGATACTAATACATAGAAATACATACTCGTGTATAAATACTGTAACATACATAAAACCCAGAAACACCCCATCTGCTTTTTTGCTATCTTATGATATAAAAAATACAAACGTTTATGCTCATCACACAAATATTTGTCCCTGTGAGGAATCGAACACGGGCCCCATTGATTTCTAGCAAGGTTCGCTAAACACTTGATTAAAAGGGCGGCCAAATGCATTTAGTCCATAATAATGACAACCATGTATGCTGTTGCGGCAGGAACAGGTAAGGCGTTGGTAACAAATACCCAGGCGAGACATAGCAGAATTCTCTCATCAAATAATTATGGTGCTAGTAATACAAATTTTACAAACTGCCTGACAGAATGGCAGATGGCCATTTCTTTGAAGTGTTTTAATTAAAACCCACAGCGATATCGATGTGACGTCGAAGTAGCGATGAATGTTCCCGATTTCTGTATTTCAAAGGATTTTAATACATATTAAGAAGAAAATAAGCCTGAGGACACATATTTCGTTCGACTGAAGTAGTAGTAGTAAAGTTAGAAAAAGCTTTGCGCGTTACGCACAATAAGTTAAGTAATCATTTTCAGTAAAGCTAGTGGAGTGTCTTTTATATCAATTTTTAGTCGTAGTTCCTAATTGAGATTGGGGATAGTACGGTATTGAAACATTTTTTTCAAGTCTAGAGTTCTAAGCCCCACGGCTGCACCTTTTTTTGAAAAGTTCTTCCTAAATTCAAATTGTGCATTAGATTAAAAATAATATTATTCTAAGTTGGATAATATTCTTTTATTCAATAACTTTTAAATATTCCTTCCAAAACTTATTATGTAATTGTAAGAGTAAAACCGTGCTATAGTACGTATAGTACTGCCAGACCAAGACAACTATTAAAGACCAACAATAAGTAGAGAATTAAAATTAGAAATAGACATAAGAAATATTTTCTTATGTCTATTTCTAACTCTTATATCTTTTACATAAGATTATTAAACCGTGGTCCCAGTAATATTTTTTTTATTAATAACAAGCTGAATTTTGTGAACAGCTTAGTTTTGACGAGACGACCATCTTTTTTATCTTCGAAAAATATACGACTTGCTTTGTTGTAATATATGTATATTATCACCGCCAAAGCACATTTTGTTATCGCATCAAAAATGTACATACCTGCAGCAAAAGCTTACAACTATTGATTTAGCCCTGGACAGTAATTTTATGTTAAAAAATGAGAAATATGAAAATGGAGTTTTACCAAGTCCCGACAACATCAAGAGTTAAAAAAATATGAACGATGCCATTGATGTTAAGTAAGCCACATAAAACTCGATGCAGCGCGGCAAATAAAGACAAGGACATCCTTAATAAAGACAACATACATTTCTGTCAAATAAGGGAATTATCATAAATTTGGTGATAGATGGGATTTAATTATAATTTAATATGCTGACTTTTAGTCGAATTTCAACGAATAGATGGCCACAATGATGCAAAGATGCAAAGATTTTGTTAATAAATAATAACTACGTGTTTTGTTGCATTGAATAACTGTCGAATTTCTATCTTGTTTTTATTAACCTTAACTGAAATATAAATCAAGCTTTTAGAGTTCACAAGCAAAATTATTTAAAAAAATAAACTAAAAAACGTATTGCAATTTTACTCGTCTAAATGTCTATCCTTTAAATTTTTAACTTCAGCAAACTATTACTACCTAGTACATAAACACAATATTTTTAAAATCTAAATCATGTCACATCTGTCATGTCACGTCTGTTTCCTGAACTGAACATTGAAAAAAAATCTATAAACCGGTTGATCCTATAGGCTACCTTGAAACTTCTCGGTAAATTGAGGTACTTTTTACTCAAAGAAGCAGAGACATAGATTTTTGAGCTCAAAGACTACAGAAACCTAAAGTTTATAAATAAACAAGTGTGATATTTTAATTTTTTAAAAGTTGTAGATTTTCCAAAGGGTGATTGATTTTACCCTTCGAATAACATACAACGCAAATTTCGAGCTCTGTTGTCTTATAGCTACAAAATATAAGTAAATGTTTTATATCTAGATCTGGTTATACATTCGTGTATCATCTAATCTAGATATAAGGCAATAAATGGTGATACATTCGTGTTATCTTTTATTTGACAGTATTTGCTACATTTCGAATCCGATTCAACAGAGTATGCTTGTTGTTATTTTTAAATATCAATAATACAATATGTCTAGAAAGTTACAGAATCCTGAATAAGCGGGCCCAAGCTCGTTTTTCGCTTAACCTAAAAGGATATAAAATATTTGTTAATCCAGCTGACCATACTTAAAATATATGAATACCAGAGATGGCTTTTACATTTAAATAGCAATCATCCTTTTTCAGTGACCCTTTACCGCACGTTTTAAGCCAGTGGGTCAGGCATTTACGACCATTATTGAACGCCAAGTCATAAATCACATTTAAGAGTCATGATTTGCATTTATTTATCACAAAACTCGTAAAAATATTACCATTTGGAATCAATTTTAGATATTACAAATGCTTAGAAAAAGGTTCCAAAGAAGAAGCAGCATGTTTCTCATTAAATTATACCAACTCTCGGTAAAACGCGATACATCTTAGAAAATGTATAAATTACTTCTCATCTTCGTCTGAGCCTCTAATTAAGAACTACTATTTTCTTTTCTTTTACTTCTTTTTCTTAATATATTTTGTTCTTTTACTTCATAATATAACAAAGAATATACGACTTTTTAAGTGGTATAAGATAACTATCTCCTATAGGTACGTTGACATCCATGTGGCGAGGACGTACTTGGTGGTAGAGTTTTGCATTCTCTCGTCCGGGTTTGATAGCAACGTTTACCTATTCACCCCCTCGTTGGCCGACTGGTTAGCTTAACTACGAATCGAGGAGACTCGGGTTCGATTCCTGACGGGGACAAATATTTATATGATGAGCATATATGTTTGTATTTCTTTGGTTTGGGTGTTTATTATGTATCTTAAACTATTTATACATGTATTTCTATGACGTATGAGTGTCGTTGACTAACACCCTTAACACAAGCAAACACATTGGTTACTTTGGGGTTAGTTAGACTAATTCGTATATTTTGTCTAGCGATATTTATTTATTTATTTCTGCCACAATAGCATTAGTGCTTTGAAGGCAGTTACAAGGATAGCAACTAACTATTAACATATTTGGTATCGATAGGCGATGATTATCTCTTTTCATCAGAAGAGCCATCTGCTTCTTTGCTATATTTAACAGATAACCATTTTTTTCTTGCAGCTATTTACAGGTACTGATGTGATTGCAACAGGAAAAGTTAAGGCGGTGGTACCGAACACTAACGCAACAATACATGATAACGAAAAATTATCATGCGTTGTTGCGTTCTAAAGGAGAAACAAAAGAATGTTATGGTTAAATTTTATTGGAGTACTATATCTATATGTTGAAATTATTAAAATCACGCTTTTAAAAGTAAAAAAAAATAATCCTCCATTATATTTTTACCGACAGAGTTATTAGGGAGGCGCCACAGCACTTAACGGTTCGCCTGTACAGAACTAAAAGAAATAAAAAGTTTTAAGAGCAATGGCGATGACAGTTTTAATACTGCTATCAATCAACTGGTCTCGACAATTGCTGAACTATTTTATTTTTTAGACAAATCTTCTAGGGATCTAGAGCATTTTTTGGATATCAAAATTTACTTTAATTGATCATGTCCTCGAAAATGGTTTCAAAGATTTCGACGAATTTTGTAATTTACGGGGATGAAAAACGATTTAATTAGTTTACAATCTGGCAGGAATCGTATGTACACGCAAGATAGTATCGCGCATCGTTATCATGTATTGTTGCGTTAGTGTTCGGTACCACCGCCTTAACTTTTTCTGTTGCAATCACATCAGTACTTGTCAATGGCTGTAAGAAAAAAATGGTTATCTGTTAACATCAGAAGAGCTACCTGCCCAATTGTTTTCCTATTGTAACCGTCTATTTTATTTATCTCTAGCTACAATCTGTAGCCCTCTGCATTATAAAAGTTCTTGGTGAATCCCACGGAAACAACTTATTTAAACGAGATAAAAAGTATCCTATGTACTATTAGAAGTCGTCATCTGCATGTGTGCTAAATATCATTCAAATCGGTTTTGCTGTTTTGGAGTTAAAGTGTAACTAACACCCATCCATCCATAGAAACTAATATTAATAGGACTAGTAAGATTAACATGGAATTAAGTTACAAACATCCATACGTCCATTTGGATCCAAACTTTCGCATTTATACTAGCTGCACCCTGCAGCCCTTTGCGTCATAAATTTTTTTGGTGAATCCCAGGGGAACATATATTTTTACTGGATATTCTAATCCTATGTGTTATTCCAGGCCGTCATCTATATGAATCCAAATCGGTTTGACCGTTTTTGCGTGGAAGTGTAACAAACATCCAGGGATGGTACCATAAGCAGTTTAAGAAAAAATATCATTACGCCCATGCTCGTGGTCTAGGAGTAGCCTATTCAACTCAAATCATGAGGCCCCGGTTTGGATTCCGGGGTGGGGCAAAAAGTGTTATTGAGGTTTTTTTCGCCGTGTTGGTCCCGGCCTCCTTTGTAGAATAGGCCAACTGCCGTTCTGCCAAGCAGGTCGTAAAAGATTTATAAGAAATTATATAATTTAATTAATTTGAGATTATAAATTACTCTTTTATTTTAATTAATTACAAGGAGTAACAACCGACGCTGTAAAAAAACGTTACTTATTTGTTATATTAATCTGATTTGAATTTCCGGAATTATACGCAGTTCCAGCCTTTTCTTAAAGGAAACAGTATTTCCATTAATTACAAAATGTTTATTAAAGACTTCATTACGTAATGGCGCTGACGATAACAAGATGGGAGTGAGATTTGCTTTAAAATAATTGCGCGGTTGCTGGCGACCACAACCGCAACATACATTTCCCATCTAGGGATTACTCGAGAATTACTCCACGGATGCGTTGATTAATCGGAGACTGAGCATCACTTAGACTCGCCACTGTAAGATGAATAATGAAAATGTTATCCCTACATATAAATAAAATGGAAGTGTCTGTTTGTAATGTCTAAGTAATAGCTTTTTAGATTTGAATGTTGGCACGAAACCATAAACAAAATTAAATGTGTGTGTTATAATGTGTGTCAAATAAATGGTAGTGTGCGTAATATTTTTAATAATTAATTATTTTTATGGCATGTTACATATAAATATTAGCTTTTCTCACTCCTTCATAATGCAACGTGTAACAGACGGTCTATCGAAAAATTAAGAAAGCATATCATTTTTGCATTCTATTCATAATGGCAATTCCCTTTTTTCTGGAAAATACAAAATTTACGTTTGTGATTTTTTTCTTATTTTTACGCTACTTAATGTGAAGCGTACATTGCTCGACAGCGGAACTCTCCAACAAGCCGTTTGCTGCATGCACGGCATGTGGCGTATAATAAATTGCTCATTTTGTTTGTTTTCTTGAATTTATACTATTTTTTTTTAGAAAAAGCACTTTAGGATATTACTATAAATCAAATACAACAATATAAAATCAAGGTAAAAAATCGTCAAAAATATCAAACTTTTACCACATAAATTTCCAACGGTTTTCTTCTCAGAATCATGGTTCAAAGCTGTGGTTTTGATTTTCGTTAGACCGTCCCTTGTACCCTGTATAAAATTTAATTGTACCAAAGAACACGAGCAAGACCCCATACATCGTATTCTTTAGTATTATTAACTTTAAATTTAATATATTCCTTAAGATACGAAATCACCTTCTAGACTTATTAGCCTTTAAAAAAGCTTGGGGAATAATAGCTAAATGTAGTTGGTAAACGTTTAGTTCTTGCCTTGGTAATCTGTGTTTAGGGTTTATCTTGTCATTGCCATTGGATGTCTTCAGTACAATTGCTAATCTCTGAAATCTAAGTTAGAGTAAGATTTTGCCAAAACACCTAAAATAACAAAAAACAGTATCAGTCGTGGGACTGCCGATAGAAGTGAAAACGGAACTATTAAGTTGAGAGTAATTAAAACTATATGCAAAACATAGCTATAGATATACTATTATCATTAGCATGTCGGTGACGCGAACAGAGGATTTTACCCTCTACCAAAACGCTCAACGCGCCTAAAGAAGTTTTCACTTCAAAAAATAATTAACTTTATTAGAAAAAACAGTGTACAAAAAGAGGGAGAATTTTTATTTGAGACTATATAATGAAAATTATGATATATAAACTTCTTGATATTTTATTGTAAATGAAATTATTTTTTTGTATAATGGTAACACCTAAACATGATGGTTATTTTAAAAAACAGAAAATAATTTCAGTTGATCTAGTTTTTGTCACTCCAAAGGACACGCATAAGGTGTTTAAACTCAAATTCGCCCGTATTTTTTTCTTCTCCGTTCGCGTTATAGCCTTTAGCTTCTACTTTACACCATGTGACAGGGTTGGCATGACACTAGCATAAGTGTATTGGTTATCTTAGCCTTTAAACCGGAACAATCAAGCTGGAGGCACACAACTATTGCGGCTGCTATAGGTATGGTGGTGGTACCAAGCCCGATTTAGGCATTGTAGAACTCTACTAATGTTAGTGAGTTTTCTTGCCTGTTACCAAATGCCTGGCAATAAGACAATTTGAGAATCAAAACGGAGATATCTACACTAATATTATAAGGAGGAAAGATTTCTTTGCTACGGATAAACTCAAAAACTACTGGTCAGATTTTAAAAATATACCATTAGAAAGCCACATTATACAGGAGTATGGCAAGTTACTATTTATCCGACTGAACAAAACGAAGTAATGATTTCGGATCACGCGAATGAATTTGCGATTAATTAGTGTACTTTTGTATATAACGATATCGCGTATAGACACCAAAGTGCGTTTTTTTATATCATAATATAGCAAACAAGCAGAAGAAGAAGAACTGCCTCTCCTGGTAGAAATAGACAACCATCATCTATAGACACCAAAGATGTTAATGGTGCGTGTGGCGAGGTGCTAATACCACATGCATAAGTTTATCTTTACCTTACCCTCTAAACCAGAACACGACAGTGACAAATTGACGCTATTGCGACCGGAATACGTAGGTCAGTAGTACCAGACCCAGGCGAGACATTACAGAACTTCACCACCTAGTAGTCATGGTAATGACTCGTACAGCCAATCGTTCGCCTTTTAAAACTGCCTGGCAGAACGGCAGATAGTTTATCTTTAAAGGGGAACCGGACCTACACGTGGAAGAAAATACAATAAAAACTTTGTGTTAACTTTTATGCTAGATTTATTGTTAAAACCTGAGACGTTATAATCTTAAAACAAAAAGTACAGGGTAATCTAAAAACCTTAAAAAAATAATACTAATAATACATACATTGTATTACTTGTGTCATGCCCATATAAAACATATTGTTATAAATTTACCGTTTCCGAGCAGCAGGGTCGAGTTCAAATTGTTCACAAAAGCAATTAAAGCCCTGAAAATGGTTGCAACAACGACCTGACTGGAACACATTAGCGCGGGCACCATTTTAATCTTTTATTCTATTCAAACAACACATCGTTAAAACGGTACAAGCTTGACAATTTCATATTCGTATTACCCAAAAACTTGGGACTGATATGTTTTTCTGCGACATTTATTTACAATTTGCCTTAACAATTTTAATGTATTATTACGTAATAATACATACGACGTGACAAACTAAACGCCTAGTACTTTGAATTAGTTTCCTTTTCTCCGATTTCTCTTTGTAAAGCGTCTTCAGGATGATGATAATGATACTTAATTGATTATTGACTGTTGTAACATATGTTGTAAGATACAAAAAAACTTAGAACAGTCAATAATCAGTCAAATATATTAGATCTTGAAGATGCTTTAAAATGTGAAACCGGTAGGGTAATATATTAAAAATATATGTTCTGAAGTGGAATTAAAGTTCAAGTGTAATAATAATAGTCTCTAATAAGAATGGATTTTCACCAAGTGCAGACGATGGAAATGATGCCTATAAGTGCGGGTTATCTATTGAAGGTTTTCAGGAAATCATTTATTTATTTGCTATTACATGAAATTAAAATTATTCGGACTAATAAAATGAATTTTAATTTAGATCCAATTAACTCCTGACAATAACTTGGGCAAATAAATTAATATCTAACATTATTCGGCAATATTAATACAAGCCACAATTTCCAATTTATGAACCCTGTTTAAACAATGTTAAGTGCTTTCAATTTATGATTAGCGACTCTATTCTGTTGATATTCCTAATACTGAAGATTATTATCATTTTAATCGTGATTTAAGCAAGATTTCTCATTCGAATATGAATTATTGTCATAAAAACCAACGAAAAAATTGAGATTAAGAGAAGACATTACATTAATTCATGGCAAGTGATAGTATAATAACAATAGCATTCGACTTTTGGTCGAAAAGTGACCAAAGACTTAAACAATAAAATTTAAATTTTCTTTCAAAGTCATCTCTAATAAAAATTTAAAAAATAAACAATAAATTCCATTCCAAATTTGACAACAGACTTCAGTCATAATCATAATAATAATTGTCGTAAAAAAGGGTAAAAATTTTTGTTTCACGTATTACTATAATAATAAATTATAATATAATAATATAATATAATATTCACGGGACAAATTACACTTACTGATCTAACCCCAAAGTAAGCAAATTATTTGCTTGTGTTATGGGTGTTAGTCAACGATACTAATACATAGAAATACATATATAAATACTAGAATATATTTAATTGTATGTAGCCTTTCATATTTAGGCTAACAACTTCTATGACTATCATACTTTTGTAAGCAAAACCAAAAGATAACATTTCAAAACAGGCAATAAAATATATCACTGTAATGATACTAGAATATATTTAATAAACACCCAACCCCGGAAATACAAACATTAATGCTCATCACACAAATGCTTGTCCCCGTCGGACATCGAACCCGAGCCCCGTCGATTGCGTAGTCAGAGTCGCTAACCACTCGACCAACGGGGCGTTCAAATTATAAATTTTCATAATTATTATAATAATAAATTATAAATTTTCAGTGGTCAAGTTATACGAATTGATCAAACTCCAAAATAAGCAAATAATGTGCTTGTGTATAGGTATGAGTCATATGATAATAATACATAGAAATGTATAATATTATATACATAATATATAACCCAAACCCAGAAACAAACATTTATGTTCATCTCACAAATGTCTGACTATTTTGGGAATCGGACCCGAAGCCCATCGACTGCGTAAGCAGGGCCGCTAGCCACTCGGACAACAGGGAGTCTGTGCCGCTATTTACTTACAAGTTTAGGTAAGGTTCTATTCAACAATGCCTTTTCCAAGTAAGAGACCTAAAAAGGCATCCTAACAGACCTAGCTTTTATTATGTAACGAGTCGGTAACGCGTAACTTATGGCTATTTCAGGCCATAAAGTTGTATGAGGCATTTTACGGCACTAGTACTAATAGGGATAAAGTGTCACTGGCAGAAAGCTACACTTTATACAATTCCTTAACTCATCAGATTTTCATCGTCGACATAGAGTGTCTTTAAGATATTATAAAAAAATCCAGAATATGTTAGCAACTGCATATTATTTTTAAAGTATGACAGACATTTATTAAAACTAAAAACCCTAGGAAATATTAAAAGTTCTTTCAACATAATTTTCAGTTTATTACCAAATAACGCACAGTAAATCTAGACTATTGCATGAAGTAGTCGCGCGGTAGGGGATAACAATATCGATGAACGGTTTCTTTTAGATCTCTCAAAACAAAGCTGTTTACTACAAAAATTAGTTTGTTGTTAATCTATACATATAATAAAATCGTAGGAAAGTCAAAACTGTATATTGAATATTTTTTTAAAAAATACTTGGGGCGTGATCTATAATCGATATAGAAGCCTAAAATATAGTTTTTAGAATTTTTGTCTGTTTGTCTATTTGTCTGTATGTATGTCCGGGGTAAACTCAAAAAGTACTGCATGGATTTACTTCAAATTTTGCATGAATATTACTAACAGGTCGGTTCAACATATGGGCTACATATTATTACGCTATCACCTACGGGGGAGGAGCTGTGCGGAGTAAACGAAATCCGCGCGGACGAAGTTGCGGGCAACAGCTAATCAGAAATAAAAATGTTTCTGGTACCACAGTCTAAAATTTATTTTACTCTGGTCGAAAGTCTAAAAGCGATACGGTGACGATCTCTCTCCGAATTGATGAGTGCTCTGACTTTTATAGACAAAAAAAACGTACTTAAAACCCATGAGAGTAGTAAGTAATCGAATAACTTTTATATCATAGAACAGCATGATCGCATAAATAAGTTATGAGTGAGGAAGAGACATAGCTATGCTAGTATATGTAATTAGTGTTATACGCTCTAAGACTTGTCTTCCACTCCGTAAGGGAATAGAACATCAAACAAGCAGATATTTATTTTGACGGAAAGAGATAATCATTAACTAAAGAAATCTAGTGATGCGTTGCTATCCGTGTGGTAGGGATAACATATATCAATCTTTAGATATAAATATAACTTAGCCTATGAAAGCCAAAAACTAACCGGTAAATTAAATAGATGTTTGTTCACAACATACATAGCTAATTAACACGAGAATGTTTTTATATAATATTTATTTCAAATTTCCCACGAACACGGATAATTCTAAGTATTTTCGAATAACCTATAACAAGCGTCGCGGAGTTATCTTATCTATATTAGAACACACGGTATTTTAGTTCACAAAAGGACTAATTATCTTTAGGTATATTAGAGTAGTTAATAGTCGTTCGCTTCGTTGTACGTAAATTCATTGATGATAAAATATATTATACACTTAGTAAAATTAATATCAGTGAGCCATAAAACAAATCATAAAATTTGACAAAAATACGAATGTACAGAATATATACCTACGCTACAGATTTATTACGCTATGCGTAGATGAATTTTATGTTGATCTATTGAGAAAGATTTCCGTTATTCTTTAACTACATGTAGTGTGTATTTAGTGTCACTATATAATATATATACCAAATATCAAAGAACACGACCCTACAAGACACGTCAGAAACCTTTTACATTATATTGAACAAATCCCGACTAACTTGTTTATGGTTCATTAGTTTTGGTTCTCTTGGTCCATCTATGAATTCATTGTTATTACATCTTTGGGTGACTCTTAGCTGAAATTAATCTTTTTAGGGTTCCGTACCTAAAAGGTAAAACGGGACCCTATTACTCAGCCTCCGCTCTCTATCTGTCCGTCTGTCTGTCTGTCACCAGGCCGTATCTCATAAAACGTGACAGCTAGAAAGCTGAAATTTTCACAAATTATGTATTTTCGTTTCCGCTATAACAACAACTATTAAAAATTTAAAAAAATTAAAATATTACCCCAACAATAAACGTGTTTTTTTTTGTACTTTTTAAAGATGATGGTACGGAACCCTTCGTGCGCGAGTCTGCTCGCACTTGGCCGGTTTTTTTTTTCTATATCAAGTTTGGACTCAATATTGAATTTACTTAATTACTGTCAGGTTGATCTAGTCTGGAATTCCTAACATTTTAAAATGACGAAAAATTCACCAAATTCCTATATTATATAGCCAATCGGTCACTTTTTACAACCTGCCTGGCAGAACGGCAGTTGACCTATTCTTCAAAGGAGCCCGGGACCAATACAGGAAAATAAATATACATCACTGTGATATGTTCTCTCCTCTATTTTTCTGACCAAGATTTTAACTTTTCTGACAACTAAGGCACTATATTAAGCTAGGGAAGGCTGTCAAATGTTGAAAAAGTACCACTTATCTGGTTCGATCTATTCCAAGGTTAGATGATATGCTCCCTTTTTTGCACACCGGGGCCACATTATCACGCAAAGATTCTTGGTGCGTTGTCGCGATAAAACTTTTTAATCGTTACGGCGAACTAGGTGGTCATTTGTAATCGGCAGACAATAGTCTGTTTCGCTTCAATTTGTTGTTTGCATCGACATAAGAAAACTAACGCAAGCACAGCTCTTCGTGTCAGTCCGTGGGTTTTTTATATTTTATCTGAGAATAAACAAGCAGCTCGTTCTGATTCGTCGTAGTCGTCCGTGTAGCAAAGTTGAAACTTAAAATGCCACACACTTAAGTTTGTCAGCTACCCTTTATTTGGTGCTTGTCGATCTCGTGTGTGGGTTACACACGAGATCGACAAGCACCAATTATATTGCGGCAGGAATAGATAAAGCGGTGGTATCAAAACCTGGTCGAAATTTTGCAGAACTCTATCACCAAAATTAGAAGATACGATGCTAGAGACACATATTAAGCCTTGTCTCGCCTTTTTCAAGATGCCTATCTATTCTTCAAAAACGGGTCTAGATCAACATGAGATGATTCAGTGAATTGATCAACACGACATCGTCCCCGAAAAATAAAACGACAGCTGCCATTATTTTAGTGTTAGTATTATGTCATTTTTGAATATGTAGGTGGTAATTTTTCGTAATATTCTGCTCAATTTTTCGTAATATTTGTACAGTTTTTTTTACGAACTTACAAAATTTTACAATATCTAGTATTCAAAGATATAACACAATATTATCAACACGTATTCTTATTAGTTAGTATTGCAAAAAGTTACAGAATTATTATCCTCTGAAAAATATTCGACTAGATAGTGATAACTGCAGTTATCATTTTATTCTCGTTCAAAACCAACCAGTCGCTTCATATATGTTAGTAAAAAGACTATTATAAAAAACAAAAAGACTTAAAAATCCGTAGAATCTACATAAACATTAAAAATGCGTAAGTTTTGATGTTTGGATGGATGAATGTTTGTTACTCAATCATCAAAAACTACTTAACGAATTTGAATGAAATTTTAGCACACAGGTAGATGATGACCTGGAATATACATAAGCTACTTTTATGGGTGATTCCGCGGAATCCGCCAAAATTTTTTATAATATAGCGAGCTACACGCTGCAGCTAGTAAAGCAATAATTAAGAAGTAAAATACTTGATACTAGTCAGGATGTACGTAAAATCACTACATAATAGAAACTACAAAATTCCACCGTCTGTCCCTATGTATGCTTAGACCTTATTATACTTATGTAGCTTAGATAAGTACGCAACGGATTTTGATGCGATTTTTTTTTGTTGATAGAGTGATTTAAGAGGAAGGTTTAAATGTATAATAACATTCATTATTTAGTAGGGAAATACTGTTATAAATATATTTAGCAAAACAACGTTTGCCGAGTCAGCTAGTAAAATTATAAACGACATATTTGGATGGCACTTGGATGATGATTGATATTTTGATTAATTTGTTATTTTACATATAATATCTCTATTAATTAAGTAGGCGTGTTTCGCTAAAACATTTCAAAAATACAAAAAAATAAGTTTTTTCAAAGCAAGTAATACGTCCAGTAGTAAAGGAGAAAAAGACGAAAACATATTTTTTATTTTAACTGAAAAACTGTGTATTTTTGACATGGGCGTTGAGAATTGTGTTTTTGTAATGATTGTTTTATTTGATTTAGCGAATTGGTTAACCATATAGGAGTACAACGCAACAATGCGATTCTTCCCTGCATCGTGATAGTGTAGCCGCTACGTCAAGGAAACAAAACAATAAAAATGAACAGGGAAATACAGAAAAGCATTTCTTATGATATGATTCTATTGTCATGGGAGAGTAAGCAAATACAGCATTACAGCTGTTATGTTATTTATCTTTCATATATGTTTGATTTTGTTTTTTGATTTTCATTCTGAAAGAACATGTTTTGCATCAGTGTATATCCATGTTGTTAGCTATACTAATCCGTATTATCCATAATAATATTTGAATGCGAAAGTCTGTCCGTCTGGCTGTCCATCTATTTTTTTATCTTTCTGTCTGTTAGGCTTTCATTGCTAAGCCATTAAAACGATTTTGAAGAAATTTGGAGGTAGTTGAAAATTATGAGTCAAATATATGGTACTTTTTTTTTAAATGAACCTCAAAAGGGTTGAAATAGGGAATGAAAGTTTGTATGTAAAACTATATCCATGACGTGTTAATTTACTCTTTTCTTTTTTCTTTTTATATCGTAAGATAGCAAACAAGCAGATGGGTCTCCTGATGGTAAGAGTCAACCATCGGCTATAGACACCAAAGATGTTAATGGTGTGTTACAATCTTGTGGCGAATTCTAATGCCATATGCATAAGTTTTGCTTGTCGCTGTCGTGTTCTTTGGAACACGACAGCGACAAGCACTTATGCTATTGCGGCAGGAATATGTAAAGCGGTGGTACCAGACCCAGGCGAGACAATGCAGAACTCTACCACCTAGTAGCCACGATGGTAGTGACTCGCATAGCCAATTGATCGCCTTTTACGACCTGCCTGACAAAACGGCAGTTGGCCTATTTCTCAATGAAGCCCGGGACCAATACGGGGAGAGATAGCGCATAACATGTATATTCTGTACATTCGTATTTTTGTCAAATTTTATGATTTTTTTATGGCTCACTGATGTCAATTTTACCAAGTGTATAATATATTTTATAATCAATGAATTTACGTACAGCGAAGCGAACGACTATTAACTACTCTAATATAAAGCTAATTAGTCCTTTTGTGAACTAAAAGACCGTTTGTTCTAATATAGATAAGATAACTCCGCGGCGCTTGTTATAGGTTACTCGAAAATACTTAGAATTATCCGTGTTCGTGGGAAATTTGAAATGAATATTATATAAAAACATTCTCGTGTTAAATAACTATGTTGTGAACAAACATCAACTTAATTTACCGGCTAGTATTTGGTTTTAAATGCTGTCACCATGCTTCACAAAAGCGTATTTAAGGCTTGAAGATCACATTTTACAGATAAAAGCTACTTGGCATCGGATATTTTTGTATAAAATTCAAACAAATAAACAAAGACCTACAAAAAATATAGACGTAGCCAAGCGCTCTTATCGTGAGTCACGAATATGATGACGATGCAGCAATATGAAGCCGGCGGCTTACTAGTCGGCCGCGAGCTAGAGAGAGTGAGAAACGTTCTTTTTGTGACAATATTTAATTTGAAATCATGCCATCCTGTGTGATAAACAATTGTTAAAACAATTCATGTTTTTATAAAGTCTTCCGGGATCACTTTTCACAAGGAAGTAACCAAATTTCCATAAATTTAACAAAACTGAGATAATATTTGATACAATTTCTCAGAACATAAATTTGAAGCGGCATTGTGACAGTGTGGTAAGTTAACATACGAATAAATTTCCCCAAACTTTGGGGAAATATCCCTTTTATTTAGAAAATATATGTTAATGTTAGAATTCTTGTTTTAATTGAATTCACCGTACTATATATGTATATACTACATATATACATATTTATAAAACATGGCTCGCCGTGTTATATATATGTGTGTGTATTTATGTATTTATTCCGTTCATTTTTTTGTTTATAGTAGTATTTTGTTTTCTTATAGATTTAATTTTATTGCAATTAATTCATTGTCTGCCAAGTCGAAAATTATCTTTGTTTTTAAGGAGCTGACACGACCTAATTAATTGAAATTTATGTTTTAAGCAGTTTTTTAGGAAAAACTATTTGTTATAGCACATCAAAAAAAATTATGTTAATATTCATCATATTTCAAAGACCGTGGCCGGACTCGATACATAATTGAAAAACATTGGCTCGATAGAAAATAATTGCGAAGATTGGTCTTAAAATCATCATTAACGGTTCTATATTTTTATTTCAATGACGTATGGGTCTGCAATTGAAAACATGAAGTCAGCATATTCATACCTAAACCGCTACCGAATCATATTTGACAAATAATCTACCCTTTTTAATTTCAATATTTATTCATTGTAAGACCCTGGCCGCCCAGTTACACTGATAGTGTGGTCTCGTTTACTCCGAGAGAAATAGACAGAGTGAGCGATTTTGGTGTTGACAGCGTCTTAATATTTCCTTGTTACGGGTTGGCTGGAGAAATCTCTATTACTAGAGATAATCTCGTCCATTGTACTTGTTTTCTATTATTATTGTTATGCTAGTGTTTACTGCGTACAATAAAGAATTAAATAAATAAATAAATAAGCTCGTATTTTATTTTTCATTTTATTTGTTAGTTTGCTAATTATCATTCTTGTGTGTACTTTCAGTTTAGAAAAGAAGTTGTATATTACTATTAAATATGAGTATTAAGAATGTATAATAAAATAGTTAGCATTATAAGTAAAAAAAATATTAAAAATCTATTGAATTATCAGTTGTAATTATTTAGAGAAAAATGTAAAATATGCTGAAAAAGGTTCGTAAAAATATTATTCATATTGTAATTAGTGCATATTTACGTGTGTAAATATGCATTAACATAATGGCATATGTACAGTGGGTAAAATAAATAAATTTCAAGACCTAAATTTGTTTGTTTTTGACGTAGGAAATAGTAATACAAATAAAATATCAAATATAATTAATATAAGTAAAACGCATTATAAATTATAAAATGTAGTAAAATATTTAACCAGTAAATGGAAATTTGAAAGCCAATGCTTGCAACACTAATATCTAGCATACGTACGTAATGTTTTACGATGCTTGCAAGTGTTGGCGTTGGCTTACGCACACATGTAGAAAAGTTATCTTCACCTATTTGTTTCTAATTGTTTACAATGGCTACGTCTATATTTTTTGTAGGTCTTTGCAAATAAATCGTAAATATCTACGTGGAATATTAAAATGTTGCCAGCCAAAGAGGAAAATATTCTACCATATATTTGTTTTTGCCTATTTTCATTAAAATTAATAACGCGTGTATTCCTATTTTATGTGCGATATTACATAACCTGGACTTTGCTTTAATTTATAATAATTTTTAAGTGTTGGGACTTACCAATATACTGGCACAAATATTACAAAACAGTTCGTCAGACCAATATTAACACGCCACATTCGTGTATAGTGAGGACATTTAGAAGACTAAAAAATTGTTCCAACTAGCATTATAGATGCCGCAGTGATCATTAATCGTCAAAGATACTGTCACTGCCATAAAGGCTTTTTTAATTTTTCTTAATAATTAATATACCATCGTACGGCATTATTTCGTAATTTGTTTAGTGTCAAGTAGTTTTATTGGCGATATTTTCGAATTTTATCGACGAAAACATATAGGGTAATGTTCTAAAGTCGGTCTGCGCTGAACGTCGGCCTCCTAATATGTTTATGCTGATAATAATAATAATAAATATCACTGGACAAATTAATCTGACTGAGCGAATTGATCTGACTCGAAAGTAAGCAAATTATGTGCTTGTAGTATGGGTGTCAGTCAACGATACTAATACATAGAAATACATATATAAATAATATATTTAATAAACAACCAAACCCAGAAATACATTTTCGCCGTGTTGGTCCCGGCCTCCTTTGAAGAATAGGCCAACTGCCGTCCTGCCAGGCAGGTCGTAAAAGGCGACCGATTGGCTATCGAGTCACTACCATCATGGCTACTAGGTGATAGAGTTCTGCATTGTCTCGCCCGGGTCTGGTACCACCGCCTTACCTATTCCTGCCACAATAGCCTCAGTGCTTGTCGCTGTCGTGTTCTGGTTTGGAGGGTAAGGTAGCCGGTAAACTTATGCATGTGGCATTAGACCTCGTCACAAGATAGCAACGCATGATTAACATCTTTGGTGTCTATAGGCGATATAAAAGAAACAAACATCTGTGCTTATCACACAAATGATAATTCCCTGCCGGGAATCGAACCCGGACCCCATTGCGTAGCCAGGGTCGCTAACCACTCGACCAACGGGGCGGGCGGTTCATGCTGATAATTAAGTTTCAATAGCTTGAAATTTGTGTTGCGAATGACGACTTTGCTCACATGACTGAGTATTAATACACGACTTAATTATTTTGTATCATATACTCTAATGCATATATAGCACGTAGAAGCCAAAGAGTCGCCACAAAGAGCTGTATTGTTTCCGATTCAGCTAAAAAAATTAGAGGAGATTACGCACGGGGATTACGTTTTTCTATATTCTAAAATCTGAACCAAAACAGTTGCACACAATAGGTGGTGCTCAAATCAAGCACAGAGCCAATAGTAGCTTGACTCAATATAGTACGTTTAGCTTAAAATATTTTAATTTTTTAAGTTGATTTAAATAAATACTTTGATTATTATTTTTTACCTTAAAACTTTCGTCTATAACGTAAGTATTGTTTCTGCTTGCCCACCCATTTGCTAATTTTCAAGCTAGTTTGAGGTTTAGAATCATGGCAAGATTTGTATGAAAGTTATAATAAAAAAGGTTCCAAGGTGATAATTTTGAACAAACATTTTCCTATAATTCTACTCATTTTACCTCAACGGAATAAAAATTGTAAGTTCTAAATTTTCTATAATACTAATAATACTATTGTAAAGGCAGACAATCTTTATTTCAATGGGGTAAAAATAGTTTAAATCACAAATAAAAGCACAAAATCTAAAAAAATATAAGACTAAATAGCTTTGGAATCATCTTGAGAACATCTAGAATATTTCGCGGCATTTAACATATTTTACCTAACCGAATAAAAAGTGTAAGTTTCAAGTTTATACTAAATGATTAACAATGTTATAATATGAAAGATTATTTGTATACCGGTCAGGTTTATATATTTTAAATACCGTCTTGGGAAAATATTTATTTACTTGCAACACCATTCGAGTCTTTGTGTGCGTGACGATGCAAGTGATTACACGAAGCTTACACGTACATCGACACGGTTTTGGCCTAAAATATGAACGAAACGTTGAATGCAATTATAACTCTGAGCGTTATTACTCTAAGCATGGGGCACACTAAAAGTTTTGCACTTCTGGCTAATCGCAACTATTTGAATTTCGAATTCATTCAGCCAGACAGTTCGGCAAAGGTAAACGATCGACTATCATATGAGTCACTATCATGATGACTGGTAGGTAATAGTGTTCCGCAACGTCTTGCCCCAGTCAAATACCCGGGTTGGTACCTCCACCTTATCTATTCGTGCAATATCGTCAAAACTTATCACTGCCGTGTTCTGGTTTTGAGAAGAAGGTGGCTACGATATTAATTTTTTACCTAAATTGTGCCTAAAGAAACATGACAGGTACCAGTTATTCCTTTAAATCCAGAAAACAGCGTAAAGGGCGCAGATTTTAGTGAAATCAAACACAAATTAATATTGATGTGCTATAACTGAGAATCTGCCAGCCAGTTATTACTTTACTAAAATGCATCCATATATCGATGGGTCCACCTTATCTATTCGTACGATATCGTCAACACTTATCACTGCCGTATTCTGGTTTTGAGGGGAAAATGGCTAGAATATTAATTCCTTACCTAAATTGTGCCTAAAGAAACATGACAAGCACCAGTTATTCCACAGAGTTCAGTGAAATCAAACACAACAAATTGATATGCTATAACTAAAAGTCTGCCATCCAGTTTTTACTATACTAAGATGCATTCATATATCGGTGGGTGAGTGGGTAAACAAATACATTGCATAAAAAAGAGCGCCAATAATCTCTATCATAAAAACTTGCCTTACTTCCTGCATATACCTGCCGGCGTTACCGCCCACCTAATTCCTATTCCAATAAATACAAAATTTCATCCTCACCATCTCGACGTCTTGAAATCCAAGATTAACGATGGGGGTTTTCCCGAAAGGATACGACTTAGGGACATTCAAGAAAAAGCTTACTCATTCTAAAAAGACCGACACCACAACTGCAAGACCTCTGATAATGTTGTTCATGGGCGGCGGTGATTACTTACCATCAGATGAGCCTACTGCCCGTTTGCCCCCACTTCAATAAAAAATCAGTAAACCGGTTGACCCTGCCGGTCATTTCCTTCTAAATTGAGGTATTTAAGCTCAAAGAAGCAAAACTGCATACGCATATATTTTTTCAAAGAGTTCGTAAATCCAGTTTCTTAAAAATGACAGTATTTTGATTATTGAAAAACTGTTTATTTCGAAAACGATGATCGATTTTGATCTGTAGAATGGCATGTAACGCAATTTTTGAGCTCTAAAACGGTGTCTTACCGTTGCCGACAGATGCCATAAAAGTATTCCTAATACAAAAAAAAGTATTAGAGCCATATGTAAAATAGGGCAACTGGAAAGTTGTAAGCCATATTTTAAAGCCCTAAAAATATTACCGTTGCCGTGTATGTACATAAAATTAATATGTATATTTATAAAGGAGCATCCAATTTACTTTCGAACAAACACACAAAAAATAGGAACAAGATGCAGAAATGCTGATAATTTATACCTATATACCACAATGCAGGTTGACAATGTTTAAAAAAAAACGTATTCTTTATGTGTATACAGATAAATAACAAGCTCCCAATCGAAATAAAATCATTAGCAGGAACTGGTTTTAAATCAACACTCAGTAGTTGGTTACTATCTAAATGCATTTACTCGGTAGAAGAATATAATATTATAAATAATAATAAATATTTTTAGTTAAATATTTTATAGATATAAGTTAAAATACCGAAAATTATACAAATTAATTAAAATGTCTAAACGAAAATAATAATTTAATTGATTATTAATGCTAATTTATATAATTGAGTAATGTTTATCTATGTAAAATTTCTAAAATATTGATTAAATGTTAATTAAATTAGCTATTTATTAAAATGAATTATAATTTGCATGCCTATAGTATAAGGGTAAAGTAAGCAGAACAATGTATATGTAACTAATAACCTTTTTGTATCCTTATTCTGGCAAATACAAAATTATTATTATTATTAAAATTGATCGGTTGAATAATTTCGAAAAAATGACAAATAAACACTTTAAAAAATTTTTCGAACTCCGAATGAATCAACCGATTTTGATCCAATTTACGGTATTCGACGCAGTTTTTTTTAACTGAAGAATTTTTTAAATCAATTGGTAAATTACTTTGAAAATTATTTTAAAAGTATGAAATATTTGTTGAAAACAACATACTCGTAAATTTAATATTTGAAAAGCCATTAACCACAATTCAATCGGTCATGCTGTTCAAAAGTTATGAGATGTTTACATACACACATATATACTTACAGACATACTGATGTCATTTGAAAATATTCGGAAAAAGTGTTTAAGACTTCAAAACGTGGAGATCTTATAAAAATTTGATTTTCCAAAATCGGGGTAAAATCAGTAACTTCTTTGTTCTACTAATGTAGCGGAAAGTTTTTTTAACTTCCCGTTCTACGTTATAATTCCTAGTATAATTCCTCTAATAAAAATTTCGGACTTTTGGTACGACCAGAAAATCATCCACGATCTGCAAGCAATTCACTTGTCCCAACAAGACATTATTTACTATGTTGTGTACTCGTACATTCATTTTAGTACCTAAACTTAAATAAATAACATCGTTAAAAAGAACTAATTAGAAAAGTATAAATGTATGCGTTTATTATATCCTCCATCAAAGACAGCCGCAGATAGCGAAAAACTTATTACGCCTCTTTGATATTTGAAACGAAATGGAGAGATCTCCATATTCAAACTTCATAAACAAAGGCACAATCACATCTAACAAGAAAAAACTATCTCTGTAAAGTAATATGCATTATCATAAAAGCTACCCAGAAACTAGAATATATCATTAATCATGGGCTTCCATGTTTTTATTGAAGCAATCTCGTGAATTACATAAACCGCCCCACAAGAAAATGACTTTGACCCGATAGCGAATCTTTCAATTGAAGAGACGAATGTTCGGTGAAATATAAAAATGTTTCCCATCTGATAAATATCGCGTTCAAGGATCAATGGAAAAGTTCCATTTAAATGTTAATCTGGTGAAAGGTTTAATCGTATATCTAATAGCTGTCATTTTGATAAAATTTGATACTTTTTTGTTTAGAGTAGTAAAGTAAAAGATAACTTCTCTATCTGCTTGTTAGCTATACAATATCGTTTAATGTGAAGTTGTTTAAGAGTATATCTTCATTATAAACGCCAGGCCGTCGAGAAAAATCTCCTCGTGAAAATATAATTATGGCACCTAATTTAAATTTTATTGGCAACATTTTCATAAAAAATTCAAAATACTGGTGTACTTTAACTTCATTAAATAAGATGTGTGTTTGAGCAAGGCTTAAAATACATACATTTAGGTATAGACATGGATTGTTTCTTAAAAATATATCAAATATTTTTTTAATGCTACCGTAACATAAAGACAGTTTTTTATCTATCTAGCTAGCTAGCTGACCCAGTAAAAGGGGAGATAAGAGATAGAGAGAGAGAGAGAGTAAGAGTAAGAGAGTTAATAATATATAAAAGTTAATAAAGATGAAAACTATCTTTTAAATTGGACCAAACAGTAGATATCTACAAAATTTTATTGAAATCGATTCAGTAATTTCGAAATCCATCGCGAACAAACAACGTGAAACGTAATACTCGTATATACATATTACATATACTAACCATCAAGCAGAAGAATGTTGCTTATCTTAGACACTTTTTAAGGAATCCGAGATATGGACTCCTGCAATCAATTATAATAGGAAAAGTTTATTTTTTTTATTTTTATTTTATTTTATTTATTTTTGGGAAACATACAATATGGTATAACATTACTAATACAACAGAAAAAAAATTACATAAATCAATTAAGTTTCCACTTATAACTATCACATTTATATTAATTTAGTAGTTTGTAGCAGCAATTATATATAATAAATTTAAACCAAATTTAACAAAAAAGTAATTGACAGGGATAGCGAGTGCTGCCCAGCTTTTCCGGCTTGCAAATGATCTGGTCAAATATTTGGAACTGACTGCCAACCTTCACTAGTTGGAGAGGCACCATAAGAAGAAGAAGATGCCTATATATATCATGCCTCGTGGTCCCGAGTTCAATTCCGGGTTGGGCAAAAGTATAATTGAGTTTTTTTCTAGGTTTTCTTAAAAATCTAATCCTTAGTAGTAGCTGGAATTCTGGCGGAACAATGTATTACCACTCCCGTGCCAGAGATACGCACATTAAACAGTCGGTCCCGGTTATCGCTAGAAATAGTCGATAATCGTTAACATGTCAGTAAATGTGGCGATGAGGATCACCACTTATCTCGCCAACCGACAAACCGGTGAATTGCGGTGAACGGAATAGTCTATAGACGTTCCGTTTACTCTGCTTACCCCGTAAGGGAACCGGGCGTGATGAAACTTCCTATAATTTTATAATTTTTTTTTAAGAGGCAGAGAGTTTAAATATAAAAATATCCAAAACGGTTATATGAATATATTCCTCGTGTTGATCCGGGCCTTCTGTTAAGAACACATCATTTGCCGTTCTACCATGATGACCTAATGTGTCACTACCATCATGACTACTCTGGTGGAGTTTCGCAATGTCTCGTGTGGATTTGGTACCACCTATATACCTATTCGTGCCGCAATAGATTCAACGCTGTCATTTTTCCCGGTAGCCGATAAACTTGCGTATATGACATTACCATCTCGCCAGACGTAGCAATGCACTATTTTTGGTGTCTCTTGACAATGGTTGTTTCTTACCATCAAGATAGTTAATTGCTTTTTTGCTATGTTATGGTGTAAAAAATCAATTATATACCATTTTCTCAATTAACGCTTTTCGTAAAAGCGTCAATCACAATTTATTACGGCGAACTTGTTCAGTTAATTGCGTAACTCTAGGGCTGCAAGTTCATTACAAATGTCCGACCAACGACCCGTACACTTTGTGTATTGATTTCAAAAAATTATTACGCAACTGAAATTTTTGACTGCAAAGTGCGAACCGAGGTTTTTTAAAGCCCTGAGTGACTATTGTTAATATATAGACTTGATATAAAATGATTGATAAGGATGATTGATGGTAGGTATATCCTTATCTATATCATGCATAAATTCTTACATAATTATTTACAAGCATATACACATACATATACACATACAAATATACATGTCAATTAAATGCCTACCTTTTCCATCTCGATGTCTAGAAATCCACAACCACGCAATTTTCGAAGAATATTTTGCCCCTTTGTAAAATTATATAGTGGTAGGGATGTTTCTGAACCCACCTTCAATAAAAAATACTCATGATTTACATCCGTGAGCGGTGGGGATAACCAACAAGTATACCTATTGTTTGCCTTCACTTGAGTAAAAAAATCTGTAAACTCTCTCAAAAAATTAAAAAAATCTATTGTGTTAAAAATTGCAGTATTTTAATTTTTTTTAAAAAATATTTGAGGGCCAAGTTCGATTTTGTTTTTTTAACGGTATTCGCCGAAATTTTGTAAGCATCAGAATGGACGGTCACTACTGATATTTTACATCGAAATTATTATAGGAAGTTGCTTCCTAGTTGCTACCAGTTGCTACTTATCATTAAATAGTTGCTACCTAAGAATAAAAAGAAATAAACTACTATTTAAGGTGACCGGCCATTCTGATATCAGAATGGCCGGTCACCTATCCAGTGGACACAAACTGCGCAAAATAAATAGAGTTATTTTTAAGCAATAGTTGCTACGAACTGCTACCTTCATATGTATCGTTTTGAACCTTATAGCTTTTAAGAATAAAAAGTTATAATCATTTGATTAAATTAAAATTTATGCTCCTGAAAAATCCGATGAGCAAATTCGATATCAAACATAATATGTGATTTATGTGCAGGCGCTACTTGATAGTTTTGTTTTAACTGGTATTTATTAGTTACATATACATTAAGTGATTAACGTTTATAGTTATAATATAAGGAAGACAGAAGAAACATTATTTTACAAATATGGATCAAATTTGCAGCCCCTTGGCTGATTGTGATTGCCCTGACAGTTTTTTTAATTTTTCACATTTTTTGTAGTGTCCTACCGGGGATTTGAGCCCGGGACCTCTTTAATCGAACGGGGAGCATTCACCACTTTACCAACGAGGCAGTCCATCAAGTAGCGCCTGCATATAAATTAGATATTATGTTTGGTATCGGATTTGCTCATCGGATTTTTCAAAAGTATAGATTTTAATTTAATCAAATTATTATAACTTTTTACCCTTAAAAGTTATAAGGTTCAAAACGATACATATAAAGGTAGCAGTTCGTAGCAACTATTGCTTAAAAATAACTCGATTTATTTTGCGCAGTTTGTGATCGCTGGATAGGTGACCGGCCATTCTGATATCAGAATGGCCGGTCACCTTAAATAGTAGTTTATTTCTTTTTATTCTTAGGTAGCAACTATTTAATGATAAGTAGCAACTGGTAGCAACTAGGAAGCAACTTCCTATAATAATTTCGATGTAAAATATCAGTAGTGACCGTCCATTCTGATGCTCACGAAATTTTTAAATACTACAATATTGTAGAAAAAATATTGTAGACATACAAACTAGTGACGGTATCATGAAAATAGTCGAAAAAGGTTTTTAGGACGTTAAAACGTAGAGATCTGGTGTAATTCGATTTTTGAAAATCAAGATGAAATCAGTAACTTTCTTTAACGGGAAGAAATACAATATACATTTTTGTTACAAATTATTGTTTTCTTTACAAATGTACTGTATTTGTAAAGAAAACAATATATCCCTGTATTGGTCCGGGCTCTTTTGAAGAATAGATCAACTTTTTTGCCTTTTTGCCAGGCAGGTCGTAGAAGGTGACTGATCGGCTATACGTGTCACTGCCATCGTGACAATTAGGTGGAAGAGTTCAGCAACGTCTCGCCCAGATAGTTGGTATCACCACCTTACCTATTTCTGTCGCAATAGCGTTAATGCTTGTTATTGTCGTGCTCCGGTTTAGAGGGTAAGGTAGCCGGTAGACTAATGCATATGGCATTTACCACGGATAGCAAAGCACCATTAACATCATTGGTGTCTATAGACGTTTCTCTTTCTATCAGGAAAGCCATCTGCTTGTTTGCTATCTAATGATAGAAAAAGAATATTTTGCATCATTCTTTAATATTTTCTTTTTTTTCCGACGTATGTCAGAAAAAAATGTTATTGTCGTTTTTATTTTTTATGCTTCTTAAGTTTCATTTAAATTTTAAATAGGTTCTGGCTTCGTTTGGGCTTGACCTATAAAAGCCTGTACGAGCCGAACCCGATCTACTTACCTCAAGCAACAACCTACTAATAGAAGTGAAAAAAGTGAAATTACTATATTTTGAAGACTCCGAACCTGTTGACAGGACCTCTTTACCTGGCCTTGTTTCAGCCAATTCGGGTTTGACCTGTCTAACTCTGGATACGTGACGTCTGGCATTGCTCTGCGCTTGACCTTTCTATCACAATACCATGCCGGCCAACTCAACCAGCGTAAGCTTCAAAATAACTATTGGCTCCAATTCTTCTGTGAGTCGTTTGAGTTAATTTTAGGGTATTGTTTTGTTGTTGAAAGAAATGCTATTTAAGTGTCCTGAATATGCTTTGATCACGAAGTGAAATGTGCGTAGAGTTGTTTCAGTTTGTCTACGGGCGTGATGGAAAGTGAGATGGACGAGGAAGAACAATAGAGACTCTGAGGTCTACTTTATTTTTCAGATTGCCGCAATTGCCTCGATGTTTGTCGTGTTCTGGTTTGGAGGGAAAGGTAGTCGGTAAACTTATCCATGTGGCAAAAAAACCCCGCCACAAGAATAGCATGCACCGTTAACAATTTTGGTGTCTATAGGCGATGGTTGCCTTTTTTATCGGGAATGCCGTCTGCTTGTTTGCTATCATTTGATATATAAAAAATTTCTAGTTCAGAAAGTCTCTGCACACTACTTTTTTATTTATGGCATGGCGGAAGTTAATTTTCTAATAAAATTACCTTAATTTCTACTATGAATTATGAATTTTCGTAACTAACGCCTTATTTACAAAATATCTTAAAATTTTGGTAATAAGTTGTCCTAATTGGTCTCATTTCGGTTCCCTATTTATTGGGTTAACGTAATTTGGGAATTTTAAATCCGAACAACATCACGTTAGCCAAAGTTCCAGTCTTATGCGCGGCCCTATGTAATGGCAGTTTTAGTAAATCTCTTTGTAAGTGAACCCGCATTGTAGTACACGGGAAGGATTAAACTAAGCTCTATAAACTGTTACTCGTACGCCCATTCCGCTGCAGTGTGGGAGAAATAAATAAACTGAAATTACTTTAATGGAGACAAATCAGACTTTTGTCGAGTTTAAGTTATTTATTAGTCAGCTATCCTAGTACTCTAATCCTGATGATTTGTTGCTGTAGTTGTTTATTTTTACTCTTTTTGCTGAATTTTAAAATATAATTACGTAACTTATTCTTCAAAAGGGGACGTGGATCAAACGTCCCCTTTTGAAGAATAAGTTTAAGTGCTTTACTGTTAGGCATCATGAAAGAGGCAAGAGATGGCAAATACGTATCACTAATATCATTACTATTAACTAAGTATTGACCTCCAATATTTTGACCGGGTATGTATGTTATCATAGCATTACCTATTTCTATCGCAGAGTCAGAGCTTGTCACTGTCGTGTTCCGGTATAGAGGGTTAGGTAAACGGTAAACTTGTACGAGTTTGAATTAATATGTTCTTGAAATGGCTATAAATAGACTAGAAATATAAATCACAAATATTTTATTCTTTACTCATCTCCTTCTAATTCAATACATTTAGAATAATACTACTTTATCTTTCTGATTTCCACCAAAAAAAATCATTTCACGATTCAAAATCTTCATTACGGCAGTGCTGCAGTAACTGCGTCATCATTATCAAATTTAGTTTCACGAATGTACTTCTTCAGTTTTGGAAATAAGTAAGAATCACTACGAGCTAAACCCAGAGAATACATATTGTGAGTGGTCGAAAATTTTTGAAACCAGCTATCCTATTGCCTTGATTGCTTCCTTCCGATTCGATTGGACGGGACGGGACGGGACTGGACGGGAGAGGACAAAATAGAATGTTTGCATAAAAATTGGTTACAATATGTAATTTTTTTTATATATAGCTATAGTCAATTGGTCATTCTTCAGTCTTACGAAATGAATTCTCACCTTTTCTTATTTATAATAGAGGCTAAAGGCCATGCAGAACGAGGATCATTTTCACAGCTCGATCAACCTTTTTTTAAATTCAGCAATCCAGTTAGCGACTATGGAATATGGTAAAGCATCTTCCCTTAACGTAAGAGACGATTGGTTTGGGTGTACCTATTATATTTAGGAATTAAAAATTCAACTATGTAATATGTAGCTATGTAACTATGTATGTACACCAATATCAAATGTAGGTAAATCCTAGAAAATTGTTATTCCTTGCAGGTTTCATTACTTTTCGATCTATGGTTTTACTTTGTAAATCAAAATTGAATGAAATAGTTTAAATTCGTTTATATACCTTAATCAGATTGTTTTTTCAAGTATTTTACTTACAGAATAGAACCGAGATAAATCGAAAGTTAGTAGGTTCCGATTTTCAAACAGGCTTAAAGATTGAAATTGTTTTAAAAATTTCATTAAATTAGGAATAACACTACATTATATTACACAACAGTTAATTATTAAAGCTACATAATTATGATTAATTATATTCATTACTGAAGCAATGATTTTAAGGAAATGACCCCATAAGTCTGAAGTTTTAAAATCAATTTTAATATAGATCGGAGAAAATTCAATTTTTTTTTATACTTATTTTATTCAGGTGCGCATTTTATTTTAACTTATTTTGAGTACTGTTACAGAAATCGAATACCTAACCATTTTCTTCTTTTAAAAATGTGCATTGTTGCCCTTTCATTAGAACTTCTGTGTTTACTCACAAATAGTGTATTGTTACGTACTCGGGTTCATACTTGTAAGAAAACACCACTTATATTAAATCCGTGTATTTACGATACACACAATACACAAGAAAACACAATGTAATACTAAAATACACTCTACTTGCTAGTCACTCACTATACTATCATTGAACTACACAATAAAACACTTCTCACTTCGCACTGTTCACTTTGAGTATCGCTCTCGATCGCTTGATAAAAACTGCCTTGTGTTTGTCAACACCTCTGTATTTATAGGCAGGTTAAAGTCCTAGCTGGATCCAGAAAAATCTAAATGTATCGGGAAACAATGAATCACTTCTTATCGTAAACATGTTATGAGTCATAAATCCTAGTACACGCTACTTTCAACCTTATGCCATATCCCACAAAGTCCATTATGGCATAGCCCAGGTCAACTATTTGTTTGTCAATAGGAGTAGCTATCTCTTTCTTTTATTTCTAGATAGTTAGCGCGCGCGCGCTCCAACTCTACACGCTTCTAGATTATTCGTAACAGTATTAAGGTTAATATTTGTTTATAGTCTGTATTGATTAAATTAAAAATTGAATCATAAATATAAACTGCTCGGATTTTTTTAAGGGCAAGTTAGGCAAGTGCTCGCTTTGAAACGGGCACAATTTATAGCAACCAAAACATTTTTTAAGTTTTTCTGGTCAAAAATAAGTGATTATTCACTATAGTCTAAATTGAATACATTTTAATTGTACTTGTAGTAGTTGATATATCCCTTTAAAGAAATTAAATCAACCAGAAAATTTCTTGGAATACACCTAACGTTGGCGATTACGTTAAGTAGGTAATTCAAAATGTGAAGACCGTCCATTTTCACTCACTCACATGTTCATTTAACTTATTTATTGTGTATTTATAATCATTAATATGGCACACAGTAAAATAATATCACAAAGGAGAGTAACGGTAGGCAACAAAATTACTAATAAATAATAGATGACATAAAATATTTTATTACTTGCCGGTTTTCATTAGGTACATTAGTACCGTCAGTATTTCTTCACAAGGACTAGAACATGACTTTATTATATTGTAAGATTGCAAACAAGCCCTTGTTTGTCTGCTGCGGACAATGGCTTCCTTTTGCCATCAGAAGAGCCAGGTGACTATTCTGGTGGAAAGAGACAGCTATCGTCTAGAGACACCAAACATGTTAATGGTTCTTAGCTTTTCAACTGGTTGGACGGTAATGCCACGTGCATAATTTTAGCGACTACTTTACTACCTAATAGTCACAATTGTACTGACATGGTTGACTAATCGTACGCCTTTTACAAACTGCCTAGTAATTAATTCACCCACCCACGTTATGGATTCCATATCAAGCGTCAAATTATGGCTGTCTAGCGTCCAGGCCATCTTACATATTTTTTAGATTAGTTGCTAACAAAAACCAAGCTACTCGGGGGATACAGAGTAATAAGATGAATACACCTCCATATTTTACTATAGTCATCTCAACACCGACTACTGCTTTCACGAAAGGGAATGGACTTGCTCTTATTATCCAAGACGTAGATATTTTCTTCACTGATAGATACTTCTTATCTCTCCTATCTATGATATAAATTGGAATGTTCCTTTGTACTATGAGATTTTTCCCCGTGTTGGTTCCGGGCTCCTTTGAAGAATAGACTAACTGCCGTTCTGCCAGGTAGGTCGTAAAAGGCGACCGATTGGCTCTGCAAATGACTACCATCGTGGCTACTAGGTGGTAGAGTTCTGTGTTGTCTCGCCGGGGTCTTGTACCACCACCTTACCTATTCCTTGTTGCTGTCGTGTTCCGGTTTGGAGGGTAAGGTAGCCGGTAAACTTATGCATGTGGCATTAGACTTCGCCACAAGATAACAACGCACTATTAACATCTTTGGTGTCTATAGGTGATGGTTGACTCTTACCATCAGGAGACCCATCTGCTTGTTTGCTATCTTATGATATGAAAAAAAAAAGTGTGTTTGTCTACGCCAGCGACGTCTGTAACCGGAACCTTGATGACTTTATTTAATTTAACATTCTCAAAACACTACGTCTATTGCATAACTAGCATCTAAATAATTAGAAGTACCTAATCGTTGACGAAAAATTTTGAAAAAAGTGTTTTTTCGACATAACTTCGAACTTTTTCAACCAATCATTTTTTGGTACTCGACGATATTTTAGTAATAAAAAAACTATGTCTAACGCCGTTTCAAAAATTAAAATCGTATCTAATTTTAAGTTTAGTTACAGCTTTTCAAATTTAAAAATTACGTTGTTTTTAGCAAAATTTCTTAATATTTTTATTTTAAAATAACTTTCAGATTAATGCACCGATTGACTTAAAAATCTTATCAGTTTTTCGCCTTTAAAAACTGCGTTAAATACCGTTAATTGGATCAAAATCGGTTATTTTGTTTAGGATTTATCGATGACGAATATTTTTGAAAAAAAATGTTTTGTAACATTGCTTCGAAATTTTTCAACCTATCGATTATGTAGCTAAAGTAATATTTTAGATCTCAAAAATTTATTTGAATGCCATTCGAAAGATCAAAATCGATCATCGTTTCCAAAATATACAGCTTTGCAAAAATCAATATATACTACCATTTTTAACAAAATAGATGTTTGAACTGAAAAAAAATCTATACTTATAGTTTTTACTCTTTTGAGCTTATAATACCTTAATTTAACGGGAAGTCTCCGGAATGACCCGCAGGGTCAACCGTTCACAGATTTTTTTTTTGGTGTATTCATTGTGTAAAGACTTTAAATTTAGGATTATTAAGAGAGGGGGTAATTGAGATTAAAACTATCCTATCTTTTAAGTTGAACCAAACAGTAGATATCTACAAAATTTCATTGAAATCGGCTTAGTATTATTGAGTCCATCGCGTACAAACAACGTGATACGTAATTTATATGACATATAACTTTACTTTAAAATCTAAAAGACAAGTAAAATTCCTTCAAGATAAAGTATCTTCACGCCCGTATCCCCGAAGAGGTGTGCATGGATACACAAAGAGTGCACCCACGATTAGCTAAAATCCCACGACGTGATCGGTGGCAAGCCTATCGCCAACCAGGCACTTTTCCATCCCAATCGCCATCCCGGGCAAAGATTTTAACAGAAAACTGAAAAAACACATATTTGAATTGTCCGACCCGGGAATCGAACCCGGGACACTGATGCCAGACCACTAGACCACAGAGGCGAATTCCTTTAAAGTTTTTTCAAAGGTAACTAATGACTAACCGCTCCCAATATGGAAAGGAAGTGAATTCAAAAGTATCACAGAGTTAATAGTGAAAAAATTACTGAAAAAAATGGAAGAGTTTGTAGGGAATTTTAAAATCCCACGTAGTCGTGAGCGACAGTTTGAATCGAAAATTAAAGCGCTTACAGAGATATCATAGAGAAATAAATTACGTTAAAATCCATTTCAATCTAACTCGAACGGAAATCCTAAAAATCATATATGTTAAAGTATGTTAAAGTTAATTTTCATTTAAAGAATAAATTCCTCAAAAACAAGATATTTTTTTAAAAGTAAAAAAACATGAATCTTGCAAGCTAAAGCAATATTATTGCTGCAGCATCAATCGGTCAAACGGGACAGTGTTTTGAACGGCACTGCAAAAAATTTAAGTTATTATAACTCACTATAAATAACTTACAAATAAACATCCAAATTAGTTACAAACAAAAACTGTCTTACATTAACAGCAAATCTTAATAACTTGAATGATTCTTAATCTAAATAGAAATTGTATGAAAAAATTTATAATTAAATATAGGTATTAGAGCAACTTGAAATCATAAATCACACTAATGATTCAACTGTACTGAATGAAATGTTATAAAGGATCAGACTCATTCACATTTCTTTCATAACGCAGCAATGATGCGGCGTAACGAAAATGCGCATATGAATTGCATGAATTTTCGTAAAGGAAACGCCATTCCTTACTCAAATGCTTTGGTTGCAAATTAAATTACGTCATGAGTTCGTGGTTCATCATTTTTAGAGTTTCGTCCTATGTCGTTTAAACTTTTTGGGGTAGCGTCACAGAATATATAATGGTAGCACCTCTACATGGAAAGTGTGGACGTTAATTTTTTTATCGTGTACCTCGTAGTGTGTATCGTTGGATAGGTTTTTAAAAAATATTACAGGTTTGTGAAAACAGTTTTTCGATTAAGGGACTCGTTTGTCAAATATTAAGCTTTAAAGTGCTAACTTTTGTTAGAGTCAAGTTTTCCTCCTTTCTGCCAGCCAACGGTTGCTTTTGGGATAGGAAAACATTCGTGGTAGTTGTAAATAATATAATAAAATTAAAAGGAAAACTATAACGGCTTACAAAGCCTTACAAGTTTATGTGAATTAGTCAAAGAGATTTATTAGTAGATATAATTCGTTGGTAATAGTCGACAAACTAATAAAATGTACTTACAGAAGTGTTTTTGGCGATGAACCTGTGGCGCGGATATTTCCGTCGTTTACGTTAAACATTTTAATGTTCATAGTATGAAACAATAAAAGCCCTCTTCTTAGTCTGTATTATTGTGATAGGCAACTTCGGAACCCTACATCGTGCGTGACTGGCATGCACTTTACCAATTTATTAAAATTGAAATACGTTAAAAATTTCTCAGAGGCTAAATTTGTTGAGCCTAATAACAATTAGTTGAAAGAAAAATAATGACAGTTGATACCTAAAAGACAGTAGGCAAAATGAAAACAGAAATTTAGCATTTGCATTGGTCTAACAAAAAGTCACGCAATTTATTAACCTAAATAGTATAATTGTAATTGTTAGTTAAACCTAAATATTAAAATATAAGACACCACAAATTGATTGATTGATAAAATATAAGACACATCAGTAACCAATGTACAAAACAAATTGATATGTTTTGTGGCAAGTGGCTTCGCTTTGAGCACTTCCGTTATTTCGGCGACGAGGACACTTATCCGGCTATTGAGTCAATACACGATAAGCTTCTGTCATCTGTAATAGTTAGTAACATGATACAAAGCTAACTAAGATATCTAATTAGTATATTAATTAATTATACCCTTAATATTGTTGAAAATTGAACTCGAAACAGATTTCATGTTTGTCAAAGCTTGTCTAGGTACTAATAATATTATAATGAGTACAGATGTCCTTGTTTGTTATTACAAATACCAAACTGATTTCAATAAATGTTAAATCAAATTAATGCTTTATTTTACAGAACTGTTATTTCTATAAACAAAGCGGACTTTATTTTACAGAAACAACATTATCAGCGGACAAAAGCTCGTTGACTTAAGGTGATTGTATGCTCAAACAAATGCAACTCGATCCACTGGTAATATGTCCGCACCTAAACAAGTTACATCATGTAAACAACGGGACGAGGTGCGGATTGGTGCAAAGGTAATGGCATCTTGCGTGGTCTATAGATATTTGTTGAACATTTGAACATTGCACAAGTTAAATTTGTAGAAACACTGACCTACTACAAAGATCAGACATGGTATTTATATCAGTATATCATAACAAACATCGTTTCTACAGTTATTTATACTTGTGACCCTCTGTGGCCTTTGAAAATTCGGCTATACATAAAATAAAATCTCTTCTAAGTTTGACAATAGGCTTTACTCGCAAAGAAAACAATATATCTATGTGCATAACATCATGTACGCCACATGAATGTATTTAATTTTATTAATTTAATGTATTTTTAATGAATATTATTTAAAAATATTAGGTTCCTGCATGCAATATTAGGTCCTCTGTAATGTAAACATTGACTGTACTACTTTTGATATTCCATCATTTGCGTAATTGTCTTAAATAGATTTTTGCTTCACGTATTAATATACAGATGTTAGTTAGTTCAAGGAAATAACTACTAGAGCCCATAGACACTTTATACGCTTGGTTGACGGTACCACCGTATCGAGCTAGTAATAAAAACTCTGAATTTTATAAGCACTAAGTTTTAAGTAAACTCATATAAACTTGAAACTCGGGACATTAAAAGAACCTATATTATGAGTTAATAAAAGTTCTACGACTCTGTGTCCGATTGTATGTCAGTCGAAGATCCATCGCACTGCGAGTAATGTTCTTAAATAACTATCAGATGTACGTCTAGCATCTTACTAATGGATTAAGATATCTACTTAAATTTAAAAGAACATTAGATAAAAAGAAAGATTAGTGATCGTCAGTACAGTTTTTGTCGTGGTCGCTCAGCTGGTGATCTTTTAGTTTACCTAACGCACCGATGGGCGGAGGCTGTGGAGAACAAGGGGGAGGCTTTGGCAGTTAGTTTGGACATAGCGAAAGCCTTTGATCGGGTATGGCATAAAGCACTTCTCTCCAAGCTCCCTTTTTATGGACTTCCTGTGAAACTCTGCAACTGGATCACCAATTTTTTGGCAGATCGGAGCCCCAAGATCGTTGTTGATGGCGCATGCTCTGAACTTAAACCCGTCAATGCTGGTGTTCCTCAGGGCTGTGTGATATCACCTACACTGTTTCTTCTGCATATTAATGACATGTTGCAATTAAGCAACATTCATTGCTATGCGGATGACAGTACAGGTGATGCTTTGTACTCTGGCCGCAGCGGAGTCTCTCAACTACACGTCAACGAGTTCCGGAACAAACTTGTGTCGGAAATCGAAGAACAACTTTCCTCAGCCTCAAAGTGGGGTCGACTAAACTTAATCCACTTTAACCCCAAGAAGACACAAGTTTGCGCATTTTCCACTAAAAAATCTCCCGTTGTCGTATCTCCTCGCTTCGAAAATACTTCCCTAACTGCCACAGCCAGTCTTGAAATTCTTGGAGTTGACATATCGAGCAACGTTCAGTTCCGTGGTTACTTGGAAGGCAAGGCCAAATTAGCCTCAAAAAAGCTAGGTGTTCTCAGCAGGGCCAGGCAGTACTTCACGCCGGCTCGTCGCCTACAACTTTATAAGGCGCAAATCCGGCTTCATATGGAGTACTGCTCTCACTTATTGGAGGGATCTCCTCAGCTCCTTCCTTTTGACCGCATTCAACGTAGAGCGACTCGAATCATCAATAACAGGGCTGTTTCGGATCGGCTCGATTCTTTGGCATCGCGTAGAGATGTGGCTTCCCTCTGCATCTTCTATCGAATATATCATGGGGAGTGTTCCGAGGAACTGTTTGGATTAATTCCTGCCGCAGAATTCCACCATCGGACATCGCGACAAAATTCAAAATTTCATACTATGGTGAGTATGTATACTCGATGTCTGGAAATCCACAACTGTGCGATTCTCGAGGCACTTCTTACCCGCACTATTGCTCTATGGAAGCAATTACCTGCAGGGGTTTTTCCGAGCGGATACGACTTAGGGCCTTCAAGAAAAGAGCCTACCCCTTCTTCAAAGGCCGGCAACGCAACTGTAAATCTTCTAATTGTGTGGTTGTCCATGGGCAGCGGTGATCACTTACCATCAGGTGAGCCTCCTGTCCGTTTGGCCCCTTTTCTATAAAAAAAGCACCACTTTCGCGTTGAGTCGCGCGCTAACTTTTCAAACGAATTTTTTGATTTATAATAATTCAGCTAGAACAAAACAGTAAATGAGTATTATATTGAGATTCGATATTAGTAAAAACTTTAAAAATAACAAAGAAAAATATCGACACGTAGGTTCTACTGTGACCGTTTTCCTTAAGCCGGGACGCTCTCTCACTGAGCTAGTGTCGACAGGATCGACGTGGCGAAATTCTTTTTTCCATATGATCGATTACATTGATTGTACTTTTAAAGTTTTTCCAGTTTTCCAAAGCACGGGGCGAATGCTATAACACAATAATATTTTTTTTCGGGTAGACTTGAAATAATAACAAGTGTATTTTTGTGCTCTTACGTTTTTAATTATTTAAATTAATTATCATATAACTTACCTATGTATTAAGTATTTTTGGCACATTTATAACATTCCTAAGCCTTTTCTCTAATAATTTTTCCCTCTTCATACTTTTATTTGATCATGGATCTTTCATCACAAACTACTGCTAACTTCGGTGAGATTATGAAAATGATTGAGAGTAGGATGAACGACTATGACGACAAACTACTAAAGCCTACTTAAGCCTACCTTCTACTCCTGAGAAGCAGATGGATGTGGCTGCACTGTCACAAGACTTTGCGGAATTCAAGGCATCAGTCTGGAGAATGTTTTCTCTAATGAAATCCCAAATGGAACTGCTTTCACTAGGGCTGGACCGTCACGAAGCATATATTAGAAGAAAGGTTATACTATTTCATGGTATGCCTGAAGACTCCAATGAAAATATTGCAGTTAAAGTCATGAACACAATTAACAGTAGAATGAGTATATCCAGTATCTCAAGTAAGGATGTATTGACTTGCCGTCGTCTGGGGCTAAATAGAGGTAAGCCAAGACCTATTTTGGTACGGTTTAATGAATATCAGCATCGTCACCTTGTTTGGAGTAATAAAACCACTTTAAAGGGTTCTGGTATTACCATTTCCGAATTTCTAACTATACCATGTCATCGTCTATTTATGGAGGCTCGTAAACACTTCGGCATTAGTAATTGCTGGTCTAGCGATGGCAAAATCATTATTTTGCTCCCAGACAAAAATCGTCGCAGAATTGAAACACAGTCGGATCTTCAGAAGGTTATTACTTAGTTTCCTGCGCTTGAGAAGCCTCAAGAAATTCATAAGGTCCCTGAACAAGCTCCTGTTATGACTACAAGGCAAAGACGCAGATAATTGTATCATAGTTGTGTTGTTTTCTGTCCTCGAATTCATTCACACAAAAACAGGGTAGCACCACGTTCATTGCGTTAATTTTAACTTTATTTCCACAGTACCTACTCATTAGCTTTGAGATAGTTACACTTTTACAATTACCTTTAATTTGCTAACTGTTATTTTTATTATTTTAATATTGTTCAAAATATGACACATAACTTTGATTAATACGTCATACTGTATGAAATACGAATGAAGTGACAGAACAGTTTTTTTTTATTTCCGTATGGCAACTACCGTCGCTGTAGACTACATTTATCGTTGACGTTTGACAGTTGACTTATCAATTTATCTAAATACATATTTGCCACTCTCATGATGGTGTTTAAAAAAGATCTGTTAAAAATATTCTTATTTCATATAGCAACATACTCAGATATTCTTTCGTGATAATATGCATATATAATATAATATACTACATATTTTATTTTATTCTCTCTTCTTTATGTGTCTATAATCATGTGTTTTTTTTTACAATTGTTTTTCTTTAATTATTAGGTAGTAATTATGGCTTTTATTGTAAAATTTAATTAATATTGTTGCAGATAATTTTACATTGTTTTTTCTGCCTTGCGATTACAGTAATTTAAGATAATAACACTATTTAAGCCGTGACAATATTGTTACAATGTAACAAATACAAATATATATATATATATATATATGTATATATATATATGTGTGTATGTGTATATATATGTATATATGTGTATGTGTATGTGTATGTATATATATGTGTATATATATATATATATATATATATATATATATATATATATATATATATATATATATATATATATATATATATATATATATATATATATATATATATATATATGTATGTATATATATATATATATATATATATATATATATATATATATTGATGTTTTGATGTTTTTAATTTGTAAACTTAGGGGTTTCTTTCACTAAAGTTCCATAAGGATGATAAATAGGTGTGCCTTATTACTATTACTTGAAATAAGAATAAAAATTTAAGTATTACATATATTTTTAAATTATTTAGTATAAGTATACTTACCGATATAGAATTATAGTAATTTGTATAAAATAACATATATATATATATATACATTTTTTTAGCTTTTTTTTTGTTTAAGCTGGAGGTATGATTAATAGTAACATTATAGATGATAAATATTTCTCTTGTTCGTCTGACGATGATTTTTGTAGCGTGGTAGCGATGATTCTCCTGGGCAGTCGTTACACGATCAAATTAATTCTATTTTCTCTCCTATTTCTAAAAATTTTAATTTAGTACACATTAACGCGCAGAGTATCCCTTCTCACTATGCTGACCTTTTCTCAACATTCAGCGACGTTCCCATCGATGCTATTTTGATTTCCGAATCTTTCCTAAAGCCTTCTCTGTCTACCTGTCAGTTTACTTTACCTGGCTTTAAGTTGATTCGGAATGATAGAATCGGGAAAGGTGGAGGCGGTGTGGCTATATACATTCGTTCTGAATATTCTCATAAAATTGTTTCACTGTCCCCAAATCCCTATAGTGCGTCTGCTGAATATATGTTTATTGAAATCTCCATTGGTTATACCAAAGTTCTTGTAGCAGTTTTTTACAGTCCTTCTCTTCATGTCGACTATTTTTCCACTCTGGATAACGTACTTAATAACTTATGCCCTCTTTACGATCACATTATCCTACTAGGAGATTTCAATACTTGTCTTGTAAAAAATGACCACCGCAGTAATAAACTTCGCGATGTTCTCAGTTCTGTAAATCTTCATATTCTCCCTCTTTCTCCGACTCATCATTTTCCTAATACCACTCCGTTACTTCTCGACTTGATCATTGTTTCACGCCCTGAGTGCGTCTATACTCATGGTCAACTACCTGCCTGTTTCTCCTATCACGACCTTATATTTCTGTCCTATAAAGTCCGTACGGTAAAGAGGAGAAAGGTCTACGTTCTGCGGCGTTGTTATAAAAATATAGATCTACAACAGTTGCGAGAAGATATCAATTCGATTGACTGGTCGTCTGTAACTGGTTGCTTAGATGTTGACGGAAAAATTACTAGCTTTAATAACATCATTTTAGATCTTTATAATAAACATGCTCCGATGAGAAAAGTTAGATTAAAACATGACCCTGCTCCATGGATTAATGACGACATTAAACAATTTATGAGTAGAAGAGACAAGGCCAATCGCCATTACAGGAAGTTTCCGACGGTTGAAAACCTAGCTGCTTATAAACTGTTGCGTAATAAATGTAATCAGCTGTGTCGTCATGCTAAGCGTCGCTATATACACGAAACCATTATGTCATCTGGCTCTGATTCTGGCAAAGTCTGGAACCTTTTAAGATCCCTTGGTGTTGGTCGACCATTGGCTTCTAATGAGTGTAGTATTGATTTAAATGACCTTAATGTTCATTTTTCTACTCCACCTGTAGTTCTTGACGACGTGTCTAAGGCGTCCACTATTGCTAGGTTAGCTTCCAATCCGCTTACCTCGTGCCCTATCTTTACTTTTAAACCAGTCAACGAATCTGATGTCAAAAAACATGTAATTTCCATTTCATCTGCAGCCATTGGTAGTGACGGGGTGTGTTTGCGTATGATTGTCCCTTTTCTCTCTGAACTTCTTCCAATTCTCGTTCATATATTTAATTTTTCATTAACTTCAAGTTCTTTTCCAGTTGCTTGGAAAAGGGCATATATTATTCCACTTCCAAAGATTCCAAACGCTTCTTCTCCTTTGCATTTTCGCCCAATTTCAATTCTCCCATTTCTTTCTAAGGTGCTAGAGCATATAGTTCATTCACAGCTGAGTGAGTTTCTTAGAAGGAATTGTCTTCTACATCCTCATCAGTCTGGTTTTCGACCTGGACATAGCACTGTCAGTGCTCTGATCCGAGTAACCGATGACATCCGACAAGCTATTGATGATAAAAAGCTCACTTTACATTCTCTTAGATTTCAGCAATGCTTTCAATTCAGTTGACTTTGACGTGCTAATAAGAGTACTTGCTTCGCTTAATATATCATCACCTACTCTTGACTGGTTTAAATCTTATCTCCTAGGCCGATCACAAAGCGTTGTTTCTGGTGACCTTAGGTCTGACTGGGTTGACTTACAAGCAGGTGTACCACAAGGTGGAGTCCTATCACCGCTTCTATTTTCGGCGTTCATCAACACTGTTACTTCTATTATCAGATCAAATTTCCATCTTTATGCTGACGACCTACAGGTATATCGCCACTTTAGCGTCGGGAATGTAACAGAAGCAGTCAGAGAAATGAATGACGATTTGGATAAGATTTATGAGTGGGCCAAATCCTTTGGTCTATCAGTAAACCCAATTAAGTCAAAAGCTTTAATTCTTGGTAGTCGTCCTATGAAAAAATTGATTAATAACTGCGACATTCCAACTTTACGGTATAATAATACGCCTATACCTTTTTCCTCTTCCGCTACTAATCTGGGTGTAACTTTTAATTCTGATTTTTCTTGGGACACTCATGTTAATAACTTAAGCCGAAAGGTGCATCATGCGTTTCACTCTCTTAAATCGCTTCAAAATTTTTTACCTATCAAAACAAAAATATTTTTAATGCATACCCTTATTCTACCAATAATAGATTACGCCGACTCTTGCTACCCAGATATTACAGAAGACCTATTAAACAAGCTTGAAAGATTGCAGAACCTCTGTATTCGTTTTATTTATGGTATAAGAAAATATGACCACGTTTCTGATTTTCGAGCTGAACTTCGGTGGCTTCCTATCAGACAGCGAAGAAATGCGCACATCCTTTGCTTACTATATAAGATTCTCTTCAATCCTGTAGCTCCTAAATATCTCCGTAACTCTTTTAGTTTTCTACACTCTCCTGATTCCCCGTGTCGCTCTAACGTTAGAAGCTTGTTGCGTTTTCCTCCTAGTAACTCTGCTGCCTTCTCGTACTCTTTTACGGTACATGTAGTAAATTTGTGGAACTCTCTGCCTAGTGAGATTCGCCTCTGCCAAACTTTTGATTCCTTTAAAAAACGCGTTACAGAACATTTACTAGCTGAATTGTGAGATTCCCTTATATGGTATGTGTTTTTTTCTTATTTTTTTTTCATTATCACCTGTATATATTTAGTTTATTTATGTAAGCATATTATTCTTTTGTACACCAAGTCTACTCATTTAATTTTTTTTTTTAATCTCCTTTTACGGGTTGGCTGGAAGAAATCTCTTTAAGTAGAGATAAGCTCGCCCATTGTACTTATGTTACGTTTATTTTTTTCCCTAATTGTGCTGTTCTCTGTGTACAATAAAGAATTAAATAAATAAATAAATAAATAATAATTCGATATTAGTAAGTTTTAAGTTTTAATATTAAACTAAATAAGATTAACGATTTTGAATAATAAACCTCTAATCCTAAGCTACAGTATACTTGATGCTAACCCAGTCTTCGGTTCAGGGGGGGATCACATATACAAGAGCCGATCCAGTCTTGGGTTTAGGGGGATCACATATTTGAGGTTTAGTCAAGATAGGCTCTAATCCTTATCTAATCCTAATAAATCCATACCTAGACCCATATCCAAGGGGTTCATGATTCCCATGACCCCCCCACCCATCAGCCCTTGATAACTACGAAACTGTAAGTTATGTTCAATTGTAACTCTTTGTCAGATGGATTTACTCCTGTATTATATGTCCTTGTCAAACAACTCGTCATTTTAAATATTTTATATAAAAAAAGTGAAATATAAGCACAAATAAAAGCCAAATGAAACATTTATTATGGAATTAAGAAATAACTTTGTGTACTACTAGATACGCCCTGCAGCCCCCTGCATTATAACAGTTTTTGGTGAATCCCACGGAAACAACTTATTTTACTGGGATAAAAATGTATTTATTCTATGTGCTATTCCAAGTCATCATCTATATATGTGTCAAATCGGTTCAGTCTTCATGTTCATGGATATTATTAGTTTGACCTTTAAAAAACCCTTTCTGCTCTTGTACATCCGTTCTAACTTGATTTGGCTCTTTTAAGATTATTGGTATATTAAATACTAAGAAGAAAGAAGAAAGAAATTATTTATTTGCCAGAATATGGGAGTTACAAGTTATTAAAATTCGATTAAGTTACCAATATATTCTATCATGATATGGTGTGCAAATTTTTTAAAGTTATAATTATTTATTATTAGATTAAAAATGCTGTGAGTCAATTTTTTTACAATTACTACCGGATCGGAACGCGGCCATACACTGAAAAGATGCAGCGGAAGAAAGCGGGCTTGTGATTTTTTTTTTAAATTATAGTTACATGATACAAAATACAAACTTACTTCACATCACAATACTTATTTCTATAATTTACAAAATTTATTTTTTGTGTGTGTGAATGACATTTTACAAGTTTAAAGACAGAAGAAAGATATAGTTGGGTGTTACAAGTTGTACAATTTAATGTATATTTATCAGCATGTTCTACCAAATATGATGCATAAATTACATTTTTCAATATACAATTTTATAAATCTACATACTTGTAATTTAACAAGAGTAATTTCTAATTCATATTAGTTTAAATTTATTAATTACAACGTTTTTTTTATAATTATACAATAAAATTATTATTAGATTAATATATAAGATCATTCCATAATAGGTGAAATAAAAATAAGTATATATAAGGTCATTCCATAATTATAGGTGAAAATATTTTAACACAGCATTCGGTACGTCTAACCAAAGATATCCAGTTAAAAACAAACGTTATTCAAGGGTTTAAAACTTTTTTATTTGTATGAAATTTTATTCGTACTTAGACGAAATTTTATTCGTTCAAATCAAAAAGATTCCTGCCGCAATAGCGTCAGTGCTTGTCGCTGTCGTGTTACGGTTTGGAGGATAAGGTAGCCGGTAAACTTATGCATGTGGCATTAGACCTCACCACAAGATAGCAACGCACCATTAACGTCTTTGGTGTCTATAGGCGATGAGTGACTCTTTCCATCAGGAGACCCATCTACTTGTTTGCTATCTTATGATATAAAAAAAAATTAACCATTAAGTATTCCAAATGCCTTTACACCCTTGAAAGACATCTGTCTTTCAAGGGTGTAAAGGCATTTGGAGGATATCTTTGATGAGACATACCGAATGCTGGGTTAAAATATTTTCACCTATTGTGGAATGACCTTATATATATATATATATATATATATATATATATATATATATATATATATATATATATATATATATATATATAATAAACAAGTAGATGGGTCTCCTGATGGAAAGAGTCACTCATCGCCTATAGACACCAAAGACGTTAATGGTGCGTTGCTATCTTGTGGTGAGGTCTAATGCCACATGCATAAGTTTACCGGCTACCTTATCCTCCAAACCGTAACACGACAGCGACAAGCACTGACGCTATTGCGGCAGGAATCTTTTTGATTTGAACGAATAAAATTTCGTCTAAGTACGAATAAAATTTCATACAAATAAAAAAGTTTTAAACCCTTGAATAACGTTTGTTTTTAACTGGATATCTTTGGTTAGACGTACCGAATGCTGTGTTAAAATATTTTCACCTATAATTATGGAATGACCTTATATATACTTATTTTTATTTCACCTATTATGGAATGATCTTATATATTAATCTAATAATAATTTTATTGTATAATTATAAAAAAAACGTTGTAATTAATAAATTTAAACTAATATGAATTAGAAATTACTCTTGTTAAATTACAAGTATGTAGATTTATAAAATTGTATATTGAAAAATGTAATTTATGCATCATATTTGGTAGAACATGCTGATAAATATACATTAAATTGTACAACTTGTAACACCCAACTATATCTTTCTTCTGTCTTTAAACTTGTAAAATGTCATTCACACACACAAAAAATAAATTTTGTAAATTATAGAAATAAGTATTGTGATGTGAAGTAAGTTTGTATTTTGTATCATGTAACTATAATTTAAAAAAAAAATCACAAGCCCGCTTTCTTCCGCTGCATCTTTTCAGTGTATGGCCGCGTTCCGATCCGGTAGTAATTGTAAAAAAATTGACTCACAGCATTTTTAATCTAATAATAAATAATTATAACTTTAAAAAATTTGCACACCATATCATGATAGAATATATTGGTAACTTAATCGAATTTTAATAACTTGTAACTCCCATATTCTGGCAAATAAATAATTTCTTTCTTCTTTCTTCTTAGTATTTAATATACCAATAATCTTAAAAGAGCCAAATCAAGTTAGAACGGATGTACAAGAGCAGAAAGGGTTTTTTAAAGGTCAAACTAATAATATCCATGAACATGAAGACTGAACCGATTTGACACATATATAGATGATGACTTGGAATAGCACATAGAATAAATACATTTTTATCCCAGTAAAATAAGTTGTTTCCGTGGGATTCACCAAAAACTGTTATAATGCAGGGGGCTGCAGGGCGTATCTAGTAGTACACAAAGTTATTTCTTAATTCCATAATAAATGTTTCATTTGGCTTTTATTTGTGCTTATATTTCACTTTTTTTATATAAAATATTTAAAATGACGAGTTGTTTGACAAGGACATATAATACAGGAGTAAATCCATCTGACAAAGAGTTACAATTGAACATAACTTACAGTTTCGTAGTTATCAAGGGCTGATGGGTGGGGGGGTCATGGGAATCATGAACCCCTTGGATATGGGTCTAGGTATGGATTTATTAGGATTAGATAAGGATTAGAGCCTATCTTGACTAAACCTCAAATATGTGATCCCCCTAAACCCAAGACTGGATCGGCTCTTGTATATGTGATCCCCCCCTGAACCGAAGACTGGGTTAGCATCAAGTATACTGTAGCTTAGGATTAGAGGTTTATTATTCAAAATCGTTAATCTTATTTAGTTTAATATTAAAACTTAAAACTTACTAATATCGAATTATTATTTATTTATTTAATTCTTTATTGTACACAGAGAACAGCACAATTAGGGAAAAAAATAAACGTAACATAAGTACAATGGGCGAGCTTATCTCTACTTAAAGAGATTTCTTCCAGCCAACCCGTAAAAGGAGATTAAAAAAAAAAATTAAATGAGTAGACTTGGTGTACAAAAGAATAATATGCTTACATAAATAAACTAAATATATACAGGTGATAATGAAAAAAAAATAAGAAAAAAACACATACCATATAAGGGAATCTCACAATTCAGCTAGTAAATGTTCTGTAACGCGTTTTTTAAAGGAATCAAAAGTTTGGCAGAGGCGAATCTCACTAGGCAGAGAGTTCCACAAATTTACTACATGTACCGTAAAAGAGTACGAGAAGGCAGCAGAGTTACTAGGAGGAAAACGCAACAAGCTTCTAACGTTAGAGCGACACGGGGAATCAGGAGAGTGTAGAAAACTAAAAGAGTTACGGAGATATTTAGGAGCTACAGGATTGAAGAGAATCTTATATAGTAAGCAAAGGATGTGCGCATTTCTTCGCTGTCTGATAGGAAGCCACCGAAGTTCAGCTCGAAAATCAGAAACGTGGTCATATTTTCTTATACCATAAATAAAACGAATACAGAGGTTCTGCAATCTTTCAAGCTTGTTTAATAGGTCTTCTGTAATATCTGGGTAGCAAGAGTCGGCGTAATCTATTATTGGTAGAATAAGGGTATGCATTAAAAATATTTTTGTTTTGATAGGTAAAAAATTTTGAAGCGATTTAAGAGAGTGAAACGCATGATGCACCTTTCGGCTTAAGTTATTAACATGAGTGTCCCAAGAAAAATCAGAATTAAAAGTTACACCCAGATTAGTAGCGGAAGAGGAAAAAGGTATAGGCGTATTATTATACCGTAAAGTTGGAATGTCGCAGTTATTAATCAATTTTTTCATAGGACGACTACCAAGAATTAAAGCTTTTGACTTAATTGGGTTTACTGATAGACCAAAGGATTTGGCCCACTCATAAATCTTATCCAAATCGTCATTCATTTCTCTGACTGCTTCTGTTACATTCCCGACGCTAAAGTGGCGATATACCTGTAGGTCGTCAGCATAAAGATGGAAATTTGATCTGATAATAGAAGTAACAGTGTTGATGAACGCCGAAAATAGAAGCGGTGATAGGACTCCACCTTGTGGTACACCTGCTTGTAAGTCAACCCAGTCAGACCTAAGGTCACCAGAAACAACGCTTTGTGATCGGCCTAGGAGATAAGATTTAAACCAGTCAAGAGTAGGTGATGATATATTAAGCGAAGCAAGTACTCTTATTAGCACGTCAAAGTCAACTGAATTGAAAGCATTGCTGAAATCTAAGAGAATGTAAAGTGAGCTTTTTATCATCAATAGCTTGTCGGATGTCATCGGTTACTCGGATCAGAGCACTGACAGTGCTATGTCCAGGTCGAAAACCAGACTGATGAGGATGTAGAAGACAATTCCTTCTAAGAAACTCACTCAGCTGTGAATGAACTATATGCTCTAGCACCTTAGAAAGAAATGGGAGAATTGAAATTGGGCGAAAATGCAAAGGAGAAGAAGCGTTTGGAATCTTTGGAAGTGGAATAATATATGCCCTTTTCCAAGCAACTGGAAAAGAACTTGAAGTTAATGAAAAATTAAATATATGAACGAGAATTGGAAGAAGTTCAGAGAGAAAAGGGACAATCATACGCAAACACACCCCGTCACTACCAATGGCTGCAGATGAAATGGAAATTACATGTTTTTTGACATCAGATTCGTTGACTGGTTTAAAAGTAAAGATAGGGCACGAGGTAAGCGGATTGGAAGCTAACCTAGCAATAGTGGACGCCTTAGACACGTCGTCAAGAACTACAGGTGGAGTAGAAAAATGAACATTAAGGTCATTTAAATCAATACTACACTCATTAGAAGCCAATGGTCGACCAACACCAAGGGATCTTAAAAGGTTCCAGACTTTGCCAGAATCAGAGCCAGATGACATAATGGTTTCGTGTATATAGCGACGCTTAGCATGACGACACAGCTGATTACATTTATTACGCAACAGTTTATAAGCAGCTAGGTTTTCAACCGTCGGAAACTTCCTGTAATGGCGATTGGCCTTGTCTCTTCTACTCATAAATTGTTTAATGTCGTCATTAATCCATGGAGCAGGGTCATGTTTTAATCTAACTTTTCTCATCGGAGCATGTTTATTATAAAGATCTAAAATGATGTTATTAAAGCTAGTAATTTTTCCGTCAACATCTAAGCAACCAGTTACAGACGACCAGTCAATCGAATTGATATCTTCTCGCAACTGTTGTAGATCTATATTTTTATAACAACGCCGCAGAACGTAGACCTTTCTCCTCTTTACCGTACGGACTTTATAGGACAGAAATATAAGGTCGTGATAGGAGAAACAGGCAGGTAGTTGACCATGAGTATAGACGCACTCAGGGCGTGAAACAATGATCAAGTCGAGAAGTAACGGAGTGGTATTAGGAAAATGATGAGTCGGAGAAAGAGGGAGAATATGAAGATTTACAGAACTGAGAACATCGCGAAGTTTATTACTGCGGTGGTCATTTTTTACAAGACAAGTATTGAAATCTCCTAGTAGGATAATGTGATCGTAAAGAGGGCATAAGTTATTAAGTACGTTATCCAGAGTGGAAAAATAGTCGACATGAAGAGAAGGACTGTAAAAAACTGCTACAAGAACTTTGGTATAACCAATGGAGATTTCAATAAACATATATTCAGCAGACGCACTATAGGGATTTGGGGACAGTGAAACAATTTTATGAGAATATTCAGAACGAATGTATATAGCCACACCGCCTCCACCTTTCCCGATTCTATCATTCCGAATCAACTTAAAGCCAGGTAAAGTAAACTGACAGGTAGACAGAGAAGGCTTTAGGAAAGATTCGGAAATCAAAATAGCATCGATGGGAACGTCGCTGAATGTTGAGAAAAGGTCAGCATAGTGAGAAGGGATACTCTGCGCGTTAATGTGTACTAAATTAAAATTTTTAGAAATAGGAGAGAAAATAGAATTAATTTGATCGTGTAACGACTGCCCAGGAGAATCATCGCTACCACGCTACAAAAATCATCGTCAGACGAACAAGAGAAATATTTATCATCTATAATGTTACTATTAATCATACCTCCAGCTTAAACAAAAAAAAAGCTAAAAAAATGTATATATATATATATATGTTATTTTATACAAATTACTATAATTCTATATCGGTAAGTATACTTATACTAAATAATTTAAAAATATATGTAATACTTAAATTTTTATTCTTATTTCAAGTAATAGTAATAAGGCACACCTATTTATCATCCTTATGGAACTTTAGTGAAAGAAACCCCTAAGTTTACAAATTAAAAACATCAAAACATCAATATATATATATATATATATATATATATATATATATATATATATATATATATATATATATATATATATATATATATATATATATATATATATATATATACATACATACATATATATATATATATATATATATATATATATATATATATATATATATATATATATATATATATATATATATATATATACACATATATATACATACACATACACATACACATATATACATATATATACACATACACACATATATATATATACATATATATATATATATATTTGTATTTGTTACATTGTAACAATATTGTCACGGCTTAAATAGTGTTATTATCTTAAATTACTGTAATCGCAAGGCAGAAAAAACAATGTAAAATTATCTGCAACAATATTAATTAAATTTTACAATAAAAGCCATAATTACTACCTAATAATTAAAGAAAAACAATTGTAAAAAAAAACACATGATTATAGACACATAAAGAAGAGAGAATAAAATAAAATATGTAGTATATTATATTATATATGCATATTATCACGAAAGAATATCTGAGTATGTTGCTATATGAAATAAGAATATTTTTAACAGATCTTTTTTAAACACCATCATGAGAGTGGCAAATATGTATTTAGATAAATTGATAAGTCAACTGTCAAACGTCAACGATAAATGTAGTCTACAGCGACGGTAGTTGCCATACGGAAATAAAAAAAAACTGTTCTGTCACTTCATTCGTATTTCATACAGTATGACGTATTAATCAAAGTTATGTGTCATATTTTGAACAATATTAAAATAATAAAAATAACAGTTAGCAAATTAAAGGTAATTGTAAAAGTGTAACTATCTCAAAGCTAATGAGTAGGTACTGTGGAAATAAAGTTAAAATTAACGCAATGAACGTGGTGCTACCCTGTTTTTGTGTGAATGAATTCGAGGACAGAAAACAACACAACTATGATACAATTATCTGCGTCTTTGCCTTGTAGTCATAACAGGAGCTTGTTCAGGGACCTTATGAATTTCTTGAGGCTTCTCAAGCGCAGGAAACTAAGTAATAACCTTCTGAAGATCCGACTGTGTTTCAATTCTGCGACGATTTTTGTCTGGGAGCAAAATAATGATTTTGCCATCGCTAGACCAGCAATTACTAATGCCGAAGTGTTTACGAGCCTCCATAAATAGACGATGACATGGTATAGTTAGAAATTCGGAAATGGTAATACCAGAACCCTTTAAAGTGGTTTTATTACTCCAAACAAGGTGACGATGCTGATATTCATTAAACCGTACCAAAATAGGTCTTGGCTTACCTCTATTTAGCCCCAGACGACGGCAAGTCAATACATCCTTACTTGAGATACTGGATATACTCATTCTACTGTTAATTGTGTTCATGACTTTAACTGCAATATTTTCATTGGAGTCTTCAGGCATACCATGAAATAGTATAACCTTTCTTCTAATATATGCTTCGTGACGGTCCAGCCCTAGTGAAAGCAGTTCCATTTGGGATTTCATTAGAGAAAACATTCTCCAGACTGATGCCTTGAATTCCGCAAAGTCTTGTGACAGTGCAGCCACATCCATCTGCTTCTCAGGAGTAGAAGGTAGGCTTAAGTAGGCTTTAGTAGTTTGTCGTCATAGTCGTTCATCCTACTCTCAATCATTTTCATAATCTCACCGAAGTTAGCAGTAGTTTGTGATGAAAGATCCATGATCAAATAAAAGTATGAAGAGGGAAAAATTATTAGAGAAAAGGCTTAGGAATGTTATAAATGTGCCAAAAATACTTAATACATAGGTAAGTTATATGATAATTAATTTAAATAATTAAAAACGTAAGAGCACAAAAATACACTTGTTATTATTTCAAGTCTACCCGAAAAAAAATATTATTGTGTTATAGCATTCGCCCCGTGCTTTGGAAAACTGGAAAAACTTTAAAAGTACAATCAATGTAATCGATCATATGGAAAAAAGAATTTCGCCACGTCGATCCTGTCGACACTAGCTCAGTGAGAGAGCGTCCCGGCTTAAGGAAAACGGTCACAGTAGAACCTACGTGTCGATATTTTTCTTTGTTATTTTTAAAGTTTTTACTAATATCGAATCTCAATATAATACTCATTTACTGTTTTGTTCTAGCTGAATTATTATAAATCAAAAAATTCGTTTGAAAAGTTAGCGCGCGACTCAACGCGAAAGTGGTGCTTTTTTTATAGAAAAGGGGCCAAACGGACAGGAGGCTCACCTGATGGTAAGTGATCACCGCTGCCCATGGACAACCACACAATTAGAAGATTTACAGTTGCGTTGCCGGCCTTTGAAGAAGGGGTAGGCTCTTTTCTTGAAGGCCCTAAGTCGTATCCGCTCGGAAAAACCCCTGCAGGTAATTGCTTCCATAGAGCAATAGTGCGGGTAAGAAGTGCCTCGAGAATCGCACAGTTGTGGATTTCCAGACATCGAGTATACATACTCACCATAGTATGAAATTTTGAATTTTGTCGCGATGTCCGATGGTGGAATTCTGCGGCAGGAATTAATCCAAACAGTTCCTCGGAACACTCCCCATGATATATTCGATAGAAGATGCAGAGGGAAGCCACATCTCTACGCGATGCCAAAGAATCGAGCCGATCCGAAACAGCCCTGTTATTGATGATTCGAGTCGCTCTACGTTGAATGCGGTCAAAAGGAAGGAGCTGAGGAGATCCCTCCAATAAGTGAGAGCAGTACTCCATATGAAGCCGGATTTGCGCCTTATAAAGTTGTAGGCGACGAGCCGGCGTGAAGTACTGCCTGGCCCTGCTGAGAACACCTAGCTTTTTTGAGGCTAATTTGGCCTTGCCTTCCAAGTAACCACGGAACTGAACGTTGCTCGATATGTCAACTCCAAGAATTTCAAGACTGGCTGTGGCAGTTAGGGAAGTATTTTCGAAGCGAGGAGATACGACGAAATAAAAAGATTCCTGCCGCAATAGCGTCAGTGCTTGTCGCTGTCGTGTTACGGTTTGGAGGATAAGGTAGCCGGTAAACTTATGCATGTGGCATTAGACCTCACCACAAGATAGCAACGCACAATTAACGTCTTTGGTGTCTATAGGCGATGAGTGACTCTTTCCATCAGGAGACCCATCTACTTGTTTGCTATCTTATGATATAAAAAAAAATTAACCATTAAGTATTCCAAATGCCTTTACACCCTTGAAAGACATCTGTCTTTCAAGGGTGTAAAGGCATTTGGAGGATATCTTTGATGAGACATACCGAATGCTAGGTTAAAATATTTTCACCTATTGTGGAATGACCTTATATATATATATATATATATATATATATATATATATATATATATATATATATATATATATATATATATATATATATATATATATATATATATATATATATATATATATTTACCTACTAAAACTTAATTCAACTACTTATAAAAAAACTCAATCGATTTTCGTAGCTTCTCTGAATAAAAATATGCTCGTATAAGTACTATAAATAAATTCTGTAACGCATCGAAATAGTACCTCAAATTCGCGACACATTCCTCTCAACCCCCCGCGATGAACAACAGTCGCCTTCGACTAACATTTTTTTTTATTTTTTAGCTATGAGTGGTAAAATTAGATTTTGGGTGTTATAGCCTACATATTCATCATATTTAGCTATAACACCAAATTGTATCCCCCGATTTTATTATCATCACTTTTTTTTTAACTGTTCTCCACTATGAAAGCAAATTTACTCCGCACTACTCTGTTATGGACTCACTTACCGGCAGGGTTATTTCCGAATGGATACGACCTTCAAGAAAGCTTACTCATTCTTAAAAGGCCAGCAAGGCAACTAGTATTGCAGATGTCCACGGGCGGCAGTGATCACATTACCATCAGTTGCAACTCCTGCATTTGCCCCTTATTCTATAAAGAAAAGATGTATTCTCGTCAAAACGAACTTCCGAAGAGGTTAATAAATAACAGAGTGCTGAAGAAACAAATTTAAAAATGTAGCCGTATTGAGAGACTCCCTCTTTTCGATTGGTTGAATACATAAGTAGAAATACTAAACGGGAGGCCAGGGCATTTCCGGTAACGGAATAATCCGAGGCCAGGTTATCACAATTTACACGAAACGATGATAAACGTACCAACCCTACAAAAAATATGCAAATTTCTAAATTTTATCACTATAATAAACTCGTACGTTTAAGCAGGCAAATAAATGGGTTACAAAGATAGAGGAAATTGTAAGCCAGTGGTTGCAGTTTTTCTTCGTTTAAATTATTACCCTCAGATAAAAACTTTTAAATGGATTTTTATGTGATATTATATTCAAAGAATATGAAAATACTTTTCTGTCGTGTTGATCTGGGTTGAAGAATAAATTTGAAGAATAAATCAACTGCATTAGTATTAGGCATCTCGCAAAAGGCGAGAAAAGGCTAATAAGCGTACTAGCATCGTGATTAATTAATTAGATGATAACAGAGTTTCAGTACCAGGCTTTAACTATTCTTGCCGGAATAGTGTCATCGCTATCGTGTTACAGTTTGGAGAGTAAAGTCGCTGGTAAACACTTAAAATAAATATTTGGCATTTCATCAACGGATAGCAAAGCAATATTTCCGATGTCTGTAGACAATGATTTCTTTCTCTATTAAAAAAGCGAACAGGAAGTCAAACAAAGGCTTTCTACAAATAAAAAAAGACGAACTCCCTGGATTTTTAATTCATTGACAATGAAAAAGATACAAGGCCGATCATTTTATTGTGTTTACTATACAAAGTGCCGGAAACGGTATCCACTTAATTGGTACAGCGTCTAAAAATATTTTTTTAAACCGTACACAAATAAATGAACACAATAAACTTAAAGGCGGAGTAAAAAAATGATAATTTTGTCGATTTCATCATTGTATATTCTATTTATTAAACATTGTCTATCGTTATATTTTTTAATAACAATATAGATTGTAGAACATATTACGATTGTCATCAACTTGAGCTTACAATCTAGTGTAACGCCCGCCGGCCCAAACAATGTTATCGTAAATGATCTATGATGATGAAGTGATGAGTGATCTATGATGATAGTATCGTGAGTGACGTAATGGCCCTTATGATTGGGAAAAAGCATTGGGTGTTTCAAGTTTTATGTAATAAAAAACTACCTGATCGACGAAACTTCGCCCGCGAGTAGATTAACATGTCATCAATCAATCATCTTTTCATACAAATTTTCATCCCATATTTCAGACTATCATGGGTTTGTTTTTGGAAATGAAGAGCTTATGTTTAACCCCGTGTAACAACTATCTCCTTGCCAAATTTGATAAAAATCGTTTCGGCCGTTTAGCCGTAAACGCGTAACAGACAGATAACTGACAGACAGACAGACTTTCACATTTATCATGTTAGTAATTAGTAGGTATAACAATGATTTTTTTTTAAATTTGATTTTTCTTAGTTTAATTAAAACAATTATTTCATTATTACATATGTCCCATTTTACAGAAACAAACGTTAAATGATACTATAATAACACTTAAAGCTGTAATAAATTACGTGAAACAAAATACAGCTAATGTACAGCTTTAAGGATTAAAATCAGCCTAATGAATTACAAAATACTTAAAGTAGTGTATTAATATTCAAACATAGCGCCTTAAGCTTACGCGAAATTCTAAGAAAGGCCTTGTACAGCATTAGGTTGTATTATAAGTCATAAAGGTCTCTTATACCGTTAAAAGCATTTTTTACACCATTGTACGGCTGCAATAAAACTTTAAGTTCTATATGAGCTGCTTTATGGGTGTTAAAAATGCTTGATTGCTGCTTGGGCATAGTGTGGTGGGATGCTATATGCATCAATTAACCGGCGGCATTACCTTCCAAACCCGAACATGACAGTAACAAGCGCAGATGCTTTTGCGGTAGGAACAAGTAATGCGTTCATACCAAATACACAGGCGTAAAGTTTTTTTTATTTTTTTATCATAATATAGCAAAAGAGATGGCTCTCCTGGTGGAAAAAGAAACCATCCGCTATAGTCATTGCCCCCTAATACTCACGATATTATTGATACTAATGGCCAATTGTTTGCTTTTTACGAACTGAGAATAATCATAACATCTATACTGTAGAAGTCCGTTTTTTTTTAATTCAATGCCAAATAAATAAAATAAAGCCACAACATTATTACAAGAAATCTTAATTTTATGAAATCGCCTAGACTAGATATTAGTCAATTAAAATGATATTTCCTACTTTAAATGTGTAGAATGTAAAAAAAAACTGAATTGCTGATTCACAGAATATTTAATCATAAAAGTGAAAAGATATCCATTAAAGTTGGATAAATATGTGTCGACTTTTTCTTGACGTTTTTCTATTATGAAACCTGTCAGTTCTAGTTGACGTTAACGTCAAGAAACCTACAGAGATGTTGCCAAATTAATTTATACGTGTTGTCTGATGTGACTTAATTTTGTTACATTTTATGACAAGGCTCATAGTTATGGTTGGTGACTCGTGAGTTATTTTATTAAGTATAATATTTTGATATTTTGTGACTTATTGAAACGATAAAGGTCGGGAGTCGATTTTTATAGTCTTACATGTGTACAAATTTCGTAAAATCAAAGCGACAGTTTAAATTAAAACAGTATTTACGTAAAACCCCTGGTAGTGTAATTATCTATAGGCGGCGATAATCACTTACCATCAGGTAAGCCTCCTGTCCGTTTGCCCCCTTTTCTATTAGAAAACCTAAGTAACAACTTATATACTGTTTTAATTTAAACTGTCACTTTGAAATTAAAAATTATATATTTGAGCACATATAAAACTATGACGATCTACTTCTGATGTCTATCGTTTTAATCTCAGCCATTTTAAGGTTTTCCAGAACTAGTACAAGTAGGTACTAGTACAATGAATACCATTTCATCAATATGTTTTTTCTTACAAATTTTAAGAATAAGTATTTATTTATTTGAGACGCACACCATTTAAAGCAAGCAAAAATAGTTACAACATTGATGACCAATACTTGACTACCGGTACTTGACTAGATATCTACAAAATTTCAATGAAATTGGTGCAGTAGTTAAGGAAGCTATAACAGGCAAACAACGTGACGTAATTTATATATATTAAGATGATTCCGTCTGGTTACAATCAACACTGTATTTCTAACAAGAAGAAGGATGTAATAAAATCGTACAGACAGTTTACAAATTTTACTAAAGCGCTTGCAACCCTTATAATTCTGACTTTGGAAATACATAATCCATAATACATTTTAAATGACCTCTGTCTATTTGTCATTTAGTACTGGGAATGCGACAGAACGGACCGACTGAAGGTGCGGACCTTCGTCTACCTTCGTCACCGGGTCGTCTCCCGAGACGTGCGATAATGTAATTGGTGTTTTTTCTTTCTAGAAAAATTTTAGCTGCAGCCTGGAATTGTTTATTAACAATTTCATACCTCAAAGAGAACGTAAATCTGTAGACTTATCACAAGTAAGAAACAATTATTGTTAAAAATGGCAAAAGCGGAAATAAAATCATAATTTTATTACTCTACCTTTACAAAGTAGGCACCTGACTTTCAGCAAATATGCACATATCGTAAGAGAACATTTTATAATCTAAAAGAAAAGATCTTCCCAGCCAAGCAAAATATATTGCCTAGGGATCATAGACCACGTACATACATCGTGTACGTACCATTTAACACATCGTTCGATTTCTTGCACCAAATTGATTCTGTCCACATTTTGAGGCGCGGGAAAAATGATCACAGCGTTTTGATTGGTTAATTGCTAATTCAACAATATTATACAGCGCGGGCGTGCAATGTGTCGGCCGCACTTGCGTCAATCGTCCCGAAGATATTAGTGCGCACATAAGGCACACGCAGTTCGAAATGTATAAAGCCGGTCACATCTGCATTTATCATGTCATTGGACGAAACTTTGTGACGATAGACGCAAGTGCGTCCGAGGCATAAGGGACAGTCTACCGAAAGTTCAAACCATGGATTTGGATTATGAGCCGGGGACAAAACCCGTTCGGAAAAAATTTTGCTTATGCACGTTGGGATAAGCCACGTGGATAAGCAAAATTTTCTGTAATTTCTTTTAAGCTATTGCATAGCTTCTATCGCGGGCCTTGAGCGTGGAGACCGAATCCAGAAATTCCGTAACGAAAAAACCTAACACCTCCCAGTCCGCCCGGCACGACAAATTTAAAGGGGTGACCAGTGTTCATTATAAATTTTAAACTGTAATCTAATTAAATTAAATTAGATGTAAAAAAAACTGTAGCATAGTTAAAACACAAATATAGTGCTTAGATATATCATCACGCCAACTCCTAGTATGGTGTACAGTGTATAATATAGTGATAATAGCATAGGACAAAACCGACCGTGGCTAACCGTAGGCTTATTATATCCATTATTACGAGAAATTATAGTATACACAACAATATCTTCACGCCGAATCACTTGTGAGGCAGAAAGAGCAACATTAATAGTAAAGTCAGATTTTAGGAAAGTGTAACTCAAATTATTGCCAATTATATTATATAAAGAACGAGTATAGAAAAATATCTTCACGCCAAATTTTTGGAGGGATAGTAAGAGTAATATAAACAATAGAGTAAAACTTTTAGATAGTGTAAACAGATCTTTCTGTTCAATTATAATAAATAAAAAGAGCACTTACAAATACTATCACGCCAGACCCTTTATGGGTATTAAGAGTTAATAAAAAATTTTATGTAAATAAGTCTAATTGAATAGCTTTAAGGTTAAATAGTAAGAGTGCATATTAACACCAACATATCATTACGCCAGACCCATATAGTGATCGGGAGAGAGATTGTAGTGTATATACTCTATTGAGTACAGTCTTGAATTTTTATATTTCTATACCTTGTTTTGTTTTGTACTTATAGTTGTTTAGAGTATTGTGTCTTATAAATAGTGTAATATAGAAACAAAAATCTTAGACTAAAAATATTTTTCTTTTTCTTGTTATATAGAATAATAGACTTAGAGTATAAGAAACTCTAGATCGACATTAAAACGATAAGACTTGTATCTTTGCTGATCAACAAATTTTTGAACGAGGTATTTAAATATTATATGTAAAATATTTTGGACGTACATATCTTCACGCCAACTCTTTTACGGGGTGCTATTTTATTGTAAAATTTTGAAAAACTTTATTGTATATAGTATATCTTAGTGGACTCTTTTATTATTTATTGATAAGGGTGCATTGATATAAAAAACCCTAGATGCACAGTCCCGAACAAAACTGACACTCAAAAGTGTCCCTAATTTCATTTAAGTAGTTATAGATATGGCAAAAACATATGTCTTTGCATATCCAACCTTAAGTACACGACTTATAGTTGTTTTTACAAAGCGGTGTACGAAAAGAAATAAAATTGACAGGTTCGCAACCGACGCGATTCTATTTGAAATGAGTGCACAATTTAAAATTGTGCACTCATTTTTGGAGGACGTTTTTGACACACTGATTGTGTATCTTGGGTTTTTTATATCAATGTAAGGGTGTAATTGTTTCACAACGTAATCAGACTGTCTCAATACAGAGCAATTACTTAGTTTAGGACAAATACTTGTGCAATAAAACTTACCTAGACCTAACCCTTGACAAGGTTAGCAATCAGAACCATAAGTGTAAAAATAACTTCACGCCAGCCTATAAATAGGTTTCAAGAGTAGTATAAGACTTGTACATATAGACCTGCATAAATAGACCTTCATTTTAAATCCCTATAGGGATAGGAAGGATATATTATACATACATAACTAAATCTTTTAGCCTTTATAGAGTGAATAAATATAGTACTATTGAAATTTAACAATCAAAAATTTTTATTATATTTTTATTATCACAAAGTTTAATTTAGAAACTATCAATATATACAATTAAATAAACAAATATACAATTTTAGGGGAGTCTTGGGATACACAAACACTCAGGAACACAAATATATAGAAACATAATCATACAGGAACACAAAACACAGAAACATAAACATATAGAAAAATAAACATACAGAAACACAAACATACAAATAGAAATCCATCCAGAAAATGACGAATAGTTGCAGCAAGATAGTAACTGAATGAAACAATATAAATAAGTGTATAATATATATATATATATATATATATATATATATATATATATATATATATATATATATATATATATATATATATATATATATATATATATATATATAGTGTTACATACTTTATGTAAAACATATATAGTAAAAAATAAGTCTTGCGGCACCTATATAAAGTAATCTTAACTTCACAGTCAAGAAAGCAATGTTAAATAAATATAGAAAAATGTACATAAAATAGATTAAAAATAGGAACGTAATTAAATTAAAGGTAAATAGGAATTAAATTAAAGACAACAAATCACTTCTAAGTGAATATTGTAAATCGTTAGAAATAAAATATAATTAGATAATTAAGGTCTCTGAGAATATCTAGTCAGAGGAATTAGCCTAAGAATATATTGTATGATATTGACAATATACTCCCCCAGGGGGCGATTTTACCCTTCTGGGGAAAACTTAAAAAAAACTCCGATCGGCACAGCGGTGATACTTTTTAGTTTTTCCAGCTATCGATAAATACCAGAACTTTTAATGACTTTTTGAAATATAACGCTTGTCTTTTTAGTTCAGCAACCCGCCCTTAGGTGGCATTGGTTGTATTGGAAAACTACCGTATCAGCTGTTTGTGAGAAAGTATATAGGTGTATAGGTATTTATCATCTACGTACAACAGTGAATATCTGTACTCGTATAATTTGTGTACAAAGTGTTTTAAATATGAATAAACAAAAAAAAATACTGCATAAATAAAATAAATATATAATTGTAATTGCGTAAGTTGATAAAAAATGCTATGCAATAGCTTTACCGCGGCAGTCTCCGAGTGCCACACGTCTCTTTTTTTCTTTTTTTTGAATTGATTCTAAACATTTTGGAAAAATTGTCAAATAGACAATTATGATGAATAAATATGTCTTTTAATTTTATGGAAACATTTTTTTGTGAAAAATCTCTACCCTTCACTTATAAAAATATTTTTACGGCCTAAGGGCCCTAAAAATATATTTATACGTGGCCCCGCCAAGGCACGTTGCCTTGGCGGGGCCTCGTATAAAAATATTTACGGCACTGGGCGTAACCTACTTTTTACCCAACTAAGCAAAAATAAGAAATGATTTTTGATCACACGAATTAAGTTGCGAATAACGACTTGAACCAGCAAACGGAGGTCATTTAAAATGTATTACGAAATATATGTTTCCAAAGTTAAAATTATGAGGGTTGCAAGCGCTTCAGTAAAATTCGTAAATTTACAATCACGACCGCATTGGTGTAGATCGTACGATTTTATTGCTGCATCCTCCTATTTAGAGATCTAGTAATAATTCAAACCAAATGTATTTTTTATAAATTGATTTAAATTTATAAAACATTAATTCAGCTGATGTATCAATGATTCGACATTAACTAATAAAGAATTAAACTATTTTTTAAATAGATTTAAAGTTTAAAACATTAATTCAACTGATGCATCAATGATTCTAAATTAATTAATTAAAAAAGTAAATAAATTAATACGTGAAGCCAAAACTTTGTACTTACTCCTTTTTACGACAGTGACGTGAACCATGGAGTATGAAATTTTGCACAGTTAACATTGCGAAGGAGTGTAGAAATTAAATATTATTAAATAATATGTATCAGAAATACATAACACTAATAAAAATGCATCACAATATACATACATGTATACTATATATCTATGTGTATACTATTATGTTTGTGACTAAAGACTGTTGTTATACTTAGAAAATTGATTTTATTGTTTAGTCTATGGTTGAATTTCGACCACAGGGCGATCGCTAGTAATCTAGGTTATAGGTATATTAAATAAATTCGAAAGTTTGGATGTTTGGATGGATAGCTTGATGGGTGTTTGTTACTCAATCACGCAAAAACTACTGAACGGATTTGAATAAAACTTAGTACACAAATAGATGATGACCTGGAATTTTTATCCCGGATGATTGGGTGATCCCGCGGCATTCGCCAAAAACTTATTTTTTATAACGCAGCGGGCTGCACGCTGTAGCTAGTAATAAATATATATCATTGGATAAATTTTACGAATTAATCAAACCACAACAAACAATTTTGATTGTTGTTGTTGTTATTGATTTAATATGGGTGTTAGATACACAACCATACTAATACGTAGAAATGCATACATGATAAATTTAAAAAGTTAAATAAACATTTATTTTAATTAATTTTTAAGAGTACTTAAATAAAAATATTTCTTAAAATATATATTTACAAAGAGTATTTAGTTATAGTTTCTCATTCGAGTTCGTAAGAGAAAAAGCACGATACACCGGTAGAAATGCATACATGATAAATTTAAAAAGTTAAATAAACATTTATTTTAATTAATTTTTAAGAGTACTTAAATAAAAATATTTCTTAAAATATATATTTACAAAGAGTATTTAGTTATAGTTTCTCATTCGAGTTCGTAAGAGAAAAAGCACGATACACCGGTCAGTGAGTTAGTAATAGGATAGCAAAATTGCAGATAATTTTCCTGAGTTAAAATACTACCGTAGCCAATGCCGTAGCCCATAGGCGTGAAATATAATAATAATATTAATAATAATTCTTTATTGTACACCAGAAAGGACACATACAAAAAGAACAAATAATATAAGATGTTACACAAATTCTTTAATACATATATCGATGTTGCTCTGCTATTTATGTGATAGCTATTTGATTTCGCCAATTTACTGACTACCTTACCGTCCGAACTAGAATACGACAATAAAAAGCACGGACGCGATATCGGCTGGAAAAGTTAAGGCAGTGGTACCAAATCCAAGAGAGACGTTCCAGTACTCTACTACATTGTAATTACGATCCTACTTGCAAGTGGCAAGATTGACCAATACAATTTACAAATAGCCTAGCAAAAAAGGCAAATAATCTATTATTTAAGGGACTTGGGTCAATATGGATTCCTTGTCCAAATACACAAGAATTATTTAAAACTATCTGTGAACCTCTCACAACCCAAAAAAAAAATATATTTAACCCGTACAATTAACGCAAAATATAGAAATTGCTAATAAATAGAAACCAGGAAAAAATAACATAAGTGCAAGAGAAAAAATTATTAGAGTTTTTTTTTTATATCATAAGATAGCAAACAAGAAGATGGATCTCCTGATGAAAAGAGTCAACCATCGCCTTTAAACACCAAAGATGTTATGGTGCGTTTTTATTTTGTGGCGAGGTTTAATGCCACATGCATTAATTTACCGGCTACCTTACCCTTCCAAATCAGAACACGACAGTGAGTAGCACTAACACTATTGCCGTAGGAATAGGTAAGGCGGTGGTACAAGACCCGGGCGAGACAATGCAGAACCCACCTAGTAATCACGATGGTAGTGACTGGCATAGCCTAGTTGGCCTATTCTTCAAAGAATCCCAGGACCAACCCCGTGTTGGTCCCGGGCTTTGTTATCAGTCAAAAGTATCGTTAATCTTAAAGTCTTGCAATGTGGTAGGTAAAATATTAAGACAAAAAGAGTTTTTTGAATCATACATATTAAGATAAAGCTGTCAAACGGCTGCCGTAATAATTGAACAATATATCAAAATTACAGTTCAACATTTTTCGTTTTAATTAATGCCTAAATTAAAACATAAACGTTAATAAATATATAATTAAAACATAAACATACACGTATAGTAAAAAAAACGAATACCATAGCTTTAAATCTGCGATTACACTAATATAACTATCATCATATTATATTGTTTAAACTCTGTTACATTAACAGAGTAACTGTTATTAATTGTTATTTATTCTTTATATCTCTCTCGTATAATTCTATATTGTCACTAAAATTCTTTACTTATTTATTGATATTAGCGATCGCCTGAGGTCAAATTCGACGACAGACTAAACAATAAAATCTCTTGTAAGTTTGGCAACTGACTTTAGCCGTAAAGAAAATAGTGTTAATATATGTATATCTTCTATCTATATATATATAAAAATCAATTGCTGTTCGTTTGTCTAGCTAAAACTCGAGAACGTCAGAACCGATTTGGCTAATTTTGGTTTTGAATTAATTGCAGAAGTCCAGGGAAGGTTTAAAGGGTGAGAAAATATAGAAAAAAAATAAGAGTAGTTAAAAACGCAGAACAACGTTTGCCGGGTCAGCTAGTCTTTTATCTTCTTATATATAAAAATCAATTCTTTTCGTTAGTCTCGCTAAAACTCGAGAACGGCTGAACTGATTTGGTTAATTTTAGCTTTGAATTAATTGTTGAAGTCCAGCAGGCTTAGGATAAGCAACACGATAAAATTTTATCGACCCGTTTTCTCGATATTTATATCACTTTCTCTATTTGCTAACGCATTTGACACTTGATAAGACATGATATTTCAAAGGAAAAGAAAATGATCACTATCACTCGAAGATAGTTATTTTTTCTACCGATTGAATGTCTTGCTGTCATTTTATCTAACAAAAAACAGTCGAGCAGACGTCACTTTCTCGATCGAGACGTATGTCGCGGTGTTTATCCTAAGCCTACAGGAAAGGTTCAAAAGGTGAGAAAATATAGAAAAAAATAAGAAAAATTAAAAAGGCAGAACAAAGTTTGCTGGGTCAGCTAGTATTGTATATTATCACGTATGTCACATGAATTTAATGTGGGTAATGTTTATTTATATTAATTAAATGTATTTTAAACGCATTTTATTTAAAAATATTAGGTTTCTGCAGTCCTCCGCAATGTAAACTGTAACTATGTTAAATTTTATATTCCATCGTTCGCGTGATTGTCTTAAAAAGGGGTCTAAGGGTCCTTTCACGTAGGTACACGTAATATATAGATAACTTTTAGAATTATAAATAACGAGGCCTTACTAGTTCGTGTGTTACTCTAAAGATGAAAGTTATAAGAACCTGTAATTAACGCAATTTGCTTGTATTAGGGGAGCCCAAGATGCTAAATGGGGATTTATATGAGCGTCATAGGGACCTATTGGATTTTGTTGATTAGATGGTAGAAAAACTAAAAGGGTATATAATGTTTTTCACTTCAATGGTGGGGAAAAATCTACAGATAAAGAAAATGTAAAAAAAACTGTGTCATGGGAACTTCAGTATTTCGCATCAGAAAAATTTAGAAATCAGACGATTCAAGAGTAGCGTAAGGGATGGTCACAATTTTGTAAAGAAAACGTTGTTTAGACATTCTCGAGTGCGTCTGAATTTTTTATTATTTTGAAGGAAATTTTGTAAAAATAACGAAAAAAATATAATCTGACTTTTTTACCACCCTAAAAGCTCGGCTTTACGTTGACCACACGACGTCAACAAATGAAGGACTTATATTTGGTGGGCAGCCTCAACAGCATGCGAGGTACATACCTCGCGGATAAATATTCGCCCTATGAAATCAGAAATCAGAACTTTATTCAATAAAATTTTTTACAAGTTATTTTGACACGTCAACATTTTTAAAACTACTACCGGATCGGAAACGCGGCCACACACTGAGAAGATCCGGTGGAAGAAACTCATCAGGCTTGTCTTTTTTTCATATATATATTTTTTTCTCACAATATCACAATATTACAAAATTATATAAAATATATATGAGATTGACATGAGGAGCAATCAATTCCAGACTTGTTTGTCTTCTAAGTAATCTGAGATTTTATAATATATCTCTTATAGTTTCGGGAAGTTTATTGTAAAAGCGTATACATTGCCCCATAAAAGAGTTACTTATTCTGTGGAGACGAGACGTATGCACAAGAAGTTGTTTTTGTTCCTAGTGTTTATGTATGTAGTATGTATGTCACCATGTTTTTATGCAAGTAAATATTTTTACGAACGTACACGAAGTTCTCAAATATATATTGGGATGTAACAGTTTGGATATTGATTTCTCTCCATCTTGAGTGAAATTTTTCTCTCAGGCAAACCCTCGGGCTAAGATTGTAAATTGCCCTAATAGCTCTTTTCTGCAAAACAAATATAGTATTTATTTCAGCAGAATTTCCCCAGAGAAGAATCTCACATGAAATAATGCTGTGGAAGTAACTATGGTATACAATTCTTGCTGTATCGACATCAGTTAACTGTCACATTTTTTTAACTGCATAAGCTACCAAACTAATTCTATTTGCTAAATTATTAATGTGTGGTCCCCATTGTAATTTCTTATCTAAATTATTCCCAAAAAACGCAGTGGAGTCCACCAGATCCAGTTTGTTTCGATCCAGTTGTACACTGGTATCTACATGCCTTACATTAGGCAATAAATGTTAGTCTAACATGTTCGAGTAAATCCTAAAATCCCCTCCTGGACTCCCCGTTTACCCCCATCCGCTCCCCCGTCTCATTTTTGCAGGTCATGATTTCTAATAGTTTAGCAACCATGACCTGTAAAAACTGAACTCTGATAAATATATATTCTGGTATCAAGAATAAAAAGTAATTTCTTACAGATGAAATTTAATGCCATTTTTATGTAAACATAAAGCTTGATATGAGCTGATTCTGTAACATGAAGATTTTATCACATCTGTGGTCTAGTGCTCCGGCGTTGGCGTTGACCATATGACGTCCCGGGTTCGATTCCCGGGTTGGGCAATTAAAAAAATGTGTTTTTCTATTTTCTCATAAAAATATTGTTGCCCGAGATTCGAAAGTGCCCGGATGATGATAGGCTTGACACCTATCTCATTTGTGGGACCAAGAATTTTCGGCTGATCGTGGGTTCCTTTTTTGTATCTCTGCCTACTCCTTCAGGGATACGGACGTGAAGATACTTCGAGAAAAGAAGCTTTATAAAATCTTGATTCGTTTTACTACACCATACCACCACAATACTACAAGGACTCTGGCTTCTTTTTTCCAATGTATTTTATTATGCATCTGTACAGCTCACTGAGTTTTTTTTTAAAGTGCAGTGAAAAAGTGTGAAGAAAAGTGCAGAATAAATTTCCTTAGGCTACACTTTTTCTATTTTACAATATATCAAGAATTCAATTACGTAATCCGTATCTGTATAATTTTATACCTTTTTAAATTGCTTATTTATCCATCTAAGTCAGGATAAGTCTTCAAATTATACAAAGGCCACGTTGTTTAGAAATTATGCCAGGAACATGCCTTGTTTCCATCTAAAAGTAAAAGGAAAAAATTGAACAAATTTAAATAATGCCGTAGGATTTGTGTCTCGTGTTGTCGTTTGTTTAAAGGGATGAAAATTGAATACCTAACTTGAAATATAAGAAACAAACTTGTAAACGATTATTCTTAAGAATGATTTGTTGTTTGAAATTACTGAAACTCGAATTAATTTCGCTACTGTCAAATAAGAACCAAATTCTTTTTCTATTACGTGAAGAACAAGCTGACAATACTATTTATCGAAATGTTAGCGATGATTATAACATTCGAGAAAAACATAGATTAAATTGAAACCACAGGAAATACACAAATTGTTTTTCTTATAGAAAATATTAATCTTTATTCATAATAAAGGAACACTACAAACAAAGGCCACTACCATCCATTGCTACGTAAAACAAAGATAACCGAACATTATATTCACATAAACATAAAATTTTATTATTTATAAAATATTAAGTATTTATAAAATTCTGAAAAAAAATTCAAACACGTAACCGCAAGAAAAAATCTCTCCATTCGTTGTGCAAAGGAAGGTTCCTCTTTTTTGCAAAAAAACTAATGGACCCTATAATATTTTCGACGATATTAATAATTTTAAAAAAAGGCGGAGATTTTTTTTATATATAAAAATTGCAGAGGTTAGCAGAGATAGCATTTTACAAGAACGTCGAATAAATTACATTAAAGACAGATCAAGTAATTAATATCAAAGTTTTTTATCGATATTAAAAACTTTTCAAAGTAAAAAAATAATCTCTATTTTCAGTTAATGTGCATCCATTTAGTAAAAAAGCCAATGTTGTGTAAACTAATGATTCCTAACGGAAACTCTGGGATAGACGTTGTCTTGATCTATTTGTTTTAAAGTACAGATAAAAATCCACAAGAAACTGAAGTAAGAAGAAAGAATAATGTTTTGAAACGTCTATTTAACGTGGAAAGTTTCTGTAGTATTTACTTCTTGTTATACAACGGTCATTTCTTCGTAAATGTTACCAGCAAGATAATCTTATTGTTTGTTCACTCTTTTACTTGTAAAAGGAACCGCAGTAGACATTTATTACTTTGAAAATGTTCTTACGAACAAACACCACTTTGACGAAGAGTAATCCAACTAATTGCAGCTGCTATCAGCGATCGCGATACTAACAGTAGGCTAGTTAACTAAATTTGAAAAACTGTTTATTATTTACTTTATTAGGTATATTAACTAAAAAACTGTAAAAATTTGCGTTTTTACTGTATCATTAAAATTTATTGCGAAGACGCCCTAGACTGTCATGGCGTTCTAATGACATCACGCCGTGGTAATATTTATGTCGCAATCAATTTGTAAATTTCGTCGTTACACAAAAGGCGTCGTCATTTTATAAACACAAACTCTCAATAAAAATTGCCAAAAGCAAATTGTTTATTTTATAAATTGCATCAACGTCAACTATAGTCCGATGACGCCACCGCGCGACGGAGCGCCGCGCAGCGGGACGCCTTTTTTCAAGTGTGGGACCTAAAGCACAGAATACTGGAGACTAACAGAAGTCAATGTTCTATACAAGTAATATTCGAGCATAGCACACATAGACACCTCTCACGGACGCGATATCTCGGACTTGACTTCTGTTAGTCTCCAGTATTCTGTGCCTAAAGGCAACCTAACAAACCTATTTCTTTTTTATGTAAGAAGCAAGATAGAGTTCTAGTTCTGATTAAACTACCTATTAACATAACATAGCAGCGGCGGTAAATGTCATCATATCTAATATAATGACGACATTTCACATTCGGCGTAAGGCATCTAAATCGTATTCATCTTTGGAATCTGACGACGCCATTTGTTTACGGACTCTACTATACTTTCCATCATCGACATTTTGAAGGAAATCCATTGTTATTAGATACTAATACAACTGCACCTGAACTTATATTATCAACTAGCTTCAGCGTGCAACCCGCTACATTATAAAAGCGAATCCCGCCAGATCACCTGATTGTCCCGGGATAATAAGTAGCCTATGCGCTAATTTAGGTCATCATCTATCTGTGTGTAAAATTTCATTCAAATCCATTTCGTAGGTTTTGCGTGCGTTTTATCTTTTAAAATCTACTAACTGGTGATAGATACATATCTTTATAGATGAGGTCCAGCCAAGGAAGTTGTTTAAAGTTCGTAGGATAATTTCCATAATACAGTTGATGCTGCTTGTTATTTAAACTTTAGGGATCGAGAACTGACTCCTTTGCTGTCATCGGGGCCGGGTGGAGATGACTCCTTAGCTGTCGTCGGAGCTGAATGCATAGTTGCTGTAGGTTTGTTGCAGAGTTGGAGGTATGGTAAATACGATTTTAATTTTAAGGTTCTAAATTGTTATAATATAGGGGAGTTATAATTTCTTCATGAAGGAACAATTAGGTGATAGGATAGGACGTGTAGATATAAGGTGGAAGAACTGATGGTTTAATATATTGAGGAATTTAGGGAATACTTTGTTTATTATTGGCTTTCAATTTAAAACTAGGTGGTTCAAACTTAGGAAATATTTATTATAGAAACTTTCCCTAATTCAAATTTTAGCTTGAATTAATGCTTAAAATTGGAAATATTGTTAGGAGGAAATAGAATCTTTTAGGAATTGAAAGCAGAAGGTCTATTTTTGTAGGAATAATATAATACAACCAATAAGTGGGGGCATAAACTTACATAAAATTCATACTAAAACCTTAATATGTTTTGTTAAAAATTATGTTATTTTAGTACGAACTATTATATCCTATTATAAAACTAAATATTAAATAATACTTAAATTGATTGCAATGGCCAGCCTTTTAGAATCAAATTTTCTATTTAAAAGTATTATTTACAATCAAATTTAAAACCGAGTACAATTATTAAACGTGATAATCACAAACTAATACAAACTACTCTCTTCGTGTCTAACAAAGTAATAATTAAGATAAACTGATTTGTTAAATTAAATTTAGAGCGAAAATCTTAAATGACTTATATAAAGCTTCAGGGAGGAATGGGAGACTTTAGTCCAAATGTATTATGTTTATTTAACCATATTTTGTATGAACTATTTACTTAATTTAATTATATATTTATTTTATTCCTATTTTATTTTATTTATATAGGGATTTAAGAGGATAGGAACTATAATATTAATCTTCTTCATCAAATTAATTCTATCGGATAATTGAAATATTATTGTTTATAGTGACAGTGCATAACAGATCTATTAGTGAGATAGGAAGTTTACTAAATAAATCTCGAATTAAGGTTAATTACTAATTTTGTATAAGATATTTTTACCTTTTAATTTGGTAAATAGATCATGTCATCTTCATCACTGGGTAGTATTAGCTTTACGAAGGCAACATGTTGTATTGTGTATATCTATATAAAGACACATATAATGTTGTCGTTATGGTCATCTTCTCTTCACCAGTGCAAAGACAATCGGTTAATATGTTCCTCTGTCACGAGCAGGGTATTCGGAGAGATAACCCAGATAAACACTCAACTATCTATCGCCTAGCAAAGTTGATCGATGGGTGGCTAGATTTTCATAATACTGTTCACTTAAAGCAACAATAGATCTAATAAGCGTCGATTTCTAAAAGTTCAGACCTTATTAAATTCTGAAATTTGATTAAAGATAAATTGAAATAAGAGTAATAAAACTCTAGTAGTCTGGAGAAGACATAAACAACTTAGTTTCATTAGAAAACAAGTATAAGACGAATTGTTTGGATTCTGACAAAGATGTATTGAGTATTCAATCACAATATTAGTGAGTTCAAAGATCTTACTAAATTTCATCTATAACTTCAAATTCGATTAATAAGTAATATTTCATTGCTTGTGGTGACTATAAATTATTAGGGTTATAGGAGGAAATTTGACTAATACATCTTTGGAACAAAGGTTAATTGCTAGTTCAGTAATAATTTATTTTAATTGTTTGGCTTTTTGATTGGACCATACTTTCGTCACTAAGTAGTATTTGGCTTTGCGAAGGCATCACGTTGTATTGTGTATATCTATATAAAGACACATATAATATTGTCGTTATGGTTGTGGTAAGACAATCGGTTAATATGTCCCTCTGTCACGAGCCAAGGTATTTGGAGAGATAACCCAGATAAACACTCAATTTTATCTATCGCCTAGCAAAGTTGCTCTATTTACATAACTAATCAAATCTTCAACCAGGTATGAGCTACATCACAGAGCTGGATATATTGATTGCTTATTTTAATGTATTTTTATACATTAACCTGAGTTCTTTTGACTTTTGTCATAAGGATTATCTTAATTGATTCTACTTATGAAATTTCTATGATTTGGATTATTTGAAGTTCATTGCGAGCAATGATTACTTTTATATATGTTTATTTATCGTGTACCGGCTAATAAAGGTTCGGTATTGTGATTGAAGACTAGATATTATCTTGTCTCAGTTTTGTCAAGTAATTTTTAAAACAAACTTGCATAAACTTTAATTCTACTCGATGTGTTTTATACAATAAAAACACAATATTATTGAGGGCTCACTTAATATTTACTTGGAAATATAGTTACTTGGGTAACTCTATTATATTCTGAATTAATAATACACAGTACCTACTTGTGTTCATTTAATTACAAAACCTATTTCAAGCTAATGTTAAAACATACTTGAAAACACCTCTTTTATATTTTATTATGCTGTTTGTTATAAAAATAACAACAGTATATACTTTATCAACATTTATGTACTCCAAGTCCATGCTATCGCAAACTTGAGTATTTTATATATTATTTTAATTATTTTACTTTGATCAAGTCAATGCTTAATTATATACTTGAGAAATATATTTATTAGTTGGCCTTTTGACTGTGCTCAATATAAATGATGCACCTTGGTCATGCCTATAATCATCAACTTCCAAACAATGTATTTACATATTTGGACATTAAACTATATGGCTGTCGCTTTATGACCCCACAACAGTAATGCCTATCTGCCGTTAACATGACACTTCATAATATATTGATTTTCTCTTTGAGATTAAGGGCTTTAGTTCCTTTTACTTTATCAATATATTTCTGGGGAATACTCTAGGAAGGCCTTCAGTCGGTGGTATTCACACTTGTAAGGCGAGGCGAGGTCTCTTACATATCCCACAATAATAAAATTGCGACACTAAAGTGCTTCACAACTCCCAACTTAAATATTAAAATATTTTTGTTCATTTATTCCATACTACCGTACCTACCGTACCGTATCATACCGTACTTCTTTCCTTTAGATGAAGTCATTGAAATTATTAATATCCTCATGTTGCTCCCTTAAGCCAAATAACTTTAGTATGTATTTTGTGTATATATTTAATATATTACTCCCTTTCTTAAAGTCAAATATCTTTATTATGTATTTATGTAATGTATTACTCCCTTTCTTAAGTGAAATATCTTCAATACATTATTAAATTTTAGTCCATTTATATCAATTTATAGTATATAATTCCTGATAAAGTATGGTTGTTTATAAGAGATGAAATGTACCTTTGAAAAGAATGAATAGATAAACTATATAACACAAAATGGATCCTCAAATTAACACTAGACGAATCATTTGGCCAGATAATGTGATTATAACTCTGTTGATTCCTTTATAAACGAAATATAACAGACAATCATGCTATATTTAAAATGTGAGTTTAGAGGGTCTTCGGGAGAGTTTGTAACAACACGAATATTATAGTCCACCAACTTATAAAATGTACTTGAAGAAGATTTTATAGGTGGTGAACCTATGGTGCAGATACATACGAGTACATCACAGACATTAAATAGATTGAATGTTCATAGTTTGAAACAATATAAATCCTTCTTATTAGTTCGTATTATTGTGATGGTCAACTAATGGAATCCTACAACGCGCGTGGCCCGTCACGCACTTAGCCGATTTTATTGATCTATAAATTCAGAGATTCTAGCACAAGTTTACAAATCGTTCCTTTTTGGGACCCTAATTAAGTCTAGGGGAGTGGCTCATTAATAGTCTAGTAATTTCTTTTCCCTGTTGCCCTTTACAGATTTCCAGTGGCTCTATAATTACTGTCCCATTAATATATGACTCTGGGAACAATGCGATTAAAATTAACAGCTGTGTGTCGACAATTTCGAGTTTAGTTCCTTAAGGTTTTAAGGTCTGCGATATATTTAGCTACTCTTGACTGCACTACTAAATGTCTCATAGTTTGTCTGCAGTTTCTCATAAGATAGCAAACAAGCAGATGGCTCTCCTGATGGGAAGAGAAACCATCGCCTATAGACACCAAAGATATTAATGGTGCGATGCAATCTGCTACTATGATGGCAATGCCACATGCATAAGTCTTCCGGCTACCTTATCCTTTAAACCGCAATACGACAATGATAAACATTGATACTATTGCGGTAGGAATAGGTGAGGCGGTGGTACTGAATGCCCGGGCGAAACGTTGCGGAACTCTAGCACCTAGCAGTTAGATGGTAGTTACACGTATAGCTAATTGACCGCCTTTTCCGACCTGCCTAGCAGAATGGCAGTTGGTCTATTCTTTAAAGGAGCCCGAACCAACACGGGGGATCCTTACAAATTTTGGCTTCCGAATACTGCCTGAAAACTGTGGAAATTGAGACGGAATTCTAGATTTCTTCTTGAATGCATAATTAATAGTTTTATTACAAATCCTTGGAAACTTGCAGAAGAATAAATATTTATTAAATGATATTTTTGAAGAGTTAAGCTTTCTATACACTTCCATAAAGAATCATCTATTCCACAACCCTTCCAGTCTTATGAATATCAATACAAACTACATTGCTAAGATAAAATGTGTACCACTCCTAAAATTATTCTCCTCAATTTATATTTTTCATCCCACTTTACAAAAAGGAGGACGTTCTAAATTCGACTGTATTATTTTATGTTTATTACCTCAGGACTTGATCATTTATGAACCGATTTAAATTTTTTTTTTCTTTCGCAGGGTATTTTTTAAGTGTAGTCTCATTTAAGTCAAAGTCTAATGCAAAGTCTTAGAGATGTAGGAGGTTGGAACTTGGTTGTTGCAGTTTTACTGCTTTTAAACTATGGTCATCAGTTCCGGACAATATCTATTTGTTATCAAGTTGAGTCACATTTGAACTTTCTATAAATGCTTTCTAATTAAGTCCACACAATATTTAGCCCAGAAGAGCCTGGAAAAAGTGAAACTAGTTGGTAGATATAAATTAAAAAAGAGTTTGAAAAACAGTAAGGCAGGTAACAACAGGTCAGATTTCAAACTCATAGCTCATGCCTGTCACACTGGACGTTAATGTTAATGACTTGTCTTTTTGTAGGTGAGCAAAAATTATGTAGCAAATATATCAGAGACCCTTCGAACTCGAGAAGCTTTAGTGACACCACAAGGTATAACAAGCGAGTACAAAAACTTGAATTATCATATCATACTAGCAACTAGGCATAGAAAAAATGCTATTTTTAATTCATTTTCATTTCATTTTCATTGGATGAAATAAAACCAAAAAGTCACAATAATTTTACATGTGAAATTTCACAGTAAATGATTTTTACTCATAAAACTGCTCGAACGTCAAATAACGTTAGTTATTTAAAATTAATTATGAAAAGGATTATACATAATAAGCACTGCTGCTCCTATATCAATTGGAAAATTTTATTGAGTGTGACATTTCATAGACCAAATAAAGTTAGCTCTAAGTCATAAAAAATTCAATATAGGTATATAAAACAATTAAAATATTTCTTTGTTTTCAATATTGGTAACGTCTGCATGGATACGTTTAAAGACATGTTATGTTTTTAGGGCAACATACCATTTACCATGTAAAATCATATTTAGTGGTTCATTTTATTCCAGCAACTTTTAAGGTACGACAACAAAATCTAATTTTGAAATTATGCGCTATGTAAAACTTTTATTTTGAAAAATACATAATGTCAAAAAGACAATAAAATTTTAACATATATATTGGACATAACCAATTGCGAGTAACAATGTACTTTGAAAGTATGTTTACTCTCGGGAACTTTATTTTTTTGAAAGAACCAGTCGTTAACAGCGTCATCGGAACAGATAGATTTTTTTTCGAAATGACTTAAGGCAGTTGGTCTTTCAACCGTTACTGTGAAACGGGATATTTTGGAGAGCAAAATGCTCATTTAAAGTTTAACTTGGTGAGCTTTGAGACTGCCTTAAGGGTGTCTCCTCCACCACCTCGGCTTTGGGCACTATATTGACAAGTGGGAGAGGGAAGATAAGTTGGCATCAAGGTTTCAGCTCGTTAACGGCTCTTGGGCCTTAACCAGAGGCTTGAATGTTGAAGTTAGGAGTTGGTGGGGCTTGAAAAGGTCGCATCATCTCTGATCATTCTCATTTCAGTATTATGAACACAAACTGTAAATATTCTCGATCTCATCGTGAAGTAGGTACAAGTGCAACATTAATTAATAAGGATATCATTTCAACAAGTGCAAAAATGTAGCAGAAAAATCTTAAAAAACATCAGATCAGATCTACTAACACAGCAAAAAGGAAATGTATTTAAAACCGTTTTTATAAAGTTAAAAGATTCACATTTCGGCGGATTTTTTAAAAAAATATTTTCTTTCATCTCTCGAAGACGGCAAACACAATTTGTGAATATTCTATTTTGATTAAAGAATACACTTGCATCTCAAGTCGAGTAAGTATTTTAAAAAAACTCTATACATTTATAAAAAACAATCTATTATAAAAATTTATTATAGTACGTTTTCGGCCTAAAATAAATGGCCATAAGCATACCTTTATATCATAAATCTGAAAGTGAATTTGCCGTTTAGTAGAATCGCAGAAGTTACGCTTGAGAGATTTCGGAAGCTTGCTTTAATTGATTTCTTCGAGGTTATCAATTGACTGTTTATTTTTTATATTTTTACCTCAGAACACGGTCATTTATGAACAGATTTTAACCAACCGTTTGTTAGGGATCACACGGTAACGGGTAACACACTTCCTGTGTGGTCCATTTTAAGGAAGATGTGATGCAAGGTTTCGGAGATGCAGGAAATAGAAAGTCGGTTGCTGCACTTTTACTGCGCTTAAAAAATTCTTTGGTATGTCGGTTCCAAAATAGTTTTACCGAGGGATAAATTTACTTTCAATACAAATAACAATGCTGTCATAGACTACTTCGTTCATAATATACCTAACTTTAGTGGGTTTATTAAGCGACCCATATTTTACACAACATTAATACGGCGGCGTCCGACGAATGTGTTATGAGTTGATTGTAAAATAAAGGGTAGTAAAACGGGTTTGATAAAAGCACATTTCTGTATCCACATTTTTTATTAGATCATAATTTTGTACTCTAATATTATTACTTCCTTTTGTCTCATGGTAAGCTAGTTCAGCCTAGATAATGAATTATGGGGTTCGATTCCAGTAATCTGGTAATTAGTTATTGGTCGTTCTATTTGAAAACTTTATGTCTAGTAGCAATCTGGAGCCTGATGTTTATTTGTTAAGCCTCCTGATATCTCAGAAAAACACGTAAATAATTAATAAATATCTCTAGACAAATCACACGAATCGATCTAACTTCTAAATAATCAAATTATTTACTTGTGATATGATCGTTATTCAATGATACTTTGCATATAAAACACATAAATCCTAACATATACTAAAAGAAACAACACTCTATCGAAGCAGTTATGGACAGTAATTAGGGCCCGACTGTAGTTAATGTCCAGCAATCGCTGACAGCCTTAATATGCTCCTTGTCCCGTCAGGATAAGATAACTTTTGTCTGACCGATGTACGATCTGCCCCAGCTACAAGTTATTTTATACATACTTGGATGTTCTGACGGAAACTATATTTCAGAGAATGTAGATTCTGATGCAGATTTTTGAATTTATCAACAAATCGCGGGAAGATCCCATTAATCCTTAATAACTCTTATATTATTATAATATTTGAATTCAGATACTACAGACGTGTTGTTTATAGAACTGTTAAGTATTTAGTCAACGTTTGATATTTGTATGACTCTAAAGTCCTACATGTAATAAGAGTGAGCCCATTTCATAAAACATAATTTTATGACTTAATATTACACTTTATTACTTTATAATAACTAAGTTTTATGGCAGTAAGCTGTATTAATCTTAACTTCACATTCATGAACATAATTCTAGTTATAACATAAAAGAGTTCAAAACATTTTAATGTCAGTTTTAATCAAAGGGGAATGAAATATACTGCCTTTTTAATTGAATAGATAATTGGTTTTCACAATAGATAATCATATCTCTGATTTAATTTTCGAGTTGCCCACAAATTTCATGACGCTTTTCTGTTTAGAAAAACCTCAGTAACAGCATAGAGTTTGAAGAATGAGGATATACCTTCAACCCTCTGCTTCGACGAGCATGTGTCATATGTCGGTTTATTTAAGCTTAGTACAAAATAGTTACCTATTGTCATACATCAAAAATATATGACATACTCATATAAATTGAAAACAGGTACAATTTTCATATATTCTGTGAGATACGCAAAGACATTCTTATCACTAAAACGCGATATCTCCCAGACAAACTTTAAGCAAAGTATAGTGTATCGTATAGTATATTCGTGAAAAATGGTGCTAACCATAACTAAATTTATAATTTTATGCATGTAAATGACAGAAAAAATAATAATCCACTTATAATACAAAAATATAATAAAACTAAATAAAAGCAATTAATCAATTAATTGCATTTATTTAGTTTGATTGCAATTAACGGATACGACTTGGGGGCCTTCAGGAAAAGAGCTTATTCATTCTTAAAAGGCCGGTAACGCAACTGCAAGATCTCTGGTATTGCGGATGTCCATGGGCGGCGGTGATCACTTACCATCAGGTGCACCTCCTGCTCGTTTGCCCCTCTTCTATAAAAAAAAAGCAAAAACACAGTTAAAAATTAAGCGAAACTAAACGCTTGGTACTTTTCTAAGATCTTTTGGGATGTGAAGTAACGTTTGCAACGATGTATTTTGGGTTAGCGTTGGTCCAGATAACGATAATTAGCAGCCGATCTAGGATATTTTGTGCCAGTTGTCACGGAAAGTGAATATATCTAGCAAACAAAACGTGCAAATTTGGGTCACAAAGTATGGAGTACATATCTGTGAAAATATAGTCTTTCAGTTTTATAAATGCGATACGATTACCAGCTAGTAAATCTACGAATCGGGGCAAAACACATAATATTGTCTACCCACTGCTATTTCTCTTTGCATGTTTTGCAAAGGCATAATTCCCCGTGTTGGTCCCGGGCCTCTTTGAAGACTAGGCCAACTGCCATTCTGCCAGGCAAGTCGTAAAAGGCGACCGAGTGGCTATGCGCGTCACTACCATCGTGACTACTAAGTGGTAGAGTTCTGCATCGGCTCGACCGGGTCTGGTACCACCGCCACCAGTGCTAGTCACTGTCGTGTTCCGGTTTGGAGGGTAAGGTAGCCGGTAAACTTATGCATGTGGCATTAGACCTCGTCACAAGATAGGTGTGCGTCACAACGCACCATTAACATCTTTGGTGTCTATAAGCGATGGTTGACTCTTTCCATCAGGAGACCCATCTGCTTGTTTGCTATCTTATGATATAAAAAAATGATGTTTATATAGGTAAAGGTTAATAAAAAAGTCTCGAAGGCATTATGCTCAGCAATATCCATATATATTACAGCTATTAATTAGTAGGTACTACCGATTGTGGTCGAAATTCAATCATAGACTAAACAATAAAATCTCTTTTAAATTTGACAACTGACTTTAGCCGTTAAGAAAATAGTGCCTATACATGTGTGTATATTATCATGTATGTCACATGAATGTGGTGTGAGTAATGTTTATTTTTATTAATTTAACGTATTTTTAATGTGTTTTATTAAAAAATATTAGGTTTTTGCAGTCCTTTGTAATGTAAATTTTAACTGTGCCAAATTTCATACTCCACCATTCATACCATTGTCTTAAAAAGGGATCGAAAGTTTTTCCTTTTCGTATTAATATATAGATAAAACGAAACACTTTCGTAATCTATGTTTGTCAATTCGCTTAGTTAGGTTCTCTTTTGTATACCATCTGCCATACTACAGCTAGACCAACAATTGGTCAAACCTGTTACTATTGCCAAAACTACTAGGTGGTAGAGTTTTTCAAAGTCTCGCCCGGATGAGATATTTTTTTGTATATTAATTTATTTATTAAGATTGCTAACAAGTAGATTGTTCTTCTCATTGAAATTTGCTATCCGTGTGGCGACATCTTAATGACACACGCATAAGTTTACCGGCTACCTTACTCTCCCAAACTGAAACACAACAGTGACAAGCGCTGACGCTATTGCGACAGGAATGGGAAAAGCGTCTGTACCAGATGCAAGCGAGACAATGCAGCACTCTACGACTTTGCAGCCATGATGGTAGTGACTCGCATAGCCTATCATTCACTTTTTACACAATGCCTGGCAAAACGGCAGATAGTGTATTCTTTAAAGGGATCCCGGACCAACAACAAGGTAACAAACGCTTATTACTGTCGCAATAGCATCAATGGCTGTCACGGTTGTGTTCCGGTTGGAATGCCATTACCATAATTTGTCACGCGGATTGCAACCACCATTAAAATCGTTGGGATCTGTGGGCGATGGTTATCGCTTTCAATCAAAACAGCTATCTACTTGTTTGCCTTTCTAAGATTGCTGGCATGATAATTATTCTATAGAATATTCTTTTATAGGTGGTTGGATCAAGACGAACATAAGAAACTACTGCTTTAATAATCATTACGAATTGTTGATATGTGGTAATATATAATAAATTTATCGCAAACAAAGTCGCAGATATCAGCTAGTAGTCAAATAAAATGATCGTACCTCTTGAATTACATCAACATAACATTATTAAACATACAGTGAGCTGAAAAGCCTTTGTCAGTATTACTCCTAATGAATTCTAAATATTAGTACAAAGATGGCAGCAAGTAAATATCTCAATTCCAAGTACTGTTAAAATAAATTAATTCTAAATGTTCACAATTCCTCTAAGTACCAAGCTGATCTTCCTTATTACTGTTCGCTCTGCTCCATATACACGTAACAGAAGCTCTCTGCGAATATAATTCTCTTCAACTAAAACATCTAATTTATCCAACGTCTTGTAAGATTTCCCTATTGCATTCTCTGGTTAGGAATTGCGAATATTCAAATATGTAATAGCATCCGTATTATTTTATATTTTACATTATACCTGATGAAATAATAAATAAGAATGAAATTGCATACGAAAAATCCTGACAAGTGAAAGTCGGACTCGGCCACTGAGAGTTTTGTACAAACTTTCAGGCGCATATTATAAATGGTACAGGAATAAAGTCTCGCAGCAGTTTTACCCGAAATTCAGTTTCTAAAAGTAATGTGCATTAAATAGACATTTTTTATCATTAATTTACATATCTATTGTTTTCAAATATTTTCCTGTACTTGTAGTGTAAGACGACATTAATTGCCAAATTTCTTAGTTCTCGGTAAACGGAAATTAGCCTATAAATTTTGTTTCCCTTGAAAGTGTCGAAATATGCGTTTTTTGGGGCATGTATCTTTTATGTTTGTTTAAAAATTTGATTTTTTCACAGTTTTAATGAACTATAGACTTGAGTATATATATAGTAGTATATAGTTTTCAATTCAACTACTGAAAACTACTATTCAACAAAGGTACTTCCACGCATATCCGACGTAAAGGGTATTAATAGACACACGAACAGCTAAATGATCCTATAAGTACATATGTATTTCGTTTTTTCCTTTTGAGCTAAAGAACCCCAAAATAAATGTAAAGTCAAAGTGAAATAGATTAAACCATCTCAAATTTAAGATCTAGTTCTGTTTTTGAATAATACATTAACTGCTCTACTGTTACACATCATGTTTAAATCAAGAAAAAGCTAATATTTGTCCCTTACATTGTGACTGCAAATTAGGTGGTAGAGTTTCGCAATGTTTCGACGGGGTTTGATACCACTACCCTACCTATTTCTTTCGCAATAGCGTCAGTTTGGACGGTAAGGTAGCCGGTAAACTTTGTATGTGGCGTCTCAACCCCGCCATCCGGGTAGTAAAGCACCATTAACATATTTGGTATCTATAGACGATGACTATCTCTTTCCATCATGAGTGTCATCTGCTTGCTTGCTATTTCATGATTTAAAAAAATATAGTATTAATTATTATCATGTATAATATAATATTAATAATTATTATTATTTAATTCTTTTAAGCATCTATTTCGGTAATAATTCGATTATGATATAGCGATAATTTAGATGAATCTTTTAAAAAACACTTATATTAATAATATTATTATATTCTTTTTAGAATTCATCTCGGTTTTAGTAGGTTATAATATAGCGGAAAGTTAGAAGAATATTTAAAAAAAAAATACATGATTATTTCTGCGACATTTCGTCTCGAAATTGAGCCTTCATCGGGCATCTTAAAGCACACACAATACCAGAAAAGTCGTAGAAATAATAATGTAGGTATCAATAATTAATATTTTTAAAAGAGTCGTCCACATTCCCGTATACATAATCGATTGTAATATTGACAGAGATAATTTGGTATTTCACTTGTACAACGAATATTGTTATATATTACTTTTTCGTCAATACAATGTCCTTATAAAATCTCATACAATAGCCATTAACAAATAAAATGCGCCTACATTGACCGATCGCGTGCGAGTCTGATTGATGACTGGTCCACACGTTTTTCAGACATCCCCAAAAGATAAATCGTGACATATTCGTTACGCCAATTTCCTATACAAATATCCAATCCTCGTTCATTTAAATGTTTACTAGTATTAAATAATACTACTGATGGTCTTTGGTTCGATTTTTTTTTCGTTTTTTTATTTTTATTTTTTAAAACATACGATATCAAACAAGTAGATGGGTCTCCTGATGGAAAGAGTCAACCATCGCCTATAGACACCAAAGATGTTAGTGGTGTGTTACTATCTTGTGGCGAGGTCTAATGCCACATGCTATACAAGTATACCGGCTACCTTATCCTTCAAACTGAAACACGACAATGACAAGCACTGACGTTATTAAAGCAGGAATAGGTAATGCGGTGGTACCAGACACAGGTGAGACAATGCAGAACTCTACCACCTAGTAGCCACGATGGTATACATATACACACACATAGTCAATAGTTCACCTCTCAGGCATTTAGCCTGACAAAACGGCAGATGGTATTGGTATTGAATGTACTGAACCGATCTCAATGACATTTTGTACATATCTACTGTATGGTTCAACTTAAAACATAGGATAGTTTTTATCTCAATTAACCTCCCCCCCTTTCCCCTCTGAAGTACCCAGCCAAAGTATTTCCCCGTATTGGTCCCGGGTCGTTCTGCTAGGCAGGTCGTAAAAGGCGACCGATTGGCTATGCGAGTCACTACCATCGTGAATACTAGGTGGTAGACTTCTGCTATGTCTCGCCCGGGTCTGGTACCAACGCCTTACCTATTCCTGCCGCAATAGCGTCAGTGCTTGTCGCTGTCGTATTCCGGTTGGGAGGGTAACGTAGCCGTAAACTTATGCATGTCGCGTTAGACCTCCACAAGATAGCAAAGCACCATTAACATCTTTGGTATCTATAGGTTGACTCTTTCCATCAGGAGATCCATCTGCTTGTTTGCTATTTAATGATAAAAAAATCTATACAAGTAATTTGTATAGCAAAGCAACGTTTGCTGCCTCAGCTAGTAATAATGAATTTTACTAGGCGGATGAGTTCTGTTGAACGAAGAACGTCTTGCACGGGTTCACTACCACCACCTTACTTCTTCCTGCCGCTATAGCGTTGGTACTTGTTACTAGCGTGTTTTGCTTTGGAAGGTGTAAACGCCACAGACATGGCATTATATCCCGCTAACAATTTTAGCGTCAATAAGAGATGGTTATCTCTTTCCTTTAGGAGAACCATAAATCAGGAAAGAATGGTCTTTTGGCATCTTGTGATATGAAATAAATAAAAACTAATTGTATTCGTGTGTAATTAAATGTATTTGTTTATTACATATATTATACAGTATGTAAAGAAAACCCTGTTCGATCCGAAAGAAGCATATAGATTGGTTAAAAGCATGACTGAAATTTTTTTTATTAAAATGACTTTATTTCTGAAAATAAAAAAGATATAATTTTTTTTAACATTCGTATTTTTACTTCCTCCCTAGTAAGCAAGAGATCCCTAGATTAATCCCTAGAGTTAAGCAAATATTTTATATATGACAACACCTTGTCGCTGTTTGTTTCATTGCTTCGCTTTGGCGGCTTTCGCAAGACCACCGCGCGAAGGCGCGGTGTTCGCTTTTCGGCTTTTACAAAGCTACTTTAAACGCGCCGCGTGTCCTTCGGTAACATCCGACTTGCGCTGCATTCTTTGATAATAGAATTTACTTATTTGTAGGTGTTGTCACACTTAATGTATGAAAATAACATTTAAGATTACTTTTTGGGAAAACTAATCAATTAATATCCATAAAATAATTACACATATGTAAAAGTATCACAGTACCAAATAACACCTTAAATTATCCGACAGGGTTTTTAAGGTGTTATTTTGTAACTTTTGTGTAGTAATAGCTAATTACCCAGGTTAACTTTTAGGATACTTTTTACCGCGGAAAAATATTTCGTTCAAACAGAAAAATAAATTACTGGTTCAGCAAGTTCAAACAAAAATTTCAATAACATAATAATTACTTATTACCAGAGCATAATGTTACCCGGAACCCTTTTATATGGTACATCCTTAATCTTTTTTTTAAATAGTTCACATTTGCATTGATCAGTTTTTTTTTAAATATTAACTAGGTAAATGCAAAATTTAGTTACAGCTTCAACTAATTACGAAACGGAATTCATGTACATGTTAGTTACTCTTTACTGCAAACGTCGTATACTCGTAGAAAATAAAAAATATATATACTCTATTACGTAGCTGTTGCCAGCGACTTCGTCCGCGTGGACTTCGTTTACTCCGCTCTGCTCCTCCCCCATAGGTGATAGCGTGGTAATATGTAGCCTATATGTTGACCCGACCTATAAGTAATATTCATGCAAAATTTGAAGTAAATCCATACTAATTATTAACCACTAAATAACATACATACAGACAAACAGATAAACAGACAAACAGACAAACAGATGAACAAACAAACAGACAAACAGACAAACAGACAAACAGACAAACGGACAAACGGACAAACGGACAAACGGACAAACGGACAAACGGACAAACGGACAAACGGACAAACGGACAAACGGACAAACGGACAAACGGACAAACGGACAAACGGACAAACGGACAAACGGACAAACGGACAAACGGACAAACGGACAAACGGACAAACGGACAAACGGACAAACGGACAAACGGACAAACGGACAAACGGACAAACGGACAAACGGACAAACGGACAAACGGACAAACGGACAAACGGACAAACGGACAAACGGACAAACGGACAAACGGACAAACGGACAAACGGACAAACGGACAAACGGACAAGCGGACAAGCGGACAAACGGACAAACGGACAAACGGACAAACAAACGGACAAACGGACAAACGGACAAACGGACAAACGGACAAACGGACAAACGGACAAACGGACAAACGGACAAACGGACAAACGGACAAAAATTCTAAAAACTATATTTTTGGCTTAGATATCGATTGTAGATCACGCCCCAAGTATTCTTTTAAAAAAATATTCAATGTACAGTTTTGACTTTCCTACGATTTTATTATATGTATAGATAAATTAGACATTGATTTTTATATTTACGAATTACAATTTGGTTTATGATTAAATTGGAAAAACATTATGGTTATACAAAATACCTAAGAGAAAAAAGATAGTTATCTCAAGCTTCTAGCTCAGCCAAGAGGATGAGGTTAGTTTGTTCCCTCGAAACCGATGAGGACCGTCAGTCTCGGTTTAACAAGGGATCGCGAACGCTATACCATATCTCGCTCCTCTGAAACCTTCACACAGTGTGAAATGAGGCTAACAAGCGATCGCAAACGCTACGCTGAATCCCGTGCCTCCGAGAACTTTACACAACGTAAATCTCGACTTATCTCTCAGCGTTGCCACACAGCTACCTTGCGGTCACTAGAAAGTACTCAATTTTTTTTAACAAATGATCGCCAGCCATCGCCAGCACTACACCGAGAGCCGCGCTTCTGAAACATCCACGCAGCGTGAAATAAGATTACCAAGCGGTCGCAAACGCCACATCGAGTCCTGCGCCACTAAACCTTCACGCAGTGTGAACCTCAACTTAGCTGTCAGCGTGAGCACACAACTAACTGCCTTGCGTTCAACTGAAACCACTGTAAAGCGCGAAGAACGAATTCTTATTGATAGAGAACATCAATCTATTACGTTTATCAAAAACAGGAACAGCGTGATGAACGTAATGCGGCTGCTTGGGAGTGTTACAATGATGTGTTAGATAATTAAAGCATTATCCAGCAAACCCAGGAACGCGAATGAGATTCGGCAATCTCACTCTGATGAACAACATAGTGCTAAGTTGGATGCAGACCGTATACGGCATTCTGTGTACAGATTGTCTGATGATAATTCTATGATTAACAGTAATAATGAGGAGTTGTAGCTTTAGCTGTAGAAATTTTTCAGATTACTACAAATAAAGTAGCATGTAGCATAGCACCTGCACAACGTAGTATATTCTTATCATAATTATTATCATCATATCATCTTGCTTATTTGATATTATTAGAGTCCTTTAGAAAAAGAGTATTCTCACGCCCGTATCCTCGAAGAGGTAGGTAGAGGTACAACAAGTGCACTCACGATTAGCCAAAGATACTTAGTCCCACAATGTAATAGGTGGCAAGCCTATCGCCAACCGGACATTTTCCAATCCCGGGCAACATTGTTTTTATCAGAAAACTGGATAAAACACATTTTCTTAGTTGCCCGACCAAGGAATCGGATCTCATGTGGTCTACTCCGACACCGGACTACTAGACCACAGAGGCGATAGAAAAAGAGCTAAATGAAAATTTAGTAATAATAACAGAAAGACATAAATTAAAATCCTAATAAGAAAGTCACTACAACATGCGTACTGTAAGGATGGCGGCCTGTTAGTCCTTTTTAAAAAAAACACTTTAATTCGGCTGAAACTAATGTATATTCACACTGCTTGATATTTACAAAGTTATGTGTTAACCGGACAAAATCTGGAGGAAGACTGTGGAAATTAACATAAAAATCAGTTTTATTGAAGTGACATAATGCTTGCATATGCGTTTACTTCATATAAGGTTTGCTCATAACATCTCCCCCCTTAAGACTGAGCTTTATTTTTTTTTAATAAAGCGAAGGATAATATAAGAAATCAGAGTGAGTTAAAATAACAATATGTAAAAAGATAAAACTCAGTGAATCAATAATTAGTCAATTTAAAAATAGCTATTTGCTATATAATTCAAATTAATACATTAAGTTATAATAAACAAATGTTTTCTAAAACTCAGTGAATCAAAAGTTAATCAATCTAAGAATAGCTATTTGCTATATAAATTCAAATTAATACAATAACTTATAATAAATGTCTCCATGTATAAAAGTAGAAGTCGATATCGTTTAATCTTAAAACAAAATTCTTTTCTAGAATTTATAAAAAATATAAAACTTAGTAGTATTTGAAAATAAAATAGAAAGAAATGTATAAAGAATGTAAAAGAGACGTTAATACATTACTTACTTTTCTAATAGTTGGTAAAATTATGATTACAATAAAATGAAATGTATAAAGTACAAAAGAGATGTAAAATATTATTTACCTTTTCTAATTGTTGGTTAAACTATAAAGTACATAGAATAGATGTAAAACATTATTCACCTTTTATGATAGTTGGTTAACCTATAAAGTACATAAAATAGATGTAAAACATTATTCACCTTTTATGATAGTTGGTTAACCTATAAAGTACATAAAATAGATGTAAAACATTATTCGCTTTTTCTAATGGTTGGTTAAGTTACGGTTAGATTTGCCTAAGTTTCTATATAGGACTTTATTCGAATTTTTATTAAATTCTATTTCTGCTGGGAGACTCTTAACAGATCTCTGGTCGCCTTCTGATTCATTAGAAATATCACTTAGCTCGATGGACGTATTCATAGTCCTGTCGTTGACTGTTCTATGCGAGTTATGACATTGATTATAGATTTGAATACAACATGAGGTGTTAGTAGACTTACAGAAACATTTTTTATAAATGTTATACAAAATATATAAAATAATTACAGTTAATATAAGATAAGTCATACCAGAATAATAGTGACCATATTTCATGATATGTGATTGATTAGACGCTTGGTTTATTTGGTCTTCTAAATGGTCTAACTTATGAGATGCGAATTTTAATGATTCTAAATCGATATTTGATAAAGTTATCGGAGATAAAGACTGATATGTCTCATTTACTAGATTATACTTACAACAATCATCTTCGATAATATTAAAATTAAGTAATAATTGAGCTGGTAAAATAGTCTTATAATTAGTAGAAGGAACAAATTGCAAAGTTTGAAAATAGGCAATACAATTTTTCTCTAATGATAAAATACCAGTGCCTTGCAAAGTAAAATCACTTATCTTATCGTTACATTTCAAAGTCAATTTGTTAGGCTTAGATTGAACAAAAATATATCTACCATCATTAAGTTTTTGCCATACGTTAATATTACCATAAATGACATTAGAATTACAAACTTCAGGAAGTGATAGAGTAACTTCAGTTAATAACTTAGTTTCACAAATAGGATTATTAATTGTAGACAATATCGAAGCCATGGGACATACCATGTATTCGTCATTAACACGCTTACAATCACTTATGCTATCTAATAAAGCGTAGTTCAATCTGTCATCCGTTACGGCTAAATACAATTTAGAAGGGTGTATTAACACATAAGTTTTATAATTATTTGTTTCATGAGGAGTAGGTAAAGCCAAGTTCTTATAAAGACTAAATTTAACAGGATTTATTAAAGGAATTTGAATAACAAATACAATTTTTTCTTTATAATAATAAGATGTTAATTTCGCTAAGTCAATAATCGTGTGTATATTTTTTAAGGAAAGCGAAATAGGGAACTCAGAAGTTCGTTTCATTTTAATATTGTTAGATAACACATTATATAATTTAGTAGGTGTAATGACATAAGGGTGTAAAATATTTGCTTTTGCGAATAAAATTGAATTTAAGGTTGTATCTAGAATATTAGAAATTGATAATAAAGAACCTTCAATAATATTAAAAATAGAGTTAAATTTTTCTAAGTTCATTAATTCTATATTTGTCTTTGTACTGTTTAAAAATATGAAATTTAATTTTTCTATCTGGTTATTTAATTTAATTTCATTATTATTTAATTTTTCAATAGAAGTATTAAAATTATTAATCGTAGATTGGACAATATGGATGTTGTCTTTCATAAGGGAATAAATTTCATTTTCATTCTGCTGACACGACGAAATTGCTTCGTCATATTTTCGTGCATCATCTGCATCTAAAGTGCCAAAAAATAATTTAAGGATTTCACCTCCAAATTCAAGAGCTCGTTTTGTTCTTTGATCAAAAATAAGGTGAGACATAGATTGGTACTTTAGTTCATTTGAATTTATTAATATTTCTAGAGGATTCAAAACGTCGTTACAATCAATTTTGAAATTAACTAAGTTTAATCTTTGTGCTTTATTGCATAGAAATAAAATATTTTGGATTGAAGTTTTGATTTTTTTCATGTAAGGAAAAATAGGCAAAATATCGATGTGGGTTACTACATTCCAGTTGTCATTTTGAAAGTACACAACAGAAGTAGGGTCGAAGTAAATACCTGGGCTATTTTTTACTAATTCAATCGGATTCGAAACGCAAGGATCGATTACATACCTGGAACAAATTATACAAGTTTACATCGGCTTTAGTTCGTTAACATGATATTTAACATGTTTTCTATTTATGCATATAGTAACATTATTTTTACCATGTGTTTTAATAACTTTAAAAGGGCCTTTCCACACTGGAGATAAGGCTTTGCGAAGTCTGTGGTGATGTTTGACATAAACCATATCACCTGTTTTATAACTCAGTTCTCTCGAAGAGACGTCATAATATTTTTTTGAGGCTTGTTTACTTTTAATTATATTTTCAATAGCTTTTTCACGAGAGTACTTCATTCTATATTGCAGTGCACGAATGTACTCTTGGTAGGTAGTGTTGTTATCAGTTTCATAAATGCTGCTAGGTATGGACGGCTTATAACCGTATAATAATTCGAATGGTGTAAACTCCGTCGTGCAATGAGGAGTAGTATTATATGATAGAATAGCGGTTGCAAGGTAACAATGCCAATCGCTTTGATTTTCGTTAACGAAAGATCTTAGATATTCTTTTAGTGTAGCATGTGATCTTTCAAGGGAGCCATTAGTCTGAGGATGATACGGGCTAGAATAGAGACTTTTTATTTTAAGTATGTCTGTCAGTTGCCTAAATAATTCAGAGGTAAAAGTAGTGCCTTGATCAGTGAGTATCATTTTTGGAAACGAGAATAACGAAAAGAAATGAATAAGACTTCGTGCAACCTCGTCGGTTGTACACGTGATCATGGGATAAGCATTAGAAAATTTAGTTAAGTCGTCTTGTAATGTTAAGATATATTTAAATTTTTGAATACCGGCTTCAGGAAAGGGACCAACCATGTCGAGAGCTAATCTCTCAAATGGCCTAGTACTAGTGGAAGTAATTACCATAGGCGCTTTATTAGAGAGTCGTAATGGTTTATTAACTTGACACATTTTGCAGTCTTTTATAAAACGTTCAACATCAGATCGCATATTTTTCCAATAGTAGGAAGCTTTGATTCTACTTAGCATGCGTTTGATACCGGGGTGACCGGCGATAGTAGTACCATGATTTTCTTTTAAAATGTTCGGTATTTCGGCCGGAGTAGGATAAACTATTTGATTTTTGTATATATGAATCTTAATATTTGTGCCGTTAAAAATATAAGATATCATGTTATAAATTTTCACATACACAAATTTTGAAAACGGTTCTGAAAAATCGGAAATAGCTAATTCTTTATCATAGTCATTATTAGAAATAATTCGGTCTCTTAGTTTAATTAATAAATTGTAAATAGTTTTGTAACTAATTTCGTCATAATGATGAACCTTAGAATATAAGAAATAAAGCTTTAAATTGTTTTTACAATCGACAACCTGTATGGTATCAGGTGTCCGTTCCGACTCGCGGAATGAAATGGAATCATCTAACATTGATAAGAACTGTTCGCAATATGGCATAGAGTAATCAAGGTCTAGAGACATCGGGCAAGCAATTGATTTTTGTTTGGCTAAATATAAACTTTGATTGTGTTCTTCAATTTGCGTATCACAATTAGGCGTAGTTTTAGTAAATTGCTTTTTAAAATATTGTTCATAAGTATCATTATTAATATTAGAATTAGTGATAGCATTTACTGGGTAACGAGATAAACAATCTGCATTACTATTTATTCTACCTGGTTTATATACAATTTCGTACTCGTATTCTTCGAGTTTTAACCTCCACCTAAGCAAGCGTCCACCTGGATCTTTAGCGTTAAACAACCATGTTAATGGACGGTGATCTGTCACAATTTTAAACTTATACCCATATAAATAAGGTCGAAATGTATTTACAGCGAACAAAATTGCTAAAAGTTCTTTTTCTGTCGTTGAATAATTGCCTTCTTGTTTATTCATAGTACGAGACGCGAATGCAATAGGTTTGTCTTTACCGATTTCACCTTGTGATAAAATAGCACCAACGGCATAATTTGAAGCGTCAGTTGTAACAATAAAGGGTTGCGAAAAATCTGGGTATTGTAACAAGGGAGCAGAAATAAGTTTTTGCTTTAAAGTGTTAAAAGATTGTTCCTGTTCAATTGACCAATGAAAATTTACATCCTTTTTTAATAACGAAGTTAGAGGCTTAGTTATATGAGAGAAATTTTCTATAAAACGACGATAGTAACCAGTTAACCCAAGAAAAGATTTGACATCTTTTGGAGTTTTCGGTGTAGGAAATTCGGAAATAGCCTTGACCTTGTCAGGGTTAGGCGAAACACCTTTATCTGTAATAACATGCCCAAGATACGCAACTTCACGTCGCAAAAACTCACATTTGTCGGGCTGGAGTTTAAGATTTGCCTCTCTAAGTTTAGAAAATACAGATTCTAGCTTTATTATGTGAGATTCAAGATCGTGAGAGTAGATAATGCAATCGTTTGAATAGATATAACAGTCTAAACCTTGTAGACCAGTAAGCACTAAATTCATCATTCTTTGAAAGGTACTAGGGGCATTTTTTAACCCAAATGGCATGCGCAAAAATTCAAATTGTCCAGAAATACCATTAGTAGAAACACTGAATGCGGTTTTCTCAATATCTTTAGGATTTAATAATAATTGGTCAAAACCAGATGCTAAATCTAGCGTGCTAAAATATTTCGAATGACCTAATTGGTCCAAGATATCCGTTATAAGTGGAAGAGGATAAACTTCAGAGACAGTAACGTCATTTAAACGACGATAATCAATAACGATACGCCATTTTTGTTTACCAGAAGCATCACGCTTCTTTGGTACTACCCAAACGGGAGCACACCAAGGTGACGTAGAAGGTCTGATTATATTTTCATCAAGCATTTTTCTAATTTGCTTTTCTACTTCATCTTTATGAACTTCAGGGAAACGGTATGATTTTACGTGAATCGGGGGCGCATCCCCAGTATTAATAGAATGTTTAATAACATCTGTATGTGTCAAAAATTCTCCGTCGAGATAAAATATGTCTGTATAGTTAGAAATACAATTAATTAATAACTTTTTCTCTTGAGGATTTAAATGAGATATTCTAATTTGATCTAAAACCTTTTGAGATCTATTTATATTTAAAGAATTTAATTGATGAATAAGTTCTTGTTGAGAATCATCTAACTTTGAAGTTAGTAAATCGAACGGAGTTAACTGTACCTGAAAATTATCAACTTCGATTTCAGATTCGGTGGTATTTAAAACTGTAACATTAACTCTGTTGTTTGATTTTAAACTTACAATAGCGTTAGCTAAAAATACACCTTCACAAATTTTCTGATCTAGTACTAGAGCTTCGCGTTTATTTACGAAATCACGTAGATTACTGACTGGACATTCGATTACCATTTCTGATCTCGCAGGTATAACATATGATGATTTACTAAAACATATAGGTATTAAGTAACCTTCTAAGTTTAATGAATTATTAGTATATTGTATGTTGATTTTAAAATGTTGTATAAAGTCACTACCAATTATACCATCATAATTTAATTGAATAGCATCGTCAATAGCGTGAAACACAAAATCAAAAGCAATTTTACGTGTAGATGAGATTTGATATTCGAAATTAAGTTTAATAGAACCGAGTGATTCACACGTTGAGTCGTTATCACTTAATCCCTTGAGTGTAATGATATTATTTTTAAGTACTGGACCTTTTAATAAACTTGAGAGTTTCACGATTGAAACTGAGGAACCAGTATCAATTAATAAACATAGAGGCTTATCATTCATATTGGTTTTTAGATAAACATGAGGAAGAGAAACTTTGTTATTTACGTTATTTATAGAATACGTTTTATTATAAGAGCAATCCCTTGAAAAAGAACTCGATTTTTCACGAGATAAAGGGTTGCGTTGTGAAAGGTTCGAGAACCTTAATGATTTCTTAAGAGTGACGTCAGAGACATTAACATAATTATTTGACTTAGAATACTCTGTATTTTCATTAACCTGTGCAGGAAATAATTTAGGAACACAAGGTTGAGAAATCTCTGATCGTCCATTACGCTGTGTAGAAAATAACTTAGGAACACAGCTATTATGAGTCATTGTCTTTACTTTAGCCTGTGCGGAAAATAATTTAGGAACACAGGATTGAAGCCTATTAAAATTAGAGTTTATAGAATAAACAGAAGGTACATCTTGTGCAACCGTGAATTGACCACAAGAATGTCCTTTAGACCCCTTTAAGGACTCATTAGATTTAGGCTTTTTGCCGTAGTTTTTTGTTGTCTTAGAACTATTCGTGTCGTTACGAATTGCAAAAGGTTTCGGTAGACACGGCACCGAAACCGAATTTAGTTTAAATTATCTTCGTTAGAGATAACGTGTGTATTAGAATTGTTATTGGTAACGTTATGATTAGACGAATTGCTCGTCGGCGACCGTGAACTTGAAGGTATCACGTTGCGTGGCGGATCGCGGTGCATATAATTACTGTTTTTATATTTAAGCTTCCGACAATCGCCTATTAAATGACCACGATTTTTACAATACGCGCATATTTGATTCGAGGCGTAATTATTTTTATTTGTAGAATTATTAGAGTAGTTATTACGATGATTTAAATTCGAATTTACGTGGTAAGAGTTTGTAAAAGAATGTTTAGATTTATTTTTGAAACAATCGGAAGAGCTATGGCCAAACTTTCGACATATTGAACATTGTTTAGAGGAAGAAGAAGGTCGTTGAGATAGTTTAGATAGCTTAAACAGTTTTTCTTCTTCAATGGCATGAGTGATTGCTTCGGAAAGTCCTTTAGGATTCCGGCAGCGCACAATGTGTGAGAAGTTTGAGTTCATACCTAATAAAAATGTATTTAAAGCCAAATCTTCCATGGCAGCAAGTCTGCCTATAAGTTCCTTTTCATTTTCACAACTGTAATGAATATCGGACTGAAGCCGCGTAAGGCAGGATTCAATCCTTAAAGAATATTGTGTCACATCTTCGTTGGGTAATTGCTTGCAGTTTTGTAAATCTACTAAAAGGTGTGTTGAATGCTTTTTTTCTCCAAAAGTTACCTTTAAAAACTGTTTGATTTCAAGCCAATTATCGAATTTTTTCAAACAACAAGCTAACTGAGCCTTGCCCTCAAGTTGTGACACGATATATTTGACTAAAAAGTTCTGTTGGTCTGTACTCGCTAAAGAAATTGCACTTTCGCAATTGGTTAAAAACGCGGGAAGGGATTCCCGATCCCCGTTATATGGTTTAATGAATTTGGTAAGAACAGAGAGTGTAATTTTATCACTCATGTTTAATTTTTTCCTTTGAGATAATGGTTTCGATAGAGAACTGTCTGAGTCGGTATTAGTATCGACTTCAGTAGTCTGTTCTTTTTTATTAAATTTAAACATCAATAATTGTAGATTAAAAAGCTGTACAGAACATCAGAAAAATACACACAAAAACGTAAATAGAAAAATTATAGAAAATGTAAATTAATATCATATAAGTTAGCAATAAGATTGTATAAAATTGTATAAGTAGTAAATTATTTATATGACTTTAAAAGTTATTTAAAAACTCTGAAATAATGTTCTAATAAAAGTTCTGAATCTAGAAATATAAAATCTTGAAAAATAAAATCTTGATGTTTAAATGAAAATTCACTTTACACTTTAAATTGGAAAAAATAAAACTCACAGAAAAATAATCACGAACCGCAGGAACATCTTAACCTTGAAGGTATTGTGCATGGCAACGAAGAATGCAGAGCGCAGCGAATGTCCCTGGCGACAGCTTCGAGTAACCGGCACGGCGACTCACGGAGTCGTATTGCAGTTCCGTCGAAGTCACGTTGAAATGCCTTTCGTTTTATAGGTTCGGTGATGATGACGAGTCTTCTTGTCCGTCGATGATGAATTAAGCAGTACGAGGTGATGCGGGCTCACGCTATAGAGCGGAGACTTACACGTCGATCAAAGTTGACAGCGCGAAGTAGGTGATGTGGTGATGTAGCGCGGGCTTGGCTGATGATGCTCAAGACTTACTCGTCGACCACAGGGTGCAGTAGCGCGGGCTTAGGCATACGGTGCCAAGGCTTACCGTCGGCGAACTAGCACGTAGCTAAAGACTAAAGTCACAGGGCCACAAAATGGTTGTCAGGCGGAATTCGAAAATCGCGACGCCTAACACCTAAATTATCCTGGGAATTCGGAATCCAGGAAATACCACTTCTGACACCAAAATTGTAAGGATGGCGGCCTGTTAGTCCTTTTTAAAAAAAACACTTTAATTCGGCTGAAACTAATGTATATTCACACTGCTTAATATTTACAAAGTCATGTGTTAACCGGACAAAATCTGGAGGAAGACTGTGGAAATTAACATAAAAATCAGTTTTATTGAAGTGACATAATGCTTGCATATGCGTTTACTTCATATAAGGTTTGCTCATAACAGTACGAAGTCGCGGGCAACAGCTAGTTATATCATACAAAACTTGAAACAGCCTTTGCTATATTTGCTTACAACTTACAAGCATAATTGCAAGTGCCGTTACGCATGATTTATCATTTACGATACTATTTTCTGGGACAGCGAAGTCCTAAATTGTAAGTAGCTGGATTATAACTTCATGCCTTGCCTGGATCAGTAATAGTTTGTTATTGAATGAACTACAACGCATTTCGTTGTAACGTAATATTTAGTAAACAGGATGTAAAGCCTGTGTAAAGATTGTGAAATCTAAAAAATTGACCCACGTCTAAACCTTTGGTTTCTCGATTTAATGTTTTTGTGTACGGTCTAAAAAATATTCCCAAAATAATGTATCAATGAAATGGTTTCCGTTTCCGACACTGTATATGCATGATATGTTTATATATATTTATGTAATTATACGTACTAGCGACCATAGCTAAACAATAAGTTTGACAAGAGTCTTTAGCCGTAAAGAAAATATTATACACGTATGTATAATATCATGTATGTAACATGAATGTAGTGTGCGTGTATTTTAATAAAAATACATTTCTAATGCATATGATTTAAAATATTAGGTTTTTGCAGTCCTCCGCAATGTTAAATTTAATTGTCCGCGTAACGGTCGGCAAAAGGGGTATAAAGTTTTTACTTCACGTATTAATACTTAGATGTGAATATTTTATTAGTAATTATATATTTTATAATTTATAAGTAGGATTGTGGCTGTCATGGATACAACCGTGTATATTTTACGTGAATACGTCTACGTAACGTTTTGCGATGGTAAACATTTTTTATTCGTCGTACAGATGCCGTCGTTGATGGATTCCTTTTGATACCTTCATCTTTTTGCGTTCTTAGCACTTTTTCACTCTTTTATATGAAAGTTCATGGGTATCATTAGATTTCCATTTAAAATCCATTTTAGACGGTATACTTTTCTCGTATTTTGATTTAGCTTTTGAAAGATTTTTTTTATTACAACTTTTTTTTTTCAATTTTTTTCACTGAAGCGCCATATATATTTCATGTCATGTACGTGTCAGAGGTATGTCACATGAATGTAGAGTGCGTAATGTTTATTTTAATAAATTTATTACTTTCTACAGCATATTAGTTAAAAATATTAGGTTTCTGCAGTCCTCCGCAATGTTTACTTTAGCCGTCCGCGTAATGGTCGGCAAAAGGCGTACAAAGTTTTTTCACGTATTAAAATATAGATACAAAAAAGAAAGTGATGATGACTCTCTGGCCTATACCGCAAAGGAGAAGGCCGATCTTCTGAGCTCGTTCTTTGCGGCCAACTCGGATGACCAACTCGGACTCTGGATGACTAAGAAAATGCACCGCCTACCATCCCACAGTGCTATAGTTCTATGACGGAATTAAAATTCGTGCAATCTTCCGTACGTAAAGCACTTTTTTCTTTGGACGTCCATAAGTCGAGTGGGCCGGATGGCATCCCTCCGATTGTACTTAAAGCGTGTGCTCCAGAGCTGGCGCCGGTATTAACACGCCTATTTCGGCTCTCCTACTCCCCCGGCATGTTTCGTCCGATTTCATGGAAGACAGCTCTAGTGCATCCCATCCCTAAAAAAAGAGATCGTTCTAATCCGTCTAACTATTGGCCGATAGCCATAACCTCCTTGTTCTCCAAAATTATGGAGACAATCATCAACTCTCAGCTCCTCAAGTATTTAGAAGAGCACCAGCTGATTAGTGACCGCCAGTACGGTTTCCGTCGCGGCCGCTCAGCTGGTGATCTCCTAGTATACCTAGCTCATCGGCAAAAGCAGTTGAGTTCAAGGGGTAGGCACTGGCAGTTAGTTTGGACATAGCAAAGGTCTTTGATCGGGTATGGCACAAAGCGCTTCTGGCGAAGCTGCCTTCCTATGGGCTGCCCGAGAAATTATGCAAGTAGATCACTAGTTTTTTGGCTGATCGGAGCATCAAGGTCGTATTCGACGGTGCGTGCTCTGACCTAAAATCTGTCAATACTGGTGTTCCACAAGGCTGTGTGCTATCACCGACACTATTCCTTCTGCATATCAATGACATGATGCGAATTCGCAACATACATTGCTATGCAGATGACAGTACTGTTAATGTTACATACTTTGGCCGTAGCGGTAATTCTCGGGAACACGTCGAAAAGTCCCGAAACAAGCTTGTGTCCAAAGTTGAGAATCGACTAACCGATGTCTAGGAATGGGTTCGTCAAAATCTGGCCACAACCCCAAGAAGACACAGCTTTGCCATTTGCCGTGTTTTCCGCTAAAGAGATACCCTTTGTCGTGTCACCTCGATTTGGGGATACTTTCTTGGCAGCCTTAGCTAGTGTCGGGATTCTGGGAATCGACTTATCGAATTACGTTAAGTATTGCGGTCATTTGGAAGGTAAGTAAAAAAAATTAAATAAATTAAGCGATTAAATTTTTTTTTTTCTACTAGAGGGGGCAAACGTGCAGGAGGCGCACCTGATAGTAAGTAATAACTGCCGCCCATGGACATCAGTAATACTAGCTTTGCAGTTGCGTTGCCGGCCTTTTAACAATGAGTAAGTTTTTCCTTGAAGGCGCCTAATGCCGGGTCCCTATAATCTACAAACTGTCATTCGTAACAGTAACAATTCGTAACTAGCTTAGTAATAAAACGGTCTGTCATGCTGTCCCACAAGTTTTTTGGACTATGTATTTACGACAAGCATCCGTAGCTTGACTGCTTACCGATGGCCCTCTCGAATATAGTGTGTTATCTGTGGATGGCCCTCACTGCGTTCCATTATTCAGAAAGTTTTAAAATAGTCTCGAAAAAATTAAGCCCTATTTATAAACTAATTGATGTATAGTATAGAGCTAGATACAATGGATAGCCGTGTATGCATTTAATGCGAAATATAAATGATGTATACAAATAATCAATGGAAAAATTTTATCATTCAATATCAAAGAAAGTGTCATAAGCGTGAAATGGTTCACAATACTGACGTTAGCCGTCATCAAAGTTCAAACTGTTTTTTTCAAAATAATTTATTAATTATAAAATTGATGCGACCTACTAATGTTATAGACACATTTTTACAAGAAGCACAATTTTTAAAACCAAAATGGAACAATTTAAGAAAAACAAAACCAGAAAATGTCCCAGCAAAATTCATTATAACTTAAAGGTAATATATATTACAAGAATTACTTTGTTTACATTGTAGAATGGCAGATATCTCTTTGGCTAATCTCAGATGGCTCAGAGACAGCCACCACCAAGAAAGTAACAATTGCATTACAATCCATGTGGCAGGTAGATGTGCCGAATGCATACTTATTAGCTATTAGCTACCTTACCTTTCAAACTGGAACATACGTTACAAGCACAACGTTAATGCAGCAGGAATCGGTGAAACGACGGCACAAAACCTAGGTGAGACGTTGTAGAACTCTAATCTCGGAAAAAATATTCAAATCATTTTTTATTTATTCATTACTCAACTATTTAGATCTGATTTTATCAGTTCTTATACATTATGAATATTGGGTATGTTCTATAGTCTATACAGTACGTGGCTTCGGCTGAAGGTATACTTTATTTTATTGTGTGTATATTTTTAAATTCTTGTAGTCAATATTTATGTTAACTAATTCACTTTTTTTTAATTATACGCTAGCAAACAAGTAAACTAGTCTCTAGATCAAAAGAGTCAACCATCGCCTATAGATACCACATATGTTAGTGGTGCCTTGCTATCTTGTGGCGAGGTCTAAGCCACACGCACAAGCTTACGGGCTACCTTACCTTTCAAATTGGAACACGTCATTGACAAGCACTCACACTATTGTATGCGCAATATGTAAGGCCTAGTAGCCTCTATGGTAGTGACTCGAACAGCCAATCGGTCCGCTTTTTACGACCTGCCTGGCAGAACGGCAGTTGGCCTATTTTTCTAGGGAGCTCGGACCAACACGGGGAAACGTCAAATGCATGACTGTGTGGCAGTATGAGCCAAAACTTACAAACTAGAAAAGATGCTATCTACATTTAAAATTTCTATCTAGTTTAAATTAATTTTAAAATAACTATGTCTCCTTTAATAACACAGGAGAGAACTACAAAATGAATGATGGACGCCAGGAACAAAACTTTGCAATAGCTAAATATGGCCACCGAGCAAATACGGCAATTTTGGAATAGAATTACTTAAAACTGAAATAGCGAAATCGCCATGACTAAGCTTAAAGCGAAGAAATTATAATAGTTGAAAAATAATGCTTATGCCGTGGAAGAGTTTGTGTTGGAGATCTAAGCTGCTTTTTAGTTGTGCTTCTTTTTTCCAATTTTTTGTTTCCTTGCTAGTTATTAAGGCCTAATTATAGTTTCTTCGCATGTTAAACTTAGTATAAGTTATAAAATAAAACTTCAAATTTAAGCACTTTGGTTTTATTCATAATAAGGTGATAAACAAAATCCTATAAATATCCCCACTTTTTGTCTCAAGGCTGTATCTGAAATAGAAATAAATGAGCCCCTGAAATATTCACAGAACGTCTGCCATTGTGGTCGCTAACACGACAAACAATAAGGTAAAAAAGTTAGAATCCAAAGGGGTTCCTATACAAGAAACATTAAAAATCTGTTTTCTTCGTCTACCTTCCTGCATTCTTGTACGGACCGTATGCGTATCCAGCTTCATTGTTGCAAGCTGAAAAATAAAGAATTAATGATAAAAAATACAATGTTATTAAACATTTTCAACGATTTGTCCAATCACGTATAATAAATTTCGTAAATGTATGTATATTTGTCCACGAATTTCTCGGGAATCAAGTTATAAAAGACTTACATCAGGTATAATTCAACTTAGGGAATATTTTTTTTCATATCATAAGATAGCAAACAAGCAGATGGGTCTCCTGATGGAAAGAGTCAACCATCACCTATAGACACCAAAGATGTTAATGGTGCGTTGCTATCTTGTGGCGAGGTCTAATGCCACATGCATAAGTTTACCGACTACCTTACCCTCCAAACCGGAACACGACAGCGACAAGCACTGACGCTATTGCGGCAGGAATAGGTAAGGTTTTTTGTGATATGGGTACAGTTGACACATATTTGAAGTCAGTTTAATTTTTAAATTGCTAAGATCCATATCTTTGAGATAACCATTGCCTATAGATACCAGGTACCTATATTATTGTTACCCAGATAGGTATGTTAATGGTGCTTTGCTATCCATATGGCAAGGGTTGAAGTCAAATTTATGGTTCATTTCCGTAAGATTACTAGCTACCTTACCTTCCAAACTGAAACAAGACAGTGACAAGCATCAACACTATTACGACAGGATTAGGTAAGTGCGGATGTTGTAGAACTCTACCATGTTAGTGATTATAGTTAGCCTGAAATTATTATTATTTATATTTCCCATATTGTTCAATACCACCTTTGAACAATAGACCATCTGTCATGCAGTTCGTAAAAGACTCGAAAAAGATTGATTTTCAGGTCATGACTATGGTGGTAGAGTTCCGCAACTCCTCACCAGGGTATATGGCACCACCGTTTTACCTATTTCTACCGCAATAGCGCCAATGCTTTTCATTTTCGTTTCTCGGTTCGGAGGGTAAGGTAGCTGGTAAATTTATACATGTGGCATTGCCATTCCTCCAAACGGATAGCAGTGCATCAGCATCAGTAAGAACTTTGGTGACTATAGGCAATAGTTTATCTTTTCCTCGGGTGAGATATCTGCTTGTTTGCTTTACAATGACAAAGATTGGCTGGCTTGTGAATTAAAGTAATTCGTAGGCGAAGTAGGTGACCAACATGACGTATATTTATTCAAATTTGCACAAATTATAGGAGATTATATTCTAACGTGTGTTCCATCAATTGCAACTAGTACTCGAGGAAAGCGGGCTATTTGGCAACGTCCTTGTTATGTATCATTTTTGATTTTTATGTAGTCCGATTGTAAATGTGCTATTGCAAAGCTGATATCACGTACTGTCCGCCTGACGCAGGACTGTCACACCAATAAAGTCTTCTGTCAACAACACTGTGCCTATCGCATGCAATCGGAGGGTCAATAGCAGCTGGTGCAATGGAGATTATTCCATGATTTTTTGAACAAATACGAAGAACTATGAAAGTTTATTTATCTTGCAAGAGTCTACGAATAATAATTAAAGTTTGTCAGCTAGGAAATAAGAAAAATATCTACCTGGCTCCTGTTATTCGTAAATGGGGATATATTTCAGACAATAATTGCTCTTCTGCCGTTATATCAAGCTGAAACCGCAGCTGGAATTATATGTAGTTTCCACTCTTTCCTTTATACTCTGATTGTTGATTTTTCGTCGGAACTAGACGTCACATACCAGTCTGATATTATGTAAAGCATTTCCGTGTCACTTTCTGAGCTTGAAGTGGTAAATTCACGCTAAATATTTTTTAAATTATTGTTCAACCGGCCGAAATCCGGGGGTAGCTATACGAATGACGGATGATGAAATTTTGACAGATTAATGACATTATATTTTTATAGGGACATACCAATCTGTCATTTCCATACAATACACAGTAAAACCTTAACTGGCAGCCCTCCCACCCGTTAGCAACGAACCTTTGGTAATTTGACATAAGAGTCGTGCTTTTTAGGAACAGTTTTAGCTTACGCCTTGTAGAAAATCCTACTATTTGTCACTAAAACGAGTCGTTTTGCAGATATAGGGACCGGGCAGTCGTATCCGTTCGAAAATATTTCTGCCGGTTATTGATTCCACAATAGAGTGCTGCGAAGAAAAAATGTCGAGAGAAGCGCACGGTTGTGGATTTCCAGGCACCGAGGTGGTGAGAGTAGAACGGCAAATTTTGACGCGATGTTCGATGATATAATTCAGCGGTAGGAATTAATCCAAATAACTCGCCGAAACAATTCCCATTATAAAAACGATAGAAGACACAGAGCGCACCATATTAATAATAATAAATAATTAACTATTAAGTATGCCAAAAGCCGTACTCCTTCTTACACACAATTTTATTAAAAAATAGGACCTATAATTAACATATTAAAAAATAACTCAGATAAGGTGTTATTTGCATCCTAGTAAAATGAAGTAGACACACTTAGCAGTGATACATTACTGTCTACCGCAGCTAATCATTAAGTACTTTGGCGTGCATCGGGGAACATTATTTATAAATGCATAAATTTAAAAAGAATTGATGACAAAATTCTATACCAGCAAATACTAAATAACACGTTAATAAAAACGTAGCAAAAACTTTCTAATAACCAATTTCCGGCAAACAGATTAAGATGGAACCCGCAAGGTTCCGATACGAAAAACTAATCCTGCTTACAAAAGCTTTTCAACAAACATTCGCGGTGCAATTGAGCTTCACCCGACTTTTGTCAATCACGCCCTCAACTTAGATAAGATTTTAAAATTGTCTTTGAGCGCTTCCCCAGCCTTTGTTCCGTCAGAACCTCTCATTCGTATTTATAAGATTCAGGCCACAGAGAACGTAAAAGTTAACCCTACTTGTGGTGTAGTTTATTTAATTTGCAATGATATAAAATCCGTCGGAGTTCCGTCTTGGCTAAGTTTACACAAAAGGGTTTTATGGCTAACCGAGATTGGAGCGGCAAGTCTTTAATAAACTTGCTATTTGTGAAGCTCACTAGTACAAACAACACCGACAAAATTCATTCTCGAAATTTAATTCTTTAAGTTAAACTTAACTGCTTATTGATTCAATATTTAATCTGTTGGCATAGATCATTAGGAAGCCGGTGTGTGTGTCCATGTGTCCGTATGTGTGTGTGTGTGTGTGTGTATGTGTATGTGTGTATGTGTGTGTGTGTGTGTGTATGTGTACGTCGCAGACAATTTGTAGGTTCAGTTTTTTTTGTATATTATGGGATTGAAAACAAGCTAATGGTTCTGCTGATGGAAAGAGACAACCATCGCCTATAGACGCTAGATATGTGAATGGTGCGTTGCTATCCGTGTGGGAGGGATGGAATGCTTAATATATAAGTTTACCGGCTACTTTACCCTCCAAACCGGACACAGCAGCGAATCAGTACCGAAACCCGGTCGAGATATTGTAGTACTTCATCACCTGTAGGGCTACTCTTTTAGCTACAACACAGGGTGGTGTCAATAGTCTCCAAAACCGGCGGGTTGGTATGAGTGATTTTGGAGTCACTTATATGTGATTATCAATTTTTTGTGATTAATGGTTATATTGATATAAAAATAATGTATTTTTGCATCAGCACTTGGTGGAATTCCATTTATAATCTCCTCTTGTTATATTTTTGTGTTAAAGTGCACTTATTCGTTTTGCACCTGTTTTCTCATGTATTTATTTACTAGCTGCAGCATGCAGCACCCTGCATTATAAAAGTTTTTAAATAATCCCGAAAGATCACCTAATTTTTCTGGAATAGAAAGTAGCCTATGTGCTATTTTAGGTCATCATCTACCTGTGTGCTAAATTTCATTCAAATTCGTTCAGTAGTTTTTGTGTGATTGAGTAACAAACATCCATCCAAACATCCATCTAAAAATCCATTCATCCAAACATCCATACTTTCGCATTTATAAATTGATATAGATTACTTTACAATATTTTGAGACCTATGATATATTTTATGTTTTACTGTGAAATAAAAATCTGAGAGCCAAATAAAAATGAAGCACACTTAGATTTCCGAATTCGAAAAGCAGAATGCAGCCCTTATGGATGCTCATAGTTACAGTAGCTCCAGTTGGGATTTTAATTTTTTGTCCATTTCCATATTTTTCATAAACATACTCTTTAAATTGTTTGTTCAAATGAAAAATACCCAATAATTTCATCATAACGTAGTCACTTCTCTGTAAGATATTTCCATGTAACACAATCAAATGTTATGTTTTATATAATATCACAATATTCCAAGTATATTTTGTTAGCCGTTACAGAACATAGAAATATTTTTCAGTAAAACTTCTAGGGTTGAGGGCACTTTATAAAATCAAACTATTCGTTATAAAATTTATAACTTACCAGTCAGTAAGTTATAAATTTTATAATTTAATGTAAAATATAAGTACCGCGACTTCGTTCGCGTGGAAAAATTTCAAAAATAAAACTCGCAAATTTCCCGTTCCCGTAGAATTTCGGAATAAAAACTATCCTATATCCTTTATCGGGTTTCAAGCTATATCTGTACCAAATTTCATCCAAACTGATTCAATTGGTTCAGGCGTGAAGAAGAGACAGACAGACAGAGTCACTTTCGCATTTATAATATTAGTATGGATTAATTTTTTTTAATTTGTCACACATTTCGAATAAATATACTCGAGGTAAGTAAGGCAGACGCAAATACAAGTCATTTGAAAAATGGCATCACTTTACTAACTTACTTATGTAGTTACATCAGTTTACGTACTTCCTTTACTTAGTTACATTAATTCTAAGAACACAATATTATCTCACACAACGATTGGAAATTGTGTTTGAGTACGTTACAATGACATTTATTTCTCGAGAAATTATTTTTACGTAGCCTCATCAGGCTCTTTAATGGTTTCGCACCACGAGCGATTCAAACAGCGATAAGAATCGCCCAAGTACCGTTTCTGAATGGAACCATTCGCACTGTAGCAGTGGTGAAGCTGTGTGAATAGCCCAAGGCTTGCTTTGGATCAGTCAATTCGCACCAAGCCGCGAAACGACTTCATGCCATTTTTGTTGGTCCGATTCGGACTTACATCAATTTAAGAATTCCAAATATCAACTCGTACAAATAAGTACAAAGTAATGACCACAGATTAAATCAATACGCCTTTCAAGACAATTTCTTAGTGTATCAGTGTAGCTTGCAAATGCAAAGAGAAATACAGAGTTACACTACTTACCGATGAAATAAAATCGCTTCAACGGTAACTTTTAAATCTTGTCATCTCATTCGGTATAATAAAACAGTACAATATAGTTTATCTCTATTTTTTCATGATATATCTACAAATGTATGGATTTTTTGACAGTGATAGGAGCATTTGCTCACATGCGCGGCATCACACTTTTCCTTCCCAATGGCGTATCTATTAGTATCCATGTGATCTGTGATAATGACCGACAGTTTTATCACCGGCCAGAAACTCTTTTTCAAGCATGATGTTATGAATTCATCTTGGTTGTACTATTAAGGATGTGTATAAAACTACAAATCTTGTCTGTCAGAATTGACTCATCCAAAAAGATAACTACTCGCCATTGCGTGGCGGCCTGAATCGACCCATTAGAATAAGTTTTTGGACGATTCGCACCGCGGTGCGAAAGGAACCATACCAAGAGATCTCTTGGACAATACTCGATCTGCTCGCGGTGGGAAACGGCTAAAAACCCGCCTCACGAATGTTACAAATACAAAATATTATGTGACAGTATGTATGTATAATATTACAGTTACCAATTAATAACTTCAATGATAAAACTATTTCATCACGAAATATATACATGGCATACCATATTTTTTATTCTAGTTTAAATTATGAATATCCCAAAGTAATCTAAAAAGCTTGCGCTACTCATTAGCACATGTTACATGATATATTGTGCTGAAACCGTAACTAGCCGTAATGCCCCGAAGTTAACGCGCGCAAAAAATCTATACCACCCTTGCCTCCCTTAGGCACAATAATTTCTATTAACATCACCTTGGTTATATTATCACTATTTTCTTATCAGAAAACATGAATATTTTATGTAATAATACTTCCTAAAATTTATCTTGATACGTCAACAATTTCTTACGTTACTATCTGATCGGAAACGCGGCTAGAAGCTGAGAAGATCTTATTATATAAAAAAATTATTTTATAAAGGTTTTATTATTATAAAAAATCTTGTTATATATAATTTTGGTTGGTATAAGAGTATTGGTTAATTATATTTTTCTTGGTGAAAAATCGTAATAAATTTGCCGTATGTTACAAGTTTAGAAATTCAAGTACTTAATACAAATATGTAGTTCAATCTTTATTGCCACCCATGACTCATCAGTTTTTTCGACTAAAAAAGTGTGCATTGATTCCTATCGTCGCATTTTTAAACCTTATCGTGTCATTTTGAATATTGGGAATGATTTCTTTACATGCTCTGCAATGCACTACAATTGCTGCTCCATTTTCCATTTTCCTAAAGTTATACAAATTTTCTTTTTGTTGGTCTAGACTTATTTTTAGAATAGACCACCTGCCTTTCCGGTTGGTAGTTCGTAAAAGGGAACCAATGGCCAAACGTGTCACTATCACCATGACTACTTGATGGCAGTTCTAAAATACCCGGATTTCGTACCATCGCTTATACATTCCTGCCAAGATATCGTCTGTGCTGGTTACAGTCGCGATCCGTGGGGTTATCACGTATCTCGCAATATGCAATTATCATAATTATTTGTTATTGCAGGACACATAATAGCCTTGTATGTTAGTGGCAGTCGTTCATCCAGTGACCAACAAGCATTTGGCAACGTTTTTAATGATTTTTTTTCATTACGTTTTAGAGTCATCGCCAATCGCTGGCGGATTACAAATTTTATGTGATACGCCTGCCGGTTTGGGGATGAGATAGCCGGTCATTATGCATGTGGCATTACATTTGTCACACGTATGGCAATGCGTCTTTTACATTATTGATGTCGATGATCTTTCTTTCGATCAGGAGAGCCCTCTACATGTTTGTTTCTCTATACTGGTGATTATAAAAAGTTTTAGAGAAGAAAATGAGCGTAATCAGTAGATGAAACATGAAAGCCTTTTTTAAGATTTATTAACCGACAAAAAAACGGAAGTTATAGTTTTGACATGTATATGTGTACCTAATATTTTTGGAATTGGATAATACTGAGTATTTATTTTATATATATATCATAAGATAGCAAACAAACAAATGGATCTCCTGATGGAAAGAGTAAGCCTATAAACACCAAAGATGTTAATGGTGCGTTGCTATCTTGTGGCGAGGTCTTATGCCACATGCACAAGTTTACCGGCTACCTTACCATCCAAACCTGAACACGACAGTTACAAGCACTGACGCTATTGCGGCAGGAATAAGTGAAGCGGTGGTACCAAACCCGGACGAGACAATGCAAAACTCTACCACCTGATAGCCACGATGGTAGTGACTCGCGTAGCCAATCGATCGACTTTTACGACCTGCCTGGCAGAACGGCAGTTAGGCTATTCTTAAAAGGAGCCCGGGACCAACACGGGCAGTGATGAAAATCTAATTAGGCGTCAAAATACGTGTACTAAATTTCGTAAGTGTATGTACGTTTGTGTATATTTTTTTCGGGGACTGAAAGCCATTTCGTGATAATTATTTACGGTTTGAGACATTTATTTTCTCTAAAGATTTACAATTAAGTCACTTACAGAGAAAATTATAAAACAATTGGTTAAAACATTGTATCGAATAGGCGCAATATAGGTAACAATAATCTAATAATATTTATACAGTGCAAAAAAGTGTGACTGTTTTGTGAAGTAATATAGGGTAGTCTATAAAAAATATATAGTGCGTAGACAATGTAATGTTTTTAAAGCAGGTGACACATTAGTCATTATGATGTCTGTAAATTTACATTAATGTGTTGTTCCAATAATCTATTGTTAATGAATGTATGTATTTATTTATAATTATGTGTATGAATAAAATTAAGTAACATAATATTTATTAGATTTTGTTTTATGTAATATTTATTAGTATTGGCTATATTATTATGTGTACAATAAAAATAATGTTTTTACTATTGTAGTATATTATTTCTATGATTTTATTATTGTTAGGGCGAGCGAAGCGAGCCCTACACTAGGTCACTTTCCATGCACTTTTGTGGTACATTTTACTGAAAAAGTATCGCACTTTTAGGTTTGAGCTTCGACGTGGTAGTTTGAATTCATGTCTAGATATGTTATCTACCATAAAAATACCATTTTATAAACATTTAAAAAATAGAAGATACAAATTGTATTAGAATCTTATTACTACTAACGCCATCTGTTATAAAACTAACGCGCTAAAATTTTTAAACTTATTAAGAGATTACTTCACAAAATGTTTATATTTGACTGGCGGCGCACGGGCATCGTGCCCTTGTATAAAGGCAAGAGTTCACGTATATACTACAATAGCTATAGGGCCATCAGTTTGATCAGCTTGGCAACCTGACAACGTCTTTGATGCGAATATAATGTTTGGGCGATAGAATACGCTGGATTTTTTAGGTTAGATAATTATAAATAAAGTCCATACATTAAAAGATGTAATTCTCATAAAAATTCTTTTCTAACAATATTACTAGATATAACTATGCGAGCCCTTACAAAGCTCTGCTTTTTGCTAGTAGTATATAATGTAGTAGTTTTAGTAATTGTTACATAATGTATAATATACACACATATATTAATTAGGTAGGGAAAGGCGTTGTGTAGTCTTATTGTGTATATTCTATATTAGTTATAACATTATTATATTCATTTTATTTTATACCTATATAATTAAATTAAATTAAATTTAGATTAGAATTAGTATAAAATAGAAATAACTGAATTATATTTACAATTATGCATATACATTTCATTTTAAAAAGAATCCTTTAAAGTGTGGCTTTTAAGACTTTTTTTAAAGTTATAAAGCGATTTTATACTTTTAATATCCTTTGGCAAATTGTTGTAAATTTGAATTCCCTCAAACAAAATACTTTTCTTGCCGTAGTTTGTCCTTGATGGTCCTAAGCATATGTTATTAGCATTTCTGGTTGATCGTTTATGATAATTTATTTTTTTTGTAAAGGTAATTTGAGAATGTGTATCTTTTCTTAGAATTTTTCTAATGTGAACGCAAATGTTATATGTGTAAATTTGAGTTAGATTCATTATTTTCGTTTCCTTATAAATTTTTGTAGTAGGTGTTAGGTAGTTGTACTTGAATAGAATCTTTATTAGTTTATTTTATGTAGTTTGTAACTTTTTCAAGTTACTTTTGGCTGCAGAACCCCATACTTCAATTAGATATTCCAAATGTGGTTTAGCTAAAGAATTATAAATGGTATAAGATACGCTTTTCGGAAGGCATCGTACTATACATCAAACAGCACCGATTATTGAGAGAAGTTTTTTACGTATTTTGTCAATATGCGGTGTCCACGTAAGTTCCAGGACTAAACCAAAATATTTTTGTGTATTGACCCTATTTATGAATTTCCAATTGATTGAAAGGGGTCTGAAGTTACCTATCTTATTGTTTTTTGCAGCAAAAATTATGTTTTTATTTTAGATGCATTTATAGTTAGTAAATTGTATTGTAGCCAAGTATTCAAAGTATCTAAATCTTGTTGAGCTTCTTTAATTACAGTTTCTATCGAATGACCATAGTAAAATAAACATGCATACAAGGTTAAGTCCCCTTTTAGTCCAATTTCATGTATATTATGTATATATAAATCAGGAACAGCAACGGGCCTAAGATTGATCCCTGGGGAACACCGAAAGTGATCACTTGAGGGCTACTTTGGTGATTATCTAGTCAATAATAGACAATCTGCATCCTATCGCTCAAGTAAGACTTTAATATTTGATATGCTTTGTCCCTATTTTTTATTTTTGATTTAAATCAGTTAAATTCTGCTTAAACTTAAACTGTTCCTAGTTTAAGTTTCATAAAAATAGTTTTTGAGATATGGATAGATTTGATAGATATTTGAAGTCGGTTTATTTTTTTTAATTACTTATATTATTTTATATACAATCATATATTACAATCAGACTAATACAGAAAATTATTCTTACTCATTTTAATTTAAACATTACAAGTATACCAAACTAACAAGCCTGTTTCACTCATTAACACATGTAACATGATACATTGTGTTGAAATGATTCGTAACTAGCTGCGGAGCCCCAAAGTTGATGCGCAAATAAATGTATGGCGCCTTTGCCTCCTTCGGGCATAATAATTTCCTCCCTAAAATAAATATCACCTCACTTATGTTATCGCTATTTCTTCTTGATATATGAAAATGTCTGTTTCTGTAAATATTTTCTTGCTAAAAATCTTTACGAGTTTACCGTGAATCGCAAGATTGAAAGGGTAAGTAATACGACTTGACTTATCGTCGTATATCCTAGACCTTAAATGAACAATTCTTGTATATTTGTATGTAATTAATTTCGACGTAACGACTAATGATTTTGAAAAAAACTGGTGTTCACTTATAGTCTTTATTTACTATTAAAATTATTCTAGATAAGGTTCATTTCTCAAATATGAAAATCTTACTCTTTAAAAAAAATTACGGTATTTTGGCTTTTGAAAACTTGATTCGATTTTGACTTTTGAAACTTCGTTTGACGTAATTTTTTAATACTAAAAAGTTGTGGAAAGTTAAAAAATGATCGGTTTAAAAATCTTAAGATATGCCGAAAAAACAATTTTTTTTACATTTTTCGTCAACAATAACCCCCTGAATGAATAAACCGATTTTGATGCAATTTATGCGTTGGACGCAGTTTTTTTTAGGAAGGGAGCTGATTAGATTTTGTACTCAATCGGTAATCGGTCATTGGTCGATCTGGAAATCATATAATCAAATACTGTTTCGCCAAATTTTTAATTAGTTTTTTCAAAATTTCTCAAAATCTCCAAGACTGAATTAGTTCAAATTTTCAGTAAGTCTAATTTGCGTGGAATCCAATCGAATGCATTCAACCGCGTTTTGATCCATCAAGCCGTTTAAAAGTTATGAGATGTTTACACACACAATCACGCACACATAAACATATATAAATACAGACATACTGACATCAGCGTGAAAATAGTTGGAAAGGGTTCCTAGAACCACCATCTGGTGACAAATCGATTTTCGAAAATCAGTAACTTCCTTATCTACATAGCGTAGTAACGTAAAGTAGCGAGAAGTTGAAAATAATTTTCAACATCGGTTCATAAATGACCGAGTTCTGGGATAAAACATTAAAAAAACTACGGCCGAATCTATAAGCCTTAGTCTTATAAGAAGTTGCGTGAAAACCGTTTAGCCCTTCCCAGAGCTATAGGCAGCGGAGCAAGTAATGCATCGCAGTACAATAATTGATTTTCTTAGAATAATATATTTTACTGTTTCACAACTACAAAATATTAGTTCTTAAGCCAACTGGTTTCACTTCATAAACCATCATCAATACTTCAAGTTAATTTATACATTTTTTATATTATAAGATAGCGAACAAGCAGATGGATCTCCCGATGGAAAGAATCAACCATCGCCTGTGGACATCATAGACGTTAATGGTGCGTTGCTATGTTGTGGCGAGGTCTAATGCCACATGCATAAGTTTGCCGGCTACTTTACTCTCCAAACCGCAACAGTAAAAAGCACTGACTTTATTGCGGACAATAGGTAAATCAATGGTACCAGACCCGGGCGAGACATTGCAGAACTCTACCACCTAGTAGCTACGATAGTACTGACTGGCACAGCCAATCGGTCGCCTTTAACGACATTCCTAACAAAACGGCAGTTGGCCTATTCTTTAAAGGAGCCCGGACCAACTGGGGAGTTGATTTATCGTGACTATATTACGTTTATTTTTCGTTTTTGATTTTATCTTTGTGTTTATATGGTTACGTAAAATCATTTATAAAAATATAAGTAAAGCCCTGATAATTCTCTAATGAATATCAAAACTGGTTGGCTTTAAACAATTATTTTGTAATTTCTATCTGTCAGTCAATGTCCCGTCAAAATCGACTCAGTCGTTCCAGAAATTATCCGGAACAAACAGACAGATTAAAAACTGTAAAAAATTGTTATTATGATATAGGTATGTACGTCATATTCATTTAGTAAAAAGCGGTTACTTTAATATTCCAAACAGAAAGTCTCATTTCATTTATTTGTAAGGATAGGTACATATATCACAGATATCGAAGTTTATTGTTTACAAACAGTGATTTGTCAAATACGTAACAAGGCTCGCTAGCGCGCCGCTATCTATTGCCCGCGCTGTTACTATAATATTTTCTAAATAAATTCGTCGAGACTTATATTTATGTTTGTTACCTTCAATCGTGTCGTGTCTTTTAATACGTACAGTCTTTTATCAGATAATCTGTATACCATATTTAATAAATTGTCAGGCATGCGATTTTTAAAGTGAAACTTTTATTACATCGTCTAAATTTTTTTGGTCTGTGTGTCGCATGTCGCGTGACGGTCGGCCGCAGAGTAAGGATAAAGTGAAAAGCGCGCAAATATCTATAATGTGAAAAAAGTTTCACTTTTACCGTGGTTTCATAAAACCACACAATCCTTTTAATATCCGATTATCTTTACTTACATAAAAAAAATGGTGTGAAAATTTGTATGTTTGTTAATAAATCTTCGCTAAATGCTTTAAATGATTTACTTACAAAACCAACCTTAACTAATACTATATAGAAACCCGTGTAATTAATATATTGTTCGACTATGGGTTAGTTGATAAAACAAACTGCTCTGTGTCCGTCGCTCGGGCTACTGTCTACACCACTGCGGGCTCAACGTTTACACAGGCGTTGTTTGTCTACTGGGTTTGTGTGGAACAATTCAACATTAGAAAATTACTACTAGCTCTTTTATACGCTAAAATTCGCTTTCAACAAATTTTATTCGCTAAAAGAAAAAATTTAAAAAAAATTTATTCGCTAAAAGAAATTACTGACTTTATCCCGATTTACGAAAATCCTGTTTTTATTATGTTTCCACGTTTTCAGATCCTAGAAAGTTTTCTGACTTACGATCAAGTCAGCGTGTTTGTATGTGTGATTGTAAACATATCATAACTTTTGAACGGTTTGACCCAGTTTGATCGATCCAAATGCAGTTAATCTAAATGTGTCGTGATATTAATTTGTTTCCGTCAGAAGAACTGTTTGTGACTGACAAGCAAAGACTGCATTTTTCCAAATAGTCTTTTTTCGAAAAATATATTCAAATGTCACACATACAAATATAATCACACGTATCATAACGCAACGTCGCAAAAAATAAGGAACCTAATAGTTGAATTTTATCTGAAAAATCCATTTCTATAGTAAACCTCAAACAAAGTTACAAAAGATAGTCTCAAACATGGTCAAAAAACTAGCAAAACGAAATTTAAAAAACCTAACCAATATAATTGAGGCTGAAACGAGGCGAGAATTCTCGAGAAATTTGTACTTAGCGTGTACGAGAAAAATAAACCTCAATACCTCGAGAACTCGAAAAATCAATTCCGTGCATTACATAGTACACTAAAAAATATGCATAGGATACGTGACTTCGCCTGCCATGCGCACGTCGCTCCGTCCCTGTATTTTATGTAGTGTGTACTGTTGGTTGTGGCTCTTGTATTTCTGAAACCTTATTTTATAAGGAAAAGGCTTTAAATAAATTTGATTTCATAGTTTACTTCATAGTCTACATAGCGGATTACTGGTTTGGTTTTAGTTAGCATATTATAAAAAAAGAAAATAGTATCTTCACGCCCGTATTCTTAAAAAGATAGGCAGAGATACAACCAGTGCACCCACAATTAGGTGAAGATACTTAAGTCCCACAATGTGATACGTGGCAAGCCTCTCTCCAATCGGACACTTATTTAATCCCAGACAATGCTGTATTTGTCAAAAAATTGAAAAACCACATTTTTAAATTGTCCGACCCGGGAATCGAACCCGGGATTTCATGTGATGAACATCGATACTGGACCACTAGACCACAAAGGCGATATAGCATATTAAGCTCAGATTAAATAGTGCTGAAAGTATGATTTGTTTCGTTGAGATTGTGATATTATTATTATTATCCCATACACATTAAAAACTAACTGACGCGACTCCGCGACTCCGAATAGAGTAACACATCAATATAATTTTTCATACAAATCTTCATCCCATATTTAAAAAATTGGCCCTAGGTCTTTAACTGTCTTCTATATATGTATGATATAAAATTTCATCAAAATTAGTTTAGAATTTTAGCTGTAAAAGTGTAACAGACGGACAGACACACAGATTTTCACATTTATAATATTTGTGTAGATGTGAAAGTTTGTAATTACATTTGATTTGACACGCAAGTGGATATCAATTATATAGGGACGCCTAAAATAGTAAATAGAACCCTTTTTATCGCAGAAAAATAAGTTGTGCCTGTGTGATTTAGACAAGCCGAGTATGGTTTGTTTAAATTATTGTTTATATCACCATATAGTATAAAACACAGTCGCTTTCCGTTGTGTCTTTATGTATGCTTATATCTTTAAAGCTACGCAATGAAATTTGATGCGGTTTTTTTAATAGATAGAGTGATTCAAGAGGAAGGTTTATATGTATAATAACATCCATTATATAATAAAGGAATACTGTTATAAATATATTTAGCAAAATGACGTTTGCCGAGTTGCTACTTTTAAATAAATAAGTATTTTTTGCTGCAGCTAAAAATTTAATAGTTAATTAAATTGACCTCATTTATCCGTTTTAATTATAATTTAGGAAATTTGAAAATAACATCGTGTTTTTTTTTGAAGAATTCGAAATTTCTCGCGGTACTCAAGAAATACAAGTCAATAATTCCCATGGTAATGGATGGCTAATCTATATACATATAATAAAATCGTAGGAAAGTCAAAACTGTACATTGAATATTTTTTTAAAAGAATACTTGGGATGTGATCTACAATCGATATCAAAGCCAAAAATATAGTTTTTAGGATTTTTGTCTGTTTGTCTGTTTTTCTGTTTGTCTGTATGTATGTCCGGGGTAAACTCAAAAAGTACTGCATGGATTTACTTCAAATTTTGCATGAATATTACTAACAAGTCGGGTCAACATATAGCTTACATATTATCACGCTATCTCCTAAGGGGGATGTGCTGTGCGGAGAAAACGAAGTCCGCGCAGACGAAGTCGCTGGCAACAGCTAGTGGATAATAAAACAGGTCAAAGAAGTAGAAACCCAAATAGGTAGTATGGCTTACTACTACTACGATGCTTTAACCATTAGGTAACTTTAACACCAATGGCAGCATAGAAATTATAAACCTTATATAATATCTTTTAGCATGAAATTACAGTGAAAACTATTTTTCCCAGATATGAAACCAAGCTAGATAGATTTTTCGCTCATGTAAACATAACAATCATATTTCAAATGCTATGTTTGAGAATGTGAATACAAAATTTCATTAAATTTAGGTAGAAACGTTACAAAACGGTTATAGTGAAGCATATTCACGCCCGTATCCCCGAAGAGGCAGGCAAATAAGTGTACCCACTATTAGTCGAAGATACTTCGTTCCACAATGTGATACATAGCCAGCCTTTCGCAAACCGGGTCCTTTTTCTAATCCCGGGCAACATTGTTTTTGTCAAAAAACTGAAAAAACACATTTTTTTGAATTTCCTGACCCGGGATTCGACCCGGAACCTCATGTGATCAACTCTGCCACCAGGGCACTAGACCACAGAGGTGATTATGAACGGTTATAACCTATAATCTTATATATAAAATTCTCATGTTCAGTCGTTCGTGAACAATGTTCGTTCCCGTACTCCTCCGAAGCGGCTTGACCAATTCTCATGAAATTTTGTGAGCATATTGAGTAGGTCTGAGAATCGGCCAACATCTATTTTTCATACCCCTTACTGATAAGGGTTGTCCACCTTTAACATTTTTTACTTAGAAACAATTTATATGGCAAAACAACGTTTGCCAGATCAGGTAGTAATTATATATGAACCCAATTCTAAGAATAGGTTATTGGACTAAACTTGAAAAACTGTTATTGATAAGTTGGGTATCCATTTGAGGCACCTTCACTCTTTAGCCCGAGCGGCTGCCTCGGCCCGAGGCAGCTCTAATGGAGAACGTGCTGCGAATCGAGGCTTGCTGAAACTTGAACTAAACGAGCCTCAGTGTGTGCCGTGCGACTGCGGTGAGAAACGTTGGTGTGTGCTCGGTACGCGGCAAACATTATTTTGTACAAGTATCTTGGTATCCACTTGCGCGGCTTTCTGCACCCTGCCACACGCTCAGTAGAGGCAGCTCGCCACGAGGCTATTCAAGTGGATACCCAGCTTTACACACTGTATAAGTGTTTTAACACTGACCTCTTCCTAGGGAAAACTTAGAAACTTTCTTGCCTGGCTTTTAGGCAAAATGGTTGCTGCTTCAAATTCAGTCTTGAAAAAATTTTTCTTTGTTTAAAAAGACTAAATCGTAATAACGATATAAAGATACGGCTAAGCATTATTTAACCGACAAACCATATAAAATCCTTTGATGCATAAGATTAAATACAACTACTAAATCGTAAGGATAACCTGAACTAAGTGACATGATTAATATCGGCGTTCACATCGATTTACAGCCCGTGGTTTTCAGGTCCAAATTAGCCGTCAATGGATAGACCGTAAATTGCGAACTGCGAGCCTTAAATTGGGAAAATCTCGAGGATTAGCGAAATTTATAGCCTGATGTTTTAAAAACAGATGTATTGGAAACAAAAATATATTTTCCGATTTATTTAATTTACGGATTAATGAGTTCTAATTGCTTATTAAAGCCCCGTTGGTCGAATGGTTAACGACCCTGACTACGTAATTGATAGGACGCGGGTTCGATTTTCGACAGGGACAAACACAAATTGAGTGTTGATAATAAATGTTTGTATTTTTGAGTTCAAGTAATTAATAAACATTCAATTCAAATATGAGAATTTACAATTACTTAAGTGGTTACACGTTCTCAATTTTTTTGACATTATAAGATACCACTAAGATCCTTTTTTTCTCAAACAGTTCAAATCATGAGGTCCCTGGATGATCTCCGGGTCGGGCAAAAGTGTTATTGAGGTTTTTTCGAGGTTTTTATCAAAAATATAAAATCTCAGTAGCAGCTCGGAGTCTGGCGAGTGGCGTGCCACCACCACTCTCGTTCTTCAGACGAGCAGATCAAGCGTTGGTCCCAATTGCTCATTTTTCATGGTTAAGCCGATGAACCGATTTTGGAAAAATATTGGCAAGGAGTTACTTGACGTGTTGGTCCTGGCTCCATTTGAAGAATACACGTTCATACATTTGTGTTAATTAAAGTTATAAAGGCATACAAAAGTATTCTTTAATTTATTTCGAACGAACATAAATTGTTTCATGAATACAAAGCACTTTATGGGCTGGAACAACGAATTCGTTTTGTTGTCCAGTAACTAATGTACTAATTAACAAACTCGGTTTCTACGTCCAAATTGTTCGGCCCAAAATTAAACGTTTATGAATTAAACTAGAATTAATCCAACTCTATAGTATTCCAATTAAGGAACGCTTAAAATAAATATCTTTACATCCTGTGCGAGCTATTTAATGTGAACCGAATGGCAATAATGCTCTAGTTCACCTTGATTCACCGGTTTATTGTTAACTAGCTGTTGCTTGCGACTTCGTCTGCGCGGACTTACAACTACATAGGACTTCTAAACTTCCTATACCTAATATCGTAAGTAACAATACCTCAAACTAATAATAGCTATTGGTAATACACCTATAGAACAAATTAACGTACCTAATTATAAAAGAAACTTGTAATCTATATTTTAATACGTGAACGGAAAATTTTGGACACCTTTTTAAGACAATTGCGTGAACGGTGGAGTATGAAATTTGGTATAGTTAAATTTAATATTTTTACATAAAATGCATTAGAAATTAATTTCTATCGATTGTTGTTCATTTTTAAATATGATGTGGCTAAATTTAATGTATCAAGACTGTTATATTCATAATATGTATCTAGTTTTCTGATTATTGCACACTATTTTAACATTTCGATAATTATTGTGTTTACCCTTATTCGAGTCAGCTGGAAGAAATCTCTTTTATTGGGGATAAGCTCGCCCATTGCACAGTCTGTTTTTAATAAGTCTCTATGTATTACTTCTCTTTTAATTGTGTACAATAAAGCATTAAATAAATTAATAAACTAAATAATTAATAAAAATAAACATTACATTACACACACTACATTTACGTGACATACATGATAATGTACACACATCTAAATTATTATATTACGAGTATATAATATATTCTTTACAGCTAAAACCAGTTGTCAAATTTAAAAAAGATTTTATCATATAGTCTATGGTCGAATTTCGGCGACAGGCGATTGCTAGTTAACAGGATATACCTACCTAACCTAAAACTGCCTATGACAATAATATTATATATACCGAACTATACCCCAAATTAAATATACCTGTCTATTAGGATTGCTATTTATTTATTTATTTATTTATTTATTTATTTATTTATTACACAGTATATGAAAAAATCATTGTGGAGCTCTAACCTCTATACTAGGATAACCCGTGTTATAGAGGTTAGATCCTTCCCTAAGTTTCAACAGTTTTAATAACTAATTTCTAAGTACATTAGTAATCTCACATACATTTATTCCACATGTAGTTACTTAAATACAAAAAAGTGTTACATTATAATACATAGTTGCTATCCTTGTATAGTATGTGTGTAAGTGTGTGTTTTTTTTTTGGTAGTATGTGTATGAGTGTGTGTGTGTGTGTGTGTATGTGTGTGTGTGTTTGTGCGCGAGAGAGAGAGTGTGTGTATGTGTATGTGTTTATGCATCTGTGTGTGTTGCATGAGAATAATGCCCCCAAAAGCTACACATATGCATAGAAAATGTTTTCCAAAGTATAATAATCAATTAGCTGAAGCCATTTTAAAATTTGTGTCTTAAGTTTATTAATATTTATTTTGTATAAAGGCATAGAGCGTCTAAATAAATTTGATAGATACGGTGCTAGAAATTGGTAGTGTTTCTTGAAAAATGTCTTTTTAAAAGTGGGTATGGGATATCTAATTGTCCTTTTTTGATCCAATGAAAGGAATTTGTCCTTTTCCATCAAGTAGTGGTGAACACATTTGTATACAAAAAGCTTCCTTACACTTAATACATTTGTCATTTCGTAAACTTTTGATGTAGGTGTACGAATTGGCAAAAACATAATTGTTTTTAAAAGTGCTCTCTGCGTTCTTTCTAGCTCTAATATATGCGTTTTTGATGCACCACCCCAGGCTGTAATACAATAATATATCAATTATTAGGATTGCTATGTTTGTAACACACCTATCTAACCAACTAACATAACTGTATTAAAACTTGTTGTGTGTTGATCTTGCAGGTCATCCCTGAATTTTTTTTTATATTATAAGATAGGAAACAAGCAGATAGGCCCTGTAAAGAGTCAACCATCGCCTATAAACACCAAAGGTGTTAATGGTGCGTTGCTATCTTGTAGCAAGGTCTAAAGCCATATGCATAAGTTTACCGGCTACCATATACCTCCAAACCGGAACACGATAGTGAAAAGCACTGACGCTATTGCAGCAGGAATAGGTAAGGCGTTGGTACCAGACCCGGGCGCGACAATGCAGAACTCTACCACTTGGTAGCCATGATGGTAGTGACTCGTATAGCCGATCGGTCGCCCTTTACGACCTGCCTGGCAAAACAACAATTGGCCTATTCTTCAAAGGAGTCCGGGACCAACACGGGGACCAACTTCCCACTAAATTGAGATATTTTAAGCTCAAAGACAAAAACTATGCCCAAGCATAGATTTTTCAGTTCGAAGAATTAAAAATCTAAAGTTTTTTTTAATGATTTAGTTATTCAGTGTTTCATTTTCAAAATGATGACCGATTTTGATCTTTCGAGTAACATTCAACGCAAATTTTTTTATTAGGTTAAAAATTCGGTTAGGTCAATGATAACTCCCGAACGGATAAACCAATTTTGATGCAATTTACGCATTCGACACAGGTTTTTGGAGAAAAGAGTTAATTAGATCGTATGTTCAATCGGTACATAAATCTGGAAGTTATATTAAAAAAATCTGTTTGGCCAAACATTTTTTTGAGATATTTACACACACACACACACGCGCACGCGCACGCGCACGCACACGCACACGCACACGCACACGCACACGCACACGCACACGCACACGCACACGCACACGCACACGCACACGCACACGCACACGCACACGCACACGTACACGCACACGCACACGCACACACACACACACACACACATACTGACGACATCGACGTGAAAATAGTCGGAAAAGGTTTCTATGACCCCAAAACGTGGAGATCAAGTGAAAACTCGATTTTCGAAAATCGGGGCAAAATCAGTAACTTCCTTTTCTACCTGCGTAGCGACTTTTAACTTCCCGCGATAAAAATCTGTAAATTCTGTTGACTCTGCAGGCTATTCTTGAAACTTTCCGCTAAATTGAGGTATTTTAAGCTCAAAGGAACAAAAACAAAGCAAATAATTTAAAAATCTTAAATTTTTTATAAATGAGTTTAATAATCTTATTTTTTTTATAAATGACAGTAAATTTTATTTTTGAAAAAAAACATCAAAACACATTTTTTTTCAAAAGTTTTCGTTATTGATGAATCCCAAATAAATTTACAGATTATGATTAAATTTACGGTTTTGACTCAGTTTTTTAAAAAGAAAAGCTGATTAGATTTTAAAATCCATCGGTATATAGCCTGAAACTTATTTAAAAAATATTAAGTAAGTTTGTTGGAAACAACAAAACATTAATATTTGAAAAGCTGTAATTTTTGAAAATATGATTGGATTTTTATTTTTGAAACTGCATTTGACGTAGTTTTTAAGTACTAAAAAACTAAACTATTAAGTAGTAGAAGGCCTAAAAGTTTAGTAGAAGGCCTAAAAAGGATTGGTTAAAAAATTTCGAAGTTATGTTGACAAACACTTGTTTAAAATTTTTTCGTAAATTTATATGGAATTTCATGCAAATAATATGTCCAAGAAACAAAAAGTTTCATACAATTTGTTTTCCTCTATTTCAACCGCTCGGTGTTTGATTTTGAAAAATCATTTTTATTGGATGCTTACGTCATAAGAGGATACAAGTGCAAAATTTCAAGTTTCTAGCCCTAAGGGTTTCTCCTGTGCGTTTATATAAAAGTTTCATGCCCTATTTTACCCTCTAAGGGGCTGAATTTTGAAAAATGTTGAAATTATGTATTTCAACTCATTATTTTTACCATACTCAATTCATACGAAATTTTGTGCAAGTATATCCAAGGAAAATAAAGTTTCAAAGAAATTTCATGGCCTATTATTAATTATGAATAGTCTTTTCTTGGTGGTTGCGTACGTCATAGGAGAAGTATATGTGTGCGAAATTTTAAGGTTCTGGCCTAATGGTTTCGTCTGTGCGTTAATATAAAATTTTCATTCCCTATTTTACTCTCTTATGCATTGAATTTTGGAAAACGCTAAAATACATAACTCATTTTTAATGCTGTACACAATTCATATGATGTGTTATGCAACTATGTCCAAGGAATAAAAAGTTTTATACAAATATTGTTTCCTCTATTTCTCCCCGTTAGAGGTTAAATTTTGAAAAACAATTCCTTAGTGGATCACTATTTCGTAAGAGGAATAATTGCCCGAAATTTCTCAATTCTCGAGGATCTAGCCCTAAGAATTCGGCTTGTGCCTTTATATAAAATTTTCATTCTCTGTTTTACCCTCTTAGGCGTTGAATTTTGAAAAACATTAAAATACGGAACTCATTATTGTTGATCTACTAAATTTATATGAAATTTCATGCAAATATGTCCAAGAAATAAAAAGTTTCATACAAAATTTTATTTCTCTATTTCATCCCCTTGGAGGTTGAATTTTGAAAAATTCTTCCTTAGTGGATGTTTACATCATAACAGGAATACGTGTGCGAAATTTCAAGTTAGAGGGCTAGACCTCAGGGTTTAGCCTGTACGCTTATATAAAACTTTCATGCCCTATTTTACCCTCTACGGGACTGAATTTTGAACATCTCTGCATAACTCATTTTTTTGCCATACTCAATTCATATGAAATTTCATGCAAATATGTCCAAGGAATAAAATGTTTAAAACTTTTATGTCCTATTTCACCCCATTTGAAGGTTTAATTTTTAATTATCTTTCCGTAGTAGATACCTACATCATAATAGGAGTACGTGAAATTACAAGTTTCTAGCCCTAAGGGTTATATAAAATGTTCATCCCCTCTAAGAGCTTAAGTTTTGGAAAACGCGGCAATAAGTACTTCATTGTTTTTTTCGTACTTAATTCATGCGAAATTTTATGCGAGTATGTCCAAGGAATGTATAGTTTTAAATAAATTTCATCCCTTATTATACTCCCTTGAGGATTGAATTTTGAATAGTCCTTCCTTAGTGGATGCGTACGTCATAGAAGGAATACGTATGCGAAAATCAAGTTTCTAGCCCTAAAGGCTTAGTCTTCACGTTTATATAAAATTTTCATGCCCTAGTTTACCCTCTAAAGGGTTGAATTTTGAAAAACTCTGAAATACAGAACTCATTATTTTTACCATACTCAATTTATACGAAATTTCATGCAAATATGTCCAAGGAATAAAATGCTTAAAACTTTTATCCCCTATTTCACTCCTTTGAGGACTGAATTTTTAATTATCCTACCTAAGTGGATGCCTTTGTCATAAGAGGAATAGGTGTGCAAAATTTCAAGTGTCAAATTAGAATTATCAAACTTATATTTATATCGTATTAAAAGCACTTGTACTGTTTTACTTGACTTTTTTAATTATTAAAACCAACCGGTTTCGCGTTTTAACGCATCATCAGGGCAAAAGTTATTATTTTGAATAATAACTTTTGCCCTGATGATGCGTTAAAACGCGAAACCGGTTGGTTTTAATAATTAAAAAAGTCAAGTAAAACAGTACAAGTGCTTTTAATACGATATAAATATAAGTTAACATGGAGTTTTACCAAGTGCCGACGATATTCAGTGTTCAAAGAATTATCAAATGTTTTGGCCTCTGCGGTTATATAAAACTTTCACCCCCTATTTTAGCATCTTAGGGATCAAATGTTTAGAAACGCTATGTTCAAGGAATAAAAAATAATTCATTATTTTTTGTACTCAATTCATACGAAATTTCTTGTAAATATGTCCAAGGATTAAAAAGTTTCATACAAACTATTATCCCCTATTTCACCCACTTCAGGGTTGAATTTTCAAAAATCTTTTCTTAGTGAATAATAAGAGAAATACGTGTTCGAAATTTCAAGTTTCTAACCCTAAGAATGTGGCCTGAACGTTGATACATCAGTTAGTCACTTTTGCCTTTTATATATAAAGATAGATAATATTATTATAGAAGATTTTTTTACGAACATAAATTAATTTAATTTTAGTAAAAAATTAATTTTATTTAATATTTTAATATGTACCTACCTAAACAGCTTCTGTGGTCTAGAGGCACCAGAATCTTTATGGATCTATGAGGTCCTGGGTCCAAATACTGCGTCGGGCCAGACACGGCCACAGAGAACACGACAAGATTAGATTCTCCTAATGAGTAGAGATAACCAAAGATGTTAATGGTGCGTTACTATCCACGGGGTGGGGATGAAATACCACATTTATATCATATCAGCGACCTTATCTGTAACAAGACGGCGAGGGACACCGACGCTATTGCGGCAGGAATGGAATAAGCATAGTCCAAACCCAGTCGAGATGTAGCAGACTCTATCACCTAGAATCAAAATAAATAATAAATAAAATAATGAAAATAAGAATGCTCTAAATATATCGATAGATGGCCACCTGTAGACAATACTGTTGCGTAATATAGCTTGATTGTATTTGAAGTATATAATAATAATACCAAATGTTTGTTCCTGTAGGGAATCGAACCCGAGCCCCGTTGATTTGTAGTAAGCTTCACTAACCACTCGACTAACGGAGCAGTTAATTATACTTGGGTTAAATATACTTCGTAAAATGTTATTTATTAAACACAAATCTTAATTTGTTGTACAAATACAAAGCCAATTACGGCCCTGAATAAACAACGAATTTCGTTGTCTAGTAACTAATGTACCAATAAAATTAACAAGCGACGCTCGGTCCAAACGGTTCAAGACGGAATACAACGTTTGCGAGTGACAGATTATGCTTGATCTGACTCTGTTGTGATTGAAAAGCGATGGGAACGGAAACGCAAATTCGATTTAAAATAGAAAATATTATTAAGCGCTGAACGTTTTAAGAGCTTCATATTGCACCATCCACAATTAATACTAATGGACACACAAGCAAAACTCGGTCGAAATGGTCCAAGATAAAATTAACCGTTTAGAATAATAGACTGTACTAGATGGCGATTTTGTTGTAATTCAAAAATGATGGGAACGGAATTGTAAATTCAATTAAAATAGAAACTTTAGTTAAAATTTGCATATTACTAGATCAAGATATTGACTTGTTTGGTATTAATACTAATATTCTAATTTACAAGTAAGGCAACCAAATAATTTGTGATGTAATTAAAAATTTGCAAATTGTGGACTATGCTGAATCTGACTCAGTTGTAATTAATGAATGATGGGATGGAATGGGAACGGGAATAAAAATCAGTTTAAAATGGGAAATACTTTTAGGCGCTGAATATTATAAGAGCTACACACAACAACACACTCAACGAAAAAGTCTAAGCAACATATACTAATTTGAATTTTACACTGGTTATTTAAATTATAAGGTTTGTTTTTTTGTTATTTAATTAATATTATTTGTCGTGTTTTATTGATGTAAAAACAATAACTTTTTATTTGAATATTTTTTTAATAAAAGTATCTTCACGCTCGTATTCCCGAAGGGGTAAGCAGAGGTACAACAAGTGCGCCCAAGATTAGCCGAAGATACTGGATCCCACGAATGTGATAGGCAAGACTATCACTAACTGCGCACTTTCCAATCCCGGGCAACATTGTTTTATCAGAAAATTGAAAAAACATTTTTTTAATCGTACTACCCGGGATACGAACCCAGGACCTCATGTAGTCTACACTAACGTCGCACCACTAGCCCACAGAATCGATTATGTAAATTAACAATATTAATGTTTACTTTGTCATGCGCAGTACATACAGAGAGATAAGCTTACGGCTACAAAACTTGAATGGTTTTGCTGTTAGCCCTTAAACCGTGAAAAATCGGCTGCAATAGTATGGCCGGCCTACGAGCATGACGCCGAATCAGGTGCCAATCTATACGTCAAGGCACAAACCACACAAATACTAATAGACACGGTGTTGGGCGCAAAATGCCTAGCTGCTCATATAAGCAAATGTATGTAAATGTCAAACGCTTGTAGAAATATCGTAAAAAAATAGAAATATGCCATATTGTGCTATTTTATTGTTTCGAATAAAAAGCTAAGACTAGAGGAATACCTTTAGAGTAATTTTATTTTATCGGTAAGTAGTATAACTCTGTATTTCTGTGTGTAAATGCAAGCGACACTGACAACCTAAGAAATTGCCTTGAAGGGCGTATCTAGTTTAATCCGTGCGTCTAGGGAATCGCACTCGTAAGCAAAATTTTATTAATTCGTATTATATTGAAATTTTAAAATTAATTTAACAAACTTATAAATGTTGATATTTAATTTTATCGGCTAGAGATTATCTAATAAGATCGTATGTTTTATCTAATAATAAATCAAATAATTTTTAGCGAAATTTATTATAACTTAAGACTATCAAGAATATGATTGCAAATGGATACAGCGTATAAGGGACGGTCTTCCGAAAGTCGAAACCATGGATTTGGACCATGATTCTGACACGAAACCCATTGCAAATTTTTGTGGGTTTTTTTAATATTCTTAGCGATTTTGCTACCTTAACTTTGTGTAAATTGATTTATTTTAATACTTTACAGTGCTTATTCTAAAACAAACGTAAAATTTTAGGTACCTTGTATACAAAATAATTAATGTATATATCGCAAATGCGTGCATATATTGATATAAAAAACCCAAAATGCACAGTCCCGAACAAAACGGACAATCAAAACTGTCCCTGTCACATAAGTATTTATAGATATAGCAAAAACAAATTCTTTGCAAATCCAACCTTAAGCGCAAGATTTATAGCTGTTTTTACAAAGTAATGTACAAAAAGCAATAAAATTGACAGTGTCACGACCGACGCGATTCTATTTGAAATGAGCACACAATTTAAAATTTGTGCGCTCATTTTTAGAGCAAGTTTTTGAGACACTGATTGTGCATCTTGTTTTTTTTATATCAATGCGTGCACAAAATAACCGATTGGTTCAAGAGGGACCCAGGGCGATTAGACGAAGCCATGTACCTATGCTTTTCATTGCGTGTCGTAAAAGTATAAAAAAATCATAAAATGAAAACTTTGTATTTCCCATAAAATGAGAAATTGTCTTGATTTTGTCGAATGATTTTGTCAAACACTTGTACTATTTCACAAATATTTCACAACTAACCTTTAATCGTTGTGTAAACTAAAAGACCTGATGATGCTGTAATAGGCGAAACCGGTTGGCTTCACAACAATTAAAGGTTAATTGTGAAATATTTGTGAAATAGTACAAGTGTTTGACAAAATCAATATGATGCAGTTTCACCAAGCGCCGATAATGGAAAGTATAAATTATATGAGAAATTATCATCATGATCAGAACGTAGGAATGTTATGTTTTCTTAAATTTTCGGTAGACCGTCCGCTGTGTATTAATTTTCCACTTTTCCTAAAATATGAGTTACTAGTGACTAGTTACTAGTGAGTATTTTAAATGACTTTTGGTGAAATTTTTACAAATACGCACACGTCTAAAATATCACGCTGTATATTATTAGACTTACATTTTTCATAAATATTTAATTTTTGGTTAGGCACATTATTTTCCACTATTCCTAAAATATGAGTTACTGGTGACTTCAGCATTTGCTTTAAATAACTTTTGGCATTTTTTTATAAATACGTATACGTCCAAAATATCACGCTGTATATTATGAGACATACATTTTTTTATTAATATTGAATGTTTGGTTAAGTACATAATTTTCCACTATTAAAATATGAATTACTAGTAACTTCAGCATTTGTTAAACAAGTCACCGAATTAACCAAGGGCAATATGACATTTTTAAGATTCCTCTATTATTAATTGTTTTTGTTAGGAGTAATTTATGTCATAAAATATATTTTATTTGATAAAAAAGAACTAGTGACATATTTCAAACATTTTTAAAATGGTTGTTATTTTTTTAACTTCCCACTACGTATGTAGATAAGGAAGTTACTGATTTTACCCCGATTTCACCAGATGTCCATGATTTGAGGTCCTAGGAACCTTTTCAGACTATTTTCACGATGACGTTAGTATGTCTGTATGTATGTGTGTGTGTGTGTGTGTGTGTGTGTGTGTGTGTATGTGTGTATGTAAACATGTCATAACTTTTGAACGGCTGGATCGATTGAAACGCGGTTGATGGTATTCGATTGGATTCCGCTCAAGTTAGATTTCCTGAAAATTTGACTCAATTCAGTCCAGGAGATTTTGAGAAATTTTGAAAAAACACCAAAAAAAAATTGTCGAAATAGTATTTTTTTAATATATCTTCCAGTTGTACTGATCGAGTACAAAAACTGATTAGCTCTATTCCTCAAAAAATTACGTCTTATATGTCTTATACATAAATTGCATCAAAATCGGTTTATCCGTTTGGGAGTAATCATTGACAAAAAATTTTGAAAAAAGTGTTTTTTTTCGACATTTTTTGGTATTCTACGATATTTTAGTACTAAAAAAACTACGTCAAATGCCGTTTCAAAAATCAAAATCGAATCTAATTCTCAGAACTTATGGCTTTTCAAATATTAAAATTACGTTGTTTTTATCAAATTTACTTTGTTATTTTTTAATAACTTTCAAGTTAATTCACCGATTGATTGAAATCTTATCAGCCTTTCTCCTTTAAAAATTGCGTCAAATACCGTTAATTTAATTAAAATCGCTCAATTTGTTTGGGATTTATCAATGAAGAAAATTAAAAATAAAATGTTTTTTGACATTACATCGAAATTTTTTAACCTATCGATTATTTAGCTACTTAAAGCAATATTTTAGATCTCAAAAATGTTGTTGAATGCCATCATTGTTTTCAAAATATACAGCTTTTCAAAAATTAATATACTGCCATTTATAACAAAACAGATGTTTGAACTGAAATTTTTTACTCTTTAAATACCTTAAAAAGAGCTTAATTTAGTGGTAAGTTTCAGGGATGGCCCATAGTTTACACATTTTTTATCACCGAATAAATTGAGTTATTTTACTGTAGACGTAAATAGAAAAATATAAAAGAAAGAAATTGTGAAATATAATAATGCTAAAAATTATTTTACATGTTTCTAGTTGATTAGTAAAATATATTTCATTTTCAATAACTATTTTCATTTTTATGACGTACTTCTGTAAAAAAATAATAAATACTCAATCCTGTTATATCACAATTAGAGCAATAGCATCACCGAATTAAAGTAATTGTCGAGTCATCAACCTATGAAGCTCTTATTACGCTAAGATAGTAATTAAAAGTAACTAACAAAAGACTAATTAATACACCCTTTTTTTAACATTTTGATTTGTCACAGAATTAGATTGAGATGACCTATGCCTCCAAAATATATAAACATGATAAGAAAAGGACCCTAAGAGACTTAAAAAGTTTTTTATAGGAATATAACTGATTAATACCATATATTGCTTGAATACAATCTCTTAAATAAAACGTAGTCAGATTTTTGGCTCACATAGACGATGTTACAGTTATCAGCTTAGTATACAATAAATCTTTAAAATTAAATGTCCCGTAATATTTATTTCATTTAACATCACCAACCCCTTATAAATTATTGCTATTTACAGATGATAAAATTATATGAAAGAGATATAAGCAAGCTTTAATGAGCGAGCCGTAATGGTTTCATTACTGAATAAATCCAAGGCTGTAATCCATGTAAAAGGTTAATAATGCCGTATTATTCTTCCAGCTGCCCGTATACAGGAACATTACACGATACGATAAAGGAATATCATAAAACCAAATACAAATCGTAACGAGGATTTTTTTTCTTTTTTTGCCTTAGACCACCATATAAAGCCGATTATCGAAACCACGTGGTACTTTGTCTAAATATTTTTTATCATTGGAGAGCAAAAAAGCAGACGGCTATACTGATTAAAAGAAATGATGATGATAATGCGTTGCCATGCGTTTGCCATATGCATAAGTTAATCGGCTACCGTACCCTCCTGTACTTGTTTTGAATTATATTTTTTTAGCGTTGAAAAATGATGAGATTAAATTTTTACGATGCGCGCGCACACCGTCACGCAGAACTGACACCATCACGCTTTATGGTGTCGATTCTGCGTGACGGCTCATTAGACGTGATGAGCTATCATAATTTTTGTGTTTTTAACTTCCCTCTACGTATGTAGATAAGGAAGTTATTGATTTTGCCCCGATTTTCAAAAATCGAGTTTTCACTAGATCTCCACGTTTTGAGGTCCTCGTAATCTTTTTCTATTATTTTTACGATGACGTCAGTAATAGGAATTGCAATCCAGCAGCATTTTCAATCCAGCTGGATTTTTGCAAGATTAGCCTGAATCCAGCTGGATCCAGCGCAGATCCAGCAAAATATGGAATCAAAATAAATACACGATTTTTATATTTCTATTTGCTTATTTATTATTTAAGCTTTTTACTACAAACTAATAAAATAGGTAATCATTTGGTAACCATATCAATTTTGGTTTGGCTTCTTAATTCTTTAATATCTGAGATCAAAATAATTGACTTAAAATAACAATACATGTTCTATGAAGTAAATAAAATAAACAATAATAATAATAGTAATCAATATAAACAAAAACATAAAATTATTCAGCTTTTTTTTTGTCTTTTCTTAAAGTGAGACCTTAAAAAACATATTTTATCAATAGCCATATCTTTTAACCTACTTCGCACAGAACTATATAACCGTCTCGTCATGCATTCACCAGCTTATTCCCCAAGTCAAGCGTGCGTATAGAAGTTTTTATTTCAAAAAGCGGCTAATGAAGACATAAATTAACTTTATTTTAATTTGATTATTTGTTTGCGCATCCACGCTGCTGGATCCAGCACGGTTTGCTGGATCCAACATGTCAAATAAAGCGCTGGATCCAGCTAGATTGCTGGATGCTGGATCCAGCAATTGCAATCCCTAATCAGTAAGTCTGTATGTATGTGTGTGTGTGTATGTGTATATATAAACATATCATAACTTTTGAACGGGTAGACCGATCGAAACGCGGTTGAAATTTTGAAAAAACCTCAAAAAAATATTGCCGAAACCGTATTTTTTAATATAACTTCCAGAGTAATGTACCGATTGAGTACAAAAACTAATCAGTTATATTCCTCAAAAAAATACGTCTATTGCATAAATTGCATCAAAACTGGTTTATCCGTTCAGGAGTAATCGTTGACGAAAAATTTTGAGAAAAGTGTTTTTTGATATAACTTCGAATCTTTTTTTTAGTATTCTACGATATTTTAGTACCAAAAAAACACGTCAAATGCCGTTTCAAAAATCAAAATCGAATCTTATTATCAAAACGTATAGCTTTTTAAATATTAAAATTACGTTGTTTTTAGCAAACTTACTTAATTTGTTTTAGATAACTTTCAAGTTAATTCACCGATTGATATAAAAATCTTAACAACTTTCCTCCTTTAAAAACTGCGTTAAATACCGTTAATTTAATCAAAATCGGTCAGTTTGTTTGGGATGAAGAAAATTAAAAAAAAAAAAATTTCTTTTGACATTGCATAGATTTTTTTTAATTTTATCTAAATAAAAATTATTTAGCTGAAGCAATATTTTAGATCTCAAAAATTGAGTTGAATGCCATCATCATTTTCGAAATATACAGATTTTCAAAAATTAATATAATGCCATTTTTAACAAAATAAATGTTTGAACTAAAAATCTATGCTTATATTTTTTTACTCTTTTGACCTTAATTTTGTGAGGAGTTTCAGGGATGGCCCGTAGGGTCAACCGTTTACACATTTTTTAATTATGTACAAATAAATATTTTTTTGATATTTAAATTAAAATTGATTTAAATAGATAATGTATTATAATAAAACTTTCTTACGATGTATTAAATACGTCTTTTTGCTTATTAGTGTCGTTTTCTCTACAAATATAGGATAACACGAAGGATAAACTTTTAAGAAAGATTTTTATCTTGTTTCGCCAAAGAAATACGACTTCTTACGTGTGTAAATTAAGTAGACACGAAAGAACATTTTCTCCCGTGTTGGTTCCGGGCTCGATTGAAGAATAGGCCAACTGCCGTTCTGCCAGGCAGGTCGTAATAGGCAACCCACTGGCTATGCCAGTCACTACCATCATGACTACTAGGTGGCAGAGTTTTGTATTGTCTTGCCCGGGTCTGGTACCACAGTCTTACTTATTCCTGCCGCAATAGCGTCAGCGCTTATCACTGTCGTGTTCCAGTTTGGTGTTTAAAGTAGCCGGTAAACTTACGCATGTGGCATTAGACCTTGCCACAAGATATTAACGCACCATTGACGCCTTTGACGTCTATAGGCGATGGTTGACTCTTTCCATCAAGAGACTTATCTGCTTACTTGCTATCTTATAAAAAAACACAAACACACACACAACATTTTTTTATAACAAAAGATAGCAAACAAGCACATGGCTCATTCGATGGAGACGACCATCGCATATAGACACCAAAGATGTTAGTAGTGCATTGCTATTCTTGTGGCGGGGTCTTAATGCAACATGCATTAGTTTACCGACTACTTTACCCTCCAAACCGGAACATGACAATGGTAAGCACGAATGCTATTGCGACAGAAATAGCAGACTACCAGATCCAGGCGACACAATGCGGAACTTACCTCTAATAACCAGGATGGTAGTGACTCGCATAGCCAATCGTCTGCCTCTTACGAACTGCCTGGCAAAACGGCAAGTAGTCTATACTTCACAGGGAACCAGGAACAATACGAAAGAATGTGTATATTAATACGCGAAGTAAAAACTTAAAAGAACTTTGCGCCTCTTTAGGCAGAACAATAGATGGTCTATTCTTCGAAGTAGCCCGGACAAAGGCCAATTAAATATATCTTATAATTACTTTAATATTAAACATCCGACAGTCGTCTTTTATATCTTGCATGGACGTACCGAGGGGAGGGGGGCAAAGAGTCACCCCCCCCCCCTCCCCGACTTTGTTTACCTCTCTACTAAATATCTGCTGTTGTAGATAAAAATATAGTTTTAAAATGTTACGTTTACCCCCCTGGCCCAGAACCTGGGTACGCTTATGAAATCTTGTATTTTATCTATATATAAATACGCGAAGGTAAAATTTTGTACCCTTTTTTAAGGCGATGCATCGCGACAAACGAGAAAAAACTGGTTTGCTAAATCACGTTTTTTTTTGTATTGATTGTTAAATAACAAATTTACACGATATACCTGAAGATATTATCTAAGGAATGTGCTAACTGATTACATGATAGAATGTACTTTACTCGATCATATAAAATTCCGAAAATAGGCTAAAAAAATCTCTAAGACAAATAATTTGTTAATAATATTTCTAATCTTCCACATGATTTTTACATGGTGATATTTACTTTTAAATACAAAAAAGAATTTGCTAATTTTTTGTTTTCAGCTGATGTCTATATTTATTTATCCGAAAATTAACACGTTTCCTAGCGATTTCAGAACATACCGCGCCACCCATTTTCTATAGAATTGACGCGCGTCGAAATGACAATTGCGCGAACGGTGAAGTATGAAAGGCAAAGTAACATTTTCATTGCGGAGGACGGCAGAAGTATAATATTTTTAAGTAAATTATACTTCTTTTTAACTAAATTATAAATATATGTATTAAATTCATAAAAATAAATATTACACACACTACATTCATGTGACATGCATTATATTGTACACACGTTTATACAAAACTAATTCCTTAATGGATAAAGTCAGTTGTCTAACTTAAAAGATATTTTATTATTTAGCCTTTGGTTCACTTTCGACCATAGGCGATATCTGATGATATTAAATATGATATTATTGAAAAAGATATATCTCTAATGAGATTAATGAAAAAAAGATATAACGTCCGCCTTTTACGAGTCAGTCAATAATTGAATGTTTGATATAACAGTTGGGCCTACCCAAATCGTTTTGCGGTCGTCCTAAACGGTAATTAAGGGAAATCATCTTGGGAATTCTCACGAATCTTACACCTACTCGCCGTAGGGTTATATGCGAATGTATTCAGTACGACTCGATACAAAGCCATTATGATCACGCCTACTGGATTATGACTTTGATTTGAAAATCGGTTCTGTTATCAATATTCTTAAAATAAGCAGTAAACATGTAATAAATGCAATAAAGGAGCCTGTTACTCTTGTCCACAATACTTGCACCTTGCCGGAGATATAGTAACTTACGAGGCATTGCGGAAGGATTCCTAACGATAAAAAAAGCGTAAGATTTTTTCATAATTACTTTTTTCCTATCTAGTGTCCCGACAAGTACCCGGGTCTGGTACCACCGCCTTACTTGTTCCTGCTGCAATAGCGTCAGTGCTTGTCACTGTCGTATTCCGGTTTGGAGGTTATGGTTGCCGTCTTTGTAGCCGTCACAGGGTCTTTTTATAGATAAGTTAAGAATGAAGTACTACTGAATGTAAATGCACAAAATACTTAGGAATACATTAGGAGGGGTGGCAGTGCACTTAAGGCCAAAATTGATAGAGACCTATAAGTATCTATCAATTTTGGCCTCAATTTTGGTCTTTACATTCATTGATTGAGACCTATAGGTAAGTGCACAAAATACAAATTATGGAGGTGCCGCTATTTTGTGAAAAATCGTCGATAATTAAATTTTGCCTATCTTTTTTTTGTTAAATAATTTTTATTACTTGTCCATAATGCACTAATTTGCAGGAATTATTTTTTATAGATAGATACAGTATAACGTACTGAATGTAAATGCATATAATAATTACAAATTATGGAAGCGCCGCTACTTTGCGAAAAACCATTTCGGCTATATCTTCGTGCACTTGAGCCCAGAAATGGTAGGAACATTTATTGTAGATAATTAACTTTTCTATATTTAACCTGTTCAAAATTTTTTTAACACTTACCGTTTACGACTAATAATAAAAAGAGATTCCGGGAACAGAGGAGCTCGTTACTCTTAGCTGTCTATATAAATATTATAAAATAATACGAAAGTTTAGATGTTTTAATATATATGTACGTTACTTAATCACGCAAAAAATTACTAAACGGATTTGGATGAAATTTTGCATACAATGGAATAGTACATAGGCTACTTTCCTCGTTTATTAAGAAAAATTACCACTTTATAGTTTGATATCTTTTAAACTGATTTAGGAATTGAAAAATGATTGGCAAACAGACGCAACATTTTTGAAATACCTATTCAACATTCTCGAGATAGACAGGAAAAAAATATTCTCTAGAAATATTTATGAAATGTTTCCTAATATATTTCTATCAAGATTTTATCTTATTACTTCGAAGTATGTATAAAATACATTCACCAAATTACAGCTTCCTTTCAATTAAAGTAAGTATTTGAGCTAAGTTTTAGACAGGCTAATTGAGGTCTATGGCAAAATTATAAATATAAGGTTTCATTGTTGACCACGTAACAACAAAATTTAGAATATTGTACGCTATGCAGACATTTGATTTTCAACGTTTTTCTTTGGGTATTTATATTTATTCACAACAATATTTGATTAAAGTTATACATATATAATTCGCATTAAAAACAGCACACATCCAAAATTTCCCACAAGAAAATATCAAGAAGTTCTATATTTACGAAGCCTAATCGTGAGCAATATTTTTAATATGCTGGCAACAAAATATGAACGCACAGCTTTTATACTTTTTATTAAACCTCTCAAGTTGTTTGTAGCGGAAAATGTAAAGTTCAGGCCATAAAGATCTTAATAGATTCTAACGTAATACAATGTTTTTTTTATATCATAAGTTAGCAAACAAGCAGATGGGTCTCCTGATGGAAAGAGTCAACCATCGCCTGTAGACACCAAAAGTGTTAATGGTGCGTTGCTATCTCGTGTCGTGGTCTAACGCCACATGCATAAGTTTGCCGGCTAGTTTACCCTCCAAACCGGAACACGGCAGTGACAAGCATAGGTAAGGCGGTGGTACCAGACCCGGGCGAGACAATGCAGAAATCTACCACCTAGTAAAATCTAGTGTTCTATAATTTAGTTTTATAGATAGATATAATTCGTAATTTCGCGATTAATTTCTTCATAATTATAAATAGCTAGCAACCCGTCTGACTTCGCACGGGTGTAACGTAAGCGCACAAAAATATATTTTTACGACAAATATTTAAAGATCTCAGCTTTTCTCTACCATAATATGCATGTAAGCTTTCCCCTCAAATCACTCTATCTATTGATGAAAACTACATTAGAATCTGTTGCGTAATTTAAAAGATCTAAGCGAACATATACCAGAAGCGATTTTGTTTTATACTATGTAAAGAAGAAATATGAATATCGCCGGAAAAATTACGAGAATGAATATAACCCCAAAGTAATCAAATTATTTACTTGTGATATGGGTGTCAGTCCACGGTACTAACACATAGAAACACTGCTCTAATCCGCTGGTGACCACGGTCAATGTAACTTGGCCGAAACGTTGAGCTTTACAAGTAAGTTGTATATATGTATTATGTACGCATTTTTGGCCCGTTTATATTTACAAAAAAACATGGAAACACATAAATAGATGCTGAAATATATTTATTAAACATTCAAATCCCAATAGCATAAATATTTATGCTTATCATACAACTGTTAGTCTCTGTTAGAAATCGAATTCAAGCTATATCGATAGTGCTGGTCGTTAACCACTCGACCACCTCGACTAATAACTAGTTATTTATACATATTGGCTATACATCACGATCCATATAGGTTTATTTTCATTCCTATACTATCTCTGCGTCCTTATTCATATAATAAAACTTCAATTGAATCGAAATGCTTAGACAAGAAGGCTAGATCAGCTCTTGGTAGGAGCACCAAGAGCGGATCTAGCCTTCGGGTCAGGGGGTCACATATATGAGGTTCAGTCAAGATAGGCTCTAATCCGTATTTTTTGCAATAATAATTCATACATAGACCCCTGCCTATGAGGAAGTCATGACCCCCATAACGCCCCCTGGATCCGCCCTTGGCTCCTACCCATAAACACGATGCAACGTCACGCAGTGCTGCGAGTACGCTGCGGCATAATCACTACATAGTATAAAACAAAGTCGCATTCTCTGTCTGTCCCTATGTCCCTATGTCCCTTTGTATGCTTAAATCTTTAAAACTACGCAACGGATTATGATGCGTTTTTTTTAATAGATAGAGTGATTAAAGAGGAAGGTTTATATATATAATAACATTCAATGTATTGTAGAGAAATACTGCAATTTTTGAGTTTTCTGATGTCATGTCGTAAATAATTATATATTTTTTCCGCTTACATTGCAAACGCAGGCTAAACCCTACGGGATTTATCAAAATAATGTACTAAGTATTTGTACACCTTGAAAAGGTCTACAGAAAACTCCGCAATGGTATATGTCTATCTCTAATGGATAACCCACAATAGCATTTTTTTGTCATTTACTTTTTACGAGAAATAATAGCTTTTTTTCGAAGCAATTTTAAGCAATACAGCACTAATCCTTATCCTTTTAAATACCTTAAATATATTGTTGATTTCATATAGATCAATATGGCCGTTTACAGCATGTAATTTAAATGAATATTTTTGAAGATATTACAGATTTAAAATGCAGGGGCATAGCGGTTCCGGGTTTACGGGCCACCTGTGGCGGCGCGCGCGCGGTATACGTTCTGTTAACCCACGCGCTGGGAAACGTGTTAATTTATGGGTAAATAAATAAAGGACTGCAGCAGAAAACCAAAATTTAGTACATTCTTTTTTTTTAACTAAATTTCACCATATAAAAATCATGTTGAAGATTAGAAATAGTATTAACAAATTATTTGTTTTAGAGATTTTTAGTCTGTTTTCGAAATTTTATATGATCGTAAAATACATTCTATCATGTAATAAGTTAGCATATTCCTTAGATAATATCTTCAGGTATATCGTATAATTTTTGTAAAATTGTTATTTAACAATTAATGTAAAAAAACGTGATTTAGCAAACCAGTTTTTAACTTCCCTGTTTCCACTACGTATGTAGATAAGGAAGTTAATGATTTTACCCCGATTTTCGAAAATCGAGTTTTCAGCAAATGTCCATGTTTTGAGGTCCTAGGAATCTTTTCCGACTATTTTCACGATGACATCAATATGACTGTATGTATGTGTGTGTGTGTGTATGTGTGTGTATGTGTGTATGTAAACATCTCATAACTTTTTAATGGCTAAACCGATCGAAACGCGGTTGATGGCATTCGATTGGATTCGCTCAACTTAGATTTCCTGAAAATTTGAACCGATTCGGTCCAGGAGATTTTGAGAAATTTTAAAAAAACACCAATAAAAATTTTGACGAAACAATATTTTTTTTTAATATAACTTCCAGATTTATGTACCGATTGAGTACAAACACGAATCAGCTCTATTCCTCAAAAAACTACATCTAATACATAAATTGCATCAAAAACGGGTAATCCGTTTGGGAGTAATCGTTGACGAAAATTTTTGAAAAGTGTTTTTTCGATGTAGCTCCGAAATTTTTCAACCAATCATTTCTTGGTGTTCTGCAATATCTTAGTACAAAAAAACTACGTCAAATGCTGTTTCAAAAATCAAAATCGAATCTAATTCTCAAAACTTATAGCTTTTCAAATATTAAAATTACGTTGTTTTTAGCAAACTTACTTAATTTTTTTTATAACTTTCAACTTAATTTACCGATTGACTTAAAAATATTATCAGCTTTTGTTCTTTAAAAACTGCGTCAAATACCATTAATTTAATCAAAATCGGTCAATTTGTTTGGGATTTATCAATGAAGAAAATAAAAATAAAATGATTTTTTTACAGAAATCAATAATACTGACATGTTTAACAAAACAGATGTTTGAACTGAAAAATCTATGCTTATATTTTTTACTCTTTTGAGCTCAAAATACCTTAATTTAGTGAGAAGTTTCAGGAATGGCCCGTAGGGTCAACCATTTACACATTTTTTTTTACGTTTGCTCCGATGCCTCGCCTTAATAAATCGCAGGTTCAAACCTTCAACGTTGACTGTTTTTCACATGGCCAACTAGGTATATATCGCTCTCTAAAGAAAACATGTTCGTATTGTCTAATGACAAGAAAGCTGTGAACGTTGTATATAAAGATATTCTGTAATATATTAATTGTAAAAATAAAAGAAATAGGTACAAATGTAAAAACTAAAAATGTAGTATCTATATGAATTTAGATATTCCAAAGATAGCAGGAAATCTTCATGGTATAGGGAAAGGGGAATTGTTTGACACCAAATTTAACACGTGCGGGCCACGGGCAGTAATGACTTAATCAAAACCACTGGAACGATTTTAATCATTTTTTTCCCGTGCGAAGCCGGGGCGGGCCGCTAGTGAGTAATAAAATATGTAAGAGCTCTCAACGTTTGGATTTGATTAAGTTTTGTTTCGTGAATAGAGCCCTAGTTCTTGCAAACTCTTAACACTACCGTCGGACTACACATCTGACTGCTTTGACAAAAGCATAATAGCATTAATGGAATTTTACTGAATAGCATTCCGTGGAATTTTACTGAACATGCCTGTATTTTGTAGGTTGCACTCGCTAGGTCTGTCATTTGTCACAAGTCTCAAACGATAGCTGCTAAATCTACTAAACGCGGCAATACGAATTCCACATTGGTCATAGACAATTTGTTTTTCTACGATACTGCACCCCGCTGCTTATAATAATCAATGGACATCATGGTTATCATCAGTTATTGTTTCAATCATGGTCGATTATAAGAAACACATACATACGTAGTGAATAATTAATCAGATACGTAATAAAAATATTAAAAAATAAAAAAGACGTGTGGCACTCGGAGACTGCCGCGGTAAAGCTATTGCATAGCATTTTTTATCAACTTATGCAATTACAATTATATATTTATTTTATTTATGCAGTATTTTCTTTCTTTGTTTATTCATATTTAAAACACTTTGTACACAAATTATACGAGTACAGATATTCACTGTTGTACGTAGATGATAAATACCTATACACCTATATACTTTCTCACAAACAACTGATTACGGTAGTTTTCCAATACAAGCAATGCCACCTACAGGCGGGTTGCTGAACTAAAGCGACAAGCGTGATATTTCAAAAAGTCATTAAAAGTTCTGGTATTTATCGATAGATGGAAAACTAAAAAGTATCACCGCTGTGCCGGTCGGAGTGGGGGGTGTTAGGTTTTTTCGTTACGGAATTTCTGGATTCGGTCTCCACGCTCAAAGCCCGCAATAGAAGCTATGCAATAGCTTAATAAATTTTTTTTTATCCGACACAATAAATAAATCGCATGGATATAATTTCAATTACACAAAATTCGAACTAAAATATTTTAGTGCATTCAAAACTAAAAGTGATCGGGAAAATTTACTTAGGGTCGACAGATTACGTAATAATTACTACCGTAATTATAGGTAAATATAAAATTACACACTGCCAGCATTACCTAGTTAATGATATATAAATATATATAATATATACATATATATATAAACTTACTGTGACTGCACTAATGATAGGACGTATTATCGCAATCATGCTTTTTTATCATCAAAGAGATTTGATTGTGTTAGATAATATAATAATATAATTTTTATATCAATGATGTTAGGTAATATAATAATCTACTGTTAGATACATATAGAAAACATATAATATAGAGCCCGCAAGTAGCTTGATGAATATACGAAAAATTCAACATATTTATATGTGTCTGTTCCGCTGTGTCAGGACAATTAAACAAGCAGCAGGGAAGCAGGTAAACGAGGCTAAAAACTGGCCCAATTTGTCACATTCAAGAGTAGTTATTACCCCATTTGTGAGAGTGCCTGTACCGCGTCAGGCTCGCAGAAAAGATTGAAAATATAAGTCTTATAATACTCGACCATTTTTTGTTATTTATGTCACTGAACTATCGATGTAATACTACTGCAGATAACTGAAACAATAAAACAAATTTGTTTGAAATATTTCAATCTGTGAATAAATGAAATTAAGTGCCCGTTTCTCCATGCAAAAAAATTGAAAGAAAAATCTGAAATCCGTGTCCTAGGCGATGAAATCACAGGGTCAGTGTGTGTGTGTGTGTGTGTGTATGCATGTGTGTTTGTGTGTGTGTGTATGCGTGTGTGTTTGTGTGTGTGTGTATGTGTGTGTGTGTGAGTGTGTACGTGTGTGATATGTGCGTGTATTTGAGCGATCGTTTTGTTACCTCTTGTCGCTGAAACGACTAATCGGATTTTGATATAATTTACCGGTGGCTTAGACCCCAGGCTTAACGTCACTTTTGTCCTGAAAATATGCATCGCAACTAGTAGTATTTACTGCCGTTTTGCCAGGCATTTCTACCATCACGACCATCTTGACTTCTAGGTGGTCCTACCTAGTACCTTACTATATCCTACCGCAATGGCGTCATTTTCCAGATTGGAGGGTAAGGAAACGGGTTAGCTTATTCATGAGGTATTTCCATCCTGGTCTACGGATAGCAACGCACCATTTACATCTATCTTTAGGCGAGGCGGAGATATATTTTATAGAATAAGATTGGAGGCAATCTTATTCTATAAAATATAAAAATCTGCATATTTAGTCGACAACCAAAAAAATATGTTGTTGAAAATGTCATTTTTTTGCCTTTAATTGACATATTATCAGTGTTTGCTTACATAAGATAGGAAACAAGCAGGTGACTATCCTGATGGAAAGAGAAATTAATGTTTCATTGCTGATTGATTGATGAGGCGTTGTAAATTGTCTTGCTGGATTTATTTGTTACTAACTATGCCCGCGACTTCGTTCACGTGGGATTTTTTTTTAAAAAAGTAGCCTAAGTTTTTGCTTATTATATCAGGTATCTACCTGTGAAAGTCCCGTCAAAATCGATCCTGCCGTAGCCGGAACAAACAGACAGACAGACAAAAATCGTTAAAAGTGTTATTTTGATATTTGCACCGTGTATATATTCATTTGCATTTACTTTAAACCGATTATTTTAATATTACAAACAGACACTCCAATTTTATTTATTTTATAGACTGCTATCCATGTGGCGGGATATCAATACTATATGCATGTTTACCGGCTACTGTACCTTACAAATTGGAACACAACAGTTTCTTGCGGCAGAAATATGTAAGACGATGATCTCATACCAAGGCGAAATATTGCAGAACTTTGCCACCTAGTTATCACGATGTAAGTGCCTCAGAAATCCAATCGTTCATCTACGAACTGCCTGGCAGAATCACAGATGGTCTATTCCTTAACAAGGAGCCCGGACAAACACAAGAAAAAAAATAGTTTTGTCAAATCGGCTTTTTAAAGTATAAAATATGCCAAGGCAACAGAGAATATAGCTATTCATGTTACATGTATTACCAAGTTAGCTTGGAAATTCTTACAGTGTTTCTATATTCTAGAAGTTTCGCAGTTATCTCCATATTTATGGGTAGCATTACGCTCTCTTAAGTTTTAATTATGTAATTGAGAGCAGGGTAGCTCCGCATTGCAGCGTTATTACCCTTTTATAGTTTACATTCTCCTTCAACTTCACTAATAAACAAGTTGAAAAATGTAGCTAAAAATGCAGTGAAATAAATGTTTTATACGTAGAGACATAATGCAATGAAACAACTCTTCAACGGTGTTATCATCTTAGTATGGAATTCGTAAGAAGCTTACAAAAGTGTTGATACAAACAGAGAAGTGGATAAATAAACATCCGTACTTCTTCCTTTCTTGAAATCATATAACTGAGAAGCAGTACAATTAAAAAAAATGGATATATTACTATTTTTGGCATTTTTTGGAATTAAAGTTACACCATAAATAAAAAAACATGTTTTATTGAAATAAACCTTTACAGGGACTTTTTATGAGTCAGTATTTTTTAGAATTACTACCAGATTGAAACGCGGCCGTACAGTGAGAAGATTCGACAGAAGAAACTTAAGGGCAAATACCACATAAACCATACAAATACGAGTCGCACAGGAGAAAAGTGGCCTAATCCACAAGTTTACACTAAAAAGTTATAATTGTACCTATTCCACTCTTCCGCTGAACGACATACAGCTTATTTACCTTAAAGTTAAAGTAAATGAAAAAAAAATACTATACAGAATTAAAAGAAAAAATTATGATCAAATATTACGTTTATTTAAAGCTAGTTTGCAAAGTATGTTAGAGTAAACCAATGCCACTAGCAAGCGCGGATCCAAGGGAGAAGGCAATATGTGCAATGCCTTCTCTCTCTCTCTCTCTCTCTCTCTTTCTCTCTCTTTATGTAAAGATTAAGCAGGTTAAATGATTTAAGATTCCTCCCAACAACCAAATTTTCTTCAAAATGCGTTTTTTATCAGAAAACTGAAAAAAAATATTTTAAAGAATAAATTATACATTTCAAAGAAAAAACTAACTCACACTTGGCTGTGTTTCTATCACCGTTGTTTACGATATTAATATTACAGCAGTACCTTTGTGTGTTCAATACCTTTGTTGGATAGAAGCCAAGTCGTATATTTACATTTCCACCATTATGGTTTGTTTGCGCTAGATAACTTTGTGTTTGAGCTAATAAATCTGCTTCTTACTCTTATTGAGATAGATTTACAATATTATAGGGCTATTTACAAGCATAGGTTAATTTACGGTGTTTTTTTATGCTCTCTCCATGTTGATCCGGCCTTCTTTGAAGAATAGACCAACTGCCAGGCAGGTAGTAAAAGGCGACCGATTGGCTATATGTGTCATCACTATCGTGACTAATAGATGGTAGAGTTGTGTAACTTCTTGCCGGTATTTAGTACCACCGTTTTACCTATTCATGTCGTAATAGCGTCAACGCTTGCCTTTTGTCGTGTTCCAGTTTGGAGGGTAGGGTAGCCGGTAGACTTATGCATGTAGCATTACCATACCGCCACACGGCTAGCTACGCATCATTAACATCTTTAGTGTCTATACGCGATGGCTTCTCCTTCTATCAAGAAAGCCACTGCTTGTTTGCTATCTTATGATATAAAAAATATTTGTTATCTCAGAACTTGGTCACTTATTGACCGATTTGTTTAACATAAGTATACTTCTTTGATTCCACATAAATATGGTAAACATCTGATTTAGAATTCCAGAACGGACCAAAGGCAGTATAGCCATTGAACCCGAGCCTATCGATTACGTTGTTTGGTTGTTATTTATGATAACAATCCCTCGACGCAAAAAGGACTGTTATAAATTCGGCCACTAATCGTGTTTGTGTGCCTATAGCACCGTAGTTCTTAAACCCTTGAATGGATTTGGTTTTGGTTTTTTGTTTAAAAGGTAGTTTGGCTCGTAGACATATTTGATTAAAATCGTTTCAACTGTTTAAATTGTTTAAGTTATTTTCTACTCCAAAAAAAGTATTTTTTCTACTGGTACAGGCCTGATCGATACGAAATTTGTTATTTCAATAACATTGCAATGACATGATAACCTCGACCTGATGCTGTAAGAGTCCTCATTACAGATTATCAGCTGTTTTTATGTTTCATTTGCGAATGATGCACATGTAACAGATAGCTGATGGTCTTATGATAAAGCAATGCGTTGAAAGTTTTTAAATTTCGAATTCAGTTGGTATTGCGTCCGATACAATTTTCCCTACGTGTGGCTTCTTGGAAGAATATACCAACTGCCGTACTGCCAGGCAGGTCGTAAGAAACGACCGATTGGCTGTGCGTGACGTCAGACGTAGCAATACAATCATGACTACTAGGTAGTTAGGTCCGCAACGTCTCACCCGGGTGTATAGTACCATCGCCTTATCTATTCCTGTCCTAATAACGCCAAAGCTTATCATTGCTGTATTCCGGTTTGGAGGGCAAAGTAACCGGTAAACTTATGCATGTGACATTGTTATCCCGCCTCAGCAACTATCTATAGGCGATGGTTTCTTTTTCCATCAGGAAAACCATCTGCTCTTAACATCTATATTATGATATAAAAAAACACAAGAATCGAATCAGAGACCTTACCAACTGAATAACCTACGAGGCATATGTAATTCAAGAAAGCTGTATAAATGAAGATGTAATGCTCTTCGTCAGTAAAGCACATCAATGGAACATCATTTAAGAATTGCTTCATCGGTTTGGTTTTCTTGACATAATAAAAAAAACAAAAAAGTATCTTCACGCTTATATCCCGCGTAGGCAGAGGCAGAACAAGTGCACCCACGATTAGTCGAAGACACTTGGTCCCACGATGTGATAGGTGGCAATCCTATCGCCAACCGGGCACTTTCCAATCCCGGGTAAAGTTGTTTTTATCAGAAAACTGAAAAAACACATTTTTGAAATGCCCGACCCAGGAATCGTACCCGGAACCTCATGTGGTCAACTCCGACAACGGACCACTAGACCACAGAGGCTATCGACATTCTTGACATAATGTAAGTAATATTCCAAATGAGGTCTGAAACCACAAACCGGTTTTCCAAAAAGCTAAAGCAACCAGAACTGGCCACAATTTGTTCTGATGCATTAAAAATAATAGCATCACGGTGGTAATCTTACAGTAAGACAAAGTGATCCTTTTGCAATAGAAAGAAACTGCGTTCCGCTACTTACATTTTTTTAACTCCGTAAGGTTTCTTAATTTTACTGAGATAAAAATTCAAAAGTGTAAAGTCTGGATATGCTTTAACTATGTATCTACCAAGTTCAATGCAAATCTGATTAGTCGTTTCAACTTGATTAAGAAACAAACATTTAAATATACCCGTGTTCGAGCCCCTTTACAGAATACACCATCTGCCAGGCACATCGTAAAAAGCAAACGATTAAGTATACAAATCATTGCCATCATGACTGCTAGGTGGTTAAGTAGAATCTGGTGCCGTGCCTTACCTATTACTGCCGCAATAAAGTCAGTAATTATCAATGTCGTGTTCCGGTTTAGAAGGTAAGGTAGCTATTAAATTTACATGTGGCACTAACATTCTGTCATACGGATAGCAATGCACCATTAATATCTTTGATGTCTATAGGTGACGCTTGTGTCTTTCCATAAGGAGAGCCATCCGCTTGCTTGTTATTTTTTTATATAAAAAAAATCATCAAATTACGTCAAAAACGCAACTCAAATTGTAAAGGAATCTATTAATTAGTAAAATCTAAAAATTGTAATGACTTTTCATTATAAATTTTGAAATTTATAATGAAAATCGTATTTTTGTAATGTCTTTTACATTACAAAAATACGAGTATATTCAGTGAGGTAGAAGTCGAAAAATACCCAGAGGGTGATTGATACTAAGAGTAACAGTTCGGCTTTTAGTTTTTTATCGTTTTCTTTAAGAAAGGTTACCGTTGTAATGAAACGTCTAAGCGAAATTCCATTTATTTTGTTTGCCTTTCCGCCTGAACCAGTTGTTATCTGCTATCGAACGATATTATTCTTGTAGAATTTATTTTTGCTTGTGCTCTATTGCTTAAGAAAACTGCTTATATGTAAAATATTTTCTCTAAGTAATATTATAAACAGGAAAGATTTGATTTTATGTTTTATATAAAAACTCTGGAAAATATTGTGTGATCTTATGTTTGCTGCTGACGAATTGATGATTCCCAAATGAACCTACCGTATTTAATTCGATTTACAGTATGTACAGAGCCTCAAGCACGAAATTTAAGCGTTTTCGTATCGTTAACGTATCGAGGACTCGATACGTTAACGGAGTATGACGATAGTAGGAAGCACGAAGCACCTTCTATCGACTCTCGAGACCTCGATACGATTACGCTAGTGACGTCATCCTAACGTAAGCAGGAAGGTACTAGTTTCGTTCAAAAACTTTCTCAACTCAAATCGTATATTATCGGTTTCATTATATTCCATATAGAAATATATTTATTGATAACTAAAATCATACCTAACTCAAGCATAATTAATAAAATACACAAAAATCAAGAAATACATTCTCTACTCTAAGAAAAATCAAATTTATTTTGACGAAACCATTCTAACAACGATCTTACGTTGTTCTACGGTTTTTGAACGAGACGACCGCTTGTTACTTGACGTAGGTATACGTCATACGATGCCAAACAAAGACAAGGTCAAGTTTGTTTACGTACAGGCTCTCGAAAACATTACATTTAAATTGTTTCCTCGCATTAAATATAAATAAAATATTATAAAATGAAAACTAGACTAGCTTTATGCAGTACATAACTATGGTGAAGTTCATGGAAAAGTACGTCCTGGAAGTTTTATGTAACTTATTTATTATGTGCAGTTTTTTGTTTCGTGATGTGAAGTGAAGATTGGATCCTTTCTTCCAGAAACAAGATTCCTCTAAGGAAATAAACTCTAGAATTATCCTGGAACTCAGTCTTAATGAAGTTTTTCGGCGGAGTTGCTCACAGAGAAATGTAAGAGCCTCTTTGTTGAGGCGATATTTATTTTTAAATTCGGTATCATTTAAATCCATAGGATCAAATATTTTTCTCTGTTTAGTCCTACATCTAACTTCTCTAAAAAATAATCTATACATATAATAAAATCGTGGGAAAGTCAAAACTGTACATTGAATATTTTTTTAAAGAATACTTGGGGCGTTATCTACGATAGATATCGAAGCCAAAAATATAGTTTTTAGAATTTTTGTCTGTTTGTCTGTATGTCTGTTTGTCTGTATGTATGTCCGGGGTAAACTCAAAAAGTGCTGCATGGATTTACTTCAAATTTTGCATGAATTAAAACTAACAGGTTGGGTCAACATATAGGCTACATATTATCACGCTATCAACTACGGGGGAGGAGCAGTGTGGAGTAAACGAAGTCCGCGCGGACGAAGTCACTGGCAACAGCCAGTATTGTAATATAAATGTAAACAGTGAAAAATTACCACAAATAAAAATGTGAGAATAAAAATTGCTTACATCGAATCTCGTCTATTATTTTCTTCATCTTGAAGTAAACTTCCAATGAGAATATAATAGAGAATTACGTTGAAATATAGGTGGTATTTGCATTTTTTAGCTTTCCGTTGATTGTATTAATATCCGGAAGTAACTAAAACTACTTAATTTTTAAAAAAACGAGCGTAATAAATGATTTTAAACAACTCGAAACTTTTTTCACCGGCAAATTGTAAGTGAAAAAAGATTCGTCACGCTCGATACCCAGCCTTCGAAATTTGCGATACGATACTTCAAAACGCCGTTCGTGCTCGCAATTTTGTTACGTTTCACGTATTTCTCGATACGTTTGCGATACGAAAGTTTAATAATTTGCTTGTGCTTCGAAATTTAGTTCCATTTACGTACGATAGGGGCGCTAATCATTTTTCATACGTTTATTTCTCGATGACGATACGAATACTTTTTCGCAAGGAGTTCGTGCTTGAGGCACAGAATTTTGATAAGGATAAGAGCTAATAGACTTTAAATCAATCGGTATATTAGACTGAACGCGCACGCACGCACGTATGATCGCACGTACGCATGCACGCACGCACGCACACACACACACATATGCACACATACCTTAAACCTCCTCCTAGGATCTCAAAACGTGTAGACCTGGGGAAAATTCATTTTTCAAAAATCGGATCAAAATAGAAAACTTCCTTAGGCTACTAACGTAGCAAGAACCGTAAAACAAATTAAGCAAGGAAAATACATAACAAGGAAGAAACAAATGGACATGAAGAATGAAGTAGTTGAAGCAACTATAAATATTTGTTTAAAAATATAATTAAATATACAGGAAAAATTGTCCAGTAATATTTATTTACGTATTTAAAATGTACTCATATATTTAGTCCAATCCATGCTATTGGATGAATTGATCTAACCCCAAAATAAGCAAATTAGTTAAGCATAGCACACTTAAATATATTTAACCAACCTAGAATTAACACAAACATCGGAAATCAAACCGAAGCTACATCGATTGCATAATTGGAGTCACTAACCACTCAACCAACGAAGCTCTGAATCCGGAGTTAAGGAATTAAAAAGGACGATGTAAAGAAGAGACTTAATTCTTTTTTATACGGCAAAGTATAAAATTCATATGTTATATTAAGTACAAAAAATGTTACCATCATAGACTTTGAAGCCATCCAACTGGTGTGCCCCAAACCGGTTTCATTTGAATAAACGAATATGATTTGGAACCACCATAGGCTACTTTTACACCATATACACTATAGAATAAACAAAAAAAAGTAGTTTTCTCGGCTTATACGAACGAAGTCGCGAGCAACAGCTGGTAAATTAAGAACATGCTTTCTACAAACAACAATAACATAACAAGAACAAACCATTTGATAGCAAAAACGTTAAATATATTTTGAATCATAGACTAAATCGTAATGAAATCGTCAGTAGAAATGAATCTACAAAAAATATGTAAATATCGGCGCAATTTCCATTTAACGTTTGCCCGCGAATTCCAATCTTGAGCCTCCCCAATCCATTGAGGCATTCACTGGAAATGCGCATTATTGTTCGCTTCACGTAACTTCTTCAGAGTATCGGCACGATCACGATCGTCAAATATTGAATAGTCCGTAACCTTAGTGATTGCTATATTATTATAAGAAGGAAAAACATACTTACTTATACTTTTGTCCAAAAATCCTTTGACTCGTAAATAAGTCTACTTTAAGTTAGGTCAATAAATTTTGCTACGGTATTTGAAATATTAGCAGCCAAAATAATCTGCTTAATACAAAATCGTTATTATAAAACACTATAAATGGCCAGCTACGCAGTTTGAAGATTTTTGTTTTGTGAATTCAAGAGTTTTACTAATTTAACTGAAACGGTTCAAGCAATCTACAAATGCTACCAGAAAAATAATAAAAACTGGAAAAAAATGAAATTCAAAATAAAATCCTGAATATCGTGATATCACATTTATCTTGTACACACTATATATAAGTTCCAAAGCTTCTCAAATGGACTTCGGTCCCCAGGCAGTACACCTTGCCTGGCTGGGAAGATCTTCCTTTTCCCCTTCCTTGTCTTTGTGTAACGTTATCAACCTCCACAGTTATAACGTCACCTGACAAGAAGTTAGCCCGCTGGTTCCATTACTGTGACCCATCAGCGGTACGAACCAATGGCGCCACATAACACATTGCATCTATATTCACGGGACAAATTACACTTACTGATCTAATCCTAAAGTAAGCAAATTATTTGCTTGTGTTATGGGTGTTCGTCTACGATACTAATACATATAAATACTAGAATATATTTAATAAACATCCAAACCCGGAAATACAAACATTTATTCTCATCACACAAATGTGCCCGTCGGGGCAAGCCCCGTCGATTGCGTAGTCAGGGTCGCTAACCACTCGACCAACGGGGCTGTCAATCTATATCTATCGATCTATTTTTATACATTATTTAATTTTTCAGTTTGGAGGGTATGGTGGGCAGTAAACCTATGTCTGTGGCATTAAGACCTTGCCACAAGGATAGCAAGGCATCATTATCATTTTTCTCTGTAGGCGATGGCTGTCTCTTTCCGTCAGGGAAGCCATCTGCTTTGTTTTTATTTTTATATCATGAGATAGCAAACAAGCAGATGGATCTCCTAATGTAAAGAGTTAACCATCACCTACAGGCTAGAAATAAGTTAGGTGGTAGAACCAGGCCTGGGCCAAACAATACAGAACTAACTACCAACAACGACAATGGCTCGCATAGTCAATTGGTCACACTTTACGACCTGCCTGGCAAAACAGCAGTTGAGCTATTCTTCAAAGGAGCCCAAACCAATACGGGGAATACTATCCCCAGGCAATACAGGCAGATAAAAATAGGCAGATATAAAGACAAAAACTGTATGGCTTAACATTTGCGTAATCACGTATTCTAGTAAGAATGCAAATGCATTAGCATACCAGCTTTATTAAAATCGGTCAAGACGTTCTTAGTTATAAAAGGATATGCAGAGACCAAAAATGAGTACGTCATCAAAGTATAAATCTAAATTTTATGAAAAATTCATCATCATCATCATATCAAACGACACTACAGATATACTAGTATAGACTAAACATAATTTAAGTGACAAATAAATCATCTGGAAATAAAAAACGGAGTTAACGACACTTATTGATGGAAATAATTTACATCCACAGTCTTTTTCAGGCTATTGATGATTTAGAAGGCGACGACCGAAAATATATTTAAGTCGAATAAGAACCTTATTTTCATAGGTATAAAGTATTATTTCATATTTTGAATATCAACTTTGAAGATTTTATAGCTTTGAACAATTAAGACACCGTAAAACGCCCCAAGAAAACAAGCTTTAAAGTTTTAAAATTAAGATACTGCTTTATAAATAGAGACGATAAGAGACTGCTCAAAATTAAATGATGATTGATTTTGTACGGCAATAAATGAAAGTGTATGTTGCTAAAAGCCTATAATGAAGAATATACCTTTTTTTATAATTATTAGCACGCCTTTATTAGCTTTGTATGAATATATGATGAGTGGTCTGGTGGTAAACTACCAGCTTTACGCAGATGATCCTTTGCTTTTATATTCAATTCCATCTGGACTCCAAACACTGATTACTGTTATGAAAGATGTTTGTAAGCATATGAGCTTACAAATGAATTTAAAAAAGTAAGGTTCTTGTATATACAAAGGGAGCAATCAAAATGGATGTAAGAGTAGTGGTAAATTATAGTGTTGGAACAAGTAGATGGGTTTGTATATTTTGGATATGCTTTTAAAACGGATGGAAGACACCGCTAATAAAGAAAGAAGAGTGTGTGCAGAGAACAGAGTGAATGGATCGTTAAGGAAACTACTTCAAATCACTTTCTTTAGGCGGAGTGCCCGCCTTGCCCTGCATAATTCTGTCTTTGTCCCACGCTATTGTATGGAAGTGAAAGCTTGGAAGGTCAAGATGAGTATAAAAGTAGAATTAACGCGATCGAAATGAGAGCGTTACGAAAAATCTGTGGTGTGACACTCGTGGATCGCGTTAGTAATACCGAAGTGAGAAAGAAGTTGTGATTGAAAGACAGTGTCGTCGTAAAAATGAGAAAGGGCATGCCCCACTACTTTGGACATATTAAAAGGATGGCAGATGAACGTTTAAAAAAACAGATATGCAATTCGAATGTTGATGGACGCAGGGGGAGACCAAGGCTGATGTACCCTTATCAAGTTGATGGTGTTATACGTAGATGGCGTCAAGAGCCTTCGAAACCGGCGTGTTTGCGTGATGACAGTTGTAAATATGTAGGAAGCAAGGCAACACTGTCTGGATCGTGAAATATGGCACTGAATTCTTTCCGCCCTAGTCCATAAAGAATTTCGTCTGAAGATATATATGTGTGTATTTATGTAACTATGCATCTGTGTATCTTTGTAATGGAATCTTTGAATGTAATTCTTATCCATTTTAAAACATCGGATTGAATGTAATATTCGTACACTTATCAAGGATCGATGACAATAAAATAATTTTATAAATTTATTCGAATATACTGATCAGTTACTAGTTTTTAGTTAAAAGCACGCTTTAAGTAGCTTGAATCATTAAACATTATTCGTAAGTACGAACTTTACAACATCGGATTGAATTTAATATTCGTACACTTATCAAGGACGAATGAACTTATTAAGGACCGATGGCAGCATAATAATTCTATAAATTTGTTCAATTATTCCGATTTAGTGTTGGGATTTTATCCGGATTAATACTCAAAATGGATAAACACTCATAAATATCCGTTTTAATTCGAATATTTATCCAAAATGGCGGATTAAAACTAGTTACTAGTTTAAATTTGATTTTTTTACATAAATTTTGTTATTTTTTAAGCAAAAGGATTGAAATATATGAAAATCTAAAAATACATGAATACCGTGCATTTTTAATGAATTTGCTAATGACAAATGACTTTAGAATGATGAATTATTTACCCGAATCTCTTCTCGATTAGTAGCTACTTTTAAGATGCCGTACTTCAAAAGGAAAAAAACGTAACTCTTACATGATCACTATGTGGTCCCTCTGTCGGTCTGTCCGTCTGTCTACGTGTTCCCAAGATAAAGGGTCTTGCCTTTTATCTTGGGAACCCGTGAAAATATCGAGTTGAAATTAAAACAATATACTAAAATTTACAGTCCCTTGAAAATGTGAATCAAAATTCTTAGTTAACGTTAAAAAATACAACCGTTTATGTCACAAAAAACCTATATTTCAATACTCTTAAGAAATCAGAATTTGTAGGATACTTTTCGTTAACCTAGAAGTAGAGAAATTTGGCAAATAATATCACCGTATACTAAGCAGATGGAATAATCTGAAAACTAAATATTTATAACTAGCTGAATCGGCGAACTTTGCACCGCTTATGAATAGATTTGAAATCGGATGACTGACAACTACCTATAAACTTTTCTGCAGGAAAAACGGTGGTTTTTGTTATTTTTCTCGTAATTTTTCCATTGTTTCTCTTCATAAAAACCGTTCTCGGACTTCAAAGAACATTTCAAAAAAGAAATTAGCCATTGAGTAGTTGTCGTCGAATCCTGTGCTTTGCAACACATTTAGCGCTTCATTTTTATTTACATAGATTAAATCTTAAAAAATAGGTTTTAGAAACTACTTTAATCTTCATAGAGCGATGCAATAAACTAAAACAAAAAATAACGTAAAAATAATTAGTTTATTTCTACTCTGATATTGACACTGACATAAACAACGCAAAGATATTTGTATTTTATATAAAAAAAGCAAAGACGCAAGAAGCTAATGAAGAAGTAATCACCGCTGCCCCATCTCGTATTGCAGAATATGTTCACTGCAATTCCAGCGGTAAACAAGGTCTTCAAGTTATAAAATATTGATTATGGTGATTTTAGAGCCCAACAATCAAAAATTTGTTTAAAAAAAATTTACTTTTTTATATACCTATGCAAAAGTTTTATGTATTAGTGGTCCAATGCTGTAAAAACTTCATATTCTACAGGCAAAAATACTTTTTACGTAAAATACCCTTTGTGTATTAAGTTGGTTTAATACTCAAAGAAAATACCTAAATGCTAAAGGCTTTTCAAAAATATACACTTTTATATTTTTGACGCTACAAATTCAAAACGTCTTTTACTAAGCGATTCACGCCAATACATTTTTCACCAAAGAGCTCTTACATCAGACAAGTAGTATACAAGTGCTCTTAACAGAGTTTACTTCGAAGGTAATTTTATTGGAGTATCTATCCAAAATCAGTTGCTAATATTTTATATGCATAGTATACTGAATTTGAAATATTTGAAAGCTTGAAAAAGTTTAATCAAAACTAAAACAAAAATCGGCCTATGATCGAAATTTGTCATAGACTAAACAATAAAATTTCTTTTAAGTCTGACATCGGAATTTAGCCTTAAAGAAAATAGTATACATTCATAGTTATATACTAAGTATACATACATGTGTGCTCATGTATATCACATGAATGTAGTGTGTGTAATGTATATTTTTATTAATTTAATGTATTTCTAATGCATGTGATTTAAAAAGATTAAGTTGCTGCAGTCCTCCATATGTAAATTTTAAATGTGCTAAATTTCACACTACATCGTTTTCGTTACTACCCTAAAAATGGGTATTCAGTTTTTACCTATCCCTATAGATACCAGAGATGTTAACGGTTCGTTGCTATCCGTGTGGCAGAGATGAAATTCCAAAAGCGTAAGTTCACATTACTAAACACATAAGGCTGCCCTACCCTCCTACCAGAACACAACAGCGACAAGCACCGACGCTATTGCAGCAACAATTTTTGTTGCCGCAATAACTTACTGCTAAGTTAAGAATGCACTCAAATCTAATTAAACTAAAGCCCGGTTAGGCTCTAAATTATATCATGGTAATTTTTGAAAGTGCAGAATATCGCAGGCCAGGTTTTTTTGCTGCTATAGAACCTTTCATAAGCGAATCCGACTCGCTGTTGGCTGGTTCTTAAACAATAGATTAACTACCTTATTGCTAGACATCTCGTAAAGCGAAAGAAGGCTAACACGTGTCACTGACTTGGCAACTACTAAATCGGCGGTAGAGTTCTGCAACGCCTACCGTAAAACGGGGCTACTTGCACACGTTTTGGCAGTTTATTGGATGTAATTTTTTTTTAACAATCAAAATATATGGTTTTTTCGCTTCAACCGAACAATGTGGCCCTTGACTATCAAATTCGTAAGAATATGAAGCCCCATAGGGTCCGCTCAATTTTATATATTTTTTTCAAAAATGTATCAAAGTTATCAAAGATTTAAAAACGTAAAGGTTACTTTAACACCATTTTGATAAAAAAAATAATTTACCTATTATATAGAAAAATTAATTAAAAACATATTTGTTGAGATCAATAGTCATTTTTATGATCACCTAGTTTACAAGTTATAAGCACTTAATCAGTCTTGTAATTATCTTTGGAATTACAATGAACATTAGAATTATTACAATAAACTTTTACAAAAAGTTTATAGAAGAACAATAACATAACTAATAATATTTTTTTATTAATCTGTATCCTCGCACATCATACATTCATAGGACGGATTGTTGAGTCTTTGTGACACATACCACAAATCCAATTTTTACAAGTGATGCAATAAATCTAGTCAGCATGATGGCGGTAGAACTGGAAGTCACATCTGCAAATGTAACAAAGGTTGTTGTTTTTCTTAGCGTTTTTATTGCTCTCCTTTTCGTTCTTCTGCTTGCATCTAAATCCTCTTTTGTAAGACAAATCACTCAACGGAATATCATCATCGAAAGAAGTCTCTGAAATAGGCGGCAAAGAAGAAGTTGAGAGTTCGAAGGTAGATTCCACTATAGCCGAGACAGTTACAAAAACTGTGTCATTATTTTCCATTTCTGGAAAATCATTGGTGGTTGGGCTTGAGACGTCTTGATGTGTTGTAGATAACTGTATACCTGGTTTATGGATCACTTTTTATCTTCTTCTGTGTCGGATTCTTTCAGAGTTGTAGCCTCTTGTTTTTTTTAAAAATTACAGCTATCGAGAATACATCAAGTTTCTTCTGTGTGATCTACTGGAAGCTTTTTAAGGACTGCTTTCGGATCAAAAGGACAAAGACCTGTAGCTCTGAAGGAGCTCTGTAGGTTTTTCTTTATGTTAGGAGCCAATGAATCCATCAATCTCTTTAGCAGCATAGGAAACTGTGGCTTTGTACACTCCCCATTCCCCTGTTGCCATACAAGGTCACGAGCGCTGGTTCTGGACACATGCACACCGTATTTTGGTGCGCTGTTAAAAAAGCCCCAAAAACCCAAAAACTCTATACGAGTATATAATTGTATTTCTTGAGTTGAGAATGAGTTGACACGCAGTAAAATTAAAACTTTGATTAAAGTAGGAAATAACGAGAAAGAAAGAGAGAGACAGATAAATTGAAGGAGTCGAGGAAAAAGGCTTTTCGTACTTTAGAAGTAAGAAGTTGCAATAAAATCTCTTTAGTTATACTATTTGTTTCTGACTCGTTTTGAAACCATTAAATAGATCATAATATAAAAGGCAAAAGTGACTGACTGATGTATCAACGCACAGGCCAAACCCTTGGGGTTAGAAACTTGAAAGTTCGCATACGTATTTCTCCTATGATGAAGGCTTTCACTAAGAAAGGGTTTTTCAAAATTCAACCCTGAAGGGGGTTAAGTATAGGATAAAATTTGTATGAAACTTTTTATTCCTTGGACATATTTGCATGAAATTTCATATGAATTGAATACAAAAAAATAATGAATTATGTCTTTCAGCGTTTTTCAAAATTCGATCCCTAAGTAAAATAAAGGAAGTGGCTTATAAAGAAAGATTAAATAATTTCTAAAGTAGATATGCGCGAGTGAAGCCGCGGGTAACAGCGTCATTCTTTCGTCAATTTAATCATATACATTTATGTATATTTGTGTTACGTATTCTGAAGATGATTCTAAAGAGTATCATTTCAAAAAATTATATAACTCTTTAAGACCACTTTAAAACTCTTTAGTCGCCTCTGTGGTCTAGTGGTCCACTGTTGGCGTTGACCACGTGAGTTCCCGGGTTCGATTCCCAGGTCGGGCACATAAAAAAAGTATATTTTCAGTTTTCTGAGAAACACAAAGTTGCCCGGGATTGGAAAGTGCCCGGTGGGCGATAGGCTTGCCACCTATCACATTGAGGGACCAAGTATCTTCGGCTAATCGTAGATGCACTCGTTGTACCTCTGCCTACCCCTTCGGGGATATGGGCGTGAAGATACTTAAAACCATTTTTGAGATCGACAAAATAAATTTATGCTACTAAAACTGTTCATTACAAAATATTACATTTAAAATATATTGCTTATGTTTATTACGTAAACTTAAGGTTTACAACAAAGTGGCGCTAAGAAATAATAAACAAAGGCGCTTACAAAAGAGGGAGCTTTGAATATGGCAAAACACAAATGAACTCCATTTTACAAATGATTGCCAGCAGCCTACGGTAATCTCCTACTAATGAGGAAGAAAATAATTAAAACGCCCCCACACTGCAAACTAGAGCACTAACGGGGCACTAATGTGATCCGGTGTTAATGATACGCCTTCTGTTGATGTGATTTTACGGGAATTTATGAAGCAGGCGCCTGATACGAGCAGTTAATTATTTATGCCAAAGTAAGGGTCCGTATACAGTGTATATGAATATGTTTCTGCGCGCTACATGAATTTTCTTTATTTTCTCATTTCGATGAACTCTCTGCGGTATATGATGCATAGTAAAATTCTAATTCTATAATTAAAAAATAAAAAAGTTGTCGTTTAAATATGTCAAATGATTAATACTGATTTCTTATATTTTCAGCCGTCTTCCCACATGAAGGAGGTTATCAGTTCGGGTGAATGTTTCTTTTATATTTTTTTACATTAAAATAATTTCAAAATCGATTAATAAATGACCGAGTTCGGTTGCATTAGGGAAAAATGATGCGAGTAAATTTTGACGATGCGCGCGCACACCGTCACGAAAAACCGACATCATGAAATTAGTTATTCATTTTAGTTTATAAAAAAGTTTGTTCATTTTTTATGTTCAAATAATACTTTAATGATATTTAAATAAAACTTATTTAACTAGATAATGTGTTATAAAATAAAATATTCTTTCAATGTATTAATTACTTTTTTCCTATTATTTTACTCTACAAATAAAGGATAGCGCGAAGGATAAAATTTTTAGAAATATTTTTGTGGTTAATTATTTTAATTAATTAAGTATAACTTCGCACGTGCGTATACACACAAGTTTAAAAGGCGTAGGTACTTCCCGTATAGTCTCGTTTCAATTTGGTGGAGATCTGATGCAGGGTTTCGCAGATACAGGAAATGGAAAGTCAGTTGCTGCAGTTTTACTGCATTAACAGTTAATAATTTTATATCTTAAGATAGCAAAGAAGTAGTTGGTTCTCCTAATTGACACCTAAGTGTTTAGACACCTAAGTTGTTAATGGTGAGTTTCTATTCAAGTAATAGAATCGCCTGAGCTCACTTTGAAGAATAGATCATCTGTCATTCTGATAGGTAGTTAGTAAAAGTCGAATGATTCGCCATTTATGTCACTACTCGGGCGTCTTTTGGTACCACCGCCGTAGTTGCTCCTGAAGCAATCGTGTCAATGCTTCTCTTTATCGTGCTCTGATTTAGATGGTAAGGTAGCCGGTAGATTTCTGCATGTGCACTGTTATACCGCCATGCGGAGTGCAACGCACCATTAACGTCTTTGGTGTCTATATAACTATCGGCTGATGGTTTCTCTTTCCATCAGGAGAGCCAACTGCTGCCAAACACATAAATCTGATCTTGCTTATATTTACACAAATATAGTAAAGAGATAAAGTTTGAAAGTAAGGTTATTTATAGGAAATAGTTTTTGGAACTGATTTTGAAAATTATGATGGATGATATAAACGTGGGTGTGTTAGTTGTACACACCCACTCATCCGTTAGTTTGCAATATGGAATCATGGCACTAAGATGCCCATACGTATAATTACGTATTAGTAATTTTAAGGGATGAGCCGAAATTCGTTTCACATTTATTTGGTTTAAGTAAATTTCGGCAGCTTGAGCCGAACCTCGACATTCAGCTGAAATTCAGTTTAAATGTCGAACGTTTGGCACTAGAATAAAAGTACCTACTAGCACTAGCAATGAGTTCATCATTTCAGATGATATTCACGTTTAAAATATTGATCAATACTTTCGTATTTCTAATTATACATTATGTTTTAGCACTAATCTTGCTAGAAATTAGTGCTAAAACACGGTTAATGCGCGCGCCAAACTGCTTATAGCTGTAGTTTGCAAACTCTAAACATTTTCATGTCGATGACGCTGACGTGAACCCATAATATTTCCTCTACCAAATCGTCTAACGCGGTGAAGAAGATTTCAATTTGTCAAGTATTCAAATATAAAAAATGTAAAATTTACCCTTAAACCATTGAAGTAAATAGTAAATGGTGTAATTTGTGTATATAAAAATAAATAAGTTGGAATAAAAGCTAAATCTCTGGTACAATGTTACTCGTACTACGTATGAAACTGCATACTGCGACGAAATTGAGTTTGCACCTTCGGATGTGTATTTAAACGTACTATGAAGACTGCACATAAAAATAAATCATCTTTGTATATACTCCCTAACGAGGACTATCCCCCACCAAGTTTTATCGCAAGCCCGTAAGATTAATACTCTTCCAACGTAAAAGCTTACGATGAAATGATGACGTGTAACGATTCTGACATTAAATCGCAAAAGATATTAAATTTTGATATAAGAACCGCCGCAACGTACTCAAGTTTTAAACTTGAAAATCTGGTTACGTTCGGAGTTTACTTACTAAATATTATTCGAATTTATACGTGGAAAAATAGGTTAAACATGTCTTCACATTAATACTAAACAATAAACTAATGCGTTTCATCGTACTCATTGCATAATTTACAAGCACTGTAATAGTACATCATTAAAATCGCAGCGCCTCAAATTTTGAACATCCAAAAAATGGAAAAATACAAAAGTCGAGTGGTCCGGTGTCGGTGACATGAGGTCCGGGTCGGGCAATTCCAAAAATGTGTTTATCAATTTTCTGTTAAAAACAACGTTGCCATGCATTGGATAAATGCCCGATTGGCGATACGCTTACCATACTTTTTATTTTCTTTTTATAATATCAATACAGTCTATAGAATATAGAGAAAGAAATAGAAAGATAGTTATATTAATAAAAAAAGACAAAAGTCGCCTATAGACATTAAAAAAACGGGATGTGGCTATATCATGGACATAGCCGTACGAGTAGTTTTACTATGTCCGTCCGTTAGTCCGCACTCTAGCTCAGACCTTTAATACTAGACAACTGTAATTTAACATGAATTCGTTATATTCGAAAGTGATATTAGTCACGGTAACAAAGTAGTAAAATTAAATTGCGAAAAATATTTTTTTATCTCCTCTACATATGAAATGGGATGTTAATATTATTCTCGCGTACTCCATAGTGAGGGTTTCGTTGGATAGATTTTTAAAAAAATAATGTAGGTTTGTGAAAACAATTTTTCGTTTAGGAAACTCGTTTATGAAATATAAAGTTTCAAATTACTAATTTTCTATATGATTTCGACTCAAATTTTCGCTTTCAATTGTGCGGAATTTTACAATACGAACCTATAATAATTCTTTTACTATGTTGCGAATTATCTAGAAAAGTGAAGAGTTAGAACGCTGGAAAAATCTAGAAATAAAAGAATGTGATAGGCTGCTTCTATCGATAAACAATAGCCGCCGTTACTCAAGCAGCTATGCCATAATAGATTTTCTGTCATAGTGCATAAGGAAGAAAATAGCGTGTATTATGACTTGTTTACATTTAAGATTATTTACGCGACATTTTCAGAACTTTCGGGAATATGGTAGAACTTTACCTTGGGTATAAATAGGGATGTGTTAACGGATAGCAACTCAGTTTTATAAAGTAATTCGAAAGCGATAGTTGAGACGATCAATGTAAAGCGATATGTTAAGTCTAGTCTAGTAATACGGAAAGTGTTTTAGTTTAGTGACTCAGTGTAGTCGGTTAGTTCATGTGAGTAGTGAGTATGATTAGTGTCCGTCAGTGTATTTACGTATTGCATTGTAGTTTATTGTACATTTGTGTTGTAAATACACGGTTTTAATATAACTGGAATTTTATCGCACAATACGGACTCGAAGCTCATAACACTATCAATTCTATGAAACCTTGGAATTCCTTTACATATTGGAAGCAATCATTAGTTGCCTTTAAAGAATATTTAAAAGAATGTTATTTATCGGTTTAATTTTAAGGATAAAAATGCATTGTATTAGTTTAGAAATAAGTATATTAAAATACGTTTTTTTTGTATACGTATTTTATATATTTTCTAAATTAATAATCTGTACACTCGTATTCTACATTTTTTTCACGCAGTCTCACTGTTTTAGGTTTGCTGGAAGAAATCTCTTACTATATAAATAAGCTCGCCTTTTGTGGAATTTTCATGTATCAAAATGTAATTTTTGCTTCTATGTGAATAATAAAGTATTAAATAAATAAATAGAAAGTATTTTTTGTTAGAGTCAAGTGTACCCCCCTCCTCTACTAACTAAACGTTTGTTTCTAGGGGTGGCAAAAAATTTATGGTCATGGCTTAGAAGGCTTCACAAGTTTTTGAGTAATGTTGATCAACTTAATGAGTAAGTTGATCAACTTATAAAATGTAGTTTAAACAATGATATGTATAAAAGTATAATGTCATTGAGATTAAATAAGTTTTTACAGGCGTGGTACGGATTTATCCGTGATTTATAGTATGAAGAAATAAAAGCCCTCTTCTTAGTCCACATTATTGTGATGGGCAATTTCGAGACCCTACATTGCGCGTGTCCTGACACGCACTTTACCAATTTTTCATTCGTCGTACAGGTCGTCGTTGATCAATTCGGACGCCTTCATCTTTTTGCGTTCTCAACACATCTCCACTCTTTCATTTGGGGGTAATGGATATCATTAGATTGCTATTTAATATCTCTTTCAGACATTTCTTGTATTTTGATTTGGCTTTTTATAGATTTTTTTGACATTATTACAATTTTTTCCTGACTTTTTCATTTAAGTACCGTATATGATTACTATAAGCATTTATTATTTCTTTAAATAATAAAATCAATAAATCTTTACAAAAGCTATCAAATAAAACTTCACCGAACTTTATAGATGCTCTAAATCAAAAGGTGTAACTATATGCAAAACATGTAACGTAGCAAAATTACCTAAAAATGGTGACACTTGCTACTCCACTCCCCATAAAGCATCTTAATTCTTTCATTCTTTAGCTATCCAGCAGTATTTAGATTATAGATTTCGGATATTGATGATAGTTATGTAGCTATAACACCTAATTGTATCCCCCGATTTTGTTATCATCATTTTTTTAAACTGTACCCCCACTATAAAGGCAAATTTAAAGACGTATTCAAATCAAAAACACTAAAATTGTGACGAAAGACTACATGCACAAGTTTGCCGGCTATCTTACCTTCCAAACCAAAACATTACAATAACAATCTTACTTTGTTGTATTTATATGTAGTTCATACTCGTATCTATGTGTTAGGATATATTATATATGTATATGTTGTGTTACGTGTATATAGTAGATATATTGTTTACGTTGTGTAAGTATACCTATTAACACGGAATTTTTCTGTGCCTATTTATTTTGTACATGTTTAAAAAAGAGATTTACATTATATTCTCATTCTCAATCCCATTCCCATTCTCATTCTCATTCTCAATCCCATTCCCATTCCCATTCCCATTCCCATTCCCATTCCCATTCCCATTCCCATTCCCATTCCCATTCCCATTCCCATTCCCATTCCCATTCCCATTCCCATTCCCATTCCCATTCCCATTCCCATTCCCATTCCCATTCCCATTCCCATTCCCATTCCCATTCCCATTCCCATTCCCATTCCCATTCCCATTCCCATTCCCATTCCCATTCCCATTCCCATTCCCATTCCCATTCCCATTCCCATTCCCATTCCCATTCCCATTCCCATTCCCATTCCCATTCCCATTCCCATTCCCATTCCCATTCCCATTCCCATTCCCATTCCCATTCCCATTCCCATTCCCATTCCCATTCCCATTCCCATTCCCATTCCCATTCCCATTCCCATTCCCATTCCCATTCCCATTCCCATTCCCATTCCCATTCCCATTCCCATTCCCATTCCCATTCCCATTCCCATTCCCATTCCCATTCCCATTCCCATTCCCATTCCCATTCCCATTCCCATTCCCATTCCCATTCCCATTCCCATTCCCATTCCCATTCCCATTCCCATTCCCATTCCCATTCCCATTCCCATTCCCATTCCCATTCCCATTCCCATTCCCATTCCCATTCCCATTCCCATTCCCATTCCCATTCCCATTCCCATTCCCATTCCCATTCCCATTCCCATTCCCATTCCCATTCCCATTCCCATTCCCATTCCCATTCCCATTCCCATTCCCATTCCCATTCCCTTTCCCTTTCCCATTCCCATTCCCATTCCCATTCCCATTCCCACTCCCACTCCCACTCCCACTCCCACTCAAACTCCCACTCCCACTCCCACTCCCACTCCCACTCCCACTCCCACTCCCACTCCCACTCCCACTCCCACTCCCTTTCCCTTTCCCTTTCCCTTTCCCTTTCCCTTTCCCTTTCCCTTTCCCTTTCCCTTTCCCTTTCCCTTTCCCTTTCCCTTTCCCTTTCCCTTTCCCTTTCCCTTTGCCTTTCCCTTTCCCTTTCCCTTTCCCTTTCCCTTTCCCTTTCCCTTTCCCTTTCCCTTTCCCTTTCCCTTTCCCTTTCCCTTTCCCTTTCCCTTTCCCTTTCCCTTTCCCTTTCCCTTTCCCTTTCCCTTTCCCTTTCCCTTTCCCTTTCCCTTTCCCTTTCCCCTTCCCTTTCCCTTTCCCTTTCCCTTTCCCTTTCCCTTTCCCTTTCCCTTTCTCTTTCCCTTTCCCTTTCCCTTTCCCTTTCCCATTCCCATTCCCATTCCCATTCCCATTCCCATTCCCTTTCCCTTTCCTTTTACCTATCCCCATTTTCTTTCCCATTCCCATTCCCATTCTTATTAACAATTGCAAATCCATCTAACGCTATTGCAGCAGAAATAAGCAAGACAAGAAAACTCTGCCATGATCATGATAATAGTGACAAGTTTGGCGAATGGTAATTTCTAAAAGGGTATAAACTTCCTTAAACGAGGAAGATGATCTTAAATTCGAAAATGGTCAAATATTCACCGAGTTGAAACAGTGCCGAATAATTTGCCGTGACTTTTACTCAGTATAGCGAGATTAATCGTAATAATCTTACTTGATTAAGCTCGACTTTTCATTTCAATTGGACCGGCAGGTTGTATTCACGAGAAAATTTTGTACATCCGGTGAAAAATAAAATATGGATAGATGATCAGAAAAACTTTTATATTGTTGGCATAAAATAAAGTGAGAAAAAGTATTTGATATTAATTGAAAATTTTTATTCGCTTCAAACGCTGTGTGTATCACATTAAGCCGTATTTTCAAAGTAGTGATGGAACTTTCCTACCCGTAAGAACAAATGTCTTTCAAAACCGTTCCTTTTCTAATTATAATTGCTTACTAGCTAGCTAGCGTGCAGCCCGCTGCATTATAAAAGTTTTTGGCGAATCCCGCGGGATCACCTAATTTTTCCGGGTAACCTATGTACTATTTCAGGTCATCGTCAAACTCAGTGCCAGATTTCCAAATCCGTTCAGTAGTTTTTGCGTGATTGAGTAATCCATCCATCCATCCATGCAAACATCCAAACTTTGGCATTTATAAAATTAATACAGATTAGTCTAATGATGTGTATGTATTCTAAAAAACTTATCGTAAAATGTATCCTAATAATGATGGATGATGTAAACGAGGGTGTGTTAGTTGTAAATCTACCCACTCATTCGTTAGTTTGCAACATGGGAGCGTCATATTAAGATGCCCGTACGTATAACGTATTAGTAATTTTTAGGGATGGGACAAAATTCGTTTTACATTCGGTTTAAGCAAATTTCGGCAGCTTGAGCTGAACTTTGACATTCGGTCGAAATTCAGTTTAAACGCCGAATATTCGGCACTAGAATAAAAGTACCTACTTGCACTATATACTTGAAATCTATACTAGAAATCTACACTTATAAAGAGGAAAGATCTTCGGGAAAGATTCGTATTTTTATATGTATATCGAATAAACTCTGGAAAAAACGACTGGACTGATTTGAATTTTTTTCATTATTAGAAGGATATTAAATCATTCCGGAGTAAAATAAGCCTTTGTAGAATGATTAAATGTAATCAGTAAATTAACTGAACTTAACTAAAATATAACCTAAAAAGTAAATTAACGATTAGAATAGAAATTATACGAATGATACTCTTTTATAGGTGGTTGATGCACCCTCCCCCCCCCTCCGCCCCTTAACCCCTCAATTTTTACACACCACCAGAGGCGATCGCCCCGCCCGCGTCGGGTTAGACCCATGGGGAAAGCCCGAAAAGGCGACCCGCGACCCCAGTGGCGACTTTGGTAGAGGAGGATGGGGGGAGGAGGCGCGCCCTTTATTTAATAATTGAACCGAAGATTTTTTAGTATAATATAATGTAACTGACTTTATATACCTTATTCTGAAAAAAAAATTATAATTAGGTACATGGAATAAAATTGCTCAAACATTTATAAATTAATTGTGTGAGTATGTACATGTAAATAAACTTCTTGTTAAGATTACATTGGATATAGATTTGAAATATACAAAATATATAGAATACAAAATATATAGTTTATAATTACACTGTATTATCACCTATTTTAAATAATCATTATGATTATGATTAGTAAAAGTTATTGAATGTTACGATTGTGTACATTAAGCAAATTTTTTCCTTATTTAAAAAAATCTATCGCCTTATAGATGGGCGAATGTAATGACTTAACAAGTTGTACCTTTGCATCTTTAATGTTTCCTAATTATTACCAATGTACTAAGGACTTATGTAAAAGTTAATTTTAGAATTGTGTAGTGTGCCGAAAGTCACACTTTGTCGGATGGCCGAATGTCATGATTTAACATGTTTGTAATGATTTTGTTCATCAAAAGAATGTATCTCAATTGTGTTATCTATACATATAATAAAATCGTAGGAAAGTCAAAACTGTACCTTGAATATTTTTTTAAAAGAATACTTGGGTACAATTGATATCAAAGCCAAAAATATAGTTTTTAGAATTTTTGTCTGTTTGTCTATATGTATGTCCGGGGTAAACTCAAAGAGTACTGCATGAATTTACTTCAAGTTTTGCATGAATATTACTAATAGGTCGGGTCAACATATAGGCTACATATTATCACGCTATCACCTACGGGGGAGGAGTTGTGTGAAATAAACGAAGTCCGCGCGGACGAAGACGTGGGCAACAGCTAGTATCAGAATAAGTGTCGAAATATGGCAACACTAAGGCGTCATCTTTCTATTCGTTAAATTTGTGAAAGCTAAATGGCGGGAACAGAACGCGGGAAGATGGCGCGTAGTGGGGCTTATGATATGAGAGACTTCATTTTTAGTGACAGGCGATTCTGAGCCATGGCCTCGGAAACATATCTTCACCTACGTCTTACTCTATACGTCTATCTATACGTCTATACTTATAATGTGAAAATAGGCTGCAAGAAGTAAATTAAAGAAATATCAAGCTTGTATTACATTTTATTCACGAAACTTGTAACATAAAGAAGTTCAAAATGTATTCACTTGAGCAGTCAGTCATTGTTTTACTCAAGACGATCATACGTCTGTTCGCCACCAGCACACACACAAGATTGAGTATGTACAAACCAAACGTGCTAATAAGTCTCAAACACTTTTGGCAAACTCGCTTTAATTTTTTGTGACATAAAAACGACACTCAATAGCTATCCACTGGTGGTGGCACTTACAGCCTATGCCGTAAGCGCTTGCAAATCTTCACAAGCCAAGCCAAACACTCTATTTGCATATTTGGTTTGCGATGGTTTCAAGTTGGTGTTTGGCAAGCGTGTGGACGCGACATTAGAACAAAGGCACTCATGGACTTGAAACTTTATCTCACCCACCCTACGCCCCGATTAATCTCCCTGTAATTTATTTTTTTAATTTATTTTAATTTATTTTAAATCCTCCCTGTAATTTATTTTAAAAGAAAAAATAAAAGGCAAGTTTTTTCCGAGTGCTGAAGAAGCCGCGGCCTATGAAGCCTATAAAGTAGCAATTTCTGACCTATCAGATCAAATTTGGAAAAAGTGTTTCCAAAGTTAATTTTTTTTATACCATTAAAAAACTCTGCTGATGGAAAGAGAATCCATCGCCTATAGTCACAAAAGATGATAATGATGCGTTGCTATCCGCGTGGCGGGATGGCAATGCCACATGAATAAGTCTACCGGTTGATTGCATTTTGATTGCATTGCATTGACGCTATTGCGGTAGGAATAGGTAAGGCAGTGAAAGCACATATCTAAACGAGACGTTGCGGAACTCTACCAACTAGACGTAATCTTTCTTTCATATCATAAGATAGCAAACAAACAGATGGGTCTCCTGATGGAAAGAGTCAACCATAGCTATACGTGTTGCGATGGAAGTGACACGTATGACGACGACTAATAGGTCGCCTTTTTCGACCTGCCCCGAGCCCGGACCAATAATAACCACTTTAATAAACTAACTACTTCTGAGATAGCAATATACACTTCTGGAGTAAAAAATAGAACCGAAGTAACCACCTTCTCTTTTTTGGGAAGGTGGTTGAAAATTTTAGATGTTGATATATTTTTTCTACACAGAATTCTGTTTAAATTACACGGACTCACAAAAACAAAAGCAGTTTACCCTCGGACGCCCGTAATCCCAAGATTTATGTAAAAAGCTTGAATACTGGCAATTATTCAATACTTCGAAATTAGTTTAAATTTCAATAAAATTAATCGGCAATTTAATAAATTACTGTCTTTTATAATATACAGTTTTATTACTTTTCGTCTTCTTTTTTTAGGATAACATAAACTAACAATTTTATAGCTTTTCCTCTTATGCCAGATTCCTATAATCAACGATCCGTTATTCGTAGCAGCAATCATTAGCAAGTAGCAATCAATTTAATAATAACGAGGTGTATATACCTACTGTTCCAAAAGTTTCTAGGAAATTTTGGTAATTTGACATTTATTGGAACAGTTTTAGCTTACGCCTCGTAGGAAATGTTACTAGTTGCCAGTAATGGTCCCGGGCTCCTTTGAAGAATAGGTCAACTGCCTTTCTGCCAGGCAGGTCGTAGAAGGCGACCGATTGACTATACGAGTCACTACCGTCGTGGCTACTAGGTGGTAGAGTTCTGCATTGTCTCGCCCGGGTCTGGTACCACCGCTTTACCTATTCCTGCCGCAATAGCGTCAGTGCTTGTCACTGTCGTGTTCCAGTTTAGAGGGTAATGTAGCCGGTAAACCTATGCACATCGCATTAGATCTCGCCACAAGATAGCAACGCACCATTAACATCTTTGGTGTCTATAGGCGATGGTTGGCTCTTTCCATCAAGAGACTTGGTTCGCTATCTTATGATATAAAAAAAATAGTAGTAACTAAAGCTAGTCGTTTTACAGATGTAGGAACCGTGCATTAAACTCACCTGGGTTAAACTCACCGGTATAACTGAATACCTCTTGGTCTAATAATCAGCCCATTCGGCTCGTGAGATTCCAGTTCGATCCAAAATGACATCAAAAGTATGACTGAGGGGTTTTCGGGGTTAAACTTAAAAATCAAAATTTCAGGAGCAGCTCAGAGCCTGGTAATGGACAGTAGTGTTCTAACACCTTTCAGTCCCAGATGATCGCGCAAAGCTGTTAGTCCCTGTTATCGCAATAAATAAGTGACAGTCGTTATCATGTCAGTTATGTGCGACAATAAGGATCACCACCCATCACGTCATCACACAAACTAGTGAATCGTAGAGAACCAGAACGTCTATTGGCGTTCCGTTCCCTCTGTCTACTGCGTAAGGTAACCAGAGTGATAATATTTATTCACATACAAGTCGTCAAAAAATTCTATCATAAATAAAAAAAAAATAACAAAAGTAATTCCAATTTCTCTTAACGGCTCGTTATCAAAAAGATTCAACCGTGACCATAACAAAAACACTTTTTACTTCTTTCAAAGTTTTCTGATGTTTATTTTCCTTTGCCTCTTACGCTTTATTTTCCCGGAAGTTCAAAATAAACGAGTGTCATAAAGTTTCTAAAGCCTTAATTAAGTCTCCAATAGGAGAGCTTTAAGAAATAAAATCTTAATTCGCGCGCTGTAACAAATCAACCATCGAACCGGAAGTTTCTATTGGATTCAAAAGTTAAGATTTAACAATGACTCTACAAAGTTGAAAAAGTTAGGAGTGCAATGACAACTGGGATTCGTTTCCGATTAAAAAAGTTAAGAAAGCTTTCAGCCTTTATCACGGTAACTACTGCTTTAAAATTCAGCCGTAAGAGTAAAGTCAGCTACAAATACCATTTTACATTAACCTATATATTATGTTGTTTTGAATCTTTGACTATTTTCCTGTCACTATAATAATACTCTTTATTGCACAATTCAAGGAAACAACAAAGGACGCTTTTACGAGCGATTGCTTCCAGATAAACAAATAACAATAAACAAATAGACAATAAGGATAATGTAAATTTAACACACAAGGTACAAAATAAGTGAAAGTATAGTCAACTACAAATATACATTAACCTACATCCTTGTTTTGACTATTTTTCCGTCACAATAATAATACTCTATTGAACAATTCAAGGAAACAACAAATGACGGTTTTACAGGTGATCGCTTCGAGGTAAAAAAATTACCACAATTATAGACAACAAGGCCAAGTTTCAATTTAATACACAAAGTATAAAATACGTGAGAGTATAGTCAGCTACAAATACCATTATATACATTAACTTATATCCTTGTTTAACTGTTTCCCTGTTACTATAACAAAAATACTGCTCTTTATTGTACAATTCAAGGAAACAACGAAGAACGATTTTACAGGTGATATCCTTCAGATAGATAAATTACAATAAACAAATAGGCAACAAGAGCAAGGTTACCACCTCAAAATTTGAAGTTCCATCCTATCGCGTCAAAATTTGAAGTTCCATCCTCACCATCTCGATGTCTGGAAAGCCACAACTGTGCTATTCTCCCAACACTTTTTTCCTCGCACTACTCTGTCGTGGAATCAATTATTGGCAGGGGTATTTCCGAAGGGATACAACATAGGGACCTTCAAGAAAAGAGCTTACTCATTTTTAAAAGGCCGGCAACGCAACTGTAAGATCTCTAGTATTGCGGATGTCATGGACGGCGGTGATCACTTACCATCAAGTGCACCTCTTGTTCGTTTGCCCCCTCTTCTATAAAAAAACAAGGTACAATTTAATACACAAGGTACAAAATAAGTGAGACTCTATAGTCAGCTATAAATACCATTATACATTAAATAATATATCCTTGTTTTGACTCTTTCCCTGTTACTATAATAATACTACTCTATTGTGCAATTCAAGAAAACAACAAAGAATGGTCTTACAAGCGATATAGTCCAGTGATACAAATTACGATAAATATAAAGACAACATGGATGAGGTATAATTTAAAACACAAGGTATAAAATAACTTAAAATAATTATGGAAAATTTAATTTTACCTTAAAATTAATTATAACTAACTAATCGAACATGTAAATATTTAACTCTTTAGGAGCTACAATATTTTACATAATATTTGTCAAAAACCATCTTTACAAGGACAAGGTACAATTTAACACACAAGGTATATAATAATAAATAAAGTTAAATTTATGTAAAATAATGACGAAAAAAAAATATTTTACCTAAAAATAATAATAACAAAATAAATATTAATCAAATCATATATTAATCAAAAACCATCTTTTTAGAGTTTTTTGTTTTTTGCTTCTCCGATGTTTACAAGTAAAGAGTGACCGCCCCGCGCATTGGTGGAATGTTTAGCGAACCTATGAATCAATGGGGTTCGCGACGCGACGGGGAAACACATTTGTGTGATGAGCATAGATGTTTGTATTTCTGGATTTGGATGTTTATTATGAATGTCACAGTATATATGATTTTTTATATATTAGTATAGTTGACTAACATCCATATCACAAGCAAATAATTTGCTTACTTAAAAAGATAGCAAACAATCAGATGGCTCTAAATATAGAAAGAGAAACCAAACCCCTATAGACACCAAAGATGTTAATTGTGCGTTGCTATCTGTGTGGCGGGATGGCATTGCTACTATGCATAAGCCTACCGAATACCTTACTCTCTAAATCAGAACACGATTTTTCAAGCACTGTCGCTATTGCGGCTAGAATAGGTAAAACCAAATTCCCGGGCGAGACGTTGCGGAACTCTACAATGTCACGATGGTAGTGACAAATTATAGCCAAACATTCGCCATTTACGAACTGCCTGTCTATTTTTCAAAAGGGGCCCGTACCAACACGGGGGATACATATATAAATATTGAAATCTCTGTGTCTAAAGTCCCCTCTGTGGTTTAGTGGTCCGGGGTCAGCGTTGACCACATGATGTCCCGGATTCGATTCCCGGGTCGGGCATTTCAGAAAAAGGATTTTTCATTTTCTGATAAAAATAATGTTCCCTGGGATTGGAAAGTGCCCGGTTGGCGATAGGCTTGCCACCTATCACATTGTGGGACTAAGTATCTTCGGTTAGTCGTAGGTGCACTGGTTTTACCTCTGCCTACCTCTTTTGAAATATGGGGGTGAAGATACTTTGTTTATAATAAACATCCAATTCCAGAAAAATACATTTGTTTTCATCACACACATACTTGTCGTTGTCGGGAATCGATCACGAGCCTCGTTGATTGCTTAGTTTGGGTCGCTAACTATTCGACCAACGGGGCGCTGAATTAATTGGACAAAAATTTTCATTAATATTCAATATTCAATGTTCTAAACATATTAACTACGTTAAAGGAAACTCGACGAGCGTTCCCGCTGAATCCGTTAGAATGCTCCAGGGTCTATTATATAAATTGTTGTTTCGGTGAATACTATATCGGTCAGACAAAATTTACCTCTTGGGTTACAGAGTACTCAGGTGGCCAAAACCATTGAAGTCAAAATATTTTTTATTATAAGATTGCAAACAAACGGATAACTATTTTGATGAAAAGAGACGACCATCACCTATTGACATTTAAGATGTTATTGGTGCGTAACGGGATCATAATGCTAACCGCACAAGTTTACTGACTCCCTTACCCTCCAAACCGTAACTTGGTAGGTACTGATAAACAGTAAAGCTATAGTGGCAGGAATAGTTAAACTGATGGTACTGTGAGAGACGATGCAAAAACCACTGCTTAAAAGAACGACAGATGATTTATTCTTTAAAGGGGACCCGAACTATCAGGCATATCTAGTACTAGAGAACCGCCGTGCAGCACTGCATTGTAAAAGTTTTTGGTGAATCCCGCGGGAACAACTCATTTTCCGGGATAAAAAGTAGTCCGCTCCGCTGTCTGTCAGTCTGCCTGTCACCAGGATGTATTTCATAAACCGTGACAGCTAGAAAGCTATCACAGTCCTAGTTACCCCCTCTATCTAAAGGGCTTATATTTGGTGGAGAGCTTCAACAGTATGCGAGGTATCCCCCTCCCCTATGTTAATCTGACATGCTCAAGTAAATGCCAAAATCCCTTCTTGGGCTCCCCTACTATAATAGGCCACCATACTCTACTACAATAATGCGCCCGAAAATCATGATCTCGGGAGGACTTCTACACTTCACACGACACTTCTGCCTAGCGCCGTTCTACTTATTGCTTGCTTGTGGCACATTTAAATTATAAAAGTAACGTAGATGGTAAATGTTTAAGGTTTACCTGTGTACATAGATTTAATACATACATTTAATATCTCAAGGACACATCAATCATCAATATCAGAGACGTTTCATTAAAATTGGTTCAGTAGCTTATAGATATGGGTTTAGTTGGCAGATATTGAATTGGGTTTATTTTTTTTATTACTTTTGTCATTTCTATGTATTAGCAGGCCTATGACACTTGCCAATACCTACCGCGATAAGCAACTACAGCGCGCGACAACTCGACTTTGCAAATCAGTCGGGGCCGCCCCGTGCTTTTGAGTACACACGTACCTTTATTCATGTACGACGGCCTGCCGATCATCGTCGCAACGTAAGGTTTATAATTACTGTAGGTACTGTTATAAAATCGTAATATAAAATAATTGCTGTGTGGATGGTTGTCGCAATAAACAGAAGGATGCAAAGTTTTCGTTTTTTACTTTACCGTAACATTTTAAATCGTAATAAATATTTATGTTTTGTTTAGTTTACTCGTAATTTTATCAGTAGGTTTTAAGTACTATAGGTAAGAATTGCGTAGATTTATCATGCCCCAGTATTACAACTAGAAATGCGCCATAAATTATATTTTAACATTAATTAATTATTAACAAAATTCATTTTCCTCTTGTCGATCAGAGTTTCTTTGAAGTAAAGAGCAAATGCCGCTATGCCAGGCTAGTTGTAAACTTAGTAGACTTATGTATATAGCATTGCCATCCTACTGCACAGATAGCAACGTATCATTTACATCTTTGGTGTCTATAGGCGATAGAGTATCTTGTTTTTATATCATAAGATAGCAAACAAGCAGATGGGTCTCTTGATGGAAAGAGCCAACCATCGTCTATAGACACCAAAAGTGTTAATGGTGCGTTGCTATCTTGTGGCGAGGTCTAATGATGTGGCATTATCACCACGCATAAGTTTACCGGTTACCTTACCCTCCAAACCGGAACACGACAGTGACAAGCACTGAAGCTATTGCGGCGGGAATAGATAAGGTGGTGGTACCAGACCCGGGCGAGACAATGCAGTAATCTACCATCTAGTAGCCACGATACTGACTGACTCGTATAGCCAATCGGCTGCCTTTTACGACCTGCCTGGCAGAACGGCAGTTGGCCTATTCTTTAATGGAGCCCGAAATCAACACGATGAATCTTTGAGACAACCCTGATTTCATTAGAAAGGATAAGAGTTACGCGTTAGAAAGAGATGCAATTTCTAGGTAAATATAAAAGTAGGTAATCTAGCGCCGCGCGATCTGAATTCGACTTAACTGTATCGTAGCAAGAGTCCCTATTTCTTTAAAGGACTTTACGGAGTGTCTCTTCTGTACTTGTACTATTATATATTCTGTGGTATTAGTATGGTTGACTGACACACATATCACAAGCACATAATTTATTTACTTTAGGATTAGATCTATTCGCGTAATTTGTCAAATGGTAACTAATATCATTAAAATTTATATATGTAAAGTAAGTAAATATTTTTCGCCTGTATCCCCGAAGAGTCAGAGATACAACGATAAGTGCACCCACGATTAGCCAAATATACTTAGTCCCACAATAAGATAGGTGGCCAGCCTATCGCCAACCGGGCACTTCTTCCATTCCCGGACAACGTTATTTTTGTCATAAAACTGAAAAAACAAATTTCTGTATCGCTCGATTCGGGAATCGAACCCTGAACCTCACGTGGTTAACTACGACACTGGAGCATTAGACCACAGAGGCGGTATATGTATTTTTACTTATTGGTGTGGAACCTGTACACAAGGAAATAATTTTCTTATTTTGGTGTTAGAACTAATTCGTACAACTTGTTCAGCGATGTTTATTTGTTTATTAGTAAATTAAGCGATAAAGGAGAAGTATATGTTATACTTTGCCGTTTAACTTTCCTAGAAGTTAGAAATAAAAGATTGTCATAATTTTTGAAATCGTGAAATAAGACTCCTAAAAGCTTTGGAAAATTAAATCACTATTTACTCGCTATAACGAATCGCATGTCGTCGCGGAAGTTTTTATTGGATTCAAAAGTTAAGATTTTACAATGACTCCACAAAGTTGGGAAAAGTTAAGAGTGCAAAGACAACTGGGGTTCGTTTCCGGTTAAAAAAGTTATACGTCTTTATTACTACGAAAACAATCTACTGATTTAAAAGTCAGCTATAAGTTTCGTCGTTTTATGTTACCTTATAAAACGACTAAACTCTCATGGCTGACATATTATATAGACCCTATACTGCAGTCTGAATGTATATAACTAATACCCCATTTCATCTATCTTCTTACATATATAAAAGGCAAAAGTGATTGACTGATGTATCAACGCAGAGGCCAAACTCTTAGGACTAGAAATTTTAAATTTCGCACACGTATTTCTCTTATGATGCAGGCATCCACTAAGAAAAGATTTTCCAAAATTCAACTCAGAAGGGGGTGAAATAGGGGATAAAAGTTTGTATGAAACTTTTCATTCCCTAAACATATTTGCATAAAATTTCGTATGAACTGAGTACAAAAAAGTTATGAATAACGTGTTTAAAGCGTTTTTAAAAATTCGATTCCTAAGAGGGTAAAATAAGGGATGAGAGTTTTATATAACCGCACAAACCATTGCCAAACCATTATAGTGTTAGATACTTGAAATTTTGCACTCGTATTCCTCTTATGACGTATACATCCACTAAGAAAGGATAATTAAAAATTCAACCCTCAAAGGGGTGAATAAGGGAAAAAAGTTTTAAACATTCTAGTTTTAGACATATTTGCATGAAATTTCGTATGAATTGAGTATGGCAAAAATAATAAGTTATGTATTTCAGCGTTTTTCAAAATTCCGCTTCTTAGAGAGAAATATATGGGATAAAATATCAATCTGATATAAAAAACCCAAGATACACAAACAGTGTCTCAAAAACGTCCTCCAAAAATGTGCGCACAATTTAAAATTTTGCGCTCATTTCAAAAAGAATCGCGTCGATCGCGACACTGTCAATTTTATTTCATTTTGTACATTGCTTTGTAAAAACAACTATAAATCTTGCGCTTAAGGTTGGATTTGCAAAGACATATATTTTTGCCATATCTATAACTATTTAAATGAAATTAGGGACACTTTTGAATGTCAGTTTTGTTCGGTACTATGCATTTTGGGTTTTTTATATCAATGGGCATGAACGTTTTATATAAATGTACAAGCCAAACTTTTAGGGCTAGGAACTTGAAATTTCACATACGTATCACTGTTATGATGTAAGCATCCATTAATGAATTATTTTTCAAAATTCAACCTCCAAGGGGATGAAATAGAGAAAAAAATTATATGAAACTTTTTATTTCTAGGACATATTTGCATGAAATTTCATATGAATTGATCACAGCAAGAATAATGAGTTCCGTATTTCAGCGTTTTTCAAAATTTAACACCTAAGAGGGTAAAATAGAGAGTGAAAATTTTATATAAACGCACAGGCTATTATTTCAAGAAACTAGCCCCTTATGGCTAGATACTTGAAATTCCGGACAAATATTCCCGTTACGACGTAAGCATCCACTAAGAAATGATTTTGCAAAATTCCAAACTGAGAAAAAAAAATGTATAAAACTTTATATTTCTTGGACATATTTGCATGACGTTTCATATGAATTAAGTACATCAACAATAATGAGTTATGTATTTCAGCGTTTTTCAAAATTCAATACCTAAGAAGGTAAAATGGGGAATGAAAATTTTTCACCCCTTTGGAAGTTGAATTTCTTAGTGGATTCTTACGTCATAAGAGAAATACGTGTGAGAATTCAAGTTTCTAGCTCTAAGGGTTTGTTTGGCCGGTATGTTTATATCAAACTTTCATTCCCTTATTTCATTTTACCCTCTAAGGAGCTGAATTTTGAAAAACGCTGAAATACATAACTCATTATTTTTGCCATATTCAATTCATATGAAATTTTATGCAAATGTGTCTAGGGAATGAAAAGTTTCATACAAACTTTTATCCCCTATTTCACCCCCTTCTGAGTTGAATTTTGGAAAATCTTTTCTTAGTGGTAGTCCATTTTTCACCCTTTTGAGGGTTAAAATTTTAATTATCCTTCATTAGTATATGCCTACGTCATTAGAGGAATTAGTGTGCAAAATTTTAACTGTAATAGTTTAGCCTGTGTCGTTATACATATAAAACTTTCATCCCCTATTTTACCCTCCTACGGATCGAACTTTAAATTAAAAACGCTTAAACACGTAATTCATTATTTTTAACTTCCCGCTACGTATGTAGATAAGGAAGTTACTGATTTTGCCGATTTTCGAAAATCGAATTTTCACCAGGTGTCCACGTTTTGAGGTTCTAGGAATCTTTTCCGACTATTTTCACGATGACATTAACATTACTGTATGTATGAGATTTTGAAAAAACCTCAAAAAAATTTTTGGCGAAACAGTATTTTTTAATAAAACTTCCAGATTAATGTACCGATTGAGTACAAAAACTTATCATCTTTATTCCTCAAAAAATCACGTCTAATGCATAATTGCAACAAAATGGTTTTAGGAGTAATCGTTGACGAAAATTTTTGAAAAAAAAATGCTTTTTACATTGCTTCAAAATTTTTCAACCTATCGATTATTTAGCTAAAGCATATGCTAGATCTCAAAAATTGAGTTGAATGCCATTCGAAAAGAATATTTTTATACATTGTACAATTACAAATATACTGCCATTTTTAACGAAATAGATATTTGATCTGAAAAATCTATGCTTATAGTTTTTACTCTTTTGAGCTTAAAGTACCTTAATTTAGCGGGAAGTTTCAGGGATAGCCTGCAGGTTCAACCGCTTACACATTTTTTTTTGTACTCAATTCATACGAAATTTCATGCAAATATGTCTAGATAATAAAAAGTTTCATACAAAAATGTATCCCCTATATAATCCCCTTCGGGGTCAAATTTTGAAAAGCCCTTTCTTAGTGGATGCCTACATCATAAGAGAAATACGTATACATTATGCGACTGGCCTGCTTTGTTTGCCTACCAACTTTAAATAATTTACATGTTACTATTTAAAAATTATAGAACTCAGCCATGCACTGGATGAATGTAAAATTTGACTGATAAATACATAACTGTTTAGTGTAAATGAGTCAGTTTAGACACAAAAATTAAAAATGTAATGAAGAAACGGGTAAATGTAGTCTCATATTGTGTCTCCTTAGTAAGTTTTAAATAATTTTTTTATGGAAGAGGGGACGAATGAGCAGGTGAACCTGACGGTAAGTCATCACCGCTGCCCATGGATATCCGCAATACCAAAAGTCTTGCAGTTGCATGGCCGGTCTTTTAAGAATGGGCTATTTTCCTTAAAGGTCCCCAAGTCTTATCTGTAACACCCCCGCCGGTAAGTCATTTCACAAATAATGCAAAGTAAAATGTTCCAAGAAAAATGCACTGTTGTTAATTTCTAAACATCGAAGTAGTGGGGATAAAATATGAATTTTGACACAATGTCCGATAATGGACAATGGACTCTCTCCACGATGGAAGATGCAGAGCGAACCTACATCTCCGCCAATATCATGACAGAATCACTAATAAGGTTGAAACAGCTATTTATAACAGGTCACTACAATTTAATAACACCACTAAATCCGCCTACATTATAAAATTTAGAGGTATCAGTTTGCCACGTTGGGATGACAGCCCAAAGGTTCATTATACTAGCGTCGGCTTATCACTCACTCAACAAACCCCTATTGGAAAATGAATTTCGTACATTATTCAATATGGGCGACTCGTTCCTTTTAGCAGGTGACCTAAACAGCAAGCACTCTTGTTGGCATTGTACAATTGTCATGGTCGAGATCTGCTAAACACAACAAATAGCTTAAATCTCTCCCTAGTAGTCCTATCAGAGCCAACTAGATACCCAGACGTAGACACTCACGCCACTCACGAACCGAGCACTCTAGACATAGTACCATTCTAAAGCGTATCACTAGCGTTGCGCACCATAGATTCTGGTTGAGCACTCTGCTCGCCCCCTCGACCGGTGAAGCTGTGACGGCCCATAAGGCCAGCAGTAATTCAGACATTTCGAAAAAAAGAAATGCTACATGAATTAGATTCCGATCACAGGCCTGTAAACTTTAAACTAGGCCGCTCTCCTCTTACAAGAACCTTGAGAATGAAACAGATCATAGACTGGAACAAATTTAACAACAAAATTTAGTCTACACGATCAGAGCACCTCGACCAAATTCCTAACACCATTAGTACGCTCGATGCAAATGCGCTACGAAACTGCTAAGCACATTGAGTCTGCAGTCAGCAGCTCATCACGGGAATCCCAGAAACCTACCGTGGTAGATGGGAACTACTAGACAACATTAGGGATCTTATTAGATAAGCACGTGGCGTTATGACACCTACAGGACTGACGAAAACCACTGTTCGCTACGAGCCTTGCAACATGAAGTAAGACAGCAAATATGCCGATTATCGTAATAAGCGATGGTAAAGACTACTAAGCGAGATATCCCCCTCCTATGTGGCCTACTAGCCACCGGCGAGGGCGCTTAAATATGACCCTAGGCAAGATATCCCCCCCACTTATTAGGGAAAACCGACCACCAGCTTGTGACGATACCGAAAAAGCCAATTTTCTGGCCGACAGTCTCCAAACCTAATGCTCTCTTTCCACCCAAATTACGGATTCACATCACACTCAAATAGTAGACGAAGAAGTACAACGCAGGGCCTCGCAACCACCGTAGGACGAACCGTTAATCGTCACAGATTTTGATGAAGTTGAATCTATCATTAAAAACTTACATAATAAAAAAGCACCGGGACCGGATAACATAACAATAAGTTGTAATTTACGGCAGTGCGATCCCGTGGGAAAGACAAACAAAGTACCTCAGAGTCACACTAAACTCCACTAAGACCTTTTTACCCCACATTAAAAAAGTCAAATCCAAAGCCATGACAGTTTTAAAATAACTAAACCATAGATCTTCACCGGTACCTAGAGCTCCCAACCATCATGCATCACATGAAAAAACTATCAACACGTAACTTCGAAAAAGCAACCAATCACACTAACTCATTGATTGCAGCCGCGGCGGACTATGAAGCCGCTATGTTATTCAGGCTCAGGAGACCTCGCCACGTACTTTCCTATCCCGATGACGATCCCGACAATACACTCAATACGACACCGTCGTCGCCGGTCTCAACGACGAAAACCCCTTTATCGCCCCGCGCCTAACGCGTGGCGTAATGCCACGACTCCACCCACCCCAATTAGTCCCAACGCCGCACGCACTAAGCCGCGGTCCGGTTCAATGGAGACAGCCCTAAGCGCAGGTGTTTGTAGCCCCAATTTTAATTTAAACTCTGGGTGAGCATTCTACTCGCCCCAAAAGTCCGGTGACGCAGTAACAACCCATAAGGATAACTGTAATAGCCATTTCGAAAAAAAAATCTTCGCGTAATGCCAAAGAGTCAAGCCAATTAAATATAGCCTTATCATTGACAATTCGAACTGCTCTATGCTGGTCAAACATCAGATTTAAATAGAATACTATGTTTCAAAAACTCGTCATCAAAAAATTTATCCCTCCGGTTAATTTCCCTTAGGTCTAAATTGGGTCGGAATCAGTAAATTGTTTGAAAACTAGTTAAGTCACTTTGACTGGACGGATACATAAACAAAATTTCTACAATCAAAACACCTCTGTGAAATAAGTAGAAAAGTTATTATTAGGGTAGCAAAATTCAATCTTTCACTTGTTTGTTCATTAATCAAAGTTTAAAGTTTAAATCAAAATGTCCATTTCATTTTGATTTCACATATTTGGGATGAAAATGTATAGATTATGAAATCTACAAACTTGTTTTGTTCCGGTTTATTATTTGTTTATTTTTAAGTTATTGTTTTGATAAAACTTAGAATGTATTGAAATTATACATAATTTTGATACATAGACAATACGAATTTTATTTCGTTATATTACATTTGATTTTAGAAAATGCAATTAAGTAATAGGTATATTCAAAGGAATTGTGAGCTAGTTTCAAGGGTCTAAAATAATTCATAAATTAACTTTATAACACTTGTACATAAGCTAAGGAATGAATGAAAGACTATAAAATGGTGGAAATACGTATATAGGAATGGATCATCCTCAGACCACATAAGGTTCATACTTTGATTAATTTTTGTTTTGCTTCTTATATAAAATGTACTGAACACATTGCCGACATTTAGAGCCTGTCCAGATGACGCGTTTCACGTGCGTATGTATGGTAGGAGGGGGGATTCCCTGAAAGTTCGAACCAAACACTTCCACTCAGTGTTGCCAATCCTACTGTTTTAACAGTAGATTTACTGTTTTCGCCATTACATCCCTGTTTTCTGTTTAAGTTCATATTTCTACCGTTTTTTGAGGATATAACCAAATTTCGTACTTTTTCAAAAATAATTAAATCCAAATCGCAACTTAACATGTTAAGCCGTTTAACAAAAGCAATAAATATATGTACAGGGTATAACAAAAATAAGCACTAATACTGAAGGAGCGTTCAGGATGTGTGGTTAGCTCTTTAATTATACATTTTTAATAAATAAAAACTATGAAATTTCTGAGAAAATGAATGTCAAAGTTTTTTTTCAAAATGATCTGTGGCAGCCCTGAAGTATAGCACGCAGTAACGTACGCGCACGGTTTACGCAGCTATGAAAGGTCACAATCATATGATAGATGTCAATGAACTGCTAGACGCACAACAAAGTACTAATTACTTGACAGAGTAAATAATGTAGATATTATTTAAAGAGTTTTTTTATATTTTTTTCTACCAGGACTGATGTTGGAATAAACCCATGAGGGTCCTTAGTTTGATTACCAGGCTGGACAATTTGATTCATAGGTAACTTAACTGGGTTTTGATAGCCATAATTATTACATTATGTTAAAAAAAACACTGTCCGACTATTGGTGTCACTCGATAGCATATTACGATCATATTAAAATAATTATTAATTACTATACTCATATTCAATAAAAAAAATCTCATAAAATTTTATTAATCGTAAATACCTACCTAGTAGTCTCATACCTAGTTTACGTAAGGCAAACCTGCGGCTATTAGGCATTTCATGCAGGAAAATCTCCCGCCTGGCAACAAAATTATATCAGCTGTGTACCTAAAATTTATTGTGACCTGGATTATTATTTCTAACTCTGAGTGAAACTATTAGTTTGGTACATACATTCTAAAACAATCGTGGCAAATAATCCAATATAACTAATTAAGGTATCTTTTTGTTATGAAAACACATTACATAAATTACTTCATCACACAATATCCACCTTCAAAGTCAACTATTCACATGTGTTTTCAGTGTAGGTACCTAAATCTATTCCGTGATTCATAGGCATTTTACAATGTATTATCTGGCATGGTTTCAACTTACAAACTGTTTTAATGGCATAATACTTACCTCTAGTACCTACCCTGTTTGCTTCTAACTTCACATAACAAGGTGTCTAAATAGGTAATTAGTTTTTGAGCAGGTAAATCATAGCTATTATCACTTTTTTTACACACAATTCTAAAAACTTAGTAAAACTTTCTCGTTGATAACACGACACTTCGCAAAATAAATATGCATTATCATTAAGAATTAAGACACAACACAACCTTTTATAAGCATTTTTGACAAATAAACCTACGCATTGATTAGCCTAGAAGTCCTTTGATTTGAAGTATTACCGACATCGCGCTAGGCGTCTCAACGCGGCGCAACGCGGTCTCAACCAAGCGCCCGACTTAAGGCCTTGCTCACACACACTACTGAATATTTTCCGCGGGAATTTTAATTGCGCAAATTAATTTTCGTTACATATGAAATTTGACATGGCTAGCACTGCTAAAAAAAATGTCAAGAATCGGAATGTTCCTGGTGAGTTGATAGGCTCGTTTGTCACTATCACTACATGGCTGATGGAACTTAGTACCTACCTAAAGTTTGTTTTAGGTGCGCCTCTTCTTACCTTTTTTTATGTTATTGAGATAGGCAAACTAGCAGACGTGCCACCTGATGGTAAGTGGTCGACGTCGCTAATGAACAAAAATGGGATACCTGGGCTGGAACTAGCCCAGGTATTCCATTCATGTGTTAGAGACATAAGATGTTAAGATCCTGAGACATAAGATGTTAAGTCTCGGTGCCAGTAATTACAGTGCCTGTCTTGCCCTTCTCTCCGAAACACAGCAAAGCTGTTTCACGGGAGAAATTGGCAAGACCTTTCTAAGTAGTAGTTATTTCAGGAAAAAGATAATTTTTGACTACGTTTTTTTGATTACATTTTAGATCAAAGATTTTATAAAATACTAGCCGTTGCTCGCGGCTTCGCACGCGTGGTTAGAGTTTTTTGTGAATGTCAAAAATAAACCACGCAAGCGAAACCAACGAAAACTATTGCTAATTTTAGCGATTGCCGGGATTACATATCAACCTGTTCATTCATTCAGAAAAATTAATCTTTTTCATCAAAATATTGTTTATCATACTGGAAATGAAAAAGTATTAAGTTAACTTTAAAGCCGCCGCCGGTCGTTTGTACAGGCCTTTAGAACTTACACGTGTTTTGCGGCTTATACAAAGTGCAACGAAACGCTTTGATTGGCGAAAAGACCACTTTCGGAAAGAGACAAGACACTCCCTTTTTTCTGCCATTTTGTTTTTATGTAAAATCATACTAATATGTAGTTCCGTATAGTTTTAGTCAACATTTTTGTCACTTTTATGATAAGAGTGATGCCGGTTTAGGCGTTTCTTCGTAAGGTACTGGGTTCGATTCTCAGTTCGCCTGGTAGAATGGAGGGTAATTCTTCTTAAGGCACTCAAACTAACACGGGAAATGATTTTTGAAGTGAAAACTTCTTTAGGCGCGTTGAGCGTTTTGGTAGAGGGTAAAATCCTCGTTTCGCGTCACCGACATGCTAATGATAATAGTATATCTATAGCTATGTTTTGCATATAGTTTTAATTACTCTCAACTTAATAGTTCCGTTTTCACTTCTATCGGCAGTCCCACGACTGCTACTGTTTTTTTTTTTTATTTATGGTGCAAGGGGTCCCACCACCACCTTCGGGACCCAAGACAACCTGACTGCTGTACAATGAAAGAGGTCCTGGCACCGGCTTCTTCCAGAGAGGTTCGGAGGTTAGACGACAGTCGCTACGGCAAACTCAAACTCGTTCCTAGCGCAAGCGTGGAGAATAACCGGAATAAACTCTAAGATGAAGAAGATTATTTTTAAATTTGTTTCACTGAACCCTAATTAGTTCGGAAAAGTACCTAGATAATTGTAAAGGAATTTTTATTTTTTTATTCAGTTGCCGTTTGTCTTTGGAGAGCGTAACTATTGCTATTATTGCCGATTTTTTATGAATCTTACTTAATACCCATTGATTGGAAATCGCGATTTTAAAAATGCCACGTAGAAATAATAATGACCGTCACCTTTACACTAATAGTGAATTTTACGAAATGATGCTATGTGTTGGTGCTGCTAGGAATGGTAGCATTAATGAAGCGAGGGAGATTTACCGACAACGGTTTATTGATGGAAGGCCACCAGCAGAACAACGTCATTTACCTCCGTACTCAGTATTCCGTAACATGTGTTTACGACTTCAGCGTACTGGTTCCTTCCACCGCGAACGAAACGTTGGACGTCCTAATTCAAGAGTAGGTACTGCTATTGAGACTCGGATTCTAAATCATTTTGACGAGAATCCTCGGACCAGCACACGCCGATGCAGTGCTATGTTAAATGTAAACCATATGGTGGTGTGGCGTACTCTGCAGGATGATGGACGACATCCCTACCATTTTTCAAGGACTCAGGAGATAGGACTTGCAGACCATATGCCCAGAATGGACTTTTGTAGGTGGTACCAGAACCGTGCTGAAGCAAATCCCGAATTTGCTTTTAATATTTTATGGACAGATGAGGCTTCTTTCACAAGAAATGGTGTGCTCAATTTGCACAACGAGCATGTGTGGGCACATAATAACCCGCATGCCTCGAGTGAAAGTAGCTTTCAGCACCAGTGGAGAATTAATGTCTGGGCAGGCATCGTTGGGGACTATGTTTTGGGGCCGACTATTTTACCTCAGGGTCTTAACGCTCAAAGGTACCTACAACACCTGAGAGAGGATTTAGAAGAACATCTGGAAAATCTTCCACTGAATGTATATCGTAATATAATTTTTCAGCACGATGGAGCACCCGCTCACTTTGCACGCCCTGTGCGTGATTATTTAAACGATCGATTTGCAGAGTGGATAGGTCGAAGTGGCCCGGTGCCTTGGCCACCTCGTTCTCCAGATCTCACGTGCCTAGACTACTTTTTATGGGGTTATGTGAAAAATAAAGTTTACTCTGTGGAATGTCATACACGTGAAGAGATGGAAGGTAAAATTAATGCAGCATTTAGGTCCATAACCCCACATATGTTGCATAATGTAAGGTTATCAATGTTACGCAGAACTGCTCTTTGCATTGAGAAGGGTGGTGGTCATTTTGAACCTTACTTATAAATTAATTTGAAGACAGTGTTGTTTTATTATTGCCTGTAAATAGTGAATTTGGATTAATGTATAATAATTAATCAGTGACGAAAGTGATATGTAAAAAATTGCTTATTAAATGTGTGTAAGTACAAGTACGCGGTATTCTTCATGTCTATGTGTGCGTCACGCTATTCATTCAACGTGTTGCTGACGTCACATCACTTCCATCTTCAAGGTAGGGGTGTGAAAATAAACTTTAATTTCTTATATATAATCTAATATAAAAAACTATATATATATATATATATATATATATATATATATATATATATATATATATATATATATATATATATATATATATATATATAGTTTTTGTATGCGTTGGTTTCGTACCTTATCAAAATTAATATCTCTAGTGGACCTCTTGCGGTATAGGGAATTTAAAATTTAACAACGTTAAGATTTTGACATACAGTTAAACAGGACAGTTCAAATAGTATAGTAATTATTTAATGTATCTGTTATTATGTCATGCAACTGAGGTGCATATGAAATGAATGTAATAAAAGAATGTACGATTTTAACAAGAAAAAGAGTCCGAAAACGCCGAAGATCTCGAAATTGACAATGTTAATCAGTAATTTTTCATGATAGAATAAATAATTTTAATTAAGTAATGTTTTCATTTTGACTTTATTTACTTTACAATTTTCAGAAACTTTCCTTATAAAGGCAAATATGTAAATTTAACAGTAGTCGTATAGCTATTTAAGTAATACTATATATAATAACTGAAGTTCACTAAATAAACTATCAATTCTATGAATGTAAAGTCGGACGGTGAATTTGATATTTTGAAATTAATATTTTGCTGTTTTCTGCTGTTTTTTCAAGTTCCATTTGCTGCTTTTTGCTTTCTTCGGGTTTGCAACACTGTTTGCAACATTGACCTCTAAATATTCTATGCGTAGTACAGAGTACTGGACTGCTGTGCATCCAGAACTGCGTGCTTAACTTGAATAGACAATCATCTTTTTAAATGCGAATTCAAATTTTTAGCTAACTAATTAAAAAACTTTATATTTTTGGTCCCGGCCTCCTTTGTAGAATAGGCCAACTGCCGTTCTGCTAGGCAGGTCGTAAAAGGCGACCGATTGGCTATCGAGTCACTACCATCGTGGCTACCAGGTGGTAGAGTTCTGCATTGTCTCGCCCGGGTCTGGTACCACCGCCTTACCTATTTCTGCCGCAATAGCGTCAGTGCTTGTCGCTGTCATGTTCCGGTTTGGAGGGTAAGGTAGCCAGTGAACTTATGCATGTGGCATTATACCTCGCCACAAGATAGCAACGCACCATTAACATCTTTGGTGTATATAGGTGATGGTTGACTCTTTCCATCAGGAGACGCATCTGCTTGTTTGCTATCTTATGACATAAAAAAAAAATTATTAACATTAAGGGCGGCTTGCACCAAAATAGTTAAATCATTTTAAGTCACTAAATACGTTTAAAGTGACAGCATTTAAGGCGTTTTGACATTTGCTAAACATGTTTTAGGGACTAAATGCATTTAAGCATTTTCGTGCAAGGCGCCCTAACTCTTTGTTATTCTCATAAATGTCTTCACGTTGAAATATGATAGTAATACGTTAATGAAAACGCGAAACTATCAACATGTTTGATGTTTCCCAGCCAGTACATTAGTTAGATGTCTTACACCGTTGTCGGAAACAATTATGTTGACAACGGTGACGTTAACGAAACAACGATGTGCATCGATGATTAAAAATAACAAAAACGCCCATGTGTATTGTGTAGTCATCGTGAATACACACCTAGTTAGTATTCACGAAGTGATGGTAGTTCTGTAACGTCTCAACCGGGTTTTGGCAACACCGCCTTACGTATTCTTGCCGCAATAGCGCTGGTGCTTCTCGGTGTCGTGTTTGGAGGGTAAGGGTAAGCCGATAAACTTATACATTTCACATTCCGTTCCTGTCACACGGTTATTTGTTGAAGAATAGACCATCTGCCATTCTGTCAGCCAGTTCATGTAAAACTAACGATTGGCTCCACGGTTTACTACCATCGTGACTATTAGGTGGTAGAATTTTGCATCGTCTCGACCGACCGACTATTCCTGCCGCAATAGTGTCAATACTTGGCACTATCGTGTTCCAGTTTGGAAGGTAGGGTAACAGGTAAACTTATGCATGAGGTATTAAGTAAGACCCCGTCGCATGGATAACAACGCAACATTAACATCGTTGGTGTCTCTAGGCGATGGTTGTCTCTTTCCATCAGTAGAGCCATCCGCTTGCTATCTCATGCATGACATAAAAATGAATTGGTACTTGGGTTTCAAAATTGTCCATCATAATAATGCGAAGAAGGAGACGTATTTTATTGTTTCATACTATGAATATATTTAACCTTTTTTAACCTTTCATATATTTAACCTATATAACGTCAATAACAGATACATCCGCACCACGCCTGTGTAAACTCCAACTACATTTTATAAGTTGATCGACTATTACTCAAAAACTTGTAAAGACTTCTAAGCCGTAATATTTTTCCTTTTAATTTCATTATATTTACTAGTACCGTGAATTTTTCCCACCCCAAAACCAACCGTTTAATTGGCAGAAGGGGCACACACTTGTAATTTTTGTTAGACAAAAATTAGCACTTTAAAGCTTAATATTTCACAAACGAGTCCCTTAATTGAAAAATTGTTTTTGCATATTTACAATGATATCCCACACTGTGGGAAAAAAAATTAACAACCCCACTTTACACTAAAAAAAATATTTTTCAAGATTTTATGTTACCACTTTGTTGCAGTGACTAATATGTATCATACTAAATTAAACCTTTCTAGTATTAAGGATCTCTGAGCTAGACTGTGGACGGTTGGACGGACGGCTGGTTGGACAGACGACTTGTTTACTTCGGTTCCTAGTTTACTTCGGAACTCTTAAAAACGTTAACTGACTTCAAAGACTTTGCAAATGAATACAGGTCGGGTATATCGATTAAACATTCGAAGCGAAAAAGTATATCTACGGCAATCCCCCTATCCGGCCATATTTCAGAATAAACGCTTTTATCGAAGCAGAAGTTACAGCCAGTGATACATAGTGTGGTGAGAGGAGTCTGACTCGGGATGCAATTATCTGTTGAAAATTGCCTGTACACAGTGATAGGTTTGTTAACTTTTTAATGACTGTTTTTGTAATTTAAACGCAATTAAACTGCAACAACTAGCTTCCCATTTCCTGTATCTCGGGAACTCTATGCCAGATCTTCACCAAATTTAAATCGGATACGGGAGATATTAGGTATACTATATTAGATAACATAAAAATATGTTTATAATTTTTAAATATGTTTTAAAATATATTTTAAAATGTTTCAAAAGTTCATAAATCCCTTTAAAATATAAAAAGAAATTCCAAAATCATATATTCTATATTAGTCTATAAAGAATTTATAATATGGGTCATGTTGCCTGAATTAAATTATTATTATTATTATTATTATTACCATCCCGCCATATAGCAATGCATTATTAACATCCTTGGTTTCTATGAGCGATGCTCATCACATTCCATTAGGAAAGCCATCTGTTTGTTTGATATATCTATATCTATACATATAATAAAATCGTAGGAAAGTCAAAACTGTACATTGAATTTTTTTTTTGAAAGAATACTTGGGACGCGATCTACAATTGATATCAAAGCCAAAAACATAGTTTTTAGAATTTTTGTCTGAATGTCTGTTTGTCTGTTTATCTGTATGTATGTTCGGAGTAAACTCAAATGGTACTGCATGGATTTACTTCAAATTTTGTATGAATATTACTAATAGGTCAGGTCAACATATAGGCTACATATTATCACGCTATCACCTACGGGAAAGGAGCTGTGCGGAGTAAACAAAGTCCGCGCGGGCGACGTCGTAGGCAACAGCTAGTTTTACTATAAAATATAATCTTATGATATTGCGTATCTTTCTTTGGAGTATTTCTCTATACCTTTTGGTGCGAATATAATTATGTTGGTCGGTTTGTCTTTTATTCGGGCAACAGTAGGGTGCGAGAGACAATAAACAACGGTTAAATAATTTGGAGTAATTCTGTAATATTACAGCTTTGATGTTTCACTACAGACCATGGCTTCACCGTAGGCTTTAGTCACGGTAACATTATCGCGCTTAATATAAATAATAACACCGTGCTTTTGTTGATATTCGATCCTTACTTATTAACCGACCAATTCAAATAATTTAGGTTCAATTATTATACCTACAGTAATATTACAAAGAGGTAAGACTTAATTGTTTGTAATAGATATAATTTCAAAAATTATGCTACTTTTTACTCGACTGTGTGAAAGGAAATAGGAGTAGTAAGCTGTGTGAGTCACGCAACCAAAGTCGCGAGGAACAACTAGCAGCACAGAACAGCGGGGTTATCACGTATCTCTCAATGCGCAATATCGTAATTGTTTAGTTATTGCAAGACGCATAATAGCCTTGTATATTAGTGGTAATCGCTGCCGCTTGATTGTTTTTAATGTTGTAACATCGCAAAAAAAGCATCAATTGGCAATGTTTTTGGAGACATTTTCGTTACGTTTAAGAGTCACCGCTGATCGTGGCGGATCGCAAACGTTAGGTGATACGCATGCCGATCGATCCAATATGTATGCAGGTTTCCTAGATATACTGTCAAAATAAGTATTATACTATTTTCACTAAATTATACTTTTTATTATTTAATAAAAGTACCTACACAAAATACTGTTTTTGGCATCACTGGTATCCAATAACTTGCAAAAAATAAACGTCAATGGCATGCATTCGAATCACGTGTATGTGAGAACTACGAAAAGAAGTAAAATACTGTTATTTCTTTTGAAACACTGTTTATTTTCCTTCCCAGACATAAATGTGTTTTGTTTCTTAGAAACCAAAGTTAGCAACCCTATCTACGTGCCAGATAGCTAAATAGATAAATAAAGACTTACAGTTAAGAAAAAAAAAGATAATATAATTGAGTAGAGTCCAAAATGTTATGTTTTAATGTTTGAAATAATCTAACACAAATGAAGTTCAAGCAAGCATCGGTTAGTTTTTAATAAAACTTTATAAAGATTTCGAATAGATCATCAAAAATAATAACGACAAAAATATTAACGTCTTTGCTTCATTTCCTTTGTTGGTTTGGGATCAGAAAATTGTTACGGACTAGTTATGTAACTTCGTTTGAACGGATACAAACAAAATTTCTCCAATCAAAACTCCTCTGTGTAACGAAAAGTTATTATTTGGGGACAACCTTTCACGTGCTTGTAGAATTCATTAGTCAAAAGTCGTTGACTGCTGGACATTCTGACATCATATGTGGTGACTAGTGAGGGATGAAAATGTATCACAATATGTAAAAATTCGTTTTTTATTATGTTTTTGTTTAGCTTTCCGTTCACGTCAAGTTATGTTTTATGGAAAGCACCTGAAAGAGCAAGCTATGCTCGGTATCTTTATTTAGTAAAAACATTTTCTAAAAATAAAATCAAACCCTCGACATACTGAATTCCACAAAATATATATACATGTCATAATATATACACATATATACATATTTTTACGCCAGATCCCTTACCACATTTATTACTCTCTTTATACAAACGCGTCGGTTACGAAGATTCTTGACACCACCTTCGGACAGTACTCGATGAATCTGATCATGGTATGTCTGTCTTGGTCTTCCTTCTACATTCGCATTGTACATCTGTTTTGTTTAACCTTTCATCTAGCATTGTTTCTACATGTCATTCTCAATAAGTCAATAATTGATATTTTATTAAAATACGGGATCATTAGACTTGGATGTGTATTCAAATTGACTTATCATTATTTCTGACAAAGATTCAATTTAAAATAACATTGTTATCTTATATATAAAATTCTTGTGTCACAGTTTTGATGGATTCTTGTGTCAAAGGAGATTGATGAGATCGGCCTAAAAGGGCAACAAGAACTTAGCGTAAGCCGAAATTATCAAATTAATTTAATTTACAATAAGTCACTACTAGAATTCAACGGACACTTTTTAATAGAAAATTAATTTTAAAAGGATTTTAGTTGGAAATTTATGAAACTAATCAAACTTGTACACTTTTTCTTATTTCCAAATCAAGCAAAAATTTTTGTTTTCTGCCACAAATGACCAACCAAACAAATTATAAAAATGTCGGATAGGTAAAAAGCAAAATTTTATACAAACTATTGTATGAAATGCAACAAAAATTAAAATATTTACTGCTATAGACGAAACTTACAACAATAGAAAGTTATATAAACAGGCTCCTCTTAGTATCATTCTGAAGAAAAAAAAACAAGTGTCATATATTTAAACTGTGAACGAGTAACAAATATTTTGATGTAAACAAAAGTTGTTTGTCTCTTAAATTTTAAATGATTAAAATTAAATAATCTTCATGATGAAAGATACAAAAATGTATTATAGATATAATGACGATATGATGACGATATATTTTGAGGAGAATTACTTAAAATAGTGAGTAATAATTATAAATTCAAGTAATATTAATCTTTAAAGGTTTTCCGTGAAGGTTAGCATTATAAGAAGTGTCCGGAATACAATTTACATTTCAAACTAAATTGATAATGTATTACAATACGATAAGCATCTAATATATATATTAGTTGCATATATGCGTTGCGTTGCATTTTAGGCCAACTTTGTATGGACACTCATCATTCTCCTTTATGTGTTATATACTCAGTTGGTTGGAGAATAAGTTGTAATTATAATTACTTTTATAACTTTTATATCCCTAAGTGATAAGAGTCCACTCCAAATTTTATTTTCTTACTTTTTGGACAACATTTTTATTTAACGTTTGCTGTCTATTACAAACTATTATACCATGAGCATGTTAAGAAAGATATAGCATATATATTCGAGTCCGCAATCGCGGGTTAGTCAGTTTGTGTCAATCCGCCACAAACCTCATAGCTAAAGCCAGCGTGACCACTTTTAGGACATTTCTACTTTTTTGTAGATTTTAAGCAAATGAGGCATTAATCTAGCACCAAGCATCCATATCAAAAAAGTTTTAATTTTACAGCTGGCACCACACAAAAGTGATTTGGAGGATTTCCCCATTATTGAATGAACGTTATTGTGATTATAGCAAATCGAACTTTATTTTTCCAACAGATAAAGATTATTTTTATGAAATAGGTCTTTCAACTTACATCATTTTTAAGTTGCTCCTATAATGATAGGCAACACAGTTTTATTTAGTCGTTTCCGTTTATTGAACTGATGCTTCATTGAAAAACAATTATAGAAAAATGTTAAAAAATTCAATGACAAAGACAAAATAAAAAATGTTAATCATGGAGTATATTATATAAAAAACTTATGTGGATGTTAATCATAAATGATTAATTAAATGTAAGGTTCATTAACAAATGTGTTTTAATTCAAATCATATCTACCTAATACGGCTCAAATATTACTCTAAAAATAAATACATTTTAAAACGCAACCTAGTAGATTTCAGTAGATTTAGCAGTGTCTTCGGTAGATTCCCTCTTTACAAAGTAATCACACTGGCTAAGGCTATTTCTATATTAGTACCAGTCGGTTCTCTACTCTTTATACTATTTTACTATTTCTTTGTTATACAAGTGTGTTATATTTTAGGCAGTAAATTTTAGTTTATTAATAATGCCGCTTTCCATTTCCCATATACTAGAACGCGCCAGCTTCTTTCCATAGAATGTTCAAACTCTTCAATATACTATAAAGTAATGTTATAAATTTCTCTTTAAGATTATATGAATGTGAAGGCAGCAAGTCAAATCTGCAACAATCGTGAGTTATGTTTCTAAATTTGTTTACTCCATAAGAGATCCGGGATAAAGATATGTATGTCACTTTAAAAAGTTTGATTATATAAGTACATGTAAGTAATATTTTAAGAAACTTTAAATATTAGGTAAAATTACATAATACTAGCAATCGTGCTCTGATCAAATTTCAACCATAGACTAAACAATAAAATCTTTTAAGTTTGACCACAGACTTTAGTTGTGAAGAAAATAATATACAATATTATGTGTGTATATTAAAACGTATTTCACATGGAATAGCGTATGTAATGTTTATTTTTATCAATTTTGTAATAAATATAAGTGCCTGGTTGGCGATAGGCTTTCCACTTATCACATTGTGGGACTAATGGCCAATTGCACTAATATTGTCTTAGCTTAGTACAATCTTAAATAGTATGCTGTCACATTCTTTTCGTTCAAGACAAGAAGTAACAGTATAATATTAGGATTGTCCTAAACTAAGATAATGTTATTACAATTGGCCATAAGTATCTTCGGCTAATCGTGGGTACACTTGTTGTGTACCTCTGCCTACTTCTTCGAGGATACGGGCATGTAGATACTTTTGCAGTCAATGTAAATTTTAACTGTGCCAAATGTCATTTTCCACCGCTCGAGTAATTTTCGTTAAAAGGGATACAAAATGTACGCTTTACGTATTAATATTAAGAGATGCTACTTCAATTCCAACTGTATAATATGTATTCAATACTAAAAGTTTCAAAAATCAAAAATTACCGTTGGTAATTAACAAAAAGAATAATAAATTAATTAATAAAAGTTTCACAAAACCATTTCTATTATTCGAATAATCATATTCGAATGCTTTTATTTATTGACACAATCCGAAGTAAATGAAATTAATTATATTACAATATTTTCTGCCGTGCATTTCCCGGAAAATAAATCAAATCGTACTTCTCCACTAGTAGATTTATAACTTAGCCAATAAGGCTATATTTCTTTTATTTCTATATAAATTAGGTTATTAGAAACAAAGTACGATCCTCTAACAAATTGCCCACCGGGCAATAAATTTGTCCTTGTCTCCTACAAATTCTAGCGAATAATATTATCCCATTTCCATTTTCTTAGGACGTTTATTGAGAGTTGTAGAGTCGTAAATCATGTTTGCTTTATGTGATCAAAAAATATTAAATAACCAGCCTTCATTATTATCTTTTACAATACCATTTATTAAAATAAAATTGTGTACTTAATCTTTTTACTGCGACATCAAACTAAATACTTGAAAATGTTTGAACGTACTACAATACTTGAACGTACGTAAAAATCTTGGCTCATTTAAGAAAATTAATGATGTTCTCTCACTAAATACAGGGAGCAGAAATAATCTAATTATGCATGCATATCACTTTTACAATAAGATTCCCGAATGTATAAGAGATCTACCGATAAATTTAAAAACGTATTGAAACACAATTATATACAAAGGCTATTAAATTGCAGATTATTTGGAGGATAAAAAAACTAGCAATGACTGCTTTTCATACCAATCTCTTATAATTGTGCAGCACAGACATATTTGATGTAAAATATTAATGTAAATAGCTATGTAAGGCAGGATAAATTGTATATTTCGTGTAGTTTGTAAATGTTCTATAATAAATAATGTTCGTTTTCGTATTTTATTCGCCCTAAGACCTACATACAGCTTTGTTGTGTAGAAATAATAAGCTTTTATGTATTTAAGATGATTGTCTATTAGGCATATTACGAATAAAAAGGGTTCCACGCAGTCGACAAAATTACGAATCGACTTTTGCGAGATCGTATTTATATGCGGGAACTCAGACTTACGAAAACCCCGAAAAGTGCAAAATTCGTTGTGAAAATGAATGTTTATTGATTTTAAATAGTATGTACGATGTAGATATAAGTCTTAGGCATATGTTTACGCACTTTTCGGGGATATACAGACAGATAACAGGATAGCACGACCTGAAAAGGCGTACAACTCTATTATTGTAGGAGTTTCCGAGGTCCTGTAAGAACTATAATGTATATAACACTCTTATTTGTTATTATATAAGTTTGTATAAATTAAATCTTTGTATATAGATGTTAAATAACACTATGTAATTAGTTTTTAGATAGGTCTTAGGGCATAATGTACTTTGTCTTGCTTTGTGGCGCCAACGTTTGGCGCCAGCCGTCTTTGTCAGCATAATCCGCGCGTCGGGCCGCGGGGTATAAATATCGAAGAGCGCGGCCATACATCAGTTCCGTTCCGTTCTTATTACGGTTTCGTTACGTCTCAAGTTAAGTTTCCCAGACAAGTTCCTGGGCTTTAGTATACCTAAAGGTTACCGGCGTAGAGTAGGGCAGTGATAGGGAAAGTAGTGGCTCTCTCTCATAAAATAGGAAAATTTGCAACGGTGCTGGCTTTATTGCTGTTCTGTTTCGTTACAATAAAGCACCCTTGTAAACGGAAAGTTTTGGTCTCGATTTCTTCTTCCCGACACCAGGCTCAACCAAAAAGCACTACGGCTGGTGGGGCATCGAAGAAGAAGAAGAACAGATATACAGTCCGCTGGCTCCCCCGGCTGTAGTGCACATTAATATAATAATTATTAATAAAAAATTATAACTGAACTAAAGACAAGCCCGCTGAGTTTCTTTCTCCGCTGCTTCTCAATGTGAGGCCGCATTCCGATCATCGTTATTCTAGTGGTACATGGTTGCCCTTCACACAAATGTATTTGGATTCTTTGAAGTCCATCTGCTTTTTACAAAAGTAACAGCTTTTGTCAATATTGAAATTACGTTGTTTACAACAAACTTACTTCAGATTTTTAAAATTACTTTCAGACTAATATACAGATTGATCTTAAAATCTAATCACTCTTCTACGTTAAAAATTTGCGTCAAATACTGGGATAAAATTATGTTATTGAAATTAGTTGGTTCGTTCGGAGTTTAATAAAAACGAACATTTTTAAAAAAAGTTTTTTTAAATTACTCCAGCATTTTTAACCAATCTCTTTTGTAGCTAATACATAATTTTAGAGCTGAAAAGTTGCAGTTGAATGCCATTCGAATGATCAAAGTTGGCTATCGTTTTCGAAATATACAGCTTTTCAAAAACATTTACGATACATTTCATCATTCATTTTCAACAAACTTTAGATTTTTGAACTCTTTAAAAAATGAATCCTTTGGTATAGATTTTCTCCTTTGAGCTTAAAATTCCTAAATTTGGGGGAAAGTTTCAGGGATGATCTCTAGGGTCAACTGGTTTACAGCTCCACTGATGGAAAGAGACAGCAAAGATGTTTATGGCACGTTGCTATCGGTGAAGCGGAATGGCAACGCCATACGCATAAATCTATCGGCTACCTTTACCACCTAGACCACTAATCACAGAAGTTAGAAGTTGACATGTATAGTCAATGAGTTGCATTTTATGACCTGCCTGGCAGAACGGTAGTTGGTCTATTTTTCAAAGAGAGCCCAGACCTACACGGCGGAAAATCCTTTTCTAGATTTTTAATAAACACGTCTGTTTGAATTGTTTTGCTGCAATTAGTATTCATGTCTACCCCGTAACATTTAATTGCGTTCCGATCTGGGGTACAGTAATTCCCCCACTACGACAAGCCAAGCGAAGCGCAAGGGTACTTCCTACCTTTTCTTGCAGCTTCGTCGCTTTTTAAACGCTCACAACCTGGATTTGCATTATACTAGATGAACAAAATTCTCGGAATATGGAATCAGCAGTAGACTTATTAAATATTCAAAAAAGTTTAAATTGTATAGCTCTTATACTTTAGATTTTATTCATGTCTAAAAACCCCGATTTCGTCACTGACTCATATATATAAAAGTTCAAAGTAAAGTAAAGTACACGTAAAGTGGGGATGTGTATTTTTTTTCTTTCGTACCCTAAAGTGTGGGGTATCGTTCTCGTTTGGTGAAAATAGTTCTTCGATTAAAGGATTGTGTTTGTGAAACATTAAGCGTTAAAGTGCTATTTTTTGTTGTGGTCGAGTGTCATTGTTCCCCCCCCCCCCCTGCCCACCCCCTCTACAACCTACACAACTGGTTTTGAATACGTAAAAAATATCACGGTAGTAATATACATATATATATATATATATATATATATATATATATATATATATATATATATATATATATATATATATATTGAATTTAAAAGGAAAACTATCACGGTCAAGACTGCTTTACAAGTTTACGAGTATTAATAAACCAAATATGTAATGCAGATATATCCATCATTAGCGTTTAATAGGTTAATATTTAATAGTATGAAACACTAAAATCTCTCTCTCTCTCTCTTTAGTCTTTATTATTGTGAAATCTCTTTTTAGTTTTCATTATTGTGACGGAACCTTATATTGCTCGTGGCCCGACACGCTCCTGGTCGTTTTTTTTTTAAATATTAATGCAGACTTCTGTTTTGTCGATGCCCTGGGGCTAGTCAATAACTTGTAAGGCTTCAAAATACATGTATTCGATACATTTTCGATCTTCAAGAGTATGGTCACGTGTCGGAATGTCGAGCCAATCTTAAGTGGTTACCAATTCGCCTTCATTGGAATTCTCACGTTATTTGTATAGCAATACAACATTATTTTCAATCTTCGACCTTCACTTGTCTCAATGAGTGTTTCAATTTCATTTATTCCCGAGGTAGCGTCCTGATGTTTCAATGACAGTCCACTTTTATGTTATTTTTCATTTCACTCTTTTATAGTTTATTCGGTCAGATTATAAAATTCACTTTCTACTCATATTTCCAACGGAAGTTCACTTTTGTTTTTGTCTTTTGTGTGCAAAATTTTGCACAAAATTTTGTTTGTTTGTATATTTTTTAAATGTCAAATATTTTACGCTCAGCAAGGTTAGTAAAATTTTGTTTGATAAATACTATCAGTAATTGATTTAAACAGATAATGATTTATAAGGTGCATATTTTGAAATTCATTGAGAAGCACTCTTTATGGTAAATATGGTATTTCATAGAAATGTCAAATAATTTTGTGCTTGAGAACATGTGTTTATTGCTAAGACGCCTGAAGAAAATCTAGTTTTTGATTGGAACGTCGCATCGCAAATATAAAAATGAGAAAGAAATGACCATTATTCTTAATATCCACACTCTGGTGAACATTAAAGAGCATAAAACGAATATTTATCACGAAATTTGCCAAAACAGTGGATGTACTGATAAACACTACAAATAAGAAGAGTACCTACGAGCTACTTACTAGCCCGCTTCACTGGGCGTAAATTCATTGGCGTTAAAAATAGAATATAGACAGACGTCTGACAATAATTTTATCGCCAATAATTTTCGCAATAGCGTGCTCTCAACGAAAAATCTATTTTCATTTGAATTCTAGAGTTACCACGGAACAGAAAGACAAATTGACAATTCTATGGCCTATATTTTGCGCAATCACTTGTTCTCATTAAATAGCAATTTTCCTTAGGTTTGAACATTGATTAAGTCGCTATTGATCTATAAAGGGATAAACAGATCGACAGAGCCGCAGACAATAATTTTGCATTCATCAAATTAATCAGTTATTAAGTAGTTGATTTCATTTACGTATAAGTATATTTAATTTATGATATTTTTTGTTTTAAATAATATAGTCTACTGTTTTCTTCCAACATTATATATCTCTGTTGGGTTATCTAGCTGTTAGTAGTGATAGGCTCGTGTTTGTATAGATATTGTTAGTTATTTTTCTTGTATGTCATTTTTGTATTCAATATAGTGTTAAATACATATTCTCACTCTATACCAATTTTTATGTGTGTGTGTGTGTGTGTGTGTGTGTGTGTGTGCGTGTGTGTGTGTGTGTGTAATAGGAGAAAACGCTCCTATCATTGTCAAAAATATCATACATTTGTAGACATATTATATCGTGAATAAATAGAAATAAACCATGTTGTATGACCGAGTGAGATGACGAAGTCTAAATAAAAATTACCTTTCAAGAAGAAATTTTATTTCTTCGGAAAGTAGTATAACTTACTAAGTAACTGTTTAGTAATCTGTGGTATAACTCTATTTTTGTGTGTAATTGCAAGCTGCACTACCAACTAAGAAATTGTCTTAAAAGGCGTATCCATTTAAACCGTGGGCCATACGGACATGTAGACAAAAATGGATTGAATTTCACTGAAAATTGATTATATTTTCAGTGAAATTGATCAATCCATTTTTGCGTTATAACGGGACATACAGACATACCTAGTAAACATTTTCAAAACCGTAAAGTGATGTTAGTGAGTCATAAAATGAACATTTAAAATAGCATTTTAAAATATATTTACTCCTAAGGAAAAACATCAATTCGGATCTCTACTCCTTACAGCTGATGAGAATTAATTAAGAAATAGAGAAAAAGCGGCCGGAATTTATTATCAGATAGGGTGTAGTTTTTCACTATTCTTTTTTTGACCGTCCAGATGCATTGGTCGAGTGATTAGTGACCCTGACTACGCAATCGAGGTGGCTCGGGTTCGACAAGCATTTGTGTGATGAACATAAATGTTTGTATTTCCGGGTTTAAGTGTTTATTAAATACTAGCTGTTGCCTGCGACTTCGTCCGCGCGGACTTCATTTACTCCGCACTGCTCCTCCCCTGTAGGTGGTAGCGAGATAATATGTAGCCTATATGTTGACCCGACCTGTTAGTAATATTCATGCAAAATTTGAAGTAAATCCATGCAATACTTTTTAAGTTTACCCCGGACATACATACAGAAAAACAGACAAACAGACAAAAATTCTAAAAACTATATCTTTGGCTTTGATATCGATTGTAGATCACACCCCAAGTATTCTTTTTAAAAAATATTCAATGTACAGTTTTGACTTTCCTACGATTTTATTATATGTATTAGATATTCTAGTATTTATATATTATGTACTTCTATGTATTAGTATCGTTGACTAACACCCATGACAAGCAAATAATTTGCTCACTTTGGGGTAAGATCAGTAAGTGTAATTTGTCCCGTGAATATTATTATTATTATATTATCATAATAGATCAGGCCCCACATACTTAAGCCGCTCTGCCAATGTTGAGAGAGCTTGATTGGTAAGCTTGTTATTGAATTCACCATATAGTCTTGCACATTCCGATTTTCACCCATTTCGTTCTCTTCAGAATTCTGTAGTTAATGTTAGATTAACGTCAAGAGAGAACTATCATACATAACCACATCAGTTTTTTATCACAACACAGTTTTTTGATCAGAAGTCCGGTCACATGACAATATGATAAAGGAAATTGGAATATGTAAACAGGAATAATTCCTGTTTACACATTCCAAATTCCTATATCGTATAATTATCATAATTCATATTTCCGTCACATTCACGGCCGTACGGCTCCGACACAGTATACTGGAGACTCAGGGAATGGTTCGGTACGTGTATTACGCGTTCGTGAGAAGTATCTATGTGTGCTATGCTCGAATAATACTTGTATGTAACACTGACTTCCGGTAGTCTCTAAGTATTCTGTAGCTCCGATTGGGCTCGACTGAGCCGGCTTCCTGACGCGCTTTAGAATATTCAAGTTACTGATTTTTTTCTACACTTTTGAAAATCTGTACATGCTCTCCCCACCATTGACATGGAAAACATATAACCTTTTACTTTCCTATCATCTCATCTAAAAAGTCCAATGGGTCCCCATTACGCTCGAGTATCCCCATATAACATTTTGGACCCTACATATCCTTCAGCTTATGAGCATTTTGTATCGTTCACTAATACCCATACTACAACCAAATAATTTGCTGTTTTATGCGGCAATAACAAAAATAAATATTTTTTTATCAGTGAACTATTAATTTTAATATTTTAATAAAAGTTCCCGAGTGAAACGGAAGATGTTTAATTAAATCTCTTTAGATTGACCATTAAGATTGTAAAAGCGGTGGAACGCTTCCGTTCACATGATTAAATGCCGATGAGGAAATTGAAAATGAATTCCAGATAAAGTAGGCAAGCCGATTTAAATAGGGAAAGAATAAAATGAGTCGTCACGCTCTACCTTTCAAATAACCGATCTGTGCCTTCGAGAAAAAGTATTATTTCAAGAATTGTTATTTTGATTACTACTTACGTAATACGTATACGTAATACGTATATTGTAATTAGTATAATTATATTGTAATTAATATAACTTTTAGTGTGCCCAATGTATATACGTAATACGTATATACATTGGGCACACTAAAAGTTTTGCACTTCTAGCTAATCGGAATTATTTGAATTTCGAATGTTATATTTTTAAAACGTTGAAACCTTATTAGTAATAAAAATAACTTGAAATGATTTGTCAATTGTTTTTTATCACACATCAAAGTTCTACGTACGCAACAAAAACGGAATTAAATCGAAAAGATTTTGGAGCGATGATTTTTTATGATTCTAAAAGTTCTCTTTCTCCGCAAGACTGTGCCGCTCGTCTTCGAAATGCTTTTGAGAGAGAAGCACCTTGTTTGAGCACCGTGAGGCGATGGTTTGCTGAATTTGAGAGAGGTCGAGTTTCTTTATACGACGAATTTCGTGAAGGGCGGCCTTCAACTGCCTTCAACGAAAATAATGTGGCTATTGTTAAGCGGTTAATTGAAGAAAAGCTCCGGATTACCTATGAGACAATTCGAGGAGTATTGGGGATTGGTATGAGCCAAATTCAGAAAATTTTACACGAAAAATTGAAAGTTCGAAAACTTTGTTGTCATTGGATCCCTCATGAACTGACAGCGGAGCAGAAGCGGACTCGCATAGAATGGTGCTTATAGATGCTACTGAAGTACGACCACGGACATTCTAATGCTGTTTATGACATTGTCACAGGAGACGAAACGTGGATTTATTGTTTTGAACCCGAAAAAAAATAGCAATCTTGTGAAAGGGTGTTTGAAAATGAGTACAGGCCAACAAAAGCGAGACAGGCAAGAAACGTTGGTAAAAAAATAATCACGTCTTTTTTCTCAGCTACGGGTCCCATCTGTACAATCCCACTTGAAGATCAAAAGAGTGTCAATTCCGAGGGGTATTCTACCATTTGTTTACCCAGGGTGTTAGAAAAGCCGCATTCTCCTACACCATAATAACGTTTCTTCACACGCGGCCAACAAAACAAAGTCATTTTTAGCTTCCGAAAAAGTACATCTCGTCACTCATCCTGCGCATAGCCCCAACCTAGCACCCTGTGATTTCTGTATTTTCCCCAAAACCAAAAATTTGATGAGAGGTTTTACTTTTATCAACTCCGAAGAGGCAGTTATATACGCGCAAAGCCACATAGTGTCCGGGATGTATGCGATAATAGCTGATAATAGCCGGTCACATCTGCATTTATCGTGTTATTGCACGACGTTTTGTGACGATAGATGTAACGGCGGCTCCAGCATTATTAAAAGCCACTGTTTTATATAACTAGAGTTATAAAAGGAAGAAAATAAGACCGTTTATTTCCAGGAATATGGGTCTTACGTTTTGGTTTGAGCTTCTTTCATCCTCCATAAGGAGAGCCATTTGCTTGTTTGCTATTTTATCATATAAAAAATACAAGTTACAGATAATTTATAGGTATATAATATTCTACAAGATATGCATATGGTGTGCAAGTATTTAAGATACAAATTACACTTTTTATTAATCTATATAGGGCTATAAAATGGCTGTTTAAAAACTAATGAGAGAATGATCTACAGCAAAAATGTTTATTCAATTTCCCACATGCTCATTTTTAAGTAACATCCTGACCTGAGGGGTCTAAAACAAGTTTGCCATTATTTCTGAAACTTTTTAAACAGGCCATTTTTCCCAAACATCTAGCTAATAACGCACCTCCACATGTTCGATAACCTCGTCATCGTGGTTGAATTTCCATTCCGGGAGCCGAAATTGGAGTTTAGGGAACACCTAGGAGTCTCAAAAAACCAAATATAGACTGTACGGTGGATGGGGTATGACGCCCGGCCACGCGAACCGGTGGCGGCGGCGGTGGCGCGGCGGATGAGGCAAAAATTCGCGTGGCGCGGATTTACAGGCCATGGGAACTTGTGTTCACCACCGCAGCCAGTATAGTCCGCGAACGAAATGACATTTTCAACTTTATCTCGATGTTGCTTGGAGTAGAGTAATTTTGTACATCAACACTTAGTTTGAAACAGAATGTGTAGTACATGATTTAAATATGAATCAGGGTATAGTGTAGACGTTGAATTTCACAAGAAGTATGAGAAATAATTACTAAATCCAGACAAATTTTTGAAATGAATGTCGAAACCTTTGATTTATATTGTGGCTGTTTAATAGTCCATTATCGATAGGGTTTCATTACCTCATTAATTACAATATCTGTAGTGTCGAATGCCGATATTATCGATAGTATTGCTATTTCATATTGCATTAATCACAATTATTATCGATAGTATCGATACTATGAAAACTATCGATAGTCAACTTTATTCTAATACTCACCGATGCTATCGATTCTACATACTATCGATAATATCGAATATATCAATAGTTAATGCAATATTGTTTAACAATACCATTGATAGAATCGACACTTTCTTTATCTCCAACGATTTATACTATCTACACAATCGATAGTTTGTTAGCAGCGTTCAATACTATGGATACTATTGACATTGCAGTCGATATTATGGCGTTTCTAGCAGTCCTCTATTATCATGATGCAATAAATTGTTAAAGTTTTTTTGCATTCGTTGTCGCACTACCATTTGACGTTGTAACGGGCACGATAGAACACGTTCGTACTTAGATATGTTATCGCACCACATTCTATCACGCGGCCGTGCGCGTGAATTATTAGTATATAATGTTAAGAAAAATCCCAGTAAATTACAGTTTAATAAAACACTTTATTAACTGATGTGTAACTTTCATTTAATCAAAGTAATAGACGTTTTTAAAACTGCGCTAAGATGTGACGGCAAAAATAGTCACATCTGTATTCCGTAAAACCTCGGTGTGAGACTTTGAATGTCATCCCTTGCGTGACTCGTAGGAGATATAGTACCAATTCAGGACAAGACGTTACGAAATTTTACATCTAGAAGTCACATTGGTTTCGGAGAAAACTTGTTAAGTATATGACCAAAGCATAATTTAGCTACCTTATTGTCAAACAAGTTATTCCTTAATCTTCTTTAGTTACTGCTAGTTACCACTTTCAAAAAAGTATTACAAGTATTTTATGACAAGGGTAAAAAATATTGTGATTGCTTTTGTACTGTGTACACATCGGATGGTTGTCATTGTACCTTTTCACAAATTTCCTCTGCATATACCATGACGTTCAGGTTTTGTTATAAACGTGTTTTATTATAAATATCAAATACTAGCTGAAAACCAAAATCATTACTTCATTTTGCTAAATCGAGTAAAAAGTAGCCTATTTCACCCGGGATAGTGCCGCCAATTCTAATCTTTTTTCTTTCTCCTCTAATGATATATGAATTTTGGAGATAGCTCAGTAGTTTTTGAGTGTATTCGTTACAAACATATAAAAATACAAAACTTTTTTTCATAATATTAGCATAGATCTACACAAAACCACTTACCTTGTGATCTAGATGTAAGCGCATTCCCAGTTTAACACCCTTACTCGGGTTTTATTCCTAAATTAAAGGAAAATGTTGCTAAGGCAAAATCACAGTAAGAACCCAAAATGTGATCGTGCTTTGTTAATAGACTGTCTCCGATGAACACATAATAGTAGGGGAGCCCAAGAGGGGATTTTTGGATTTACATGAGCGCGTCAGATTAACATAGGGGGGGTTGCCTCACATACTGTTGAGGCTTTCCACCAAATATAAGCCCTTTATATAGAGGCGGGTTATTAGGACAGAAAAAAAAAAACAAAATTCCAATAACTTCGGCTTGTGGAAATTATCAGATTATATTTTTAAATTCTTAAATCATTTCTTATATAATAAAAGAAAATTCCAGTCGCTCGAGAATGTCAAAACAACATTTTCTTTGCAACTTTATGGCCCTCCCCCTCCCTTACAAAACACTTGAATCGTCAGATTTTTCTAAATTTTAGGTGGCAATTAACCCACCATACCTTAATCTGACACGATTTAGTGTTTCCAGGTCACACTTTTTTTATTTTTTTTTATTCGTAGATTTTTTCTACACCATTGAAATGAAATACACCATATAACCTTTTATTTTTCCTATAATTTAATCTACAAAATCCAATAAGTCCCTACGACCCTCGAATAACTAACTACCCATTTAGCGTCTTGGACTTCCCTACTATAAAGCTGCCGCGCCGCACGCGTGCAACAACATTTACTGCGACATAGCAACGAAAATAATCTCATCTTTTGTGGTGGGCAAAATGCGGCACCGATCTCGCCAGTAGTGGTGTGATCTCTTGATAAACCAGGTCATGACTGGTAATTCGGTTATGCTGCCCATAGGCATATATATAAGGCGAAAGGGGATTAGGGAGTAATATTATTAAAGATTATATTAGTTTTACCTAATTGTAAGTAATAATCTGCATTATATCTTTTAAAAACTTTCTTTAATAAATCTCTTAACTCCATTAACTCGATTCGATTGACGGACGCGGTTCTTCTAGACAGGAGATGAAGGGTCTTAAGTGAGGCAATGTTGAACATAAAGTTAAGAGCCGATGGGTTGGCGTAACATCGTCCAATTAATGGTTGGATCGTCACATCTGAAAGGGCAGATAATATTATTATATTACGGTGAGATTAGGAGAAAATGTCCATATATGCTAAAGCCCATAAAAGTTAAGGGTCATGCGTAATGGCCGATCAGTTTATCTATAAGACATGTCACATGATGTTAAAAGAAACAAAGGTTATCTTGCTTAGTGAATGAATGAATACAGTTTATTGAGCAAAAACAGTTACAGCTTTTACAAGTCAAGTCTTTTGTGTAAATTATATAGTAAGGGTACAAAGGCAGTCTTGTCTACGAAGCGATCTCTAATAGACAACCATCAAGCAAAAAATATACTTTCATAATTAATCTTGAATGTATGATGCTAACAAAATAGACAACACGAAATTTACTGTGAAAAATTCAATGTAATAAAATACGATAGAAAAATACACATATGCAAAATAAATGCAAGAAAAAGGAAACAAAGATTAACTTCAATAAAATCAAGCAACTCAGGATTCAAACTGAATCTCGGTGATCTGGGCCCGGCTGCGAGAGCGGTGCGATCTAACACATACATTCTTATGGATGATGATGAGATGATCTGGATGATAGCGGTACGGGGAGCGCTGTCCAAGCGGCGAGCGACATTCACGCAATTTCTCTGTGGTTGAGTTGGCGTTGTACCGTTCCTCTTTGCATTTCGTTTTTTCAATAAATTTAGGTACATGGCAACATGTCAGTAGATGAACGTTCTTGATTGTAGCTGGGTTCTAAATTGAACTTTATATTTCCTAAAATATAATGAAACGTCTCTACACTCATTTTTATATAATCGTAAAACTTGTCGGGTATTATCTCTGCTCATGATAATTATTGAAAAAGTCGCTTTATGTTCCCTTCGTTTGTACTCGTAATAAAGATGAACATTTTCTTTTGCCCATAATAAATCGTGCGAAACAAAAGCACTCGGGTTCCATAAAGTATTGTCGTTACTGTATCGACTATCGACTTCGTGCTCACGCCAAAACAACAGTGAGCACTATCGCCGCGATACAAGTGATCAGAGTGCTAAGTGTGAGTTTTTCTTTTCGCATTCGATCGTTAGCGCGTTTGGAGTTTACTAGGAATTTGTATATGATTTGTACAGCGCCACCTAGTGGTCAACGTGAGAAACCAGAAAGAAAAACTCACACTTAGCACTCTGGCCGCTGACACCGAGTTCCAGCACAGTTCGCCGCGGCCGCACCTACCTCGCAGTTGCCGTGCCTTCGCCCCGCAGATCGCTGACATTTAGTTTGAGCACTTAGTGTAATGCTATGGCCACACTTGAGTCTATAGTCCCAAAGCTTCGCGCAATGATGCGATACATGCAGATTGCAGATGAAACCGGCTATTATCGGCTATCGTCGCAAACATTCGGACTGCATATTCCTTATCGCGCGGTTGGCAGTACGTCAAAGAGTTTTGGTGCGCTAATATATCTACTCATGTGCTAATATCTTATATCTATAATTGACCGTAATTAATATTATTGTATATTAATCTTGACATTTTTATCGTTTGCATTTAATTATTAAATGCAATAATCAATATCAATAATCAAAAAATAAATGTAAAGAATTATGTTATTAATTTATTATTAAATTCATTAGAATTTCATTATTAATTATGGCATAAATAATTGATTCATTTATAATTTAACTGACTTTATTTGACATTTATAATTCTGACATTATTTTGTAAGTAATTACAGTAAATTTAAAGGGGAACAAAATTATATACTATGAAATCGACGGCCCCTACATATAAAGGGACATGTCAAAAACTGAGGTTTACAGGAGAGCGTAATTAATTTTCAAATATCTCTTGAAATAATTCTATGCAAAATTATTATAAACATTTTTTTCTACAATGAGTTATTAGATTTAGGGAGCCTATAATAGTATTTAAGTATTTTTTTTTATATTCGCCCGAAAAAACTTGTATGTGACTGTTTTTACATTGACGTTCACATCAGACAAGTCAGAGCTACCTCTTTATATGCTAAAAACAAAAAACGAAAAACATAATTCGATGAATTCATACAATATAAATGTTTTATGAAAAACGATAACTTATTTCATTTTCGATACCATACCTTTAACAATTTAAGATCACCACCCAAAAATATTAAATCCATATTATCCATACTAATCCATACTTCCATACTAATATTATAAATGCGAAAGTAACTCTATCTGTCTGTCTGTCTGTCTGTCTGTCTGTCTGTCTGTTACGCTTTCACGGCCAAACCACTGAACCGATTTGGATAAAATTTGGTACAAATATAGTTTGAGACCCAAGAAAGGACATAGGATAGTTCTTATCCCGGAAATCTCACGGGGAACTATGCGGGTTTTTATTTTAGATTTTTTTCCACGCGAATGAAGTCGCGGGCACAGCTAGTATATTAATAAAGACATGTATGTGTCTTTATACAGCGTTTTAAATTTTAAAACGCGCCTTTTAAAACGCCATACAGAACGATAAGTATAGATATACGCATCTACGACACCTATTGTTTGTAATTATTACACTTGTTCTCTTATTCGATTAGTATAAGTAGCGGCATACATAAAATAAAAAAAACTTTATATAGATATGAGCGTTTGGACAATTTAAAGCCATATATGTAATAAAAAAATGTTACATTTTTGACATGTACGTAGGGACCGTCGAAATTTACCGCCGTTTACCCACTATCATTTTTTAAAATATTTTGTTTATAAAAATCTAAAAGTATCTAAAACTAAACTGTCATACTGTAAAGAATATTACGTCCTAAAGATGCTTTAAAAAGCGAAACCGGTTGATTTAATTATTAAATAATTTAATGTACAATTTTAGTGCAATAAAAATACAAGTGTGTTGTTAACTAGTTTCAACTAATAATTAATCTTTATACAATGTGCCGATGAAAATCAATATTTCAATATTTCGTAATTATTAAATAATTGTTTTTACTTAAAATTAAACTAATTTTAAACACACTAATTCATTCTTATATCACATTTAAACTTGAAATACCTATACCTAACCTTAAAAGCCATTACCTCACTCACGATACGTTATCATTTAGAGCTCTTATACACAGACGGCACGTTTCCAACGGCAAATACAACTGCAGCCGCCGATACGCGCCGGCGGCAGCCGTTGACTAATCAACGTCAGACGTCGACGAGTCAGTGTCAGTCGACGAAATTTACCAACTTCTAACCTTAGCAACAACAGTTGTCAGCTCGCTTAGCATATGAGCCAGTTGCAAATATAGTAGAAGATATGAAAATACAGTAGTAGATATGAAATGAAAAGAAAAACCCATTCATTGTGAATTCGTATACTAATCAACAAAAACAATGTGTGTTTTACACTCTATCCGCTTTTGGAAAGAAAAAAGCTACAACTTTTTCGTTATTTTCGAATATTCGATTCGAATCTTTGACGACCTGGCTATTTCGAAACGGCTTGACTCTGGCATTGCGCAGAGATGTTGGTTCACTCTGTATCTTCTATCGTATCTTTCATGGGGAGTGTCCGACGAGTTATTTGGATTAATTCCTGCCGCCGAATTGCATCATCGGACATCGCGTCAAAATTTGAACTGTGCGTTTCTCTCGGCACTTTTTGCCTCGCACTACTTTGTTGTGGAACCAATTACCGGCAGGGGTATTTCCAAACGGATACGACTTGGGGGCCTTCAAAAAAAGAGCTTACTCATTCTTAAAAGGCCGGCAATGCAACTGCAAGACCTCTGGTACTGTGGATGTCCATGAGCGGCGGTGATCGCTTACCATCAGGTGCACCTCCTGCTTGTTTGCCCCCTCTTCTATAAATAAAAAAAATATATATTCATTGCTTCTTTTGATGAGCTAACGGCTATTTAAAAAAAATATGTCAAAATAAAATAATGCAAAAAAGCATTATAGCTGAACAAAGATTTTAAGCTTAATATTATAAATCCGCGAAATGTGCGTATGCTTATTCGCGACCAGGAGTATTCCTGGACTATTTGCAGTCGACTGACAAAATGAAAATCTCGGACGCGGCACGCTACAACTACAGGCGTTTGCTTGCTATCTTTTTTATAATAGAGTTTATTATAAAGTTTATATAATATAGTTATATACGCGCTATTATTATAATACCTAATTGTTTATTCGAACAATATATCACACCTCTAGTTGGTGGTACGTTACCAACCGTTACCGTTCGTGTGTAAAATCTCTAAACGATAACATTGTTTGGGCTGTGGTAGTACTAGATTGTAATAGTAAGAATTACAATTTCATTAATGAACTTATGCTTAAGGGTGTAGTACCAGATTGTTATTGAACGACTTATAACAAAATACTAGCGTTTATGATACCATAGAGAGTGTTGTGATAATTTATTAGAAACAAATCATTAATACAAACGTACAAACAATGACATCTTTCCTCTTTATAATATTAGTGTAGAAGATTCCCGTCGGCCATCGAGCGATCGCTAGAGTTTATTGGTCAACGCCTATCTATCTATACATATAATAAAATCGTAGGAAAGTCAAAACTGTACATTGAATATTTTTTTAAAGAATGCTTGGGGCGTGATCTACAATCGATATCGAAGCCAAAAATATAGTTTTTAGAATTTTGTCTGTTTGTCTGTTTATCTGTTTGTCTGTTTGTCTGTATGTGTGTCCGGGGTAAACTCAAAAAGTACTGCATGGATTTACTTCAAATTTTGCATGAATATTACTAACAGGTCGGGTCAACATATAGGCTACATATTATCACGCTATCACCATCGGCCAGGTGCTGTGCGGAGTAAATTAAGTCCGCGCGGACAAAGTCGCTGGCAACGGCTAGTTACAAATAAAAACACAAAGTGTGAAAAAAGAAAACATAGTAACGTTTTCTGTACAACGTGTTCATAAATAAAAACATAAATAAAATCTCCAGCTTTCATAACGCTTTCTATACAGCGTGTTCTACATGATTTGTTACCGCAATATAGAGGTTCAGTTCGGAGTTTCAAGTGAATTATTGGTCAAGCACGCCTTGGATAAAACAGAGATCCGGAGCAGTGCAGCCGCCGCATACAGTAACGCACTGCGGCACTCGACAATTAAAATTTTATAAAATCTCTTTAAAGTAAAACACTGTAAAAATTCTTAAACTAGGTTATTCGTTCACCTTAGAATACATTTACGAACGCAATTTAAACGAATTAAAGCCGCAGTAGGCGATTTTCTATTTTTCTAAATCTTTTTTTTAAATATTAATCATAATTATATTCCTAATCATCAGACATCAAATTTTTGATCTCCCGCTAAGAAACAAGCATTGTTTTTTCTTTTTTTTTTTGTAAAGAAAATTTAAGCAATAATTTAAACACAGAAAACTGTAACACGCGACTTCCGGCCTCCTGTATCTATGGAATCAGATCTTCATCAAATTTATATTGGCCTAAGTCAGAAGCATTCTTTTAATCATTCTTTAAAAAAAAAATATTCATTCGTTTATATACGATGGAGCTATGCTCGAATAAATAAAAAAATAAAATATAAACATCCATATTGAGAACGTTCTCCATTTTCGGTAGTCTTTCTTTCTTTCGAGCCAACTTGTCTCTAGATCAGCTTTTCCCATTTGCCGGGTAGCGACCCGGTACCAGGCCATCAATATGAACTACTGGGTCGCAACAATCCCGCCTTATTTTAAAAATATTACCTACTATCGATCGACGATTGATAGATTTTTGTTTATTTAGTCGTCAAGAATACATTCATCGAGCAATGACTTTTTAGTGCCAATTTATAAATGTGAAACTGTATTTTCAACACTAGTTTACCCTAAAAATAAATATAGAACTGATTTGAAGTTGAACCACACCTTAGAATAAAACTATCGTCATTTTCCACAAACCATAAAGCTCCATAATTCGCACTACATTTTAGTGATTAAATAGGCGATAGCAATGTATTTAGTATTAATAAAACCTTTTTACTATTAATACATGCGTATTATTTTACCTAATGGAACCAATAAGTGGGTCACGAAAGGGCAGTGTCAAAATTACCGGGCCATGCCAGCACAATGTTTGGGAAGCACTGCTCTAAATGACAACGTCTAGTTGATAGTCCTATGTCGTAGAGATCGCAGTATGTAACGGACCTTGTCTAAAGTCAGATGAGCGGTGAACCTGACGGCATCTCTTGGATCGCGATTAAGTTGTGGTTCCGAAATCATACCCTCATTTTCACCAATCATCTTAACAAACCTTCATAATTATAATGTTATAGAGATTAGCATACGGAAATGCATTGCTATTAAATTGCGATCAAAAGTATATACAGATCAGGTTACAAACATTATTTTTATGAACAATTTTAATGTATTGTAAAAAACACCTACGCTAAATTGTAGCTACATATCCAATTAAGGACCGCGTTAACTGTTACTTAACAAATATAAAAAAGTATCTTCACGCTCGTATCCCATAAGTGCACCCACGATTAGCCAAAGAACCGTAGTCCCACAAATGTGATAGGTTGGTGTGGTGAATCACCAACCAGGCACTTTCCAATCCTAGGCAACATTGTTTTTATCATAAAACTGAAAACACACATATTCTTTAAATTGCCTGACCCGGGAATCGAACCCGGAACCTCATGTGGTCAACGCCAACGTCGGATCACTAGCCACAGAGGCGCACAAATGTAATCGCTTATAATCGAAGTTCAACTTGTTACATAATGCTGTAGATATACTCATTTTTAAGCGTGTATTTACTCATATTTACGTACATAATATACAGTGTGTAAAAAAACCCTGTCCGATCGTCAAAGCCATTATTTAGTAGCTTAATACAAACATATCTGTGACATTATTTTATGGATATTGATACATACATTTTCAAAATATTTGCTTAATTTAAGGGGAAGTTGCTCAATTTTAGTACTAAAATGAGGCACTTTAAACTACGATATTTTTCTTATTTTAATAAAAAGATTTTTTTGCCATTGACCTACCTATAGACCTCTTTCGGATTAGTAGATGTAAATTTATTAGTAGATGTAAAGGTTTTGCATCTCTTTCACGATCTAATCGCTTATTAGCGACTAACCTAACAGATATTTTATTATTTTTGAGAACTTATTAATATCTCATAAATCATAATCGATTCAAGATTCAATGAGAGTATTTATGCATCTTACTACTTATCAAATTTATAAGAACTTGTTTTAAAGCATCTATAACTCTCTTAACTCGCACATTAAATTATTCTACAAAACAAATCAAGTCAACTGAAAGCGAGCCAATTTTTTCAAAAACTAAAAAGAGATATTGGATTAGACATAGGCACATTGATTATTTTTACACATTACACATTAATTTTACCTTTTAAATATAAGTCATTAATATATAAAAACAGATGATATTGTTTTAAGATTATTACTTTACAATAATTTAAACTGTGAAGTACTTAGTTTAACCATAATTAATTTATAAACATATTTAATAACTAGTTTTAAAATGATCAATTTCGATAAACTAGGAAAAATATGTGTCAATAAAGCCTTATAGTATAGTAGACTATTTTTGGATATATTATGAGTACAAACATATCCTGAATCGCACTATTAGAGTTACTTATGTTAATGTAACTCTAATAATGTGAGTCTCATTACTTTCCTGGAATACAACCGAATCCAGACAGTACATATTGCTTGATTGAGAAAAATACCCTTTTTGCACTCTTGTATATTTTTACTTCTACAGTATTAGTGCCAGATCACCCAGACCTATCCCTACAGGGGACACATCATGAGAAAATCGACGCAGCCTTCTAACAATTAACCGTCCTTTCGAGAAAATTTCAGAGAAATTAATATTCTGACCATAACACAGCAATGTTTACTTATGCGAAAACTTGATTTACGTACGTTCATAAAAATAATTACTAATATATTTAAGAAAAAATGTGATGTAAACTCACCAATTCAAGGAATAATGTTGCGGTGCACTTACCTTGTATATAGAACTAGCTGTTGCCCACGACTTCGTCCGCGCGGACTTCGTTTACTCCGCACAGCTCCTCCGCCGTAGGTGATAGCGTGAAACTATGTAGCCTATATGTTAACCAGACCTATAAGTAATATTCGTGCAAAATTTGAAGTAAATCCATGCAGCACTTTTTGAGTTTATCCCGGACATACATACAGACAAACAAACAAACAGACAAAAATTCTAAAAACTATATTTTTGGCTTCGATATCGATTTTAAAAAATATTCAATGTACACTGTATATATATATATATATATATATATATATTATATATATATATATATATATATATATATATATATAGATAACTATTTTATGACGCAATGTATATGCTTCTACAATACGCTTCCCAATGCATTTAGGGATTTACCAGAAAACAAATTTGACAAATGTATTGAAATAAACTTGTGCAACGGATTACGATAAATTATTTAAATATATAGACTACAAAAAGCTCAATATTAGTTATTGATCCTTATACTGATCTATATATACTATTACTGTAATATTTAAAATGATTGTATGCATATTCGGCTTTTTTCAAAGATTCTTGATATCTTATTAAATCAATTTCGATATCTCAGAAACCAGAAATATTTTATTTTATTCGATATAACTTTTTACAAGTCATATCGAATAAAATGACGCGTCAACCTTTTTATACATTAGATACAATCGGATCGGAAACGCGACCATACACTTTGAAGATCCGGCGGAAGAAAAACAGCTTGTCTTTTGTTTATGTATCTAATTTTTAAGTAAGATATTACAGAGTGTTTAATTTTGTATTTAATTACATTATCTATATATTAATACATAAAGGGAAAACTTTGGCCCCCTTTTTTAAGATAAATCCGCGAACGAGTATGAAATTCAGCATAGCTAAAGTTTTATGGAGGACTGCAGAAACTTAATATTTAAAAAAAAAGCATTGAAAATAGATTAAAATAATAAAAATAAACATTACGCACACTACAATTATGTGACATACATATGTTATACACACATGCATAGATACTATTTTCTATAAAGCTATCAGTTGTCAATCTTAAAAGAGATTTTATTGTATAGTCTAAGGTCGAATTTTGGCCACAGGCGATCGCTAGTTCAAATAATAATAAAAGATTCATGATAAGAGGAGCAATTAATTTCATGCTTTTTTGTCTCGTTTTTCCATTTAGATTATCAGAAATTTCTGAATGCCTTTGCCTGTTGTAATAGATATTTTTGTATAAACTAAACATATTTTATTTATTTGTTGCGGGAAATATTTGAGTATTCCATTTTTGTACGTAAAAGTTTACGTACAAAAATGGAATACTCAAATATTTCCCGAAAACGAATTCCCGAAACGGAAAACGGGGGTACTTTAGAACTTATTTAAATAGTATGTAAGTACATACTAATTAAATAGGTTTTAAAGTACCCCCGTTTTCCCCGTGTTGGTTCTGGGCTCCTTTGAAGAATAACAATAAAAATAGACCAACTGAATCTGAATGAACAAAAGAAAAACTAGACCAACTGCCGTTCTGCCAGGCAGATTGTAAAAGGCGACCGATTGGTTATGCGAGTCACTAACATCGTGGCTACTAAGTGGTAGAGTTCTGCATTGTCTCGCCCGGGTCTGGTACCACCGCCTTATCTATTCCTGCCGCAATAGCGTCAGTGCTTGTAACTGTCGTGCTGCGATTTGGAGGGTAAAGTGGCCGGTAAACTTATGCATGTGGCATTAGACCTCACCACAAAATAGCAACGCACCATTAACATATTTGGTGTCTATAGGCGACGGTTGACTCTTTCCATCAGGAGACCCATCTGCTTGTTTGCTATCTTACGATATAAAAAAAGTACATTATACATAACCAGGGCTTCAGTGGGCTTATCAAATTTTTGGGTAGTGGGTAGGATGGATAGGCATTTTGAGTCAATTAGATTTAAAGAGACATTTTAGTCAAAAATAGATTTTACACTTCGTGAATCATCGTCAATCGTCGGCACTTGGTGAAATTCCATTATTATTAGTTGAAACTACTTTATACCACACTTTTACTTTTTTACACTATAAGTATAGAATATATTATTGAATTAATCGACTAGTTTCGCTTTTTAAAGCATGGACGTAATATTCTTCACTTTACTAGAGTAAGGAATATTACGTCGTGAAGATGCTTTACTAGAGTTTCACTGTAAGTATAGAATATATTATTAATTTGATCGACCGGTTTCGCTTTTAAAGCATCTTCAGAGTGCTAAGTTTGAGTTTTTCTTTTCGCATTCTATCGTGAGCGCGTTTCGAGTTGACTAGGAATTTGTATGTGATTTGTACAGCGCCACCTAGTGGTAAACTGGTTTCTCACGTTTACCACTAGGTGGCGCTGTACAAATCACATACAAATTCCTAGTAAACTCCAAACGCGCTCACGATCGAATGCGAAAAGAAAAACTTACACTTAGCACTCAGAACGTAATATTCTTTAAACCAAGCCCGGTCGATCAAATTAATAATATATTCTATACTTATAGTGAAATAAAAGTACAAGTGTGGTATAAACTAGTTTCAACTAATAATTATCAAAAGTATGTTAACGGTAATTCACATTTATTAATTGAGTTACAAAGCATATCTTGTATCTTATCTTATCACAATTTTGGTAAACTTACATGAAATAAACTAATAATAAATCTTTTAAAAAGAATGCTAAAGAGATATTAAAAATGCAATTAATTTTTCGATTAAATTTGCCCACGTAAAATGTTATTGAAGCTATAAAAATATTTATCAAATAGGACGATCTGTTAAATTAAAATTCCAGGTTAAAATACACCTACGTTCAGGGACCATGATCCATTTTCAGCTTCGATCAACAAGTATAAAAAGATTAACATCAAACGTTTGGGAGTGATTGTACACTGTATCCATGTAAGAATGAATCACTCACTCGGTCACTCATCCACTGAATTACAAAACTCATCCTATAGAAAATCATCTACCGGGTAAAAAATTAGGGGTTTATATCCTTTTACGTTTCATGCTACGGGTCCCAGACTAAATATAAATTTATTTTAATACTTCTATTTACTGATGGAAATAATATGCAATATTCTGTATGCAGTGTTAATTGCACAGGCGTATATGTAATTAAATAACAATTATCATCTAAAATATTAAGCAACGGCTGCCTTTGTTAAGAATTTTAATTAGAAGAACTAAGAGTTCTGCCATAGAATCACTTTTTGAATTAGTCGACGAGAATTAATTTTTATTTTTTATATTATAAGATAACAAACTAGCAGATGGCTCTTCTAACGGAAAAAGACAACCATTGCCTACAGTACCAAAGTCCTTAATGTGCGTTGCTATCCTTGTGGGTCTTAATAGCACGCGCATAAATGTTACGAACTACCTGGTAGAATAGCAGATGGTCTATTCTTCAAAGAAGGGCCGGACCAATACGAAGACGTAAGTATTTTTAGGTTTCCATGCAATTTTTTCTTGATTAGCATATAGCTAATGATTTATATATATTCGTCTTGTAGTTAAATCAACTCGTATAATTTTGGCCATATTTATTTGTATCATCGCGCCGGGTTTTCTCTTGTGGAGTAGACAGAGTTATCAAAACGTCTATAGATTTTCCACAGATGGTTTACAACAATTCACCGGTTTGTCGGTAGGCGAGATGAGTAGTGATCCCCATCGCCAAATTTTACCGACCTGATAACGATTATTTATAGCCGGGACTGCCGGCTTTACGTGGTCTCCCAAGGCACGGGACTGGTAACACACTATCCGCCAGTCTCCCAGCTGCTACTGAGATTTTGGATTTTTGAAAAAAACCTCAACGAATGTTTTGCCCGATCCGGGGATCAAACCCGGGACCTTACAATCTGAGCCGAAAAGGCTAACCCTTGGATTACGAGGCAGCCTAATATAGTCATATACATATATACAGTCATATTTAGTAACTTTTTATTAGTCTGTACCATTATTATGTCTTGTATTTAATAGTATTTCGCATGTAATAAATGCATAAACCCTGACTAAATGACTTAGAATCCTGTTTCTCCTAAACCTTGCATCTAATTTTAAATGAGACCACATCGCTACTAGATTGGCAGAAATTCGTGGATAAATAAATAAGAAGTAATCATTATATTATGTGAATAAGTTTCAATCAAGGAAGTTACACTCTACCCGGAACGTTCACACGTGCTTCGAAAACATTCCGAAGAGTACCACGACATGGGTGAAGTGTGTCTCTTTCTACTAAATAAAGCGCCAATCGCCATATATAAGTGCGGCCATGTATAGTTTTCAAATTAATACTAAGTAATTCTACTAATTTGAGAAACAGTTTTTGCATTGCATAAGTAATAACGTAATAATTAAAATAAGCACATTTTAGAACTCACTGTGTTAATTACAATACATTTTATGCTAATGTATTTATCAACGTGTATGAATAAAAGGGATTTAACGATTACCGAATATATAAAAATCTACCATCAGATAGTTTTTATTACACTGGCAATTGCAAGAAAGGGACAACATCCACTCTTGTCGTTGTCTCGTTCAGAACGTTTTTCCCCTCTGTTAAGTAAGAAACACATGTCAACTTTATGAATAACGAAATAAAGTACATTTTTATTTTTCAAATATTGCATCGTAATAATTCCAGTTATCTATATATACATATAATAAAATCGTAGGAAAGACAATGTATGTCCGGGGTAAACTCAAAAAATACTGCATGGATTTACTTCAAACTTTGCATGAATATTACTAACAGGTCGGATCAACATATAGGCTACATATTATCACGCTCTCACCTACGGAGATGGAGCTGTGCGGAGTAAACGAAGTCCGCGCGGACGAAGTTGCGGGCAACGGCTAGTCGTATATAAGTTCCTTGGTTCAATAATATTACATGTATCGAGTTGATGAATTCTAGCCAAAATTGTTATTTTGGTTGTAGTTGTATATTTACACTTGATTATTTTGGAATAAATAGAATTCTCATTGCAAAATAACTAATAATATCAATACTATTCCTAGATTACGAAATATAAGTCAAAGTACAAAAATATGCAACGATACATGTACTGGAAACAAAGCACACTAAGACTGTTTCTGATATAGCAAGAAAAAACAAACAAGCAGTTTTTATTATACTCGCAATTAATCTATCGGGTAATTTATAAATCGAAGAGGTTAAGCCAAAAAAGTGTCCAATAAAAATTCTGAAGCGGGTGGCCTCTGTAAAAATAATTAAAACGTAAAACTCGTGAGCGAACTGTTTTTAATTCGAATTACGGCGCGCACGGCACGATTTATCAAACGAATTAGGATGTGTATGTATAGGATTACGTACAGTTATCCATCTTAATTACAATATCCAATTGATATGTTCTATACTAGCTATGACTCACAGCCCGTTTCATCATAAAAGCTTTGTTGAATTCCAAGAGAACAACCTGGTATTTCGGGATAGCAAGTAACCTACCTATGTGTAATTTCGTACTATAAACTATATCCGTGCCAAATTTAATTTATATCCGTTCATCAATCCTTCTAGCGTTCAAGCTTCTGTTCATCCAAACTATCGCATTTATAATATAAATCAAATTCAAACCGCTTGCATTTAATATATTAATAACATCTATATATTAATACGTAAAGGGAAAACTTTGTACCTCTTTTTAAGACAATTACGCGAACGGTGGAGTGTGAAATTTGGCACCATTACAGTTAACATTATGAAGGACTGCAGAAACCTAATATTTTTAAATAAAAAGCATTAAAAGTAAATGAAATTAAGAAAAATAAATGTTACTTACTTTACATTCATGTGACATACATGATAATATACACACATAAATACATACTATTTTCTAGTTTCTAGTCGTAGTTCAGGCGATCGCTTGTAATTTTAAACAACTAGAAAATATTATTATACAAATGCATATTATTTAAATTATAATTGATCTGTGTCTGTATATAAAAATATTTAAAAATAACTATAGTCTGATAAAGACAAAAATTATAACAGGACCTAAAGTAATAATTCCCAATGGAAAGTAAAAGAAGAAACTTAAAAACCAAATTATCCGCCTTCTTGCTGAAAAATAGATTTTAAGAAAGAATGCAGATTTGTCTATTCTTTAAAAGCGGTTCGGACCATATTTCTTAGGAAATATCATATTTTCTTAGTTTTTAGGGTTCCGTACCTAAAAGGTAAAAACGGGATCCTATTACAAAGCCTTCGCTGTCTGTCTGTCGGTCACCAGGCTATAAACCGCAATAGCTAGAAAGATGAAATTTTCACAAATTATGTATTTTTGTTGCCGCTATAACAAAAAATACTAAAAATAAAAAAAAGGAAATATTAAGGGGGGATAAACGTATACAATAAACGTGTTCTTTTCTTACTTTTTTGCTCAATATTAATATCGTTATTCTGTGAAAATTTAGTTATATATTAACTTTCAAAATAAACAATGAAATAACAATGAAGTTAATATTAAAGAGGGGCTCTCATACAACAGACGTAATTTTTAAGTAATTTTTACTCGATATGAATAAACAGGTATAAACTTGAATATGGATGATACGGAACCCTTGGTGTGCGAGTTTCACTCGCACTTGGCCGGTTTTTAGTATTTTCAGTAGCCTTAAATACACGCTTTATAAGGTGCATTGTGTACATTATAAGGTGTGTTTAATCTTCAAAGAGTAACTGGACTAACATGGAAATAATGTAAAAAGAAAGTTAATTACGTCCAATGTAATCTACAATGTACATTGCATATGCAAACAAATAAAACGTATCATGAGTTTTATCGAAGAAATAAATCAGAAATTTCCATAGTTTATTAGACGCCAATGAAAACACATTATCGATATTTTTATTTCATTGTCAGGTTATAATGAAACCAAATTATTCTCTTGTCATCCACATTACAAACATTCACAAAGTACCAGGTAGTCCATATAGTAACTGCTAAACCATGAATCGAATTGCTCGGAGTCATCACTATAAGGGTGATGGTTATCATGGTCGCCATAATTGTAAAGATTGAAGTCAAGAAGGTTGTAATCAAGAAGACTGATGATGATAAAGAAAGGCCTTTCCACCCAGGCAAAGTGTTAAACTGAAATGCCCCATATTGGCCCCGAGCTCCTTTGAAGATAGGTCAACTTTTTCCCAAGCAGGTCGTAAAGGCGACCGATTGGCTATACGAGTCACTAGCATCGGGGCTACTAGGTGGTAGAGTTCTGCATTGGCTCGCCCAGGTCTGGTACCACCGCTTTATTCCTGCCGCAATACCGACAGTACTAGTCACTGACGTGTTCTGGTTTGGAGAATAAGATAGCCGGTAAACTTTTGCATGTGGCATTAGAACTCGCCACAAGATAGCAACGTACCATTAACATCTTTGGTATCTATGGGCGATGGTTGACTCTTTCCATCAGGAGACTCGTCTGCTTGTTTGCTGTCTTAAGGTGCGTCCACATTTGTAACATGACAACGGACCGGACTACGTGGCATCGCTACAGGATATGTTACGCTAAATGTGGACGATAGAAAGAAAGAAAGAAAGGTATATGTTGCACTGACAAGGTCACAAGCCACAAGGTCACATTGCATCGCTACACGGTACACACTCCATGCCGAAATAATCAATCATCGCAGTCTTAGGCTCAACTCACATTGGCGCAGATTCGAAGCGACGCGACGCGTCATGTTTTGCAAGGCGACGCGCGCCTTCGCGCGTCTGTGTGCAACGGCGCGTCAGTACCGGAGTTCAGAGACTTTCGAACATTCGGTTTTCGCCTTGACGTTAAACAGACATCACATTTCTGTACTAAATAATTTAATTTTATCTTCGTCCATTGTCGTCGTAGTTCAACACTGTCGTCCGTCCATTGTGGTCAGCGTCTGACGCGTCACTGCGCCCGAGAACGCGCAGCGATTAATGAATCCACTCGACTCCAGCCAAGCGTCGAAGCGTGATGCGCGCGTCAACGCGCGTCGACGCGCGCTTCCATATTTACACAGCACAAATTTGTACTTAAGTAATAGAACAATAGAGATGAATATGCTTTGGGCGGAAAAATATGACGCGTCGTGTCGCTTCGGCTCTTCGCCAATGTAATTTGAGCCTTAGATCAAATATACTATAAATATAGTGTTCCATACAAATGTTAACACAAAATGTGGAACCGTGTTACCACTAGCGCATATATCTGTGTACGTATTTTCGTGTAGGACAAATGATTTTATGGAAAATGAAACAAAACACTATATTAAAAAAACTGTGTTACAAAATCAACCGTATCTCTAATAAATACGTTATACGACACAAAATGAAATATTGTTACAACGTGCTTAACGTGTGTGTGCTCAAAATTTTGAAGAGCTGTTTGTTTTAGATATTCGGTAACGAGAACAAAAATTTAGTGGAGGCGCATTATCAATTCGAGTACGTAAACACAGAATTATATTAACCAACATTATTGTTTTAATTACATTTATTATACCTGCACATTTGAACAAGTAAATGTGCTTGGAGTTTGGACGTTTTCTGTTACTTGATAATATATTTCTGGTGTATTTGATTCTTCTCGCTATTAAAGAAACAATCAATAAAAGAATTATTATAAATATGATAATTTCAAACAAAATACAATACTTACTGAAAAGATGACATTTCATCTTTTTTCTTCTTTTCTACTATATTTTATAAATAATTTAAAACCACAATTCGCCATTTTTAAACAATTGACCGACACTTCAAATCACTAACGCTGATGCCAAGCGACTGATACCGAAAGAGGAGTACTTTTCATTTGTCATAGGCCTTTGTCATTCTCATTTGCCCTTTTAAGGATGCCACTTTTTGAGTGCTGACCCATAATCTATAGTATATTTGATCAAAGGTCGCAGTACAAAACTAAACAACGTATACAACGATGTTTATAGCATGCACTCCATCCCAGTGTGTGTGTCTGTGTCATCGGGCGTACTTCGACGCGTGTCATAAATGCAAGTGTGGACGTCTCCAGGTCCGCGGACATTAGCGAAAATACTTTAAAAAACCGACTTTCGATGAATCGGCTCGTAACACATGGCTCAGATACGTGACAGTACACAGACCAGCGCCTACACTAGATCGTAACTCCGTAGATTGTTCTGCCGTTTATTCTGTGTTCGGCAGTTTCTTTCAGTGTTCGGAATGGATTGAACCGTACTGCAGGTCGTGACAATTGTACACGTAACAAAATACGTGCACATTAATCGCTACTGACACGTGTGTCTGATATGATCACGGGATAATGTTCGGTAAATTGTTACAAGTTTGGAAGCGCCATTATGATTGTGCCTGGGACCGAAGTCTATCAAAGAAGCGTTGAAACGTATAACATTGCAAGATAAATACGTTATGTTATTAGCGGAATTTCTAATTTACTTGAATTTTATGTATTGTACGCATAGACACAGAATACTGAAGACTAACAGAAGTCAATATACATACAAATAATATTCGAGCAACGCACACATAGACACCTCTCACGGACGCAATATCTCGGAATGGTTCGGGACAGTTTGTTCCGCACCAGTCTGAGATATCGCGTCCGTGAGAGGTGTCTATGTGTGCTATTCTCGAATATTACTTGTATGTAACATTAACTTCTGTTAAGTCTCCAGTATTTGTGGCATAGACGACAAATTGTGGATAATGCGTTGAAGATTGGAACGCCACATATTTAAATTTAAATCAAGACGTTGTGAATTTCCAACAAATCAAGACAAAACTTAACAGTTTTGTCTTGATTTGTTGGAATATATTAAGAGCCTAACAAGACCTAATTTGTTGAAATTGATGTTATTTAAGCAGTTTTTCAAGAAAAACTATTTGTTATTAGCTCATCACAAAAAATATATGTAAATAATCATCAATGTCAAAGACCGTGGCCGGACTCGATACATAATTGAACAAAACTGGGTCGATAGAAAATAATTGCGAACGTTGGTCAAAAATCACCATTAAACGGTTCTATACCTTTATTTTTTTTGACGTATGGGTCTACAAATAAAAACAAAAAGTCACTATATTCATACCTAAACCGCTAGCGAATCATATTTTACAAATAATCTTCACTTTTTTTACTTTCAATATAATATTTATATATTTCGTCCGGACTTCGTTTACTCTGCACAGCTCCTCCCGTAGGTGATAGCGTGATAATATGTAGCGTACATGTTTAACCGACCTGTTAGTAATATTCATGTAAAATTTGAAGTAAATCCATGTAGTAATTTTTGAGTTTACCCCGGACATACATACAGACAAACAGACAAAAATCCAAAAAACTATATTTTTGGCTTCGATATTGATTGTAGATCACGCCTCAAGTATTCTTGTAAAAAATATTCAATGGACAGTTTTGACTTTCCTACGATTTTATTATATGTATATAGATAAGACCTGGCCGCCCTAGTTACACTGATACAGGAGGCTCTCGTTTATTTTGATAGAAATAGACAGAGTGCGCGTTTTTGGTGTTGGCACACACGAAAATAGCTAAAGTGCAAAACTTAAATTGCAGTACAATAGATTCACCACGTTTTTTTATTAAAAAAATATAATGTCTTCACGCTAATTAAATACTAAGAAAAAATGTATATGTATACATGTGTCTCATCGGCATCGAATAATTAACTCTTTTATTTGAAATGTTTTCTTTTATAGCATAAGATAGCAAACAAGGATATTCCTTTCCTGGTTGAAAGGGACAACCATCTTCTATAGACACCAAACATGTTAATGGTTCGTTGTTATACGCAGGCGGAGAGTCATAAGTTTACTGGCTGCCTTACCCTTGAAATCGGAACACGACAGTGACAAGCATTGATGCTTTGCGGCAGAAATTGGTAAGACGGATCTTGAAGTCATGATAGTAGTGACGAGTAGATATATAGCTAATTTTTCGCCTTTTACAAATTACCTGGCATAATGGCAGGCCTATTTTCCAAAAAGGGCCTGGACCTATACAAGGTTACTTTTTTCCCAGAAAAATACAATGTACAATGTAAGTAACAAACAAACAAACAGTAACAAAGTACAAGTACAAAAAAATTATAATGTGGTGTACCGCAAGTTGCCGATAATTTGCTTACTTCGGGGTTAGATCAATAAGTGTAATTGTTAATATATATATATATATATATATATATATATATATATATATATATATATATATATATATATATATATATATATATATATATATATATATATATATATATATATATATATATATATATATATATTAACAATTACACTTATTGATCTAACCCCGAAGTAAGCAAATTATTTGCTTGTGTTATGGATGTTAGTCAACGATACTAATACATAGAAATACATATATAAATACTTTTACATACATAATAAACACCCAAACACGGAAATACAAACATTTATGCTCATCATGCTTTTTATTTAAAAAATATTAAGTTTCTGCAGTCCTCCAGAGTAGGTATATACTTTAACTATGCTGAATTTCATACTCGTTCGCGGAATTGTCTTAAAAAGGGGTCCAAAGTGTTCCCTTTACGTAGTAATATATAGATAGCGTAATTAAATACAAAATTAAACGCTGTGTAATATCTTACTTAAAATTAGATACATAGACAAAACAAAAACTGTGTTTCTTCCGCCGAATTTTCAGTGTATGGTCACGTTTCCGATCCAATTGTATCTAATGTATAAAAGGTTAACGCGTCAAAATAACTTGTAAAAAGTCATATTGAATAAAATAAAATATTTCTGTTTTCTGAGACATTGAAATTAATTTAATAAGATAACATGAATCTTTAAAAAAAGATAGAAAATATCCCGACTAAAAACTTACTCACCCTTAAATTAAACAATTTGAATATAACATATAGGTACTTAGTTTGTTACTTACTCACTCCAAATACGCATGAATACAAATCAATATGGCAATGGTTAATCATTGGTCTGGACACATATGTTCGCATATCCGGCTTCCAGATCTGCGCACAAGCTGGCTCATATGTATCCAAACAATACGTCGGGCATGTGTGGTTACAAGCTTGGTGAGCACCGACGATACTGAAGTCATTTATACGTCGCCCAGAAATATATGTAAAGTCGTCTTCAATATTACAAATATTTTTCGCTACTTCTTGCAGCTCTAAATCTAAACAAAATGAATAATTATAATTAAATAGCGGAATCTGCGGATGGACGTTGTTCAGCCTAATAATATGTACAACACCGCCATCTATGATCTATCTACGTGAAACAACTACCTAGATGAGGCTACTTGTAAATACAAAAAAAAGGCAATCCATCGGAAAAGCCATTTTATTTACGAGTAACTATGAACGACAGACCTCATAAATTGTATTAATATATAAAACAAACTCTAATTAGTTACACCATTTATAACTCAAGAACGGCTGGACCAATTTCTATGATTTCTGTATTTTTGAATTTGTCTTCGTCGGCAACAGGATAATAAGTATTCATATTGATCAATTTAAAAAATATCAATGATTTATCTTGCTGGCAAGTTATTAATTCCGATTAACCAGAAGTGCAAAACTTTTAGTGTGACCCATGTATACCTACTATTAATATATTACTCGACTTTTTAAAGCATCTTATTACATCCTGAATCATCTTTAAAATATACAAATATACAAACATAGAAATATTTTCGCCGTGTTGGTCCCGGCCTCCTTTGAAGAATAGGCCAACTGCCGTTCTGCCAGGCAGGTCGTAAAAGGCGACCGATTGGCTATCGAGTCACTAACATCGTGGCTACTAGGTGGTAGAGCTCTGCATTGTCTCGCCCGGGTCTGGTACCACCGCCTTACCTATTCCTACCGCAATAACGTCAGTGCTTGTCGCTGTCGTGTTCCGGCTTGGAGGGTAAGGTAGCCGGTAAACTTATGCATGTGGCATTAGACCTCGCCACAAGATAGCAACGCACCATTAACATCTTTGGTGTCTATAGGCGATGGTTGACTCTTTCCATCAGGAGATCCATCTGCTTGTTTGCTATCTTATGATATAAAAAAAAAAAAATAGAAATATACAAAGATCATCATGCTCAAATATTCTAATCCAATTCTAATAATATTACATACGAACACATACATTTCAAACCTCCGTTTTTTCGTCGGTTAAAAACGTATCAAGCCGTTTACCGTGGAGGTAAACAAATGACGCTATTTATTGTGGCTGTTAAAGTATCCCGACGCTGGTTTTACGGCAAAGTAAAGTGGGAAATGATAATATTATGTATTTATAATAGTAACGTTTCAAATACGTGATCGAATTGGGTTACAGCTTCTAAATGACATGAAACTGCCAAAGGGATGGGAAGAAAAACATTAAATAAATAGGTCACGGCGTATAAAAATTTTTGCTTAGGCAGCGACTTACGCTATCATAAAAAATGTGTAAGCGGTTGACCCTACAGTCCATCCCTGAAACTTCCCGCTAAATTAAGGTATTTTAAGCTCAAAAGAACAAATACTATAAACATAAATTTTTTTCAGTTAAAACATCTATTTTGTTAAAATGGCAGTATATTGATTTTTGAAAAATTGTATATTTTGGAAACGCTGATTGAATTTGATCTTTCGAATGAGATTCAACTCAATTTTTGAGATATAAAATATTTAGCTAAATAATCGATAGGTTGAAAAATTTCGTGGCAATGTCAAAAAAAACTTTTTTTTCAAATATTTTCATCATTAATAAATCCTAAACAAATTGACCGATTTTGATCCAATTAACGGTATTTGACGCAGTTTTTAAAGGAGAAAAGCTGATACGATTTTTAAGTCCATCGGTGTATTAGCCTGAAAAATAAAAAGTAAATTTGCTAAAAATGACGTAATTGTAATATTTGAAAAGCTGTAACTTTTGAAAATTAGATTCGATTTTGATTCTTGAAATGCCATCTGACGTATTTTATTTAGTACTAAAATATCGTAGAATACGAAAAAAGAATTGGTTGAAAAAAATCGAAGTTATATCGAAAAAACCCTTTTTGTTTAATTTTTTGTCAACGATTTCTCCCAAACGAATAAACCGATTTTGATGCAATTTATGTATTAGATGTAGTTTTGTGAGGAATAAAGCTGATTAGTTTTTGTACTCAATCGGTACATTTTTCTGGAAGTTGTGTTAAAAAATACTGTTTCGCCAAAACTTTTTTTGGGTTTTTTTCAAAATTTCTCAAAATCTCCTAGGCCAACTTGATTTAAATTTTTAGGAAGTCTAAGTTGAGCAGAATTCAATCGAATGCCACCAACCGCGTTCCAATCGGTCCAGCCGTTCAAAAGATATAAGATGTTTACATACAGACATACATACACACACACATGAACACACACATACACACAGACACACTGACGTCATCGCGAAAATAGTTGTTAAAGGACATCTTGTGAAAATTCGATTTTTGAAAATCGGAGCAAAATCAATCGAATGCCACCAACCTCGTTTCGATCGGTCCAGCCCTTGAAAAGTTATGCGATGTTTACATACACACACACACACACACACACACACACACATACATACATACACACATACTGACGTCATCGCGAAAATTGTCGGAAAAGATTCCTAGGACCTCAAAACGTGGAGATCCGGTAAAAACTCGATTTTCGAAAATCGGAGCAAATTCAGTAACTTCCTATCTACGTACACTACGTAACTATGTAGCGGGAAGTTAAAAATAGTTAATAGCTATAACTGGCATAAAAAGCTGAAACTTCTACTCCTTCTATATACTTACTTCTGATTAAATTCGTTGCGAGTTTCGAGACAGCTTCGCTTTTCCCCAGGGCATCCCTGAGCTCGCAAGTCAGTGATGTTTAGGAAGTTGCCGTTCTTGATTCTGGTTACCGATATTATAGAGATGGGAACGAGACATGAGCTCATCACCCTAAAAGAAAATATACCTGGCATGCTTTTAGCCCTTATTCTACTAAAAAATTGGTAGAAGATAAAAATGAAAAACCAAAATGCTCGTTTTTTGAATTTTTCGCATAAATTTTGAGGTAAAGTGCAAAAACAAGTACAAAATATATTTTTACTATTACAATTTTACTATTAAACTTTTTTCGTTAGCACTCGTAGTTTTGCTAGAAATCGTGATAAACCGTTTTCCCTGCTTCAATGGCCGCCCCTCCCCTCCCCCTTACCACTTCCCGAACTCAAATCGCCCGTAAATTATTTTACTTTTTATTTTTGACTATATTTTCTTCTATTTCCAAGGGGTGTCGTCCTATTCTAGATTTTTTTTTCTTTTAATCAATTTCCGAGGCTTCAGTCCCAGTCTTATAATGTAAACCGGTTTAATTGACTTGCCCACTAATTGAAATCTATACTTTGAGTATTTACCGGTAATTTTTACAATTCTAACGTGTAACAAACCGTTCACTTGATTAATCAATTAATCAATGAACGGAATTTAATCAGTAACATGAACAATAATAAACGCTAAGTAATTCAATATCGATTCCGTTCTCTGCCCAGTACATAAGAAATCACCCTATTTATCCTAATACCATTCACCATTGCAGGAATCTAATATCTTTAAAAAATAGACCATCTGCCATTCTTCCAGACAGTTCGTAAGAGGAAAACGATTGGCTTGGAAGTCACTACCATCATGCACTGTCTGTGCATGCGATCTGCACCACTGCCTCACCTATTCCTGACGCGATAGCGTGAATGCTTGTCATTATCGTGTTCCGGTAGGATAAGGTAGCCGGCAAACATATGCATGTTGCATTAAGACCCTGCTACAATGATAGCAACGCACCATTAACATATTTGGTGTCTATAGGTGATGGTTGTCTCTTTCCATCAAGAGAGCCGTCTGCTTATTTGCTAACTTATAAAAAAATGTTAAAAAAACCATACATTCATGTTGGCACCGTATCTTGTTGAAGTGGCAGATATTGTGGAATCTTTTCGTGATAATATTTCCGTCCAATCCTTTTGCTTGTCCACAAACGGGATCATATAGGTTGGAGCATAGAATTTTCTCACAGGTACTATTCTCTCCACTACATGTGACAAAGCCTGAAAGGATTTTAAAGTATTTGTTAATGTCTTTAGTTTTTACAGTTTGTAATCTGAATATTACATAAAAATAAAATTTTTGACTCGCTGACAAATCAAGACCCTGCCTAAATGATTGGACCAAGCAAGCTGCATTTTTTTCACATGGATTGTTTTTACGAAGTAGACTTGGCATAAGAAATATTTTTTTTAATTCATTCCCTTAGTAGGTGAAATAGAGGGTAATATTGTATGGTATTTATTGCACTGACGATAATTTCGCAGGCGAAGCTGCAAGTGTCAGCTAGTGTAATTAAAGAAACAGTTTGGAAATGATGGTCATCTTGCTCGCTTACAGGTTTGCTCTGTATTTAATGGCACATCATCGTACTGAGTACAAAAAAAATCGGTTACGGACTCGTTGTCACACCAGTGTGATTATTAGGAATTTTTTTCCTGTTTGTCATACTATACATATTGCTACATCATTTATCACTTTTCATTATCGACTAGTGTAGTGACCTAAGACTGCCTAAGAGTAAAACGATTGAATTTACGATCTGGTGAAAGCTCGATTTTCGAAAGTCGGGGCAAAATCAATAACTTCCTTACCCACATACGTAGCGGGAAGTTAAAAAAAAAATTTTTATATACCTAATTGATGTAAATAATATGTATAAATGTGTAAATAAATAGGCAGATAGTGTATAATTTTTAAACTACATAGAATATATTTCAGTTTGCACACCATATAATGGAAAAATATGATTAATTTTTAATAACTTGTAACATTCACATTCTAAATATAAATAACTATATCTTTTAAATATTGGATATTTATTTCGTTATGAAAATTTCGTTTTAAACTTTTTTCCTGGCCTGGCGGCTGGCTGGTATGATTGTTTCCTTTGAAACATAACGTATTTCATTCACTACACTAGCCGTCGATACCGATAAGTGATAAATGGTGTAGCAATATTATTAGAGTGACAAACAGGAAAAAAATTCCTGATTGTCACACTGGTGTAACAACTTGGTGTGACTACGAGTCCGCAACCAAAAAATCAGTCTCGATTTTTTGGTTGCGGTTCAATCTAAGTAAAAAAGACTAATGTCTTAGCTAGCATTCAACCTGCCGGTTCTTAAAATTATACAATGACATATTATACACTACTTTATTTCATTAAACTAAACAGCCGCAACGGACAAGCAGGGACAATTTCCTAGATTGGCCCTGCGACAGGGCGGCAGGTACGCGAGACCATTCTTGGTCCCTAGATTGTCCCTATCACCTTGCAACGTTGCCGCGTGTATAGCGCGATTGGGGCAATTTCTTTATCAGTTGGTTGGTTACATTTATAACGAGCGCACGTTATTATTTATTTGTCTACATATTTATTTCTTATTAATAATCTAAAATATATCGATAATCTCTGGAACTTAGATCACCTAATTTAATAGCAAGGCAAAGTCAGTCGTCTTAATAGTCTAGAGGCAGCGGATCCGGTATAGAGGCGTGAGATGCTGGGTGAGTATCCCGAGTCGGACAAATAGTTCTTAATATTTTTCGTTTATTTTGAAAAATAACTTGCCCAAGACTATTTATTTTATTTATTTCTTCCACATTTTATTGTTTTTAAAAAATTGACATATGAGAAATTAATATACAAAAGCAATACAAAAATTCGAGCTTATCAATAATTACAGCTAAACCAAGACAAAGAAATAGGTTGTTAAAACAAAATATGTAGACATTGTATAAAATTAAAACAAAAAACTAGCTCTAAATTTAACAAATACATTAAAAAATCTATACATATAATAAAATCATAGGAAAGTCAAAACTGTACATTTAAAAGAATACTTGGGGCGTGATCTACAATCGATATCGAAGCCAAAAATATAGTTTTTAGAATTTTTGTCTGTTTGTCTGTTTATCTGTTTGTCTGTATGTATGTCCGGGGTAAACTCAGTACTGCATGGATATACTTCAAATTTTGCATGAATATTACTAACAGGTCGCGTCAACATATAGGCTACATATTATCACGCTATCACCTAGCGGGGAGGTGCTGTGCGGAGTAAACGAAGTCCGCGCGGACGAAGTCGCTGGCAACAGCTAGTCAACAAATAATTTTATTTTATGTTATTTTATAGATGCTAAACCTATCACGCAGATAATCAAAATAAAAAAAAACTTAGTTATTTTGACCAGAGGAATCAGGAAAAAAAGAAGATTCTCAATTGAGGTTGTCACACATTACGCAGATACGATACTATTTTATCTGCGTATAAAAACTTATATTATCTGAAAGTATCACACACTTCGCAAATAAGATAATATACGAAGCGACACATTCACGCGGAATCCTTCAAACTGGCTACAATTGTTTTTTGGTGCGGATCGTATTATACAGGCTGTTCCATGAGTTCATTTTTATTGCTTCTTGATTTATTAGACATCTCCTCAGAAGCCGCCCTAACTCTAAGCTCACCCTAGCCGCTAGCAGCAGTCGCTCAGGACTGAGGACTTACGCTACAACATAATTATGATAAACTAGCTGCAGCGTGCAGCCCTGCATTATAATTTTTTTTTAAAGTAGCCTAAGTACTCTTTATTACATCAACTATCTACCAATGAAAGTCTCGTCAAAATCGGTCCAGCCGTTCCAGAGATTAGCCGGAATAAACAGACATACAGATAAACAGACAGACACACAGACAAACAGACAGACAGACAGACGGACAGACAGACAGACAAAAATCGTAAAAAGTGTTATTTTGGTATGTGTACCGTGTATATATCCATATGCATTTAGTTAAAACCGGTTATTTTAATATTACAAACAGACACTCCAATTTTATTTATTTGTATAGAAGATGTATAGATAGTGTAAATATATTATGTGTACGATTTATAACTACAATATATAGGTATTATAAATACAATACATAAGAAATACGTAATATTTAACGTAAAATAATTTCGTCACAAAATTTCAACTCAATCCGTCGATAGGAAGGGCTCAAAAAGGGAACAGCTAGCCAAGGCCGCTATTCTGTAATCAATAGTTTTCAAAATAAATAGTTTCAGAAACCGCTATCACGTGGCGATAAATAGTTTCATTTTGATACGGCAAAATCGTGAAACAACCCACCTCTAGTTAGAGGTACCTATATACTTCCACTCATGTATCTTAAAAAACCGGCTAGGTGCGAGCCGAACTTGCGCACGGAGGGTTCCGTACCATCATCTACAAAAAAATGGCAAAAAATCACGTTTGTTCTAAGGGAGCCTCCTTTAATATTTATTTAATTTTAATTATTTATTTTTAAAGTGATTATTTAATTAAATATTCTGTGGATATTTCAAACGTCTACCAGTTGTCATTATTAAGATCGAGAAAAAAGCAAAAAAAACACATTTGTTGTATGGGGGTCACCCTTAAATATTTATTTTACTCTGTTTTAGTTTTAGTTATTATAGCGGCAACATAAATACATCATTTGTGAAAATTTGAACTGTATATCATGGTTCATAAGATACAGCCTGGTGATGTACAGATAGACAGACAAACGCAGGGATAGACAGTGGTGTCTTAGTAATAGGGTCCCGTTTTAAACTTTGAATATGGAACCTTAAAAAGTAATAAGTATAGTAAAGCCAACGCATTCACAGTTCGGCTCTTCTCGGCAATGTTCGGTTCTCGTTCGGCGAAACATAATTTCAAGATTAAGTCAACGATTTCATTACATGTATAGGTGTTTCAATACGTTAACGCGATGTATTTTCGTGCAGCGACATCTAGTAAATGTGCACTACATTACGCTTTACGCTGCGCTTTCTTCCGATTAATTTCATTTTCCGTGGGAATGAGATATTTTCCCGCGATAAAAAGTAGCCTATGTCCTTTCTCAAAGTCTTATCTATGTTTATGCCAAATTTTATGACAATCGGTCCAGTGGTTTAAGCGTGAAAGCGTAACAGACAGACAGACAGACAGACAGACAGAGTTACTTTCGCATTTATAATATTAGTATGGATAGTAAGTTCATTTCCCGTTGTAATAAAAGCTTTTTATATTTTTCTTTTTGTGTAATAATATCTGAAATAAATTCAGCCCTAACATACAAAACTAAATGTCCGTTTTGTCTGTTCCTGTATTCACTAGCGTAATTAAAAATTGAGAGACATTTAAATAGATATACATTAGAGTACAGCAAAACAGAATATCCCACATGAAAATATACCCCAGAAAAATACGGCTGGGTATATTTTGAAATCCCTAGCAAGGTTGTATATATATTTTTATTGTATAGCCGAGGCCAACACTATAGTGTTGTGTGAAGGTATAAATTCCATATACGCCACATTGACAGGGGTACTGCCCCCTATGCTCGTAACAAAAAGTCAGTCGAGTCGAAGCGCTTAGGACCTTTACAGATATAAACAATGAACATGTTACAACGTTGCATCGCATCGTGCTACGACGCAGCATGTGTAAGAAAATGTGTAAGAGAGAAATTATCGTTTTGTTACGTAAATCGGGCTCCAGATAACTGCATAAAATACATTTCCTCCAAAATGACAATAACATTCCTGATGATTAATACAATCTATATATTAATAGGTGAAGGAAAAACTTAAGACCCCTTTTTAAGACAATTGTGTTGAACGGTGGAATATGAAATTTTGCACCGTTAAAGTTTACGTTATGGAGGACTGCAAAAACCTTTAATTTTAAATAATATGCACTGAAAATACATGATATTAATAAAAATATACATTACACACTGAATTCATATATACATACATACATGTACATACATGAGTATACACACATGTCTAAAATTTTCTTTACGGCTAGTCAGTTGCCAAATTTAAAAGAGACTTTATTGTTGAGCCTATGGTCGAATTTTGGCCACATGTGATCGTTAACATATTTAAATGCAAGCAAAGCCATGGGTAAAGACCAGTAATTAATAACATGGATGATTATTTCCAGGGCATTAATGGCACGTGTTAAATCATGTGGGCTCTCTGTTATCAAAACAATTGCCATTGTCATTACGTCTCGCTTTGAATGGCGTTCGTAATTATCCTGTAGGTCCTAATGTCTAACTGATAATGACATAAAACTATTATGTGCAAAATTCCATTAATATTCTAAACTAACTGATCAGCGCAGCTTCGCCCGCGAGTCTTTTTTTCTTATTGTATTTTTTAAATAAAATACAAAATTTCTTTCCCTCTTTCAGCCTCTTAGGGGGTGATTTTATAATATTATAATAATATAGCTGGACAAATTACACAAATCGATTTAAGCATGCAAATTATTTGCTTGTGTTATGGGTTTTAGCACAAAACAAATAGGTACAGAAGTGAATCTACATACAAAAGGCGCTCGAGCAACGCTGTGTGCGTTGCTGCCGCGCACTTTGTACACAATACACACCTCTTATAGACACGATATCCGGGAATAGTGCATGCGCGAGTATCACCTACATGAACACGCATCAGCGAACTTCTTTGTGCAGAAATATTGTAATAGGTATAACAATAACATTAAAATATTTTAGTTATTATTGAGTTAAAATGTAAACCATTTCCATTATTCCTGTTTCATTCTCAACAATAAAACACCTGAATATCACTATCAATTTTTTGTGCATAAACCAAAGTTGATAACGCACCCTAGCGCGACCGCCCAGTGTAGGTATGAAAAGTGAAGTACAATGTACATACATGAGTTTGACTTCTGTTTATATATTTGTTTTTTGGTGCTAGTCAACAATACTAAGACAGAAATACATAATTATATAAATACCCAAATATATTTAACAAACATCTAAACCCAAAATACAAAAATCTATACTCCTCACACAAATGTTTATACCTCTCGGGAATCGAACCCCCACACTATTTATTTGTAAATGGGTTCGCTAAACACACGACCTACAGGGCAGTCAAAAAAAGTTCGCTCAATATGTTTGACTCCGCATCTTCAACTATATGCCAAATTTCATCAAAATCGGTTCCGCGTTTTAGCTGTGAAACATAACATGTCTGTTATGCTTATGCAACAGACAAATTTGCATTTACAATGTTATAATATGGATATGAAAATTTGTAAGTATATTTTGTTACTCCTTTGCGTATAAAAGGCTGGACGAATTCCTATATCAAGGTAGTATCATCACGCCCGGTTGCTTTGCGGGGTAGGTAGAGTAAACCAAACGTCTATAGACTTTCCAGTTCACCACGGTTCACCGGTTTGACCGTTGGTGAAATGAGTGGTGACCTCATCGCCGCATTCTACCGACCTACTTACTATTATCGAAATTTTCTAGAGATAATCGACACCGATGGCTTTACCTGCTCATCCGGAGCACAAGAGTGGTAACACACCACCCGCCAAAATCCGAGCTACACTGACATTTTGGATTTTCGAGAAAAACCTCGAAAGACCCGAGACCTCAAGACCTAAGCCGAATAGCTAATCCCTTAGACCACGAGGCAATCCATCGCCAGGCAGTTCTATATCATGCTTTATTCAAATCCGTCCAACTATATCCGGACTTAAATTATCTAAGGATACTTTTTATCCCGTGATTCCCGTAGGATTCATCTTTAGTTACACAACCGGCTGTAAAGCGTTACTAGTATATATGTCGTGGCCAGATCGCAGAATTGCCCACATCACGAAATGCTCCAGAATTTTTGAGATGCTCTTGAATTCTCGAGAAAAATGCCACCATTTCATGAAATTTTTCACTGTCCATTGACCACATCCTGATGTTTCTTGATTAGATCAATGATAAGAAATCGTTTATCGATATGATTAACTAAATGCACGACTACGTCATAAAATGGTAAATCTTAATTGATAACATCGAAAATAGTTACAATATCTATCGATAGAAGCGCTGCAAGCGCTTTATTTATGTGGCAACATGGCGGCTCATGGGATATTATATAATACTGACATGAAAAGTATATTGAAAGGACTTAATATTTCCTAGCTTTCCTAGTTTTTTGTAAATATCTGTCGTACTCAAAAACAATAAAAAGTTTACTAATATATTCTGGATTTTTTATGAAATATCTTATGAATGTCTAGTTTCTACGATATGGCTAATTGTGGACGATAAAATCATGAAACGATAATGATTAAAGAATGTAGTTAATTTTAGTTTTATCTATATTGAACCCTAGTGATGATTCGCGCTTTATGAAGGATAAGCTATATGATAATGTGAGTTTTTTACCCGCCTGTAGGAGGGCAATGTGTTTATCAGCCTGTGTATCAGCCTGTATGTATGTATGTATGTATGTTTGTATGTATGTATGTATTCACACATGTAATAATAATAATAATAATTTTATTTTTGTGATAGGGGTACAAAGTTGGTTTTGAATACAATGGGTCTCCACTATCTGCCTTTTTGGCGTACAGATTTCCAAGATAATCACATTTTAGAGATTACATTTTTGGTATTACATGAATTTCTTCTATTTTAAGTATTATCAATTACGCTTGAAGATACAATTTCATCTTTATTATACATTTGATTATTTAATATTTAAACATAAATAAATAATAATCATTTATTTTATCAAATTGAATAATTTTAAATTAAACTAAATTTATTGTAAATTATATTAAATGCATTTAAAAAAAATATGACATCAATTTATTAATTGCAGATTTCTATCACATCCTTGTCAATATATCTATTATAAAAATGGCATAATATCTTAAAATATTTCAAAAGTATACAATTCCCGAATGTCAATAAAATATATCTAATGTTCACTCCTATGTCAAAGATAATGTGGAATCACTAAAGTAATCATTAAGTTCATAATATGAAAGTCATATTTTAACATGTTGTTTAATTCTCTCTTAAACTTAATCATTTTATCGATGTTACGAATTGAAGGAGGTTGTTTGTTAAAAATTCTTTGTGACATGTTAATCATATTTTTTCCAAAGAATGCAGTTCTGTGCGTTATTGTATTTTGCAATTATTTATGTATCTTCCTGTTCGATATTCATACAGGTCTATATTCGACTTTACAAATAACGCGGACTCGTAAATATACATGGACTGTAGTGTAAGTATTATTTATAAAGTAAGGCTCTCTAACTCTCAGTCTGTAATATTCCAAAGATGGCCCGGATGCACCTTTTTTGCGCTTTAAATACTAACTCTTTATCCTTTGAGTTGCCCCAAAAAATAATTCTATATCGCAATACAGAAGCTACATGATAGCCATAGTAGACTGTAAGAACTCCTTCGGCTAACTACTTTCGAAAGCAGTCTAAATGCATACGAAAATTTATTAACTTTTGCACATAACATTTCTACATGTAGTTTCCATGTCAAGTTACTGCCAATTTGTAATCCTAAAAAATTTATATTGTCAATTTGATTAATATTAGTACCATTATATATTATATTTAACACTTGTGATTGATTTCATTTAATGCTGAAATACATTATTTTAGTTTTATTAAGATTAATTTGCAAATTATTTTGATTTAACCAGATAATTAATGATTTTAACGTAATATTTATATTTTGCTCTAACATACCAATCTCACTGAGTTCTTCATTAAAAATAACGGTGCTGTCATCCGCAAACAATATCATAGTGAACGTCGTAACACCAGGGAAGTCATTGTTATACGTCCATCCATCATTCCATGATCAACGCAATCAAAAGCTTTTGATATATCCATGTATAACACAGCTACAGGTAATTTCTTATCTAAATAAGTTAATATTTTTGATAGACACTCAAAAATTGCCCTGTTAATTGATTTCCCTTTTCTGAATCCCATTTGCGAATTTGCGAAAATATTATATTTTTAGAGAAAATAGGAATTAATGCTATTGGTCTATAATTTTTAATTTCCTTCTGATCATTCTTTTTGTGCAGTGGTTTTATTATTGTAGTTTTAAGTCTATCGGGAAATATGCCCCTTTCAATACTTAAATTTAGTAAGTAATTAAGAACTTTGATATTTCTTTACTTACAAATTTTATAATTGTTCGAACGCTACGCAATCGAACAGCTCAGCGTTCTTATATTTCATTATATTTTATGTTTAATTGAATAAGTGTGGAGTCCGTCGCGAGATACCATTGAGACACCTCGTGCTCATACCATTTACGAGTATCTTACCATTTTTACCATTACCAAATTTACCATTACCAAATTTACCATTGTTTAACCGATAGTTGTAAAGATAGTGTAACTCAGTGCAAATACATAGTAATAACCACAAAGTCCGGTCTCCTCATTTAGTCTCCTTAACCATTCTTCACCAATCACCACAAAGGGGGTAACCACAACCCAAAATATAACCCCCAACCTTTTTACAATAATTTTTGTAGATATCTCATCGTAACCTGTACTGTGACTATTTTTTAAAGATTGAATCAATCTATGAATAAAAGTAGGCGTACATGGTGCTATGAAAATAGAATTTAAGCTATGGCAAGATAGCTTATTATTATTATAAGTTTGCTTTATGTAACTTTCTGTAAAATACTCATTAAATGCCTCTATTTCTCTTGGATTTATTATAATTTCCCCTTTTACTTTAACTGACATTGTGCTGTTTTTAATATTGTTTTATTATTATCAATTATGTTCCACGTGGCTTTACTTTTATTTGAAGCAGACTGAATATAGTAATTATTTTGTGATTTTCTGGTTAAATTTATAATATTTTTATACCTTTTGCTGTACATTTTAAAATTATGTTTATGTTCTGGAGATGGGTGAATCTGTATTTCCATAATAATTCCCTTTTCTTTTTTGAGCTAGCTTTAATTCCCCGGGATAACCATTTAATTTTTTATTAAAAGTATTTTTTAATTTTTAACACTGGAAAACACAAGTCATAAATTAATTTAAATATATCGTATCGTATCGTATTAAATATATCGTATGTATGTTTGTTTCTTTGTGGTATTCTAGAGGCCAAACGCGTAAGTCGATTTTAATGTTTCTTATGTCAATCAATTTGTCTTAAGCTTGCGAGTGTCACTAAGACATGACAATTTTTGTGGCAATATTTTTTATATATGCGTTATATAGTTTAGGACATTCAAGAATCAAATGGCTCTCCTGATGCTCTGAGGTACTTAATAAATAATGATTTACCTACCGCGTAGTATTTATCGAGTTCCCAACATCCTAGTCAGCGTTGCAATAACAAGTATTGATTTTATAATGGAATTGAATGGATAAGAGTGATTATGCACTGCATCCGATTCAAATCCGGAAAAATACAAACTAGAAATCTAGGACCCAATCAGATATTGCTACATACTATTTCCGACACGAATTCGTGAAAATATAAGTATAGCTTTAATCGGAAAGTTCCATATTAAAGCAATTTCATTTATACAGTGTGTAAGAAAACCCTGATCGATCCGAAAGAGGTATATAGGTAGATCAATAACATTATCAAATAAAATACTGTTATAAAAATAAAAAAATATCGTATTTAAAGTGCCTCATTTTAGTGCTAACCTTGAGCAACTTCCCCTTAAATCAAGCAAATATTTCGAAAATGTATCAATCAATATCCATAAAATAATGACATAGATATGATTATATTAAGCCACCAAATAATGCCTTAGCAGATCTTACAGGGTTTTCTTTACACACTGTATATAATCTAACAACAGAACATAAACACTGTGTGTATTTTCAATTAACGTAAAAAATGATACTCCTATTATATATTTTTTTTAATTTTTCGAATATGTAACTCCCATGGTATTAAAGAAGATTTGGTTCCATATGAGTTTTATAAAGATCTAGTCCAGAGTTCCAGAGATACAAAAGATTGGACGTCGGTTATTACAGTTTGAATGCATGTTAATTATATCTAATACATAGAGGACAGATAAAGTAGTTTTAATAAGCGTATACGTAATAGTTTTAAATAGTTAACGCTAATAAAACATTGTGTAACTAAAAAAACAGAGACTTACTTTTAAAGTATATTATTGTTAAAACTGAAAACAATCTGAACATTGTTAAATTTAATCATGAAAATGAAATTAAAGTCGTTAAATCAACATTGAAATCTGTATGAAAGGTATTTCACGCAATATATTTCACGCCATTCAACAATTTACAACCAGATTTAAATAACGCTTTGTTTGCGGAAGTATACAGTTATAATTTAATTAATTTTTAGTAGCCTCAATGGCCCTGTAGTACGGTCTCGATAGGGGCTGTCCACCCGGATTTTTATTCTGCGCCATCTATATTTTGGCAACTTCAGAGTAGTTGGTGATTTGCAGTTTATACATGTCGACTTTTGTCGTTAGATTTGGAAACGTATAAACAAAAAATAAATTCAAACTTCTAAATAAATTTCACCATGTCCATTGCATGCTACGTTTGCGTTAGGACTTAAATTACATATATACTATATATATATATATATATATATATATATATATATATATGTGTGTGTGTGTGTGTGTGTGTGTGTAATTTAAGTGCTATTTTGTGAATATTTGTGCCTAATATTTGATATCGAGGGCGAAATTTCAAGAAGACGTACACTATTCAACGTTCTCCGTCTTCTTGAAAATTTCGCCCTCAAGCCTCGCGTTGAATAGAGCTGAAATATCGTGAAATTTATGAAATTATGAAAAAAGAGATCGCGTGGAGAAAAAACAATATAAAGGAATCTTCTTGATATGTTTTGTTGTAATGTGAAATAGTTATCCTAAATTATGTGTATTTCTCATAAATATTAAGACTACTTAAATATCAATGATACTCGTAGTAAGATATGTCACATTACTGTGATTATAGAGCCAAGTTTAAAAAATCTTCGAGTCGATTTGAAATAAAATACATTTTATAAAATATGATTAATTTCACATATTTCCAATTTGAAAATAGGCTTTGGTATTTCCAGAAATTGAGCAAAAGTAATGAAAATTAGGAAACACACATACGAATATCATAGAAACACATAGACGTACACAAGTTTTAATTACAGTGTATACCGAAAAGCTATGCAAGATCTCTTTAATAATTACTATTTACTATAAATCTTTGGGTTTTAATATAGACGCGCGGAGTTTTTAATTACGATTCTTAATTGGGACATAGCAAAACTATAAGGGTTCCTAGTTTACTTCTGAACCCTAAATACTGAATATTTTACGAGCTCAGCGTTGTGTAACAAGGAGAATAATTATATAGAGAAGGAGTGCAGAAAATTAATAATTTAATATGTAACGCATTAAAAATGTATTAATTAAATAAATACCACGCGTTTGATCACACACACACAACTTCCCTGTGTTGGTTCCGAGCTCCTTTGTAGTATAGACCAACTGCCGTTCTGCCAGGCAGGTCGTAAAAGGTGACCAATTGGCTATGCGAGTCACTACCATCGTGGCTACTAGGTGGTAGAGTTCTGTCTCGCTCGGGTCTGGTACCACCGCCTTACCTACTCCTGCCGCAATAACGTCAGTGCTGGTCACTTTCGTGTTCCGGTTTGGAGAGTAAAGTAGCCGGTAAACTTATGCATGTAGCATTAGACCTCACCACGAGATACCAACGCACCATTAACATATTTGGTGTCTATAGGCGATGGTTGACTCTTTCCATCAGGAGACCCATCTGTTTACTATCTTATATTATAAAAAAACACACACACACGAACACACACGTACGCGCACGCGCACGTGCACGCGCACGCACACACACACACACACACACACACACACACACGCACATATTATAAATGCGAAAAATGGATGTTTGGATGGACGGATGGATGTTGCTTTTCAATCACGCAAAAACTATCGAATGTGTTTGAATGAAATTTGGCACATAGGTAGATGATAACCTGGAATAACACATAGGCTTTTTTTATCCCGGAAAAATTAGATGATCCCGCGGGATTCGCCAAAAACTTTTATAATGCAGCTAGCCGCAAGCTGCAGCTAAATCAATTCATTTTTCTATTTAATTTGTGGTTTGCCGACATCTAAGTCACCTGGCAAATTCGCTTTCTTGTTTTAACTCAACATAATTGTTAGGAGTAAAAGAAATTATTAGTAAAGCATTGATTAAATACTATATGCTGGTAGGTACGTGACCAGATGAAAATACCCTTTGATATTGCCCTCACAACTTCCGATCTGTTATGTTTTTAAAAGCCACAATAGAGGGTTCGAACAAGTTCAAAATTTATATCAAGTACAAAGTTGGTAAAATATATTTATTTAATTTAAATACGTAAGTTGTTAGAAATAGTTTACCAACTACTGTTAAAATGTGCGTTAAAATTATTTTACCCAATTAATACTTAAAAACTCAGTAACACTGAACCGAAAATTAATTATCTATTTTTTTATTATTATCATTATAATTTAGAAAGAAATAAAATTTGTTTAACATAGTATCTGTGATGAGAAAAAAATAAAAAAAAAATATTTTGAGAAAAATTCCTAAGATAATTATATCTATATGTAACACGCAAATTTATCACATGACTGCTTGGTCAGTATAACAATGTTGGGATGTAGATCATGAGATCACCGTTTTATGTCCCGGGCTAAACAAAGCTATTATGTAACTAGCTGACCTGGCAAACTTTGTTCTGCATTTTTAACTACTACTACTCTTTTTTTCTATATTTTCTTACCTTTTAAACTTTCCCTGGACTTCAACAATTCATTCAAAACCAAAATTAGCCAAATCGGTTCAGCCGCTCTCGAGTTTCAGCGAGACTAAGGAACAATAATTAATTTTTATCTATACACTAGCTGACCCGGCAAACGTTGTTCTGCCTTTTTAACTACTCTTATTTTTTTTTTCTATATTTTCCCACCTCTTAAACCGTCCCTGGACTTCAACAATTAATTCAAAACCAAAATAAGCCAAATCGGTTCAGCCGTTCTCGAGTTTTAGCGAGACTAACGAACAGCAATTGATTTTTATAAATCAATTGATTTTTATAAATCAATTGATTTTTATAAATATAGAAATATAGTTTTTAGAATTTTTGTCTGTTTGTCTGTATGTGTCCGGGGTAAACTCAAGAAGCACTGCATGGATTTACTTCAAATTTTGCATGAATATTACTAACAGGTCGTTTTTTTTTTTTTTTTTTTTTATATCATAAGATAGCAAACAAGCAGATGGGTCTCCTGATGGAAAGAGTCAACCATCGCCTATAGACACCAAAGATGTTAATGGTGCGTTGCTATCTTGTGGCGAGATCTAATGCCACATGCATAAGTTTACCGGCTACCTTACCCTCCAAACCGGAACACGACAGCGACAAGCACTGACGCTATTGCGGCAGGAATAGGTAAGGCGGTGGCACCAGACCCGGGCGAGACAATGCAGAACTCTACCACCTAGTAGCCACGATGGTAGTGACTCGATAGCCAATCGGTCGCCTTTTACGACCTGCCTGGCAGAACGGCAGTTGGCCTATTCTACAAAGGAGGCCGGGACCAACACGGCGGAAACGTCGTGTCAACATATAGGCTACATATTATCACGCTATCACCTACGGGGGAGGAGCTGTGCGGAGTAAACGAAGTCCGCGCGGATGAAGTCGCAGGCAACAGCTAGTTAATATATATATATATTAAATATAAGTCTCGCTAATATATATATATATATATATATATATATATATATATATATATATATATATATATGTCTCGCTAAAAAATATATAGAGAATATAATATACGTTAGGTACAAATAATTTTACTGGTCGTTGATTGTTTAAACAAATGAAATAGCCATATTGCAATACGATTTCATTCCTCACAAAACCGAGTAGAAACGCCGATTTCAGCTGTGCAGTGGGCGACTTTCAATCGCTGCAGCAACCACCTCATCCACTGTTTCGAAGATGCAGCAGTGGTTTTTCATCCATCATCATCATCCAGACGAGCTTTGGTTCGTTCGGTAGGCCAAAATACCTAGGTAGGAGGCGTCACTTATAATGCTGCTGTCACTGATAAGGCCAGTCATGTTCATGTTTGCATGCAGCACTGCATTTTTGTATGCTCCTACCCCTCCCCTATATCGAGAATTAAACGAAATTCGGTAGCCTTGTACTAAAAATCAATTTTGTTTACATTTTTGTTTAATTTATTTTTAATATTGCCACCAGGTTTTTCGCATTGCAGCATAGCCATTTCGTATTCCCCAATTAACGACGAATCTAACTATGTATATACCATCCGGTAGTTTTATGGAACTAGGTTACATGTCGTGGTCTCTTAGACCAGAATGCCTCGAAAACATATCTGTCAAATCCTTTAATAATGTTTTATTGACTTAATTATTAGCTTAATTAAATAAGTACTTTATTTTAGGCCAAATAAATTTAAAATAGTTTAAATAATTAATATTTCTTAATATTTCATAAGATATAAAATTTAATTTAATAATAAGTAAAGAATAGTTTTATTTTGACACAGCAAATTAAACATTGATGGCTGCGTATACTGATTTTACATAGATATGTTAATATAAAATATTGACAAGAAAACTCTATATATGTATAAATAAAGTTTTAATTTTTCAAGACGCTTGTAATCCCTTTTGTTTTAGTTTATATTGAAGACTAGCTGTTGCCAGCGACTTTGTCCGCGCGGACTTCGTTTACTCCGCACAGCACCTCCTCGCTAGGTGATAGCGTAATAATATGTAGCCTATATGTTGACCCGACCTGTTAGTAATATTCATGCAAAATTTGAAGTAAATCCATGCAGTACTTTTTGAGTTTACCCCGGACATACATACAGACAAACAGATAAACAGACAAACAGACAAAAATTCTAAAAACTATATTTTTGACTTCGATATCGATTATAGATCACGCCCCAAGTATTCTTTTAAAAATTTTTTAATGTACAGTTTTGACTTTCCTACGATTTTATTATATGTATAGATTCTATAAACAGTGTAATGAACCTTTTTGTTATGCAGTGATATGCAAATCGTATGATAAAGCATTAATCAATTTTTGATAATAATAATTAATGGTGACAATATGCTACATAGATTAAATAAATAGCTCCACAACAATTTCTATTGTCCCGTTTCGTATTCAAGAGCTAATTTATAGCTGGCTATTAGCATTGCAAACATGAACATGTAATTGTGGCTTTGTTGCGTACCTTACGTGCAAGCTCGTTTGAAGTACTACAACGTGGCTGATATAGATCATTTGGGCAACTGATTATACAGTTTGTATTTTGTCACGAATACTAATTGTGACACAGACTTGCTTACAAAAAAATGGAAAATTATATTAAGAAAGTGGGTTGGCATATTTAAAAAAGTTTAGAAAAGTTAGTTAGGGTTGTTTTTTTATAGGGGCAGGTTATCCGTTTCAAATGACACTCCGCTCGACCTGAGATGTGTAGTTTTTCGAAGATCGATTTTTGAAATTCACCCCGATTTTCGAAAATCGAGTTTTGACCAGATCTCCACGTTTTCAGGTTCTAGGAACTTTTTCCGAATAAGTATTTTACATTGACTTCAGTATGTCTGTATTGATTGTATTGACTTCAGTATATTTGTGTGTGTGTGTGTGCGTGTGTGTATGTGTGTATGTAAACATCTAAAACTTTTGAACGGCTTAACTTATCGAAACGCGGTTGATGACATTCGACTGGACTTTGCTCAACTTAGACTTCCTGAAAATTTGAACCACATCGGCCCAGAATATGAAAAAAGCTAAAAAAAATTTGCCGAAACAGCTTTTTTTTTATATAACTTCCAGATTAATAAACCGATTGATTACAAAATCTAATCAGCTCTATTCTTCAAGAAACTATGGCTTATGTATAAATTGCATCAAAATCGGTTTATCCGTTCGGGAATAGCAGTTAAAAATTTTGAAAAAAGTGTTTTTCGACATAACTTCTAAATCTTTCAACCAATAATTTTTTGGTATTCTACAATATGTTAGTACTAAAAAAACTACGGCGAATGCCGTTTTAAAATCAAAATCGAATGTAATTTTTAAAACTTACAGCTTTATAAATATTAAAATTACGTTATTTTTAGCATACTTACTTAATATTTTTGAACTTACTTTCAGCCCAATACACCGATTGATATAAAAATCTTATCAGCTTTTCTCCTTAAAAAACTGCGCCAAATACCGTTAATTGGATCAAATCAATCACTTTACTTGCGATTTATCGATGACGAATATTTAACACTCGAAATTTTTTGAAATTTTTCAACCTATCGATTATGTATTATTAAGCAATATTATAGATCTCAAAAATTAAGTTAAATGCTATTCGAAATATCAAAATTGATCATCGTTTCCAAAATATACAGCTTTTTAAAAACCAATATACTGCCATTTATAACAAAATAGGTGTTTGAACTGAAAAAATCTATGCTTATAGTATTTCTGATTTCTGCACCTTTGAGCTTAAAATACCTTAATTTAGCGGGAAGTTTCAGGGATAACCTGCAGGGTCAACTGTTTACAGCTTTTTTCATAAATGGAAAGGAAAAGCTGTAACATGATTAGTATTAAGGCAACAACTCAGTCATGTTTTAGTGCACAGTGGTTTCCCTTTCACTAATGGAACTGCTTCCATTCACCTTCGTATATCCCTTTATTAATAATATCTTTATTAATAATATCCTCATTCACCCTCGTCATTAATAATATCTTGAGGGATTCAGCTCCACTCTGTCTGTTATATGTTTTAAAGGTCTCTAAAGTTAGTGGCAGCAGGACTCATCTTCTTAATTTGTCTCCTGAGGTCATCCGTATTGACACTTTGCGGTTCAAGTCAGGCGAGCACTCTGGTTACCGCATAGCATTGATCATTTCGAAGAGATTAAATGACTACAGTAGTAGTATCGGAGCTTGCATTATCAGATATTAAAATGAATCCATATCCTACGAAAAGGGCAATTGCCAATGTAACTGCTTCTTAAATTTCAGTTACTTTACCCAATATGTAAAGGAGTTGTATACAGGTTCGCTGGTAAAAAACTGTTCATACCGAAGGAGGGTGTTCATTAGGTACTTTAACTTTGCCCTAATTATCAAATAAAATGTTTATGTATGGACACCCACACATAAATATCGAAGTTCATTTTTTACAAATAGTGATTTGCCAAGTCATGATTAGACTCATTCGCACTATCTAACGGTTGACCGTTCATAGATTTTTTTTTCGTTTACCACTTTTAAATGCTAATGACAAAAAGATATCCTCTATGTGCCCCCATTTTTTACAATAAAATATTAATATATGACTAATGCATTTTTAATCAAATAATACACTAACTCTATTTCAAAATTGCAATTGATCAATGTATAGTCCGCTAACAACAGTTAACTACACTATCGTGCTTTTCGACATGGCGTCTTTTACGTAGATGATATCGTGTTCATGGAGCAGTGATTGAATGAGGATCGAACAAGAATATATAGTAATAAGAATACTTCTATACCTACTTATAAAATTGACACATTTATAGATTGTTTTGTTTCAATTGTACTTAGGTCACCTAAGTTAGGTGGTAAGATATTGACGATTTAGATAGCTACCCAAAGAAACGTATGCAAGCTACATTAACACCTTGCCATATGGATTGTAACGCATAATTAAGGCCTTTTTAACGTGTCTATAGGCGATGATTGTCTTTTTCCATCAGAAGAGCTATCTGCTTGTTTGCTATCTTATAAAAAAAATCAGGAAGTTGCTAACTATAATAATTATTTTCTAATTATGCATTAATCTTATGCATGTAATATTAAGACACAAACACAATGAGAGCAACGCACTATTAACATCTTTGGTCTCAGTAAGCGATGGTTGACTCTTCCATCAGGGGAGCCATCTGCTTGTTTTGTTACCTTATAATAAAAAAAACGCTTTTCAGTAATCATTGAACGTCCCCGTTACGGGTCATTTTATTAATTTAAATGAAATTTGCGGAATTCTTACTTAAACATTCCTTTTTATTACATATTTGTAAATAAAGCCGAGGATTATACGTTGTACTCGTTACAAAGTTCTAATGCATAGTCAGTTGCCTAATTTTTGATAGCATCCACATAGCGGTGTTCAAAACAAACTTACATGTAAAGTATGTAACCAAAACAAATGTAGGTGTCCGTGTTAGCAATACTAAAAGTCGGCTTATTCTTAAATAGACAGACTAGGGAGGGAAACTAGGAATTATAGTTTTCTTTTATATCGATAGCAAACAAGCAGATGGATCTCCTAATGGAAAGAGAGAACCATCGCCTATAGACACCAAATATGTTAATGGTGCGTTGCTATCCGTGTGACGGGATGGCAATGCCACTTGTATAAGTCTATCACCTAATTTAGCCTCTAAACCAGAACATGTCAATGACGAGCATTGACGCTATTGCGACAGGAATAGGTAAGGAGTTGGTACGAAATACCCGGGCGTGACGTTGTGGAACTCTACTACCTAGTAAAATGGTGTAGGGTGTAGTGTACTTATACGTTTTGTTTGTATTGCACACATTCATTAATATCTCATTAAAACCTTTGTTCCTATAGAAATAACTTCATACTAACGTTCGCCTTGTGGCGTTACAGAATTCGTCTCTCAAATACTAATTTAATTAAGCATAAAGAGTATATGCTTCTACAAGATAAATTTTCATAAATTTTGTAGAAATTTCGAAATAGAAAGTAATTTTGGCTGGCAAAATTAACTTTACTCGAAATATTTCAAGAAAAATACTTCCTCAAAGTGAAAAAATCCCTTTACTTTAGTTATTCAGCTCAGGATGCCCGAGCATTAAGAATCTTCATTATGCCGGGACGAGTTGGAGTGCACAACTAATGAATTTGTAAAATGAAAATGTTTGCTCGTTCCCAACTGCCAACCTCAAACAAATGTTGAAAGTTAATTTCACCAGCTTTGTCAAGGAGTTAATGTGTACATCAGGTTTGGACATATAACCCAAGCAGCAATCAAGCATGTTTAATACCCATAAAGCAGCTCATATAGAACTTAAAGTTCTATTGCAGCCGTACAATGGTGTAAAAAGATGCTTTTATCGGTATAAGAGACCTTTATGAGTTTATATACAGCCTAATGCTGTACAAGGCCTTTCTTATAGTTCCGCGTAAGCTTTAGGCGTTATATCTGAATATTAATACACTACTGTACAGCTTTAAGCAATTTGTAACTCATTAGGCTGATTTTAATCCTTAAAGCTGTACATTAGCTGTATTTTGTTTAGCACGGGAATTTATTACAGCTTTAAGTGTTATTATAGTATCACTCAACGCTTGTTTCTGTAAAATGGGATATGCAATCACCGTTCTACAGCTAATATTTATGGCGTAATTGTAGACTGTTATGCAGCCAATGGTGTTAAAAAATCTGCATATACAGCTATAGTACAGCTCAAGGCTGTATTACTGAGAAAATTGTTGTTTGCTGTTTTTATATCTACATAGTTGATATCATGTGGAAAAAATCAAGAGGAATATTGAAAAGGAATATTTAAATATTATAAATTACCAACCAAGTAATCGTGATGAAGATAAAGCTGAAAAATTACTAATTCAGGTAAACCTACAATCGTCATTTTTATTAATGTTCAAGGAAAAGGGTTCCGTAACAAAAACATTAAAAAGTGATTGTAGTATCTGATTTATTATTTTTTAGGCTTATCTTCTTCATTAAGGTTACTTGGTTGGTAATTTACAATAACTGATTTTTTTTAATGTCATAAGATAGCAAACAAGCAGATCGGTCTCCTGATGAAAAGAATCAACCATCGCCTACAGACAGCAAAAATGTTAATGGTGCGTTGCTCTCTTGTGGCAAGGTCTAATGCCCAATGCATAAGTTTACATGACAGTGACTAGCACTGACGCTTTGCAGCAGGAATAGACAAGGCGGTGGTACCAGACCCGGTCGAGCCAATGCAGAGCTCTATCACCTAGTAACCACGATGGAAGTGACTCGCATAGCCCATCGGTTGTCTTTTACGACCTGCCTGGCAGAAAGACAATTGGTCTATTCTTCAAAGAATATATAAAAAACAGTTAAAAAGAGAAATAAAAATCATTACACTGAGAAAATATGTATTTTTTTATTTTTAATTTGCTACTATACGGAGTTTTACAAAAGCGGTATAGTAAGTCGAAAGGGGGTGACTCAGAGGGTCATTTTGAACAACTTTTGTTCAACGATTTGTGAAAATTCCCGAAAAACAATTTTGTTTTTCCATTGTGAAAAGTCACGTGACCAACAAAGTTTCTATGGAGAATCAATATTTTTTTCGCGAATTTCCAAAAGTCGTTAAACAAAAGTTGTTAAGAATGACCCCCTGAGCCACCCCCTTGCGGCTTACTGTACCACTTTTGCAACACTCTGTATATATGTATACTTACAATCGTTTTAAAAATATTATATACTTAGATACAATTACAGGCAAAAGAGTATGTGTTTCTCTTTGAAGAACTAATAATATTAAATCACAAGCACGAAATAACGTATTCTTCTTAAAAATATTTTTGTGATAGACCAATATTTAAAGGGCTTGATTTTTCGTTCTTGATCAACTTAGTTATATCAAGTTATTTTCTTGGTCATTATAATTCACCTCCCACAAACTGGGTACGATACAAATACGGTTTTGGCTTCTCTCAATTGTTTTTATTATTTTATAAGGCATATTTCCCTGAAAAATAAAGTAAAACATGATTGAAATACATGTCTCATAAATTATTGTTAACAATAAGTTGGTTTAGTTGTAAAGTCAAACGACCGACGTCAATACAACACAATAGCGAAATCAAGTGACAAACATATGTTTTGAATTTAGGGTTCTTCAATTTTTGTACGCATCTCTAAACATAAGTTAAGTGATTAAAAGCCAATTACTGTACAATAGATTTATATAGGGACTTAGTACAGCCTAAAGTGTATTTGGACGGTAATTAAAAGCCAATAGCCGTATAATAGAACAAAAAAGAGATTCAGTACAGCTATTTGCAGTATATCACCCTCCAAATACACTTTAGGCTGTATAACAAAACGCCGCCATTATTGTGTATTAAAAACAACATTAAAGAAATATATTGTTAAATAAAAGATATATTTAGCAATAGCTAAAGCTATATCTTGACAAGCAACTTATATTATGATCATTATGCCTCTATATACAATATTGTACCATAAATACTTGTATATTCTAACCTTAAACACAAACACTTACCGTATTTCACAATGATTTTATTTGTGTTATCTTGATTATTTCGTTGGCGCGTGAATATTTTGAGGAAAAACATACACGACTTCACAGTCATTTAGAATTTGCACTTTGAATACACACTTGAATACTGCTCCAAGTCCAAGAATTTATCGTTTATTAATATATTTTTAATTATGGCGTCTGCAGATATAATGTTATACAATATCAAAAACAGATTAGTTTACTTTTTATCATTTTCAAACACCTATTAAGAACATTTAGCTGCACAAGAGAGTATCTTAAGTATTATAGTTTCTTTATACACCGAATAACAGCCTTTGTACAGCCTATACCAGCTTGTACAGCTATTGCGCAGCCTATTTAACTCTTAGCTGTACAAGACAGTTACAAGAGAGTATCTTTAGTGTTATAGTTTCTTTATACACCAAATAACAGCCATTGTACAGTTTATAACAGCTTGTATAGCTATTGTGCAGCCTATATAACGCAATAAGCTGTATAACTTGGGGCCCTTTTTGATGTTATATCGGCTGTAGAAGCGCTTCTACAGCCTTTGTACGGCTTCGTATACAGCTTTAAGTTTAAAAATGAACCTAAATGCAGCCTATATACAGCTTAACGTGCTACTTGGGAAGTAGTAGTTATATTAAATTTCTTTATGGAATAGTATTCCATACGTATTGTTAAGCGCCGATTACACTTTGATTAATGCGAGTGCGAGTGTTTAATGCAGATGTTTAGTATTATGCAAAAAATATGTAAAGACCGTTGATTAGTGCGAGTGATTAGTAATCAGCGTCTATTCACTTTTACTACGCATAAATTTTATTAAATTATTTTTACTTACATTCAAATATTATATAAACAACCAATTGCCAACAAGAGAGTGAAGACTGGCAGTTTACAAATGGATATAATCGTGATTTAATTACAAGTTAAATAAAAAAGAAAGACAATCAAACAATATCACGATTACTTCATGCGGTAGAAGCCCAAGAAGTAAAACATCCAATTTAACTTATTTTGTTCGTAATTCAGAAAAAATAGAGAAGTGTTTAAGATGCTATACACATAATATCTTACGAGCAAATTGTATAATAGAAATGGCAAAAGTTATGATAAAAAAACCTAGAATTTATAAATTACATTGTCTAGCCTACAATATTGTTGTATATATCGGTCAAAATGGACAAAGCTTCAAGCCACGTTAAAAGTAACACATATCTGCTTTCAAAAATAAACCTCCCGATAAGTTTCGTTTTGTCGAATAATACATTTGAAGTGATTCATACAGTAACAGAGGATTGAAGTTTATTTTAGAACAAGTGAAATCATAAGACATAAACATAAACAGACCAATTCACTCCTATTGCATAATGTAGCTCTAAGTCATGTTCACACAGTCCTATAAAAAGAGCGTGTAATCCGCGGCGAAAAGCCATTATTACTTCAACCCCTTTTTGAGTGAAATGGTATTTTTATAAATTTTCGCGCACCATAAACATACTTTAACGGGACATATACAGGGATACGTCTAAAATACCAGCAACCTCGCAGGACTAGATACCTAACATTATAAATAACAAGATTTGTTCTACGACTTTTGACATAATATGTCAAAAGTATAAAATGTATTGAAATATTATCTCAATACATTAAATAAAAATTATGTTTTCATTGTCCTGTCGTGACATTTAAACTCTTCATTCGGATGCGCTGCTAGTAGTAATAATAGTAACACTTTCATCGACAGATAATAGGTTCGCGGGCACTGTCACCACAATACCTTCATACTTTACCAGGCTTAGGGCTAGTAAAATAAACACAACATATCGATCGACACGGAGCGCGGCGGCGAAATTGCGACAATCAAGGATGCGTGACGTGCGCGCGCGCTTCCGACGGATGACCACAGAACATATATAGTCTAACCGCGGATGACTGGCGGCTAGATAAATGGGTCAAGTTCAAATTGGAAAGGCGAGAATGCCACTTGCCACTTGCCACCCCCACCCCCACCCCTTTCTCCGTGAAACGCACAGGTTTATTTACTTACCTAATCTTTGCGATGTGCGTAGAGTTAAGAACGTTCAAGCGAAAAATTTAATTCATATTAATTTTTGTATGAAAATAAAATCCTGTGATAAAATCCAACAATATATCAAATGTCTTAGAACAAATGTTTTTGTATATGATGTTAGCTACCTAGTCCTGCGAGGTTTCTGGTGTTTTAGAGGTATCTCTGTAGACAGACCGACAAAAATGATCATTTGGCCATCACGTGTTCACTTTGTATGTCAAGTTTTTGAGTTATAATGAGACGTATAAACAGACCGAGAGACGCAGAGACAAAAGAAAAGAACTCTACAACCTAGTAGCTACGACGGTAGAGACTCGCATAGCCAATTAATTGTTCGACTGTTACGAACTGCCTGTTAAAACGACACATGGTCTATCTATTCTTCTAAGGGAGCCCAGATCAACACGGGAAACATAGCTTTGTTGTTATTGACAACGATGGGATCGTTATCTCTTTCCATGTGGAAATTCATCTGGCTGTTTGCCATCATAATATTTAATCATATTTTCAAAGTCAAAGTAATTTTTTTTTTAATTCAAGATAAGATTAGTTACCATCTCTTTTTGAGAGTCATTTTAAAATATTTCCATTTAACATTAATTTATGATAAATATAATTCTATTTACATCTAATAATAAACAATGTATGCCTTAAAATTTAATTAGCATAGTATATAATTGTCTAAAAAATTAAACATTAAATTTCAATAAGCGGAACAGTAAAATCATTAAATATATTACAAATAAATTTAAAAATTATTAATTTATCGCCAGCATTATTTACTTCAGTCGTCTTCCAAGAAATCGTGTATCTTTTAATACGCCTTACTCATTAATTTTTCTTTAATATACTTTTTAAACTTTGTCAGGTAATCGAATCACACTATTTGGAATTTTATTATAAAATTGTATACCGTCTCCTAAGAATGATTTTTTTTGCTTTTGATAACCTAAAATCAGGAACAGCAAGCTTATTTTTGTTACGCATAGTATAATTATGTATTTCGAATTTTTTTTTAAATAAGTTTAGATTCTTACGCACATATATTCTCATAAATGTATTGACAATACACTGTCAGTATATTAATGTTCTTAAATAAGTCTCTGAGAGAATCTCTTGACTTTAAATTATATATTACACTTATGGCTCTTTTTTGTAATATAAAAATAGTTTCCTTGTGTTGGTTCCGGGCTCCTTTGAAGAATAGACCGACTAACGTTCTGCTAGGCAGGTCGTAAAAAGCGACCGATTGGCTATGCGATTCATTACCATCGTGGATACTAGGTAGTAGATTTCTGCATTGTCTCGTCCGGGCCTGGTACCACCGCCTTACCTCTTCCTGCCGCAATAGCGTCATTGCTTGTCGCTGTCGCGTTCCGGTTTGGAGTAGCCGATAAACTTATACATGTGGCATTAGATCTCGCCACAAGATAGCAACGCACCATTAACATCTTTGGTGTCTATACGCCTATACCATATAACTCCTGATGGAGTCAACCATCGCCGATAGTTGACTCCATCAGGAGACCCACCTTCTTGTTTGCTATCTTATGATATAAATCTAAAGTCTTCTTCTTTCTAAATCTAAAGCCCTCCCCCAAATCATAATGCCATAAGACATAATACTGTGAAAATACCATTTCGTAAGAATTAATTTGTATGTATCTAAAGCAAAACTTAATAATCTTCTAGATTATCAATTAGGTAATATTAATGGCTCTTAGAAAATAAGAGCACACATTTTACGACGTTAAATGAAATGTATAATATTATTTGAACAAACCGTTAATTCTGTGCGTCTATTTTCTTTTTCGTCCACGAGTCTATTTTACTATGCTTATAAGGGAAAACTTGCGGTTTTGCGTATTTCGTTAACAAAGGTACGTCCCACGAGAGAGTCCCATGGTCGTTTATCATCAGTCTCCTTGTTATTGTAAATATATAAAGTAAATGTGTATATAGTACATGAAGGTAAATGTGTAACACAATCAAAGCGACCTTTTTTAACCCTCGTTTTATTAATTTTGTTAATCTCGCAGAAGCCCTTGAGTGGCACCGTGAGCAAAGATAGCTCCATGAGAATATCTAAGCGAAAATATAGTCTCTTAACAAAGTCGGTATTAATCTGCAATTTAGTTGTATTGTGGTATAACTAAGCCGGGTAAAACTTTTGCAATTATTTCAGTGATATGATGAATATATAAAAATCAATTGCTGTTCCTTAGTCTCGCTAAAACTCGAGTACGGCTGAACCGATTTGGCTAATTTTGGTTTTAAATTAATTGTTGAAGTCCAGGGAAAGTTTAAAAGGAGAGAAAATATAGAAAAAAAAGAGTAGTTAAAAAGGCAGAACAACGTTTGCCGGGTCAGCTAGTCGTTAATATAATGACAAGTTATAAGAAGATCAGAATGAAATTAATCATAATATAAAAACTTTGTGCTTGCTGCCACTCTGTATGGGATTGGGCGTAAAAATATGCAAAGCTAGTATTCGACCGAAGTTTCGGTTTCGGCTTACGTTTTGCCAAAAAAGAGTTTTCTGTCTAAGTTTCGGTTTCACCCAGATCGTAAGTTTCGGCTGATCTCTGACTAAATGCGAACTCTAGTTTCGATCGGTTAACTCGCGCGTTTGCGTCGGTGCGTTTACGTTTTAAAGCCACTTTGACCACTTGCCTTAAAGTACACTGCTTTAAAAACAAATATACTACTAAATGTATCTGTACGCCCGTCTCCCGGGAGAGTTAGGCAGAGGTAAAAACAGTGCACCCACGATTAACCGAAGATACTTTATCCTACAATATGATAGGTGGCTAGTCTATCGCCAACCGGTCACTTATCCAATCCCGGGCAACGTTGTTTTTATCAAAAAACTGAAGAAACACGTTTTTGATCTGACCGACTGAAGAATCGAGCCTGCGACCTTAAGTGGTGACCACCGGCATCGGACCACTAGATCAAAGAGGCGGTAACTAATTTTGAAATAACAGGAAAATATATTATACTTTTATTTCACAACCTAATGAACCTAATAAACAAGAAAAACATATATTGTGAAAGAAAAGCTGTCCAAGTACTCCAACAAGTCTGCAATTAAAATTTAGAGGTAAATTCTAGATAGGTTGTGAACATTTTCATGAATCTTGAAAATCTCGGCTCCCGCCGACTCTGGATCAGAAACCAATAATTCGGTCTCAGCCAAAAATCTGTTTCCAATGACTGGTCGTTAATAACCATTAGGATAGGAATATCATTAACCGCCGAAAAATAAAACATGTAGTGAACATAGCACAATTATATCACATAAATAGCCGAAAGATAATTACTTCGTGCGCAAGTAGATTAAACAGGTCATCAATATAACTAATTTTCTACAAACTTTCATCCCCTATTATAGCCCCTTAGGGGTAGATTTTTAAATATACCTATGTTTGACCTTGGGTCTTCCTTCTTGCCATATTTCATTAGGCAATGGGTTTTCGGGCACACGTTGGGCGCAACGCACTCGCTCAGTCCCGCTCTTACCAGCGTGTTGACGTAGAGTCTGGCAGACGGGCACATGTCGGGCGCACCGCACTCGCTTAGTCCCGTTCTTACCGGCGTGTTGACGTAGAGTCTGGCGGGAAGGCGCACCGCAGTCACTCAGTCCCGCTCTTACCGGCGTGTTGACACAGAGTCTGGCGGGCGGGCACACGTCGGGCGCGGAGCACTCGTCCAGGTCTCGGCAGCGCTCGCGGCGCGGCTGGGCCCCGGCTCCGCGCCAGCCCGCGCCCGAGTACCCGCCGGGACAGGGCCCGCACTCGAACCCGCCCTCCGTGTTGCGGCATGACGCCAGCTCGTCACACGGACGGATCAGGTCGCACTCATCCATGTCCACGCATGTGTAACCTGTGGAACGATAAATATGGCTATATTTTCAACCAACTGAGAAGTGGAGGGGAGGAGACCTCTAGAAAATAGATCAGGAGAACCGTCTGCTTATTTATATATTATCCTTGATATGAAAATCGCCTCTGTAGACCAGTGGTTCGGTGTCGGAGTTGACCACATAAGATCCCGGGTTCGATTCCCGAGTCGGACAATTCAAAACGTGTTTTTGCAGTTTTCTAATAAAAACAACATTGCCCAGGATTGGAAATAGTACTCGTTTGGCGATAGGCTAGTCACGTATCACATTGTGGGACTAAGTATCATCGGCTAATCGTGGGTGCACTTGTACCTCTGCCTACCTCTCCGATGATACGGGCGTGAAGATACTTGATAAAAAAATGACTGTCTGTTGCCGTTTTTAAATTCGCCACTTTTTAATTATATTTAGCATGGAGATATTTCGAGATCCGGGGTTAAAAATTATCTACTTTTTTTCAAAAATCAATTTCAGAAAAGCTTAAAATAAGGGGAGTAAATTACCTATGTATGAATAACTATGTATATCGACGACATTTTAATAAACGCAAGGATCGTGACATATGGTACTCGGTTCTCTCTGTCTACCTCGTGGGAGGGTATATATATATATATATATATATATATATATATATATATATATATATATATATATATATATATATATATATATATATATATATATATATATATATATATATATAACGTTACGTTATACAAATAAATGTACGTCACGTTACGTTTCATTTATTTGTATACTGCACGCACGCAAAAATTACTGGACGGATTTGAATGAAATTTGGCACACAGGTAGATAATGACCTGGAATAGCACATAGGCTAAAAAATTAGGTAAATATAGGGAAAAATTAGGTGATCCCGCGGGATTCGCTAAAAACTCTTATAATGCAGCGGGCTGCACGCTGCAGTTAGTATATCTATTTTCTATATTAATATTATAAATGCGAAGGTTTGGATTGATGTTTGTTATACTCAATCACGCAAAAACTACTGAGTGTATTTGAATGAAATTTGACACACAGGTAGACAATGAATTGGAATAGCACATAGGCTAAAAAAATTGGTAAATATAGGGAAAAATTAGGTGATCCCGCCGGACGCTGCAGCTAGTATAATCTAAAAGTATTTAAAGCCAATTTTTAACGTTTGTTTTTAAGCTAAAACGAAACTAGATACATACAGCTAAATTAAGGCGAGGAATCGCGACAAACGGGAAAAAACTGGTTTGTTAAATCACGTTTTTTTTGTATTGATTGTTATACAACATAAATAACAATTTTACAAAAATCACACGATATTCCTGAAGATATTATCTAAAGAATGTGCTATCTCATTACATGATAGAATATACTTTACTCGATCATATAAAATTCCGAAAACAGGCTACAAAAATCTCTAAAACAAATAATTTGTTAATAATATTTCTAATTTTCCACATGATTTTAATATGGTGATATTTAGTTATAAATACAAAAAATAATGTGCTAAATTTTAGTTTTCAGCTGATGTCCTATATTTATTTATCCGAAAATTAACATGTTCTTACATACCGCGCCACCCATTTTCTATAGAATTGACGCGCGTCGAAATACCTCGCCTTAAAGTTAACTATGTTTGGACTAATTCAACAATCACTTTGTCAATTAATATTAGTGACTTGTGACCTACAAGCACAAGCTGAGAAAATTATTAAAAATATTATTTACTGAATGACGCACGCATTACGCATTTTCTAAATGAATCGTCAGATATTCTTTGCAATTTCTAACAATAAATTATTCAAGTTCTAATGATTTTATCAACGCGAAAGTTTGTGAAGATGAATGAAAGGAATGGTTTGTTACTCTTTCACGTAAAAACGGCTTATCCGATTTAGATGAAATTTAGCACTCATATAGATGATAACCTGGAACAGCACATAAAAATCTTTGCATCTCGGAAAAATAAGTTGTTCGCGTGGGATTCACCAGAAACTTTGAGAATGCAGCGAACTGCAGGGCGCAACTAGTATTATATATTTACAAAAATACCAGAAATTAAATAACATATCTTCGAAGAAAGAAACTTTATCTTCATCAATATTTCATTGGTTCAAACCATACTTATTTCTAAGATTACCTACCTTATTATAAAAGTTGAAAAATAATAACTTAATATATAGGACAGTTACCAATCTTTTAGTTTTTCATTACATATTAAAGTGCTCCAAATTATATGCTATTTGTTTTTTTACTTTACAGATCGAAGTTTTATTGTGATATTCACATGATCTTATGAGTACGTTCTAGGTTTATTAACGTCTTTTTGAAGTAACTCGTCAAAATAATTTATTTTTACGAAAATTCATTCTTTTTTCAAGATATGGAAATGGGCGATAAAAATGTATCAAGATTAGAGATAAATGAAACATTAAAAATATGTAATTTCTTAACACAAATATTAGGTTTCTCATTTATTGACGATACGCCAAAAACAGCGATTCAGCGCAAATTGAAAGCAATACAATTTTATACAACTGTATTTTTCATTTTGCTACTAGTAGCAGGTGAAGTGGCCTACATTGCTGTTAAAATAATGGATGCAGCGCCTATTGCAGATTCTGTTACAGCTCTACACATCGTTGCGTATGGATCAATGAGTTAGTAACTTTTTTTTACTTTACTAGTATTTCTTTGAAACATACGACTGTCACCCATTTCAAATTATATTCAGACTATTCACAAGTAGTTAATTAAGATGGCAATTCAATAAACTAATTTGAAAACCTATAGGATGATAGTAGAGAGGATTTCAATTTTTGTTACATCATAAGATAAGCAAACAAGCAGATGTGTCTGATGATTGAAAGAATCAACTATTGCCTATAGACACCAAAGATGTTAATAGTGCATTGCTATCTTGTGGCAAGGCCTAATGTCACATGTATAAATTTACCGGCTACCTTACCCTCCAAACCGGGACACGACAGTGACAAGCACAGACGTTATTGCGGCAGGGATAGGTTAGGCGGTGGTACCAGACCCGGGCGAGACAATGCAGAACTCTACAACCTAGTAGCCACGATAGTAATGACTCCCATAGCCAATCGGCCACCTTTTACGGCCTGCCTGGCAGAATGGCAGTCAGCCTATTCTTCAAAGGAGCCCGGGACCAACATGGGAAATGGATGTAATGAGAATGCATTGGTGAACGCTCGCAATGAAAATGTACCTATCGTGTGCTTATTACAAATCTAAAGTATAATTTTATTTGGCTTGCTTATTTATACCTATCCCCATTAACAAAAAACGAAAATAACCGATGAAGGTTTGTTTTAGAGTTAGTGTTATGTTTTTCGGGTTTTCTTGTTTTTTTTTTATTTTTGCACGCTTTGCAGCCTAAACAACTTAATGGATTTAAGCAGATTCCCCGTTCCCCCTTTCCGGCGTTTTGAACCGGGTTCCTTTGAAAAATAGACCAACTGCCGTGCTGCCAGGCAGGTCGTAAATTGACCTATTGGCTATATTTGTCACTACCATTATGACTCTATGTGATAGAGTTCCACAACCTTTCGTTCGGGTATTTGGTACCACCGCATTGCTTATTCCTGCTGCAATAGTGTAAATGCTTGTCAGTATCGTGTTTCGGTTTGGGGGGTAAAGTTGGCGGTAGATTTATAAATGTGGCATTGCTGTGCCGCAACACGGATAACAACGCGCCATTAACATCTTTGTGTTAAATAAGTAAGTAAACCCCGTGTTGCTCCGAGCCCCTTTGAGGAATCTGCTTTTCTGCCAGGCAGTTCGTAAGAGGCGAAAGATTGGTTATATGAGTCACTATCATCGTGGCTACTAGAGTTCTGCTTTGTCTCGTCTGGGTCACCACCGCCTACCTATTCCTGCACCGCATTACAATACCTTGCTGCTTGCTTCCGTAATAGCGTCATTGCGTGTCATTGTCGTGTTTCGGTTTGGAGGGTAAGGCAGCCGGTCAATGCATTCATAATGTATGTGGTATTAAGACCACGTTACAAGGTTAGCAAGGTTATCAAGGCCTTTAGTGTCTATCGAAAGAGACAAGAATCACCTATAGACACCAAGAAAACCATGCGCTTGATTGCTATCTTAATCGATAGCTAATGATACAAAAAATTACTTATCTATGTTCGTATACGTTATATTTTTTATATTATATACCGATAGCAAATAACCATATGAATTTCCTAGAAAGGATAATCATTAACATCTTTGGTGTCCGTATCTCTTTCTATGGTTATCTCTTTCTATCGGGAGAGTCATTAGCGTATTTGCTACTTATGACACAAAAAAATTTGCTTAACTTGCTTGCTTAGCTTTATAACAATAATTTATAGGAAAAGAAACTTATATAGACAGATTATATAGTCCTAATTTCAATTTTAAGGTATTGGCAAAATAACAACAATATGGTATAAAAAATATGAATTTAGACGACTTTTTTCAAATCTAGCTGAATTGTGGCCCACAGCTTCGGAAGACGAAAATTTGATTATCACCAAACAGAAAATGATCTCTCAACTGCGTTTTGTGCAAATTAGTAAGTTTTTGATTTTTCAACCCATGAACAACGGAGGAGGTTCTCAATTCGTATATTTTTTAACTTGCCGCTACGTATGTAAATTAAGAAGTTACTGATTTTGCTCCGATTTTCGAAAATTGTGTTTTTCCCAGATCTACACGTTTTGAGGTCCTAGGAACCTTATCCGATTATTTTTGATATGACGTCAGTATGTCTGTTTGTGTATGTGAGTCCGTGTGTGTATGTGTGTATGTAAACATCTCATAACTTTTGAACGGCTTTACCACTCAAAACGCGGTTGATGGCATTCGATTGGGTTCTGCTTAACTTAGACTTCCTGAAAATCTATAACGACTTAACGCAGAACATTTTGAAAAAACTGAAAACCCTCAAAAAAATCTGTGAAACAGTATTACAGTAAACAGTAAATAATAACGATCAACATACAATCTAACAATTTGCAAAAGCATAAGTTATCGAAATTTTGTTTTTTCACTGCTATAGATGCCCGGCTCTATATAAAGGGCTTAATTGATATTTGGTGGAGAGCCTCAACAGTATACGAGGTACCCCCCCCCCCCCTCCTTGATAATCTGACGTACTCGAGTAAATCCCAAAATCCCCTCTTGGTGTCCCCTACTAAAAACTTGTATTGGATACTCATCTGTTTCTACGTTTGTGTGTGTTTAAAAATCAGAGTTTTACGTTTGTATGTGTTTATGTATGTTTGACAGTGTGTGTGAGTTTGAATGTGTTTAGGTGTTTATTTCATCTCCACGACTTTACATTATACCTTCTTTTGTTTTCAGGTTACACAATTTCAAGTTTAATCAGCTTGACATTTTATATCCTAACTCCTTTAATATTATTTTTGTATCATTCATTGCGTAGCGAAGACGCATTTTTGGGTTACATTTGGTACGTGTGGTATCCTTTTGATAAAACTAAGCCTATTATTCATGAACTTATATACATCATAGAAGCATGCACAGGTAAGAAATGTATAATAATAATTAATTATTGTTTATTTCATTTCAGCCACGATCATATTACAACTAGAAATGGGGATAAAATCAATTCCAAGTCAATTTTAGAGAAGTGTAGTAACATTACGTCTCTAAATTCACATATTCTCGTTGTCAAACCTTAATACTAGCTATTTAATCCAACTTGGATCGTTCCCGGCGCAAAAGTGCCCATGACACTCGCCGCGTTACCGCGTTGAATTGCGATGGCCAACCTTTGCACCAAAAACGATCCAGAGCGGGAGTCCCCTGTGATTTCGCTAAGCCTGCGTCCAATCTCCCTAATTAGGCCCTTTGCCTCCACACTCCAACTACCCAAGGTCTCTATGGCCACTGGAAAGAAATGGTACAGCGATTCCAGAGCAGCGTATTTGAGCCTCTTCTTAGCACAAGCATCCTCCGCAGCTGCCGATGGAGAGTGGACAGTGCGACCGAGATGGCTAGCGGCAACAGTACTGACGCAAGTTGCGTCCCATATGAGGCACTTGCCGTTTTTCCATGGCACCAAGGTCAGCCCATCCAGTCTCTTACCATCAGTTCTGCATAAACCTGGAGGCTCAATCACGCAGGGAACGTTAGCTGAAATTAGGGCTCTACGGATTATGTCATTTAGAGCATGGTGTCGTGGGAACTTCCCCGAGCAACGACGACAACTCATCGCATGGTGACCATCAGCCTCTACCATGAATCCGCAGGTGCATATATGGGGTTCGCACACCTTGCAGCCCAGGCGAAGAGCTACCGCCACACGCAGAGAGTCATCATCAAGTAAGGTGCCCAGGTGGGGTGACGGCAAAGCCTGCAGCCACGCCCCTGACTCTGGTTGAGACACAGCCCGCAGTCTGGCCCGATCAGCTCCTTCCGCATCATTTATCAGTTGCTCTTTGAATCGCTGCATACCTACGTCGTCCCACGCTCGCTGCGTGTGCACTACTTCGGGGCTAGCTGTACCCGAATTGAGAGCCGACCAAGCTATCATAGCATCAGACACAAAAGGAATGCTCCCCACATCACCATTGGAATCAAATAATACAGTGACAAGGTTCGCAACCCCATGCGCCGACGCCAGGAAAGCAGGCAAGCCCACATCACGCACGCAACGCACCCCTAGACCACCACATCGAATTGGCAGACTCGCCTGCCTCCACTGGGTCCCGTCTAAGGAGACATTGAGAACTGACTCAACAACCGATTTCAGGGCGTCGTCAAACGAGGAGACTTCCTCGGAACAAAGCCACGTAGGGGTGGTCCGCAACATGTACGTAAATTTCGGAAGACCGAAGCACATGCGCAACAAGACAATCGCCACGTGTGCGGAAAGATTTTTAAGACGTTCGTGAGCAGTCAGAAGAAGTTGTATACAAGCAAAAATAGCCTCAGGAACTGCACTTAAAAAAATTAGAGCTCCCAATAAGTTGAAATTAGAAGGAGACAGTTCCTTGAGTTTAGGAAGAAGAGTATTAAAATAAGAAAAATGTGTTCGAGCCTCAGGACCGCAGGGGAAAAACTCGCACTTAGAAGGGTTCACCTCCAGACCCAAGACTCTGAGCCGCGGGATAAGGGCCTTCAGATTCTGCAACACGTCTTCTGGTTTACCCCCAATAGTGCCGTCATCAAGGTACCACACGTTTAGCGGAGATTTGAGCTGAAGGATGGCTTTATGGATAGTAAGGCTAAACACGAGTGGACCAAGCGGATCTCCCTGCTGGGCTCCCACTTTTGACTCAATCAATTTATTGTGGAAAAAGAGATAAGAGGGAAGTTTGTACACTTGGTTAAGGAAAGGGTAAAGAGAAGGGGCTTTTTCCATGACTTCCCTCAACAGAACGTCTCTTTCCAGGGTGTTAAACGCGTTGCGAATATCAAGTTTCAGCACAATACAGTCTTCGTTTTCTGAATTCATCACAAAGCTGCGCGTAGCGTGAATGGCAGCCTCGCAGCCGAGACGCGTGCCGAATCCCAACTGGTGTGGTTGTAGATAACCAGCCATATCATCTTTGACAGCGCGGCACGCAAGCTTGGCAGTCAGACGACGAAAGACACTGCCAACGGCGATTGGTCTAAGGCCACCATCTTTTTTGGCCAAAGCAAAGAGCGCGGCGCCGTAAAGATAAGGACAGACCAGAGGGTTCAGCTGGCCACCCAGCAAAAAATTAACTAGCCTGGTGAGGCTGCCTACAAGGCGTTTTCCGTTGTCCCCCGCTGATACCGAAGTCAACTCCTTCAAGTGACCTGGTCGAATCCCATCCAAGCTCGCCGCTGACCCTGTATAAAACGAACTAAGCGCCCAAATCACGTCTTCTACAGTGTCAGACGCCGCCATGCAAGCCTTGTCCGGTTCTGGTGGAAAATTGAGAGGACGTGATGGACCCGGGTGCTTTAGTTCCAAAGCAGCTAGAGTGTTAGGATCCCGGCCGGCGAAAGAGTCGTTCGACATCAAGAGACGAGCCGCACCTCGCAAATCACCCTCAAAAACTTTCGCCCCTATGACTTTTTTTGTTGAGCGGGAACTCGGCCCTGGACTACCCATCAGTGCCTCAACATCGCGGAAGTTGCCAGAAGACAAAATATTAGCCTTCACTTTTGACGTCATATTACCAGGCGACTGCTTAGTAGGAATTTGCAGAGCAGTATAAGCGAAAGAAAGAAGGGAGCACCAATCATCTAAGCCATTGTTAGAAACACATGAATCAATTACATCACAGAGCTTCCCGGCCGCCTGATATCGGGCACCCTTGGGTACGTGCCGTAGGACTGGTATACTACCCTTGAGACACGCGAACCTGTCCAGCGAAGGTGTCGATGTTGATGGCACTTGACTCCCTAACGAAGAGGAAGGTACTACTATGTCAGCTGGGGGATCCGTGGAACTACAGAAGAATATCGTAAATCCTTGTGTATCCTCCCAATGCGGACTTTCAAACCGTGCGCCGTGAAATACGCATAGAGCCCGGGCAGTGGGGCAAGGTACATGTGTAGCCAGGGTGCTCATGTTGAAAACAATAAATAACAAAAATTATATAAAATAAAAATAAATAACTACAAATATTAACAACGAAATCACAGGTTATTTCCAAGGTTCCAATACAAAATGTCAAATTTAATATACTAAGTAATAGTTATTATTAAACAATAATTAAATGTCTTATAGTTAGCACCTAAAAGAATAATCATACAATTATAAAAAAAATATGCCAAAATCCACATTACATTAAATGAATAATTAAAATATCAAAATACTAATATCACAATAAATATTTTTACCTAAAACTCTTTGAACATGTCATTTAGGAATACTAAAGTACCAAAGTAGGTTATAACTATTTAATAAATAAGTAGGAATTACAAGTTGCACATAGATTTGTACCATAAAAATGAATTAACGAACTTATTTCCTGAATACACAATACGTAAAAAGTGACACAAATTAAAAACATATCAATAATACTAAAAAAAAACTAAAAATTGTATTATTAAAATACAGGCACGTCTCATTATTTAAATATAGTAGGTATAGGGTCTTATTTTTTCCGGCTGCTAACGCCACCTTCCGGCAACGGATATAAAACGCTAGACGGATCGGCAACCCCGCTGACAAAGTAGATCCGATGCGTGTGCGCTGTGTAAGAGACACAATGCTCAAGAAGTACTATACCCGTGAAATAAATGGCGCTGTGATACATAGGCCAACAGGAGAAACTGTAGATGATGGGAAAAAACCATGGATTCCCCGAATTAGCCACACTTGTAATCATAGGCACCACAACCACTACAGCACTGCACAGGTACCCTCTAGCACACACGACGTGATAAAACCGCAATCCTGGCCCGAGTGCCGTCCGCTCGCCCTTCGTCACACTCCACAGAGCTTTCGATGAAATCCCGTCGCCCAGACAAGACCCTATTATCTACCGACGATAGAGCTCCCAAATGACCACCAAATACAACAAAATCAAGGGCGTAAACTTCTTAAATTATATATATAAAATAAATTCACTATCTTTCGATGTTGTTATCATCATTGAAATGGGGATTGCCTTTTAAGTATTTAATACTTGTGCTAGGTAAAGCCGCTCATTCATTATTTATAACAAAATATGAAATAAAGACATAATTACATTAAATTTTAAATATTAAAATTAAATACATCATTACAATGATTAAAATAATTTTACACGTATTCATTAGTATATTAAGCTAAGATTAAAATTACTTCACTAATACATTACATACAGGTTAAAATAACTTACAGGTAAGTACTTAATTCACAGATTTTTTTTCGGCACGCATCATTCATAGGGTTAATCAGTATATTAAATCAGTATTCTCAACAAATTACAAATTACGTTTGATTAGTAGGGTAGTTAGACAATTTTAGTACAATAGACCGCATTGGAGTGGCATTGGCACTGAGTCCGCTATTCAATTCAATACGAGTCATGTCTTGTGGTACAAGCGATAAGCTTAATTCTTATTTAGGTATACGATTTACCAATATTTTATTAATTATATATAATGAAAATTCAAGGAATTGTTTTATATATTTTATTTGTCAATGTTTTATTTGTTAAATCAAATTTTGTAGCTATTTAAAAGAAATATTATATTAAATAAATAGCTGACGCTTGACGCTTAGTAACAACATGTCATCAATAAAAAATTTCATACAAACTTTCGTCCCCTATTGCAACTTCTTAAATATCCTCTATATTTAAAAAAAGTAATAAATGTTTGACCCGGGACCCTCAACTATTTCCCTCTCAGATTTCGTCAAAATCGGTTGAATGGTTTATCCGTGAAAGTGTGACGTATATAATAGAATGTAGGACGTATAGAATGCCCCCTGCAAACGCGCAGGAGGTGCATCTGATAGTAAGTGATCAGGTCACTACCACCTATGGACATCCGCAATACCAGAGGTACTGCAGTAGCATTGCCAGCCTTTTAAGAATGAGTAAGCACTATTCTTGAAGGCCCCCAAGTCGTATCCGTTTGGAAACACCCCTGCCGGTAATTGATTCCACAAGAGAGTAATACGAGGCAAAAAATGAGCCGAGGGAAACGCACAGTTGTGGATTTCCAGACATCGAGATGGTGAGGGAAAACTTCAAATTTTGACGCGATGTAATTTCCCCATGCCAAATTTTGATGAAATTTGGCATGGGGATATTTGAAGATATGGGGTCGATTCTGGGCTCCTTTTTTTCAAATATAAATGATCGTTGGTAGGCTCACTGGTAAAAGATTGTACATAGAATTTCATTGTTTACAACGGCTACGACTAATACTCGATTGACCCTATGGGTCTTCACTGCGACTCCGGACATTTGAGGCGAGAAGAGTGCTCAGCCAGAGTTTAAATTAAAACATTGAACTATTAAGGCGAGGTATTTTGACTTTTATAGGAAAAGGGCGGCGTGGCATGTTCTGAAACCGCTGGGAAACGTGTTAATTTTCGGATAAATAAGTATAGGACTTCAGCTTAAAACCAAAATGTAGTAGGTACATTCTTGCGAGACCGGACCTCGGCTTAGTGAGGTGTTTGGACTAAATGTGATGGCCATGATTGTAGCATTGCGACCGGCGACGACGGTTTAGTGTTGTGTGTGTGTGTGTTTGTAACAGTATTGATGGTATTGGTATCATCGGGATAGAGAGTAATTTTATTGAGGTTTAATAGTTTCTGTTTGTTATTTATTGTTTATGTGTTGTGTATGTTTATATTATTGGTATCATCGGGATAGAGAGTAATTTCGTTGAGGTTTAATAGTTACTTTTTGTTTTTTATTGTTTACTTATGACCATTCTTTTCTTTTACGATTGTGCACTATTTTGTTTTTTTATTTTTTATTTTGTTTTCCCTGCTTTTCTCTCTGGGTTAACTAATTTAAAAGGTAAGTATAATAATTATACACCAACACTTAAACATTTATACACAGACAAACAACTTCAGTAAAATTTGCATCTAGGTTTCCGTACAATTTTTTGTTGGTACATATCATAAATGGTTCGGGTCTCACAGGTTTTTCCGAACTTTTTCTGAAATTCAATTTTCAAAACCAATCTACTTTAAATACAGACTATATTTTCATGATTTAATTACAAATTTATAATTTTCAGATTGTCTCTGTACTTGTAGTATACGGCGATATACTTCCCGAATTTCGTACTCAACGTAATCCAACGTAAAACGTATCCTATATATTTTTTAAATTATAAGATAACAAACAAGAAGATGATTCTGCTGATGTAAAAGGATAACCCTCACCCTTACCCTTAGACACAAAAAATTATAATGGCGTGTTACTATCCTTGCGGCGAGTCTTAATGCCACATGCATAAGTTTACCGGCTACTTCGCCTTCCAAATTGGAACACGACAATGACAAACATTGACGCTATTGCGGCAGGAATAAGTAAGGTAATAGAACCAGACCAGGGTGAGACAATACAAAACTCTACCGCCTAGTAAATTTTTGATTCCTTGAGAGTGTCAAAATATACATTTTTTGCGGCATAAACGACTGTATCTTTTTTACGTTTATTTAGAATTTTGATTTTCACAGCTTTGAAGGACTGTAGATTTTAGTATACATGGTTTTAATTTCAACTTGATACCTTCACACAATCCTGAGGTAAAGAGTCTTGACTGAAGGATGGACAGGCAAACAGACGGATAACAAAGTGATCCTCTAAGGATTCCCTTTTTTCGTTTTGAGTTTCGGAACCTTAAAAATAAAAATGTCACTGAACCTTTAAGTGCGAGTACACTAAATCATTTAAACTTATTTAAATAGTAAAATACCTACAGATAACACATTATTACAGGTACCTTAGCTGCCACTGCCATGCTTAGTTCTGATTTGTGTTTCATGACAATGTCAAGTCATATAAGCATGCTTTTACGGCTTTTACAAGAGAAGATCCGAAAGCTAGGTATAAAAAGTGTGGGACTGACATCAAGAGATAATTTAGATTGTTTTGATGATATCGTTTCCATCATAAAAATTCATCAACGACTTATTTCGTGAGTACTAAATTTTAGCGCTATTGATCTGATATTTATATTTTTAGATACCATTATCTATAATATTCTTAGTACGTACTAAGTATAAGATATAAGTTATGTGGGTTACTGTGAAATTCAATGATGTCATGTAGGGATGGAAAACGAACTAACTTTCTTGCCAGGCAAAAGTTACCTACTGCCCGAGGATGTCCTGTGAATGTATGATTGTATGAATAAATAATTACATATGATATATTTGTATGTATATATATTATATATACATATAAATTTACATATTACTATAGAGAGATGCATCTAACTTTCAGATGAAGTATGTTTTAATGCTAATGTAAATGAGTTTAAACTTGAAGCCGTTTTGATGTTTATGGGCAGAGAGTTCCATAATCTAATAGCTTGACAAGTAAATGATCCATGATAATAATTAACGTTTTGTGACAGAACACGTAAAAGTAGGTTATCTACCGATCTTAACTGTCTTAGTTCACTTTCTAAAAATTCAAAAAGGCTTCTTAATGTATGTTTAAAAAGCCTTAAATATTCTGTATGTCAAAATGTTAAGAAAAAGATTAATTTTTTGTGTTAATAAATATGTTTATAAGCGATTTATATGAGCAATCAGTTCAAAATCTTAACACGTTACACAAGTAATTTGCGGCTAATATGATTCATGCACGATTAAAGATTCACAGCAAAGATCAAAGTAACCTAGATCAATGAATTACCATGTTTACTCGAGCTGAAGTTTATTGAATCTGTTTGTAATGGATAGATAGTGTTCCAGATTACCGGGCATCAATGTCTAAACACAAAGCCCGAGCATCAATGTTCAAACTTTGAGTATAAGTAAACTTCTTAAACTATGAACTACACTCACAGATCTAACACACTCGATCCCTAATCTTACATAATATGTATACTATTATCCTCGTTTCCCTTGTAAGACGAGAATCTAAAAATGTTTTATCTTTAACTTATGACCCATATTATTACCTTAATCACGATCAAGCGACACTGACTTACGTGTGGATAAAAGAGATCTTAAATTCGGATCCATTCGTACGTCGTCGTGCGATTCGTTCTATATAGTGTTTTTAGTCAGTCTTGAATAAAATCTGGCACCAAGTAATACTTATTTACATAAATCCAACAAAATCAAATCCAATAATAATACCTAAACTAAAAATATGCATATATTAATCTCTCCGAGTCCAAATCTCACGACGTCTCACCAATGGAAGAAAAGATCAAAAAACGCAAAATGTGATATGGCCTTATGAGAATCGATTATTTTAATTCTAGCTGCGCCGCTAACATTGCCCGTAGGTAAATTATCATGTCGGTAATATAAAAAAAATCATATAATATTTCACCTCCTATATCACTTTCGAAAGGAATTTAGAAAAATCATTTTTAGTCGCCATCTGCATTCTAAGAATAATCCCTGTAAAAAACTTCAGCCTTCTAAGTTTAAGGATTTAGGCTGAGCGTTGATAAGTCAATCAGTGAGAACTTTTCTTTTTATATTTATAAATATATAAAGAAAAGTTCTAACTCACTGAGTTACTTATAACTAGCATCAAGCTAACTGAGTGTTCACTTTTGTTTTAGGTACGGAAACGATTTAGAAAACGCCTTTTGTCTCGTTAATCTTATTAACGTAGTCATTAGTTCGATAGAAATTTGTTGCGTCGCTTTTAACATAGTAAGTACTAATACTTAATTGGTAAAAATTTGTTAGTGAATTTTATATATTTATTTATTTATTAAACACTTTATTGTACACAAAACATTTACTGTAAACATTAAAATGATGTACATTAAAACAAAAGGCGAGCTTATCTCATCTTTCAGCTAACCCATATTATGTAGAAAACAGAAGACAAACATAGACACTTATGCACATATTATAAACACGGCATAATTATAAAGCATATAAACAACAAATGTGGTCATAAAGCTAAGCAAAAAAATCTAAAATGAAGAGACAAAAAATAACTTACACATTAAAAGACAAGAAAATAAAATAAAAAAATAATACAAAAATTACAAAATTAACCTACCAACTACTTTCGCGTCAAATAATAATAATTCAATCGTGTTTTAAAGATAGATAACGATTCACTGGTACGAATGTTCGATGGAAGTGAATTCCACAGCCTGACTGCACGAACAGAAAAGGAATTAGAGAAAAAATTAGATTTGAAGGAAGGGTAACGTAAGAGAGAACTGACAGCACGACAATTACTACTCGGGAAATGAAGAAAGTGAAAACACTCACGAAGATAAATTGGGGACCTAGGGTTATGAAGAATATTATAAAGTAAACAAAGAAGATAATATACATAAAATTCACTAATAAATTTTAACCGGTTAAGTTTATTACAATGTTTAAAATGTGTTTTTTTATTTATTGATAAAACTATAAACCACTCAAACACTAATGGACACGGTATTGGGTGAAAAATGTGTCGCCGCTCATATGAGCAAATGTATGTAAATGTTTAACGCTTGTAGATATTTTATATCGTGAAAAAATAGAAAAATGCCGTATTGTGTTATTTTATCGTTTCTAATAACAATATATAAATAGTTTAAAGAATACCACTGGAGTTATTTTATTTCGTCGGTAAGTGTAGTCAGATTTCGTGATGTAAATGAGACATTGACAATTTAAAAATTGCCGTGAAAGGCGTATCCAGTTTTATCAGTGTATAAAACATTAAAACCGCCTTAATCATTCACATGCATCATTCTCGTATTTTGGAGATACTTCTGCAGATACATGATAAACAGACGAGCTGACAACCTACAACCTTGAATATTGACATCAAACCAGGACGAAATAGCCACCTATTTGCTTTGAAGTCCCAGTATACACATGGCACTGCAATCGGCAGTTTACCTTAAAAATTGATAAAGTGCGAGGTAAATTATAGTCAGACACCGGATTACATGCATTAGCATGTTTGCATATGCAAATAAATATTTTTTTTTATATCATAAGATAGCAAACAAGCAGATACGTCTCCTGAAAGAAAGAGTCAAACACCGCCTATAGACATCAAAGAAAAATGTTAATGGTGCGTTGCTATCTTGTGGCGAGGTCTAATGCCACATGCATAAGGTAACCAGCTACCTTGCCCTCCAAACCGGAACATAACAGTGACAAGCACTGACGCTATATCTATACGCTATATTATAAAACGCTTTTTATAGCGTTATTGCATATTTTTATGCATTTTCATTGATAATGCTTATTTCAGTAGTTAAATATATTAGGGTTATTTACCTATTTGTCGAAAAAGAAAGCGGACCACAGTAAAGTAACGTGCAGGTGCTTCACACGCCTTTACCAAGAAAATGTATTTCGAAAGTATGTTTACCCCGTGATGGTCCGAGCCTCCTTTGAAGAGTAGACCATCTGCCTTTCTACCAGGCAGTTTGTAAGAGGCGAAGGATTGGCTATGAAAGTTATTACGTGGCTACTAGGTGGTAGAGTTTGGTTCGCCGGGTTTTTTTTTTTTTTCGCCGGGGTTGACCGCCTTACTTAGTCCTGCCGCAATAGTGTGAGTGATTGTCAATGTCGTGTTGCGGTTTGGTGGGTGATGTAGCCGGTAAACTTATGCATATGGCATTAAGACCAAGCCATTAAAGACTTCTATATACATATTAAGTTAATCTCTCTGCCCGCTACAAGGATCACATCATTAACATCTAGGTGTCTATGAGCGACAGTTTTCTCTTTTCATCAGGAGAGCCACCTGCTTGTTTGTTATCTTATAATATAAAAAATCAGTCAAGGGTGAGTTTGACTCGCATGCCGGGAATTCCGTAGAAACTTATAGGTAACCTTAGCTACACATAAATTTCATGGTTCTAGGTCAAGGAGAAGTACCCTATAGATTTTGAATCCCTTGTAAAATTTCAAAATACGCGACATAAGCGGTCATATCTTAGGATAGCGTTTTTTTCGTGACACAACTAAAGATTTACGGTTTTTAGATTTTTTCCTTTACATGTGCTCTAAGACATTGCTGCTTGCCAATTTTCATAATTCTAGAGCAACGCGAAGTACCCTACAGATTTTGATTCTCCTTTGAAATCGCAAAAGATGCGACATAAAAGGTATCTTTTGTTCGCGATGAGTTACAAGTTTGATTTTTTCATAGCTGAGAGGGACCCGTAGACATTCAACTTGAGACAGAATTACAACTTGATACCTTTACGCGTGCTTGAAAAAAATGGTCTTGGCCGAAGGACAGACGAACAAAGAACATATAAGTAATAAATAAATAAATATTCACGGGACAAATTACACTTACTGATCTAACCTCAAAGTAAGCAAATTATTTGCTTGTGATATGGGTGTTAGTCAACGATACTAATACATAGAAATACATATATAATTTATACATATATAAATACACCCAAACCCGGAAATACAAAAATTTATGCTCATCACACAAATGCTTCAAGGTCAAGGGATCCGTTTTTTTCTTATTAGGTACGGAACCCTAAAAAAGGATATTGTAGTGCATATAATCCGATGTATAGTTATAATATTACGATATAAAGTATTTTGATTTGATCTCTTTTACTGCTTTCAGCTATTAGAACCGTGGATAGTAATGAGTAATAAGTTTTACTTAATAGCAACTTTGACTCAAGTGGGCATTATCTGTTGGTTTGCTCAAGAAATCTCAATTGCAGTAAGTGCATTTCATAAGTTATATCCAATCCCTTACGGGATATTATATTGACTTTAAATAATTATTCCCGGTTTTGGATCCGGGCTCCTTTGAAGAATAGACCAACTGCCGTTCTGCCTGGCAGGTGGTAAAAGGCGACTGATTGGCTCTGCGAGTCACTACCATCATGGCTACTAGGTGGTAAAGTTCTACATTATCCCGCCCGGGTCTGGTACCACCGCCTTACCTATTCCTGCCGCAATTACGTCAAGTGCTTGTCGCTGTCGTGTTCCGGTTTGGAGGGTAAGGTAGCTGGTAAACTTATGCATGTGGCATTAGACCTCGCCACAAGATAGCAGCGCACTATTAACATCTTTGGTGTATTACTTACACTCGCGTCGAGTGAGGTAGTGTTCGTTTCTCCTGAAGACGCTTCGGTTTCGAAGTGAAACGTGCGTTGAGTGCGTACATAATTTGTGTGCTTTTGTGATTGGTGCCGGTGTGAGACGTGGTTGTAAAAGTGTGGTGGATGTGGGTTGATAATTGTGCCCTTCTTTTGTCCGGACCATCGGTGAGTCTTATCCATTTATTAAACCGACGTCTTTCTTTTCAGTACCATAGCGAAGGATACATAGAACAGTTCGCGGATAATAGCAAATTTAATTAATTTCACCTTTTTTAATCTTTGGTGTCTATAGGCGATGGTTGACTCTTTCCATCAGGAGACCCATCTGCTTGTTTACTATCTTATGATATAAAAAAAATAATAGCGTTAGGATAAGCAAAGAATTTTGCAGCGCAAGTCGGGCTATTTCACTATACATAAATGTTTATTCTAAAATTCATTTTTACTTATAGAGCGGGCTCTTATCCCATTTAAACTCTGACAGAACTCTGCGCGCCCGAAAATCCCGGTTTCCCACTAAGGGTCATTTAGACCAAAGTTCATTTAGAAAAAAAAGTATATGTCTTTAACAACTAATGACAGTTTTATAGGGGTAGATCCGGGCCCCTTATTGAAGAAGAGATCAATAGCTTTAGTGTTATCTCGTAAAAGGCGCAAAAAGGCTAAAGCTTATCACAGACATCGTAGCACTAACTAGGTGGCGCAGTTCTGCAACATCTCGACTGGGTTCGGTATCACTACCTATTCCTGTCTGGATGCGTTAGTGCTTGTCGTTGTTATGTTCGTTTGGAGGGTATTGTAGCAACAGCAACGCACTATAGTGGTCAAGCTATTTTAAACGCAACAGTACATAAAATTCAAGCAAATCCTAAACCACGTTATAACAATTATTTATCTTGTAACACTATATACATATTTCAATGCTTCTCAGGTGGACCTCGGTCCCCAGGAAGTACACCTAGCCTTATTCGAAAGATTACCTTTGTCACGTTCTTCTACCTTTACGATACTTGGATGACCGTCATGCTGACATTAGTTGGCAGGTTGGTTGACGGCTAAGCTCTTCAGTGGTACCGACCAGTAATGTAACAGTAACATCTTTGGTATCATTAAGAGAACCATCTGTTTGTTTGCTATCTTTTGTAATCGCCCGTGTTGGTCCGGGCTCCTTCGAAAAATAGACCAACTGCCGTTTTGCTAGGTAGGTCGTAAAAGGCGACCGATTGGCTATACGTGTCACTACCGTCGTGACTACTAGGGTACTAATAGTGGTAGAGTTCCGCAACGTCTCGTCTCACTGTCATGTTCCGGTTTGAAGGGTAAGGTGGCCGGTAAACTTATGCATTGGGCATTAGACCTTGCCACAAGAGAGCAACGCACCATTAACATTTTTGCTGTCTGTAGGCGATGGTTGATTCTTTTCATCAGGAGACCGATCTGCTTGTTTGCTATCTTATGACATTAAAAAAAATCAGTTATTGTAAATTACCAACCAAGTAACCTTAATGAAGAAGATAAGCCTAAAAAATAATAAATCAGATAACCTACAATCACTTTTTAATGTTTTTGCTACGGAACCCTTTTCCTTGAACATTAATAAAAATGACGATTGTAGGTTTACCTGAATTAGTAATTTTTCAGCTTTATCTTCATCACGATTACTTGGTTGGTAATTTATAATATTTAAATATTCTTTTTCAATATTCCTCTTGATTTTTTCCACATGATATCAACTATGCAGATATAAAAACAGCAAACAACAATTTTCTCAGTAATACAGCCTTGAGCTGTACTATAGCTGTATATGCAGATTTTTTAACACCATTGGCTGCATAACAGTCTACAATTACGCCATAAATATTAGCTGTAGAACGGTGATTGCATGTCCCATTTTACAGAAACAATCGTTGAGTGATACTATAATATCACTTAAAGCTGTAATAAATTCCCGTGCTAAACAAAATACAGCTAATGTACAGCTTTAACGATTAAAATCAGCCTAATGAGTTACAAATTGCTTAAAGCTGTACAGTAGTGTATTAATATTTAGATATAACGCCTAAAGCTTACGCGGAACTCTAAGAAAGGCCTTGTACAGCATTAGGCAGTATAAAAACTCATAAAGGTCTCTTATACCGATAAAAGCATCTTTTTACACCATTGTACGGCTGCAATAGAACTTTAAGTTCTATATGAGCTGCTTTATGGGTATTAAACATGCTTGATTGCTGCTTGGGTTATTCCTACCGCAATAGCGTCAATGTTTATTATCGTCATGTTCCAGATTGGAAGCATGGTAGCCGGTAGACTAAAAGGTGAAATTGCCATCCGCCACACAAATAGCAACGCACCATTAACATTCTTGGTGTCTATAGGCGACTGTTTCTCTTTCCATCAGAAAGCCATCTCTTGCTTGCTATCTAAGAATATAAAAAATGTTTAAAAAGAAACGTAACTGATCCATTCTTCAAAATAATGATGCTGCTAAAATGTCAATGACGTGTTCCAATTTGAAAGTTAGGGAAGCTGATAAACTTGATCTTAATTGATTTATTGTGTTGTGATATTTTATAGAGTACAGGTATCGCGGATGCAACGTATGAATGTGGATGGTATAATTGCAATACGCGAAGCAGGAAAGCTTTATTTATTTTGATACAAAGGTAGTATAGCCCAAATGTTTCTATAGTTTTTAAGCGCCAAGTTGAAATATTTTCAAAAGTATGGTCACATGTAGTGGAACACCTAACAGCTTAATTTTCTTTTTATTTTCAACTTATTTGATGTTTTTTGTTAATTTTCTATCTCCACTCATGCGTAGGGCTTAACATATTCCGCTCAGACCATAAGGTCCAAAGTTCAAACACTGGATTAGGAAAAAGTTTTAATTGAGGAATTTTCGAAGTTTTTCTTGAAAATACAATTCTCTGCCAAAGTCTGATGGTAGTGTGTTAAAACTCCCGTGCCTTGGATGATCACGTAAAGGTGTCGTTCCCGGCTATCGCTAGAATTAAGCAGTAATCGTTACCAGGTCGATAAAATTCGGCGATAGGGATCAACTACCAAGTGGATCGGTGAATCGGAATGTCTAAAGGTATTCGGTTCAATCTGCCTACCTCACAAGGAACATTTAAAAACGTACAATGATATATTAGCTGTAGTTAGAACAAATTTTTCGAATGCTTTGTATTCTTTTGGCTAAAGAAATTCTGGAAGGGATGGTTTTTTAGTGATCAGAGCGTCTTTGTGTTCTTACGTGTACCTGAATTATATAAACTTGTATATTTTCACATGTTTTTGGTACACACTAAAGAGTTTTATGTAGTTTTCTTGGAATACGGGGTAAACTGGAAGATGGCCTTGTTGGTCCAGGTTTGGCTCCCCATGTTGGTGCGGGCCTTCTCTTGAACAAACACCCACTTTTGTTCTACCAGGCAGCGCGTAATAGCCAACCGATTGAATGTACATGTCACTATCAACGTGACTACTAGGTGGTAGAGTTCTGTAGCGTCTCGCCCGGGTCTTTGGTACCATCCCTATTCCTGTCGCAATAGCGTCAATGCTTGTCATGGTCGTGTTCCAGTTTGGAGGGTAAGGTAAACGGTAAACTTATGCAAGTGGCATTACCATCCTGCCACACGGATTGTATCGCACTATTAACATCTAGTGACTAAGGCGATGGTTTCGCTTTACCATCATGAGAGCCATCTACTTATTTGCTATCTAATAATTTAAAAAATAGCTTACTTAATGGTACTTACCATCTAGTGACACCTCGCTCATGGTCAGTGGTAATATCAGGGGCCTTACAAGGGGAAGCAAAGACCAAAAAAGCAAAGAGGCGACCGATTGACCGATATACATGTCACTACCATAGTGGCTACTAAGTGGGAGAGTTCCGCAACATCTCGCCCGGGCATTTGGTACCACCGCCTTACATATTCCTGTCGCAATAGCGTCAATGCTTTCACTGTCGTGTTCTAGTCTGCAAGATAAGGTAGCCGATAGACTAACGCATGTGGTATTGGCACCAGCCACACGGATAACAACGCACCATTAACATATTTAGTGTCTATAGGCGATGGTTTCTGTTTGCCTCAGAAGAGACATCTGTTTATCTTCTATCTAATGATATTAAATAATATATATGAATGACGGTGGAACTGAATATTATGAATTCGGTAAAATATATCAGTAAATTATTAATTTCTGACTAAGGCTGTTTGATAATCGAAGAAATATTTTGTAACAGGTCACAAAAACCACTCCACTTTACTGCTTACAAATTCCGTGCTATCACCATGTCCACGTACAGTTCGGTAAGTTTTTTTATGATGCTGTTATTGCTGTCCTATCTCGTGCTCCTGTAACCTATAGGCTTAAAAATAAGAATTATTTTACAATGAGTGCACGTAAGCCACATACTGTGACATATATAAGTTAAATTATTTTGAAACGCTATTCAATATTTATTGTGTTGTTTGTTGTGTTGTATAAGTCCTGCATATATAATGTAAATCCATAACTAGCCGTAAGCCCAAGTTACGCTTTGTACGTAGGTATTTTGTTTTTAAGCGCTGTGGATTTTCTTAAAGAAATAAATAAATAAAATAAATAAGTATATCTTAACAAAAAAGTATATGTTGGCTACTCCGAATTGGTCCGGCTCCTTTTAAAAAGTAGACAAACTGCCATTATGCCAAACAGATCGTAAAAGGCGATCGATTTTGGTTAACACGTGTCACTACCACCGCTTCACCTATTCCTGCCGCAATAGCGTTAATGCTTGTCATTGTCTTGTTCCGGTTTGGAGAGTAAGATAGCCGGTAGACTTATGGTAAATCCATAGGTTTGGCGTCGCGCCACCATACGTAAAGCAACACACCATGAACATCTTTAGATTCTTTAGGCGATGGTTTCTTTTTCCATCAGGAGAGCCATCTGCTTGTTTGCTATCTAATGATATAAAGAAAATTAAACCAGCGCTCTTCGCCTTTAGAGCTCTTCACTTTCAAACTCAACTCAAACTCAGTTTGCGCTACAGTACAATATGCCTGGTTAAACTTGACGAATGTGATAAAGAAATTATACCATAAAGGAAGAACCTAGCACTAGATGAATACATTATACAATTGGAAAATAAGAAATGCGATTATTTGTAAACTCGCTGTACCCGCGACTTCGTCCCCCTGGAATTTAAAAAAAAATAAAAGTAGCCTAAGTTACTTTTAAAATAAATGCACCACCAGGATCCCGCACGCTATGCGCGGTGCCAATCCTGATCCTAAATTGAACGAGACACCGTGCGGGATTGTTGAGATTGAAAAAAGCAAATATTATGAATATGTGTACTCTACACGGCAGCACACGACGGCTACGTTTGGTTTTTCGCTACTGGTTCTATAAATATGCAAAGTCAGGAACTGTTCATTGGATGAAACATTACATACCTACCTATTTTAATTTTTGCCTTATAAAAGGCCAAAGGAATAAGTTAATGAGGCGAAAAATAAGTAAACATTATATTTTTTATCCTCTTGAAGCTATAAAAATTGACCAGCAAATAAACTAAGAAAACAACTAAAACCAAATTGGGTAAAAAAAATTATATTTTAAAAATCTAATTATAACCTCAACACACAATGACGCTATTAGGTATAAAAAAAGAAAAAAAAACCATACATAAAATAAAATCTAATATGTTCAGACAATATAATTACGTTAATAATGCATTGCCATCTGTGTGGCGTGTTGAAATGCCACATGCATAAAATTTTACCGCCTACCTTACCTCCAAACCGAAATACGAAACATAGAGATTTAAAAAAATTGGAATGAAAAGCTATAATGACTCTTTTTAAGTTTTTGGCTTCTCAATTATGACAAATTTTTAGGATACAACTTTTATACATTTTTTGTGTTATATTCTACACTTTTCATCGTCGGCACTTGGTGAAACTCCATTTTAATGTAATATTTTATCACTTATACACTTGTACTGTTTCACAATAAAGCTATTATCATTTATTTCCAACTGGTTTCGCTTACACAAGCATCATAAGGGCAGTTTATAGTTACAAACTAAACACAAAATTAAATGTCAACAAAATAACAAATTTGAAGGCAAATGCACATCCTACCTTCAAAATATTCTTTGCATTAACTGACGTAGGGTTGTCAACACTATTGGTAACGACTTCCCCACAGTAGGAAAAACATCAATGTTCAAAAATTACTTCATGTCACTAAAATTATCTACGATTAACTAAATTGTCACATAGTATTTAAAAAGTTAATTTAAACAAATTGTCACATAATGGTTAAAAACACAAAATTGTAATAATCATAGTAAATCTGCTACAAATATCAAAAATTTTAAACTTTAGTCTTTTTAATTAAAAATTTTAAACTTAGAATAATTACATTAAAAATTAAAATTATGGGAAAACAAAATTAAAAAATATTTAGAAGTGGAGAGTTGTTTATGTCTAACTGATCATGATCGTGGGTGAGGGCTATCTTTCAGTCAGTTTATTTCCAACGCTTCGAGTGCATTGGGTCTCTTACCTTTGCTACACAAATGGATCGGTTCAAGGTGTATTCGAGGATCAAAGGAATGCCTTTCATTCACCAAGGGTCTAGCGAAGACAGTCTCCCCTCCCTGAATGCCAGCTTCTCAAGCAAAGCTCAGCAAATTTTATGCATGTGGCATTTCAACACGCCACACAGATGGCAATGCATTATTAACGTAATTATATTGTCTGATAATATTAGATTTTATTTTATGTATGGGGTTTTTTTTTCTTTTTTATACCTAATAGCGTCATTGTGTGTTGAGGTTATAATTAGATTTTTAAAATACATTTTTTTTACCCAATTTGGTTTTAGTTGTTTTCTTAGTTTATTTGCTGGTCATTTTTATAGCAATATATCAATATCTATACATATAATAAAGTCGTAGAAAAGTCAAAACTGTACATTGATTATTTTTTTTAAGAATACTTGGGGTGTGATCTACAATCGATATCGAAGCCAAAATACAGTTTTTACAATTTTTGTCTGTTTGTCTGTATGTATGTCCGAGGTAAACTCAAAAAGTACTGCATTGATTTACTTCAAATTTTGCATGAATATTACTAACAGGTCGGGTCAACTTATAGGCTACATATTATCACGCTATCACCTACGGGGGAGAAGCGAAGTAAACGAAGTCCGCGCGAACGAAGTCGCGGGCAACAGCTAGTACACGATAATATCGCCGGTAGGGTTAAAGTAGTTCGTAAGTATAGTATAGATAAAATATTACATTTTTAGTGTTAATTCAGTTTTTAGTTTACTTACTAGTAAATTTTTTATAACTGGATCAAGAGGACAAATAAATAAAATAGTTACTTATTTTTGCTTCATAAAAGGCTAACTTATTCTATTGAGATCGGATGCATCCAAAACAAATAGTTCTTGTTCTTTAATTTTTTTAATCGAACAAATACATACAAACGTCTCAAATATGAATTATCACGAAAAATTCGTGTATTGATCTAAGCTGGTCTTTACACGGTTGCTCTACGTAATTATCACAAAGGTGACAGATCGAGCAGTATGATGAAATATTGATCAAACATAGAATGTATCAACTAAACCAAAATATTTCTTTTTACAGATTATTACCACGTCATATTCTTATTTCGCACTTTTATACACGATCTATAGAAGTGAATAACATGGTAGCATAGTAGTCTGGAAGAGTTTGCTGTCTGAAGTTGCGCACGATTTTTTACACAAGGCTTTTTACTTTCTGTCTCGTTCAGAGTGCTAAGTGTGAGTTTTTCTATTCGCATTCGATCGTGAGCGCGTTTCGAGTTTACTAGGAATTTGTATGTGATTTGCACAGCGCCACCTAGTGGTAAACTGGTTTCCAACGCTTACCACTAGGTGGCGTTGTACAAATCACATACAAATTCCTAGTAAACTCGAAACGCGCTCACGATCGAATGCGAAAAGAAAAACTCACACTTAGCACTCTGATTTCTAAGCGTATATTCATAAATCGGCCCCCTTGCTACATAAGCAAAACGAAAATGACGTCACTAGACAATCTCATTTGCCAGGGTTCACCGATTTGCCAATTGGTAGTTGGTGGTAATCCCAATTATTATATTTACCGTTTGCCATACTTACCATTTATTTCCTATATATAAATTAAATAAAAATTTAATAAATGTACAAGTTCAGTGCACAACACAAGACACCGTTATCGAAAAGGCACTGACTGGAAATTCAGAAGAAAAACGATAAGACACTTCTATAATAATTCCGTGATTGCCACAGTTCAACCACATGTGGGGTGGAAGCACCGGTTATATACATAATATGTATATAGATATATAATTTTTGAAATTTAGTACTAACCACCATTTAATTAAAACAAATACTTGGTATAGTATAGTTATCGGCACGCTTCTTAGGCGCTGGCCTTGACTTGCGCAGAATTGAATAACATAATGTATAACCTTCTTATTACGGTTTATTTTGCTGTGCCCGAACAGTACTGATAATTATATTAGTTTTAGCCAATATTTGAATCTAAATCGAAGCCTATATACCTTTGCAGTATGCACAATAAGGAGTTATTGTATTATATAAATGTGATAAGTTTCTTTAAATTTTTCAATACTTACGCTGTATTTTTTCATTTTTTAAAATGTTTTGTTAGATAGTGTGTACAATATATTTTTACGTAAACAAGGTGTATGAAATCATTGACAATTTTAATAAAGCAATGTGTCTCGCGCAAAATAAGTATTCGTAGAGTACTTAGACTTTAAATTAATTAATGAATAGCTAACAATTTAACAGCCATAGATAATTTGGGAGGAGCGTAAAAGTCTCGAATCTGAGTTTTGAATTTTATTTTATTTACACAAGATTAGATTTTTACAATGTAAGATAACAATTTAAATAAAAATATTCAAAAAAAAAATATCTTCACGCCCGTATCCCCGAAGAGGTAGGCAGAGGTATAACCAGTGCACCCACGATTAGCCGAAGATACTTGGTCCCACAAATGTGATAGGTGGCAAGCCTATCGCCAACCGGGCACTTTCCAATCCCGGGCAACTTTGTGTTTATCAGAAAACTGAAAAAACACTTTTTTTATGTGCCCGACCTGGGAATAGAACCCGGGACCTCATGTGGTCAACGCCAAAGCTGGACCACTAGACCACAGAGGCGAAAAATATTCACTTCCTTATTATGCAAAATATGGCCCTAGCCGAGATAAAATTATATTTATGAGAACAAATTATATCGTCTTCACAATTGCAAAATGCAAAGTAGGTATACAGGATTATTTTTAAACATCCAGACAAATTTTAAAATTAGGAACTAAATATTGAACTGAAGGTACGTTTTAATTATTATTGTAAAATTATTACCAGATAATATAAAAAGATTTGTTTTAAAATCTGCACCGAGTCTTGTAAATGAACTCTGTACTGCTGGCGATGTGTCATTTTACATTTACCTATAATTACGATAGTAACTATTAGGTAATTTGTTGCTCTAAGTATATATATTTTTCCCGATCACTTTTAATTTGGCTGAAGGCACTAAAATATTTCAATTCGAATTTAGAGTGACTGAAATTATATGCATGCGTTTTGTTTTTTGTGTCAAATAAAAAGGAAATTTTGGATTTTATATATTATTTGTTATTACATAAATCGAACTTACTATCGATTCTGAACGCCCTCTGAAAATTTGGCCGGACCTTTAAAAGTAACACTGTATATCACATGATTATGCATCTAACACTATTAGATAATATTATAACATAAATGTAATATAAAATAAATGATTTTAATAGTTGCTTGTTTTATTAATACCATCATGATACAGCGCATCGAATGTAAAGTGTTATGTAATGTGTTTACGAAATTCAATTTAACAGTACTAAACTTACCATCATACATACATGAACTTAAACTAATCTACGGACACAAGGTATTGAACATGGAATATTACATGACCCTTTATTAACCAATTTTCCTTCAAATATTTACACTAATAAACAAAATTGTACCAAGTGAAGTAACTGTTAGATATGTAATGTGATCACACACCCCGCTTTGGGCGATATTGTCCCGCTTTTAAGCTATCCGTCTTTCTCTCCCCCAGCTAGAGCAAAAATATCCCGTTTTTGCAAACAAATTCAATTTATATATTTACATATTATCTACATCAAATTCACTGCATTCGAATCAAGAAAGCAGATACATATATACTATACCAGGGATTAGCGAAACTGGAAAATATGATGAATGATAATGTTAATTTTTTTAATAAATTTCGTGTTTTTGTTTAATAATTATTAATAAATTTTTAAGTAGTTTATATGTGAGTAGGTAACTTAATACAGGCTACTTTTCATTATAAAATCAAATCTGAGATAGTGAAACAAGAGATTAAATTTTGTAAGACTAATCAATCATTTCTCAACTTAATGATTAAATCTTACCTAAGAATGGTCAGATTTAATCATTAAGATGAGAAATGCTACGATTCACACCGACACCGGTCCATGAAAATGTTGACACGTTCCCATTTTTTTTACCGTATTGTAAAATACCGCGCCGGGCCAATGAGAGCCGGTGTCGGTGTGAATCATAGCATTTCTCAACTTAATGATTAAATCTGACCATTCATAGGTAAGATTTAATCATATTTCCGTTACATTCACGTTCCACGACAGCTGAACGGCTCCCGGCGGTACCGAACTGCTATATACGGCTCCGTATAGACTCCGCTACAGATAGCCGACTCCGTCAGTATGTGTCCAAGTTCAATCGGAGCCGTTTGGAGACGTATGGAATTGTACGGCCGTCGCGGAATGTGAAAAGAGAGCAGCGGTGCAGCGAATAGTCATTGAAGTAACGTACGGCTACCGCTGAAAGCGTACGACTGCTGTGGTACGCGTAGTGCATACGGCTCTGATGGACGCGTACGGCTTCGCGTTACGCGTACATCTGCCGTACTGCTGCGTACGCATCCTTTCTGGCGCGGGTCGATGCGAGCCGGTCGGTGTGAAATGTGAATCATAATATCATACACTACACTGACATCTATTTTTCTATTTATTTTAACCATTTATCTATTTACAAGACAATAACTTTACACGATCAGGTAATTACTTGGATATGGAGTATTTATGTATATGTGTCACAGACAAATTCTACAATTAGTCCGTCTGTAAATGGCGTCTTCAGATTGTAAAGGTAAATAAAATATATATGTTTTAGAAAATGCTTTACGACGAATGAAAAATTTCGGCATTATATAAAATATGCATGCTATTCACCGCCGCCGTTAACAAACTCTCGCGGCATATTGTTTAAAGGACTTATTATGGTAAATGGGTAGTTTATTTAAAACTAAAACCCTAGTCAGTTTCTTACATAAAAAATTAAAGTTCAAAAGTAGGTTCGTTAGGTTACCTTTAGGTCCCACACCCGGAAAAAGGATTTCGTCGACCGTCGGCGGCATCAGAGTTTATAGTTGAAATTGATGCAATTGGTGTAATCAACAATTTGCCTTTGGCAATTTATATTGTACGTTTACTTTTATGGAAATTACGACTTCGTTTTGTGCAACGACGAAACATACGAATTTCCATCATCAGATCCTAGAAAACTTTTAGCATCTAAGAATTTGTCAGGATAAACTGAATTAGCCCACACTCCATGGATTTAACCGGTTTAGCTTAGGTGTTCATAAGGACTTCTTTTAGCTCTATTATCAATCACTGGAAACCATCCGGCTCAAAAGTCCTGAAAAGTACGAATCAAATAAGCCAAAAATATATGGTATTAAGTTCCAATGACTTCCTCATAAGACCCTGGAAGTCAATTACTACCAGAGTATTTTCAATCCAGTACAATTAAGGCCTAACTTTGTAGATTTATCTTGCTTAGTTTAGGAATTCCCATAGCCATCTTCCAATTCCATCATTGGATCCCAAAAAAAATCATCCAGCACCAAAGTGAATGTCAAAACCAACCGAATCAGCCCACACTCGATGAGTTTATCTAGATTAGCTTAGGAGCTCTCATATACTTCTTCTAGCTCTTACATCAGGCGCTGGAAGCCATACTGCTGAAAAGTCCTTAAAAGAACGGATCAAATGACCCCAAAGTCAAGGATAATGCTCTATTTTATTCTTAAGTTCTCATGATCTCATTCCAGCTCCATCATGAGACCCTAAATATTGTCTAGCACTAGGATGTTTGTAAAAAGATAAAGAATGAGTCCGAACAAGAAGACTTTATCTTATTTAGTTTAGGAGTTCCCATGGTAACTTTTTGTTCAATCATCATCCTTCATCATCATTGTATCGGCTAACATTTTTGGTTTGGAATCTAGGCTGCTACTAGATTCCAAACCAAAATGTTAGCCGATACAAGACAATTGAGTGCCAACTGAATAAATTTACCTTGTTGAGTTTAGTAGTTGACTGTTCATGTTTTTCGCATTTTGCATCTGGATTCAGAAATTTCTATCTTCAGAACCTCATATCATGAGAAAAAAATTATTCCAACAAAATAAACTCTTACAAGCTCCATTGTCTTAGCACTTTATATCTGTGAGTTTCAGTAGAACTCTTTCAACTCCATCTTAAGATTCTCGTCATCTTGAGTAGTAATTTAACATAGTATGTACGTATAGCAACAAAACCGCTGAGCCAAAACTCGGCTATTTCGTCAAAACTCAGCGTTTGCGAGTTTCAGTCTCTACATCCAGGCTATACCATGAGATCAGCTGGATGGTACCATAAGATTACATTGTCGCTAACTAACCCAAGTTTGCCAAGTTTTAATGTAAATTAACATCAGAAAGTCGCTGAAAAATGGTTTGCAATATTTAGAAAATCTGTTTTTTACATACGAATATTACCAGTTAAATAGAAGCTGATGATTTTCGAATAAGGATCTATCAGCATCAGGTCAAGGTCACCATGTCATTGAAATATCATTGAAGTAACAGAATACAGCATTTATTGTCGATTTACAAGTTGCTTAATTTCTTTCATCAATTTGAAAAGAGCTGATGATCTTGAAACAGCTGAACAGATTCTAATAAATCATAGCTGAAAACAATCTCGCAAAATAGGGCTTTTCGTCGTGTTAGGTAAATGATGCGAGTGTCTCGAGTCGAATCAACTTGCGATTAACATAATGTCAAATGATTTTTTATGGTCTGACCAAGTGAACGAAGTTAGCCGTAAAGTTGTGGCAAGTTTTCACCAGATGAAAAGAATGCAAAACTTTTTACCACAGTCAACTAAAGTTACCTCGGTCCAGTCTCTTTTGCTACCAGTAATTGATTACGCCGACGTTTCTTACACAGACATCACAGAAGAGCTCCTAAACAAACTTGATCGACTGATCAACTTATGCAAACGATATATATATGGACTGCGTAAATTTGACCACGTCAGTCAATTTCGGTCACAATTGAAATGGTTGGACATACGTAACCGTCGGAATGTTCGCGTACTTATATTACTTTTTAATATACTGCATGACCCTTTCTCTCCATCATATTTACGTGAACGTTTTTATTATCTTAATACCCAGGGTCGTACTCAGCTATCTTTACACACTAATACCCTTTTGGTCCCAGCCCACAACACAGCAAGTTATTTGGATTCTTATACGCTTACAGCAATACGTCTCTGGAATCGCCTCCCAAAGAATATTCAACAAGCTTCCTCAGCAAATATATTTAAATCTAGGATATATCTAGGATTATGTGTTAAAGATTTAAAATAACTCTTAATTAACTTTTAGTTATGCAATTGTAGGTACCTATTTATTATCACTATTATATTACTATTTTATATTTTATAGTATTCTATTTTATTCGTATGTAGTAATATGTATTATGCTTTATGAATATTTATGTACATTTTATATGAATAGTTATGTGATTATTATATTTATTATATAAAAATATATATAATATATTAATATTTGTATGTTTATTGGTCTGTCCGTAGGTTGAGATAAATGTAATTATTCTCTTTGTTTAGTGTAAAATTATTTGCAATTGTTCCATAAGACTTTTCTTGTGCACTACCCGTTACTACAATGGTTCTACAAGTGCAAGGTTAACTGGTAGAAAATGTCTTTAGACGTTATGTTCGCCTGTTGTTTATTTTGTGCAATAAAGAGTTTAAATAAATAAATAGATAAATAAATTAAATGTATACATTGGTGACGTTGCTTGCCTTGTCCCCGTATAAAAATATATTGTTTGGGGGCCCTTATGAATGCTAGAAATTTCTCACAAAAAAAGTATGTATAAAATTAAAAGAAGTGTTTATTCATCATAATTATCTATCTGTCACTTTTCCAAAATTATACAAACTATTCAAATTAAATAAAGACTCTCCTTGACTTTTTTGAAAAAAAAATTGCTTTTTCGACTTTTGCCGGGGCCCCGTATAATTAAAACGGCAGATACGGCGGTAGCTACGCTCCTGGAATACAATTAAGTATATTTACATCTCTGATAGTGTTATGATTACAGTTTCATAAAAAATGTAGATAAGACCCAAAGTGTTATACAGGATTACTTTTAAAGGTTCAGCCAAATTTTCAGAGGCTGTTAAGAATCGATAATATGTTCGATTTATGCAATAAAAAAATAACTAGAAAAATTCAATATTTCATTTTTATCCGACACAAAAAAAAAACGCATGGATATAATTTAAATTACGCAATTTTTCAAACTAAAATATTTTCGTGCCTTCAACCAAATTAAAAGTGATCGGGAAAAATGTAGAGACAGATTAAATATTATTATTATTATTTAATGCTCTATTGTACATCTTAATTAATTAACATTTACAGAACACTCTTAAATTAAATGTACAAATGGCGGTCTTATCGCTAAAGAGCGATGTCGTCCAGACTAAAAGTGGTAATAGGAATCATTGCTTGTAAAAATCGGGTGCACAAATTACAATACACATATAATATACATAAGTTACATAATATCAATGAATAGTTGATTACATATTATAAATTAAAACAAATATTGTATATATATACACACATCTATATACATTAAACATACACCATTTATCAATGTATATATATAATGTATTACATATTGACAGTAATAATAACTGAAATTATGACAGTGACAATGATAAATTTCTCAGTGACATCATCTACAGTTTTAAATAATGTTGTTCTCTTAGAAGTCTTTTAAAACTATTTAAACTTTCCGCTTGTCTAATTGTTAAGGGTAATTCATTACAAAGCTTCACTGCTCTTACTTCAAAAGAGAAACTATACATTTTTGAAAAATGAATAGGCATTTTCAGGGTAAGGGCTCGAGAGTCACGTGGTATTTTGTCATCAGAACAAAAGAAAAAAAATTATCTTTAAGATATTGAAGGGTGACAGGACTAAACAAAATACCGTACAGAAATTGAAGTAAGTAAGTATTTCTACGAAGGCGAATGGGGAGCCACTTAAGTTTTTCGCGAAATTCGGAAAAGTGATCATATTTGCGCAATCCGTATATGAACCGGATGCACAAATTGTTTTAATTGCTCTTCGGTTAGAATTAAATAGCAGATGTCAGCATATTCCAAAATAGGGAGAAGTGACGATTGAGCTAGCATAATTTTTGTAGGTAGGTATAGGCAAGAAATCCTGAAGTCGCTTCATAGAGCTAAAAGTTTTTATAATTTTTACACTAACTTCTTTCAGCTTGGCGGCCCAAGACAAAGATTCATCCATGATAACACCTAGATTTTTTACAGTTTTGCTAAAAGGAATATTAACGCCATCCAAAATTACGTTAGGCAAATTCTCCCAATCTACTCGTGATATATAACTAGTAGTACTACCAAATAAAATTGCCTGTGATTTATCCGGGTTTAGAACTAGGCCAAATCGTTTGGTCCAATTTAAAATATTACTTAAGTTCTGGTTAATTATCTCAATACCTTGTTTTACATTATCAAGTGGAACTTGAGTATAAATTTGAGGGTCGTCTGCATACATGTGATAGTGACAAGTGATTTCATACGTAATTAAGTTTATAAAAGTAGCAAATAACAATGGAGAGAGCACGCTGACGACATTAGCCCAAATAGAAAGATAATCATCAACACGAATACGTTGCCGACGGCCCTGTAAATAGCTACTAAACCACTTAATTGCTGATGGAGATATATTGATTGATCGCAAAATGGATAACAGAATATCGTTATCAACAGTGTTAAATGCATTACTGAAATCTAATAATGCCGCTATACTGACACGTTCCATGTGCTGATGACATCCATACCCAAACGGATGTCATCAGCAACCTTAACAAGCGCACTAGTCGTACTATATCCTTGCCGGAATCCCGATTGGTACGGGCTTAGCAAGTTGTTCTTATTTATGAATTCGTTTAATTGGTAGCAAACTACCCGTTCGATGACTTTGGATAGGAAAGGAAGAATAGATATCGGGCGATAATTAGCATAATTCAGTGGTTTCCTTTTTTTGGAATAGGTATAACAAAAGTATTTTTCCAAGATTGAGGAAAACTGCCAACGCTATATGGAATGATTAAAAATATTTACTAATATAAGCAAGATAATATCAAGAATGGGAATAATCATTTTGCGGCTTAAATCGTCGCTGCCGATAGCATCCGACGATATAGACAATACAGCCTTTTAAACGTAACAATCGGACACATTTTTAAAATTAAATGAATCGTTAGCTGGTGTAGTGATAGAAGAAAGAAAGTTAAGGGTAGAGGATTTAGTTAAATTATCGAACGTTATAATGGGACTAGAAAAATGACTATTAAGTTCGTCAAAATCTACATCATTACATGACAGTTTGATGATTTCTACCCATACCCAAAGTGTTGAGAAATTTTCACACCTTTGCAGAGTTACCGTTTTTTACAGAGTTGTGAATATGACGTCTTTTTGCATCCCTACAGATTCTGTTGCAGTAATTTCTGATACGTTTATATTTTAATAAAGCTGATTCAGTTCTGAATGCTCTGTGTTCAGCTTTAGCTCGGTTTTTTTAGCTAACAATGATTTAAGATCATCAGCCAAGAAGCAGGAGAATATTTTAATGTCTGATTGGGGCATCCCTGTCGTATAATTTTGTTAAGAAGTCATAAATAAATTGACTTTTTCATCTATTGTTTCTGCACTGAAAACTAAGGACCAATCAATTTTTGCCGCATCTCTGTCTAAGCTACCTAAATTTATGTTTTTAAAATTACGCAGAGGAAAATACGCAAAATTACGCATCCACTGCGTAATTTTGCTCTAAAAAAGATTAAAAAATTAGATTGTGATATGAAAAGGTAGTGGCTTTACATTGTCCATGTTTGTAAACTAAATGGGTAGATGAAGTGATTATTAAGTTTAGTAGGGATGGATTGCAACCAGGAATAGTATGAGTTGCATTAAGTGATAGAATATGTAAATTACAAATTTCTACTACTGACTGCAGCTTCCGCATTCTCTTACCGCCTTTTACAATGTATGTGTTAAAATCACCCATAATTATGGAATAATATATAGAGGAGTTAAGTTCTCAAGAAGTATTTCAAACGATTGGAAAAAATTAATCAGCATGGATGGACTGTAGAAAACACCAAGAAGAACTTTGGTACCAGGAAATATAATTTTGATCAATAGATGCTCAGCTGTAGCAGCCGCCTGCGCCTGCGCAGGCGGCTGCTTCGAAGAACTAACGATACGGTTGGAAAGATTACTACGAATATAGATAGCAACACCGCCACCCCCCTTGCCCTCGCGGTCATTTCGAATGAGAGTAAAACTCGGCAATGAGTAATGTGACGAAGGAACACAGGGTTTCAGCCATGTCTCAGCAACCAAAATGGCATGAACATGGGCTAGCTCAAAAGATGCGAGTAAATCTGCATAGTGTGCAGGAATAATCTGGGCATTGATGTAAACTACACGTGTGCAGGGGGTCACGCGAACGAAGTCAGGAAAAATAACTAGTTTTATAATTATAAGAAGATTGTGTACAGTGGGGATTCTTAAATCCTAAAATTTATATAATAGATATTGACACTTTGTGATGTAATATTGATAATTTATGTAGAAAGTTATTAATTTTTGTTAATCACACTCGTAGCCCTTATAAATTATTCCAAAACAAATATTTTTAAAATAAGTTTCCAAATGCACTATAATAAGCCATTTTGTTAGTGACAATGTAAAAGTAATATTGAGATCTGTGATTAAGGTACATGCTCGACGGTTTATACATATGTATTTCTTTCCAGCACTCTTATTTATTACTTTAATAATGAAATGACTTTATGGGTGTATACACGATACATATACCAAAATAACATTTTTTTTACAATTTTTGTCTGTCTATCTGTTTGTTCCGGCTAATCTCTGGAACGGCTGGACCGATTTTGACGGGACTTTCACTGGCAGATAGCTGATGTGATTGGGAGTAACTTTGGCTACTTTTTTGTCGAAATTTTTCCACGCGGACGAAGTCGCAGGCTCAGCTAACGATGATACATAATACTAAATACCCGCTATGCAGCTCACGATTTTTTCTTCGTTTATCCCACGAGAAAACCAATGTAAATAATTAACAAAAATACACTCAAACTTTCAAATTTGACTTTGAAATTATGATATTATCGCCTCTGTGGTCCGTGGACGGGCTAACCACATGAGGTGCCGGGTTGGATTCCCGGGGCGGGTAATTCAAATGTAATTTTTAAGTTTTTTAATAAAAACAACGTTGCCCGGGATTGGATAAGAGCCCGGTTGGCGACAGGCTTGCCACTTATCACATTGTGGGATAAAGTATCTTCGGCTAATCGTGGTTTGAGGAGTTACATGTGGTGTTTTCCCTTTCGATCACGCAAGCCATCTGCATATTCGCTATGTAACGATATAAAAGAAACGGATGCACCTTTTGTTATTTAGAAAAAAGAATTTAATATAAGTACATCAAATCATAATTGACACAATGTTATTCTCATTCAAAAACACTCTGCCTGATCCAAAAATCAAATAGAGGACTTTATAATACAATCCGAATAAGTAAACGCCCGCCGCGCCGGAGTGGTTACCACCCCTGACTACGCAATCGACAGGGCTCGGGTTCGATCCCCGACGGGGACAAGCATTTGTGTGATGAGCATAAATGTTTGTATTTCCGGGTTTGGGTGTTTATTAAATATATTCTGGTATTTATATATGTATTTCTGTGTATAAGTATCGTTGATTATATGACCCATAACACAAGCAAATAATTTGCTTACTTTGGGGTTAGATCAGTGTAATTTGTCCCGTGAATATTTATTTTATTATTTAAGTAAACCCTTCGGTAATTTCCTATTCAAGTTACACATTTTCAAATATATTCGCATTATCGTTATTCATTGTGACTCCCATTGCGCTGTTCGTATATCTCAAAGCTCAAGGAGAGGCAGCATTTCTAGGTTACGTTTGGTATGTGTCGTATCCTTTTGACAAAATTAAGCCCGTATACCACGAATTTGCCTTTATAATGGAAGCTTATTCAGGTAAGTTATATTTTTTTAGAAAATAAAATATTTAATTTTAAAAAACTTAGATAATTTGAAAACAGTTACATATTAGTCCTCTCGCAACTATCATAAAATATCTGAAATGTATATCATAAAATATCTGAAAGTGCCAAAATATCTGAAAAATAATCTACGAACTATCTGCGAGAACTTTTCGTTATTATCTATATTAATAAATTCGTCAAGGGTTACGGTAGACTCAGTCGCAACCTGACCTAAATTATAAAGCGTAAAAAAAAATAATTTTGAGTCGACAACATATATCCACAAAATTCGGACTGTCAAATATTTTGTTAAAATAGTGATTAAAAATTCTAACGGTGCTGACAGACAATTCGGCCATATTTCTTTAAAGGTTACACATATGTGGTGTAGATGGCGTGAGCATAATTATTAAAGTATCGTAGAACGGAACGCAGATTATCGTAAAACTTATTTTCTCTTCGTTCATAAAAGAGTAGAAATTAAAAAATAGCAACACTTCTTTTTTAAACCAACGTAATACTTGAAAGAACGTCACTACATTATTGCTACTTTTTAATGTCTACTATTTGGGTTAGTATACGTAGGTCACACTATAAGTTTTGCGTAACTTAAAAAAACAATATGTTATAACCAAAATATTATGTTTATTGCTTTTCAAAACAATCTCCTTTACATTTTAAACATTTTTTCATGCGATCGAACCATTTTTTAAAACTGGAGGACCACAGATCTGAAGGCATGTTTTCTACGTGCTGATTGAACGCTATCACTGCCTCTTCGGAGTTGGTAAAAGTAAAACCTCTCATTAAATCTTTGATTTTGGGGAAAATACAGAAATTACAGGGTGCTAGGTCTATAGGCTATGCGCAGGATGAGTGACGAGATGTAGATACTTTTTCGGAAGCTAAAAATGACTTTGTTTTGTTGGCCGTGTGTGAAGAAGCGTTATCATGGTGTAGGAGAATGCGGCTTTTATGTCGTCTTTCGCGAACTTTTTCACCCTGGGTAAACAAATGGTAGAATACCACTCGGCATTAATACTCTTTTGATCTTCAAGTGGAATTGTACAAATGGGACCCGTAGCTGAGAAATAAAACGCGATCATTTTTACGAAGTTCTATTTCTACGAAAATAAAGTTAAGAATTAAGTTCTTAATTGATCTAATTTTACAATTTCCTAATTTTTCAGCTTTTGGAGTCTTGGATAGTAATGAGTAATAAATTCTACTTAATTGCCACTTTGGATCAAGTTGGCCTTATCTGCTGGTACGCTCAAGAAATCTCAACGGCCGTACGTTTTGTTTTAGCTCTGAAAACCAGTTGTCCCATTAACAATATCCATATTATATTATCTGTCTGAAACGGCTCTACAGATGTCGATTAAAATTTGGTACACACGTAGTCAATACTCGGAAAAAACACAAGAGTTACTGTTTATATCTGAAAAATGATTCGTCCCAGCAAGCTGAGAGGTGGGTAAATATTCCTACACAAATATTAGTACAACAAATGGATCTGATTGTATGCATCGATAATAAAACTCTTTCACATTTAGATAGCTACATTATTTCAAAGTAATATAGGCTACTTTTTCACCCGACTAAGTAATGTTTTTGGGACATCTGGAAGAAATCATAAGATTTTATGTCATAAAATATAAAAGAGACTAGCGAAAAATAGAAGTTCTATTAATTTCAAGTTCAACTTAGGATCATATTTTTTTGCATACTAGCATAGGCTATGTCCGCACCGACAGGCGGCTTGCTTAGCATTTAGAGCCTAGCGAACCACCTAGCGAGTAGCTTGGTAAAACGAACGGTCTAGAATATTCTCGACCGGTCGCTCTGTTCGCTCGGCGGTCTAGCTAATTGCTTAGTGATATATAAAAAGTAAACAAATCTGTTTATTTTTTGTCACGAGACGCGAGGCGCTAGACGCTAAGCAAACAGCCTGTCTGTGTGGACGTAGACTTAGGATTCAAAAAGTTCATTTTACCGTATAAAATAGCAGTCCCTATGTATACCAACGATGCAAATACTAACTTAATTGTTAGCCTCTCAACTTAAACATAACGCCACTAGCGTATTTTTACTGGCTACCTTACTCTAATAAAGCAGCCAGCCATAGAAATCTACCATTTGGTAGTAACGAAGTTGTGATCATGATGATAGCATTGGCTCGCCTCTTACGAGTTGCTTATCATAAGAGCTCTGTAATTTATGTTGTTCTACACCTCATAAAGTGCCCGAACCATCAACGAATACAATATCAGGTTTTTTTTTATAGCAGATGACTCGCATATAAGCATTGACAATATTGTGCCAAGAATATGTAGTACATAAGGATTTTGATAAATGTTTTTGTGGCCATTCGATGGATCCTTGGATAATTTCATTATAGTAGAACTGGACCCAGTAGGTGGAACTGCGATCGAGTTAGCTTAGTCTACTAGTTGTAAAAAAGATTTGGTAACTAGATTTTCAAATGCAAAATTTAATGCGATTATTCTTTTGCATTTAAAAATCTAGAGTTTCTGTATTCGGATATGGAGTCCACATAGAGAAACTGACAAATGATTGAAAACTATAAATGATCTATACATATGATAAAATCGCAGGAAAGTCAAAACTGTACATTGAGTATTTTTTTAAAAGAATACTTGGGGCGTGATCGACAATCGATAACGAAGCCAAAAATATAGTTTTTAGAATTTTTGTCTGTTTGTCTGTTTATCTGTTTGTCTGTATGTATGTCCGGGGTAAACTCAAAAAGTACTGCATGGATTTAGATTTTACACTTTCAATCGTCGGCACTTGGTGAAATTCCATTATTTTTAGTTGAAACTAGTTTATCACTCTAAAAGGCTGCAAAAAAAAAGCATCTTCAGGACGTAATATTCTTTACTGACAGTAAAGAATATTACGTCCTGAAGATGCTTTAAAAAGCGAAACCGGTCGATAAAATTAAATAATTTAGTGTATATTAATAGTGAAATAAAAGTACAAGTGAGTGATAAACTAGTTTCAACTGCATGGATTTACTTCAAATTTTGCATGAATATTACTAACAGGTCGGGTCAATATATAGGCTACATATTATCACGCTATCACCTACGGGGGAGGAGCTGTATGGAGTAAAGTCCGCGCGGATGAAGTTGCGGGCAACAGCTAGTATAAAATAAAGACTTAGATAATCACATTGATTCTATTAACACAAGAAGTGAAACGAATGTCATTTGTCTTTAATTTTCCCTCGATTCACTGAGCTGGGGAGATGGTTGACAATGGCCATCTCTGTGCTAGTAACAGCTTAGTGTAGACCGATATATTGTAATATCTGATCTCTGAGCTTAGCTTACTTGCAGCACATGAGTAGAGTACCTACTCTTTGCTTTCAGAAGATGTAGGTATAGATAAACCACAATAAATCAGCCTTCAGCCTTAATTCTTTTTTTGACATGGAAACCTCATAAAAATATTTCTTCAAAATCAGAAATAAACCCTAAAGCTTCACAATCCACAGCTTCTTCTAGATTAACGAAACAGTAAATAATAATAACATCGCTTTTGAGGTCTAAAATCTTTTAGTTACCTACATAATCGATAGGTTGAAAAATGTCTAAGTAATTACGTATATGTAAAATCTATACATATAATAAAATCGTAGGAAAGTCATTGTATGTCCAGGGTAAACTCAAAAAGTACCTCATGAATTTACTTCAATGTTTGCATGAATATTACTAACAGGTCGGGTCAACATATAGGCTACATATTATCACGCAATCACCTACGGGGAAGAGCTGTGCGGAGTAAACGAAGTCCGCGCGAACGAAATCGCGGGCAACAGCTAGTCCTAAATAATTTTATCGATTTCGATCCAATTTACGGTATTAGGCGCAGCTTTTAGAGCTTATTTAAAATTTTTAATCAATCGATATATTAGCCTAAAAATTATTTATATAACGATACAGACCTAGGTACAAGAGCATAAAGTCCTAAGGTCAAATTCAAGAATGGGGAGAACGATATTGATTGAGTTTTACAGTATTTCTGAAAAACATAACTTTCTCGTAAACATACGTCGATACATTAACTACTGGTCACATAACGGAATAAACAACATTGGCTATTCGTGAGTAAATTAGTTCCCCCTTTGCTTACCTAATCAGAGTTTTAAGTGTGATGGTATGTATTTTTTTCGTTTTTCTATCCTTCTTAAAATTTCGCAAACATATTTCTCTTTTTTCAATTCAATCTCCAAGTGAGTGAAATAGGGGATAAATTTTGTATGAAACTTTTTATTCTTTGAACATATAAATGAAATTCGTATGAATTGAGTATAGCAAAAATAATGAGTTGCGTATTTAAGCGTTTTCCAAAATTCAACCACTAAGTCAAAAGTCGAAGTCAAAACATTTTTATTCAAATTATCCTTTACAGGCACTTTTGACGAGTCAACATTTTTTGAGTTACTACCGGATCGGGAACGCGGCCACACACTGGGAAGATCCGGTGGAAGAAACTCAGCGGGCTTGTCTTTTTTTGTGCATATACATTTTTTTAAACAATGTTTTTACAATTACAATTACAATGTATTTATTAATTATATATTATAATTACTATGAGACTGCTATGAGGAGCAATTAATCCCATGCATTATTATCATCCAAATATTCAGATATTTTATAGTAACCTTTTTTACAAAGTTTAGATTTGATACATTTTTTAAATTTGTGTATTGGTAGATCTTTAATAGCATTTCGAAGTTTATTGTAAAAGCGTATAGATTGCCCCATAAAAGAGTTACTTATTCTGTGGAGACGTGATACATGCAGAGCAAGATTGTTTTTGTTCCTTGTGTTTACATTATGTACATCACTATTTTTCTAAATGAAGAAATATTTTTACGAATATACATCAAGTTTTCAAATATAAACTGTGATGGTACGGTTAAAATATTAATTTCTTTAAATTTTTCTTTTAGGGAAACTCGTGGACTGAGATTGTAAATAGCTCTTACAGCTCTTTTTTGTAAAACAAAGATTGTATTTATATCAGTGGAATTTCCCCATAGTGGAATCCCATAAGACATAATACTATGAAAATAACTAAAATACACAATTTTCGCAGTGTCTACGTCACCAATCTGTCACATTTTTTTAACTGCAAATACTGCTGAACTCAGTCTACTCGTTAATTTGTCGATATGTGGTCCCCACTGTAGTTTTTTATCTATATCCGTAATCCCTAAAAAGAAAGTAGAGTCCACAAGATCCAATTTGTCCCCGTTAAGTTGTACATTGGTATCTATATGCCTTACATTAGGCGTTGAGAATCTAATACACTTGGTTTTATTTCCATTTAATAGGAGGTTGTTAACATTGAACCAGTGTACAACTTTTGAAATCGCAATGTTCACTTCGTCACTCGTCTTTTTACTTTAAATAAAAGTGAAGTGTCATCCGCAAACAGTACGATTCCATGCCTATCGCCAACAAAGAAGGTCAAGTCATTTATATATATCAAAAACAAAAACGGACCAAGAATGGATCCTTGTGGAACACCCATGGTGACAGTGGCACCGTTTGATCCTATTCCATTGATATCGACCCTCTGAGTTCTTCCATTCAAATACGAAGTCAGAAGATCGAGGGCCTTGCCTCTAATACCATAGTAGTGTAATTTCCTGATTAAAGTATTATGATGAACACAGTCAAATGCCTTAGATAAATCACAAAATACTCCAATTGCATCATGTGATTCCTCCCAGGTTTCATAGATTTTTTTCAATAATTCCACACCAGCGTCTACGGTTGAGCGACCCTTTGTAAATCCAAATTGTTTAGGATGAAACAGTTCAAATTTGTTAAAATGTTTTAACATTTGATTAAGAATTATTTTTTCAAATATTTTACTCAGGGAAGGCAGAACCGAGATAGGCCGAAAGTTGGTGGGATCTGATTTACAGCCAGACTTAAATATTGGAATTACTCTTGAGAGTTTCATTAAATCAGGAAAAACACCATTTGTTATACAGCAGTTAAATATTACAGCTAAGTATGGTGCAATGATATTTATTACTGGGGCAATGATTTTAAGGGAATGGCCCCATAAATCTGCAGTTTTTTTTTAAGTTCTAGTGTTTTGAAAGCATTTAATATATCTTTAGAATCAATAAAAGAAAATTCAAAATTTGATTCACACTTGTTGACACATTGCTTCAATAATAATTCCGCGGTACTGGCTGAAGAGCTTAGACTTTGCGTTGTTCTGATTGCCACATTAGAGAAGAATTTTTCAAATTCCTTTGCTACCTCCAAATGTCCCGTAATATTGACTCCTTCTACATTTAATTGGTATTCTTCATCAAAAATTCTATTCTTGCCAATTTCACAATTTATGATGTTCCATGTTGCCTTTACTTTGTTAGAAGATTGTTTTATCATATTTTTTATGTGTATTGACTTGGCAGCATTGCAAGCTCTTTTAAAAATCTTCAAATAATTTTTGACATACTCTTTGAATTCAGTACTATGATTAAAAGATTTTTCATAATATAAATCAAATAACCGATACCTGCTTTTAAAAATTCCTGCAGTTGCCCACTCACTAAAACCTCTGCGTTTACTTACAGATATAGATTTTAGTGTAAATATTTGCCTATATTCTGTATCTATCAAATTAAAGAATGTATCATATAAACTATTTGGATTTTCTTGAAAGGGCATCTCAGGCAATTTTGCAGCAAAATTTTCTTTAAAACGTTCTAATCGACTACTATTTATAGGAACAAAAACAATTTCTTTTCTCTGAAGTTTATTTGGTACTCTCTCCCTCAGACTGAACTTGTGGCAAAGTTATGCAATTCAAAGACGGTGGTAAATGGTCTCGTGCAGTGGGTGACTTATGATGTAAATAATTATTGAACAAAGAGTTGCATCTCTCTTCATTATACTTACAAAGATCTACCAAACTATTCATAGCCGATATATGTTCTTTTATTTCCTTTGGTGCTAATTCATATTTTATTGTAATATTCTGTAGAGAATTTTGTAAACTATTAATTTCAGTCTGTAAGTATAGTATGTCTGTTTCATACTTATTCAAAATACCTTTAGTTTTAATTAGGTTTTCTCTGCATAGTTTATATTTTTTTAAGATCAATTTATTCTTATGAATATTCTTTTGTGTGTTTCTTATTGTTTTATTTAATTTTATATATTTTATAAGTTTATTTTTACTAGAAAAGATTTTAGTATTTGTGTTCTTTATTGAATTATTGTCATCGGTTAGATCAATTGTAACTATTGGGATAGAATTATGGGATTGACTGGATTATTGAATAGAAGAAGTGGCTGAATTTGAGCAAGTGTTTTGCATTACTTCATCATACAGCAATTAGGTATGCGCTAGTCTGTTGTTCCAACTACCGCACTCCATTTTATCAATTGTCTGCTGTGCCATACTAAGTCTTCGCTCTAATTCGGTATTACGCCTTAGTGTGGTATCAAATTCACTGCTGTACTGGTCAAATGTGTTTACTATATGGTGTAGCCTGTCACATTCTTCACAGACACTAATATACTGGGCATGTAATTCAGCCATTTCCCCTTTCAATTTCTTATTATTATCAAGTACTGTTAAGATTTCTCTTTCACTATCCTCGTGTTTTTTTCTAACTTTTGACATAAGTCTTTATATTTTTTCAATTCTTGTAAAGTAAGATGTAGCTTATTTTCCTCTTGGCGAGCTAAAGCCTTACGAGTCATCATGTTTCTATTTTAATTGATATATGAATAACAATATACAAGTGTACTCAAATAACTGAAATTGTATGTATGCTTATATATTTAAGTATGTGTAATGATAATAAATAAACCTATATTACAAGACTAACTTACGGCACTAACAAGGAAAATAATCCATAATCCAAAATTAGAAATTCAAAAATTATTTCGTTGCAACTTGCAAGTTTGACAGCTTCACAATAGGTCAATTTACTTTTGAATTTGTTGTAATACTCTTCAAGAACACGAGGTAAACACTTATTTTTCGTAGCAAAGGTTAAATGAATAATTAGAAACTGGTAAATTAGGACAAATTGAATCTAAAACACATAAATATTAATTAAATTACTGGGAGAGAATCTAAAAGGTTAAAATAGGGGATGAAAGTTTTATATAAATGCACAGGCCCTTAGGGCTAGAAACTTTAAAATTTCGCACACGTATTCATCTCATGACGTAGGCATCCGATAAAATTTTCCCAAATTCATAGGGGATGTAAGGAACCTTTGAACGGAATATTAGGAACTTAATATTGTGTTAAAAGGATTACTTAAAATATTTTACAAAAAATCTAATTTAGTATTTACTTCCCGCTACATATGAAAAAATATGTAGCGAAAAGTTAAATTTTGGAAAACGCTGAAACACGTAACTCATTATTTTTGCTATAAGGTAATTACTGATTTTGCCCCGTTTTTAGAAAACCGAGTTTTGGCCTGATCTCTACGTTTTAAGGTCCTAGAACCTCTTTTGACTATTTTCGCGACGACATCAGTATGTCTGTATATATGTATGTATGTATGTGTGTGTGTATGTATGTAAAACATCTCATAACTTTTGAATGTTATAAAAACTAGAAAATAATTTTTGATAAATTTTGATATTTGATATTTGATATTAAGGTACGTGTTCTAAATTCTACCGACAAAAACATGGAAGTTAGCATTGTCATATATATATATATATATATATATATATATATATATATATATATATATATATATATATATATATATATATATATATATATATATATATATATATATATATATATATATATATATATATATATATATATATATATATATATATATATATATATATATATATATATATATATATATATATATATATATATATATATATATATATGACAATGCTAACTTCCATGTTTTTGTCGGTAGAATTTAGAACACGTACCTTATATATATATATATATATATATATATCATAACTTTTGAATGTTATAAAAACTAGAAAATAATTTTTGATAAATTTTGATATTTGATATTAAGGTACGTACATAAGGTATACAAAAACATGGAAGTTAGCATTGTCATATATATATATACATATATATATGTATATATATATATGTATATATATATATATATATATATATAAATATGTATATATATATATGTATATATATATATACATATATATATACATATATATATATATATATATATATATATATATGTATATATATATATATATATATATATATATATATATATATATATATATATATATATATATATCACTTTTACTTGTATGTATGTAATATTGTTAGAATTGGATAATGTTTGAGTATGACAATCTATTTAGGCATCCAAACATGTGTACTAAATTTCATAACTCTATGTACGTTTATGTTTTAGTACTAGCTGTTGCCTGTCACTTCGTCCGCACGGACTTCGTTTACTCCGCACAGCTCCTCCCCCGTAGAAGATAGCGTGATAATATGTAGCCTATATGTTGACCCGACCTGTTAGTAATATTCATGCAAAATTTGAAGTAAATCCATGCAGTACTTTTTGACTTTACCCCGGACATACATACAGACAAACAGACAAAAATTCTAAAAACTATATTTTTGGCTTCGATATCGATTGTAGATCACGCCCCAAGTATTCTTTTAAAAAAATATTTAATGTACAGTTTTGACTTTCCTACGATTTTATTATATGTATACATATTTGTATTTGTCGACGAATTTCTCGGGAACTATAAGCAATATCGAGATAATTCTTTTTAATTTAAATGTATATTCCAACTCAGGGAACAGTCTAAGTTTCATCAAAATCAATTCAGTAGTTTTTGGGATATGGGTATATTTGATATTTGAAGTCGGTTTAATTTTTTAAAATGCTATTATGTAATTAATTCATCACAAGATAATATTCTACAGTCCTGTAGTCCGCCATCAGTGTTCGCAAGTACCTATGCATTCTTTTGTTCCTTTTGTGTATGCTTCTTTCAATGATGTAACTCATTTTTTACTTATCTAACAAATTGAAATTTAACATAATTAACAAATTATTGCCAAACATTTATGAATTCATTAAATAGCACGAATTTAGATTATGACCATTATAGTCAAATTAAAATAATAATAAATATAATAATAAATATTTACGAGACAAATTACACTTACTGATCTAACCCTAACCCCCAAACCCTGGAGTCTAGAGACAAGGATGACCAACACTTTGAATAGAAGTGTCCAATAGTAGTCGCACTAGCACCGTCGCATAAGATTTTTTAGAAAAAAAGTGGCAAAAGCGCTTTTAAATACATTTCAGTGAACTGTGAAAACAGCGCTACAAGTGCTATACTTATGCTCAGCACACTTCATTACAGTACAACAGGTAACTTCATATCATAGTTTATCTCCGCCAGCACCATCCTGAAACCTAACATTTTTTATGTAGCTGATACTTTTGTAATCGTTCTCCCTATATAAATTGGTCCTTATTACCTTTAAATTCCATGATAGCTTCCATAACTTCCGCAGTGTGATCCTTTTTATGATGTCTTGGTATTAAAATGTCCCTTGAATTCTAACATGGGTCTATTAATTCAATAATTTCAGTTCAGGTTATATCTTTGTTGGAATGTAAGCTGATTTCATCAATTTTCTTTTTGTAATTGCCAATGGACGATAATTAACTGTTACTTAAAAATTTTATGACATACTCTCATTTAATCATTATGTCAAAATATAATTTTACAGAAAATAGAACTATTAAACCTAACCTAGTCGCTCAGGTACTGTTCATACCACCGACCACACAGCCTATAGACGGCTAATGTTTGATTTTCCGTATTGAATGCATTCTGGCAACTAGCTGAGATAAGACGAAGCGGGGTTGCAACGCCGTAATTGGCTAACTCAAGGCCACAGTGACAGATAGTAATGTACAGAGCATCTGATTGGTCGACACTGATTACCCAATCACTACTCATTGGCGCGTGGACATTTACATCGGAACTATAAGTCAGATGTGTTGACACAAGTCATTCGCCTATTATTAGGTGTCTATGGGCTGTGTGGTCGGTGGTTCATACAAAGTGAATTATATATCCGTTCCCTGTTCGAACATTAGACATAAACTAGACTCCTATTCTAGCAAAATTCTAAACTCGGGAGATTTGTTATCCCACATCCCGTGCGAGATTACATCTGGTATTGAATCTCGTTTAGGGAATACTAAAGTAAGATTTACTAGATACCTGGATATACAAGATTTATATTTTACCTTTAACACGTTATAAATTTTCACATATCATGGTTAAAAAATGATAGTGGCGTCGTGTAAGTAAATTCATTGCCATTGCGATTTCATAATATAAAAAACAAGCTGACAGATAATGTTTACAAAGTAAGTTCGTATTAAAAAAACAGTTGCTTTTCACTTAAAATCTAAAACAATCGGCCAAGTCGTCACAATATCCAATCCCAATAATAAGAACTAAAGAGCGCTTTTACATTGTTTCATACCATGAACATTTAACCTATTTAACGCTCATGACGGATATATCCATGGGTGTACCGAGGGGGGGGGGGGGGGGGCAGGGATTCCTATTAACTATCTATTGTTGTAGATAAAAATATAATAAGATAAAAATACAGTCTTAAAATGTTACATTTGCCCCCCCCCCCCCCTGACCCAGAACCTGGGTAGGCCCATGGATATATCTGCACCACAAGTTCACCGCCTCTAGGTACATTTTATAAGTTGTTCGGCTATTACTCACAAACAAGCAAGCCTCTGTGGTCTAGTGGTCCAGCGTTGGCGTTGACCACATGAGGTCCCGGGTTCGATTCCCGGGTCGGGCACATTAAAAAAAAGTGTTTTTTCAGTTTTCTGAGAAACACAAAGTTGCCCGGGATTGGAAAGTGTCCGGTTGGCGATAGGCTTGCCACCTATCACATTTGTGGGACCAAGTATCTTCGGCTAATCGTGGGTGCACTTGTTGTACCTCTGCCTACCCCTTCGGGGATATGGGCGTTAGATTGAATTTAATTTATTTTTTCAATTTATTTTTATTTATTTTAGCGGGTTTATATAAATATATGTTGGTAAAAATAATTAACAAAATATATTTATGTAAACCCGCTTCGTCATCAATCCTTTATTTAAATGGAAGTAGAGTCAATAAATGCAATATAAGTGACATTTACAAAATAATAATTCTCCAAAAGGTTTTGAAAAGAAATAAATTGATAAAATGCATGTCGGGCCACGCGCAATATACAGTTCCGAAAGTCACAATAATTCGGACTGAGAAGAGAAATTTTATTGTTTAATACTACGAACATTAACTTATTTAATATCAATTACGGATATATCCGCACCACAAGTTCACCGCCTATAAAAACTTCTCCAAGAACATTTCCGCCTTCTAAGCCATGACAATTTCCTTTATTATATTTGCTACTGCCGTGAATTTTTCCTCATCCCCAAAATCAACCGTTTAGTTGGGAGAGGGGGGGGGACACTTGAATCTAACGAAAACTAGCACTTTAAAGCTTAATATTTCACAAACGAGTCCCTCAATCGAAAAGTTGCTTTCAAAACAACAATTTTTTTAAAAAACATATCCTAATTTAAAAAATCCAACATTTTAAAAAAACCCGTAGTGTAAGAGATCCACACTATGGCGTACACGAGAAAAAAAATTAACATCCTCACTTTACATGTGGAGGACTATCCTAAAACAAAATATTTTTCAAGGTTTTGTGTTATTACTTTCTTACCGTATGTAACGAGGGCGCGATAAAACACGCTCACACTTCTCGCGCACAGATACCATCGGTATCTTATCGTAACATCGTTATCAGATTTTATCACGCAGCGTACACGTGAATCTCTACTATTTAAGCTTAATGTAAACCCAGTTAATAAACACTTACAGTTAATAAACACATTTGTCAACCGATGTGTTACTGTCATTTAGTCGACGTCATATTAGTGACCACCGACCAGTGAACACGCATAAAGGAAGATGAACACCCCAGCGCTAACTTCATGCAGAAGCCCTTCAGCAACGGCAACATCCATGGAAATCGCAGCGGTATCCACGACGACAAGAGTACCAGATTTTTGGAGAGATTAGGCTAGGACGAAATATTACAAGTAAGCGTTATTATTACAAATCTACCAGAAACTAATAAATACAACAGGCTAAACGAGATCGCGACCATTATATTAAAAATATATTATTGCATTAATAATATACTGCATTGATATACACATTATAGTCACGGTAGTACGTCGACTAAATGACGGGTTGTGGGGTAAACTTGATGAACTTCTATAATGACCTTCTATATGTATATAAAGGAATCGTATATATGTATATTTATATATGTGTACGATACTTTTCACTTGATATGTCACACGTTACAGTTTCCAAACATTTTTGAATTCTTATTTATCCGTCGATAGTAGGCCCTTTCGGTGGATAAATAAGAATTCAAAAATATTTAAAATTAATTTAATTAAGTAAATAAATAAATTTAAATATTCACGGGACAAATTACACTTACTGATCTAACCCCAAAGTAAGCAAATTATTTGCTTGTGTTAAGAGTGCTAATCAACGATACTAATACATACAAATAAATATATAAATACTCTTTAATCGATACTGAAGCAAAAAATGTATTTTTTTTAATTTTTGTCTGTCTGTCTGTCTGTCTGTCTGTCTGTATCAAGGCCGCGCATTACGCCGAATCTACTGAACGGATTCAAATGAAATTTAGCATGATTAGAGTTCATACTCCGAAGAAGGTTATAGGATATTTTTTATCCCAAAATTCAGTACGGTTCCCGTGGGATAGGGGATGAAAACAAAAACTATAACTATATTCAGCTTTAATTCATTAACATGTAGTCCGAAATCCTTTATTATTTTTTTGTTCAAAAGTAAGTACTGTTTTTTTTTTTTTTTTTTTTTTTTAATTAATTATTGAATAAAAGAAACAATAGGTACATTTGACTATAGTAGCATTAGAAAAAAACCACAAAGGTTTATGTACAATACTACACATTATTTTTAATATGTAAAATAGAATAGACACGGATATTAAGTCTCCTAGATTCAAACTCAAATCAAACTTCTTGAAAACTTTCCAAGTTATTCAAGAAGTATGATTTGAGTTTAGCTTTAATATTTTTTCATATAAAGGTATTTATAAACTCAAATGGTAGTTTATTTAGCAAACGGGGTTCTTACCGATCCCGATGACCCGATAACTCTGGCAAACGGTTTACACGATGACACTACACACCTACATTCGCGACACCGTCGCCGCCGGCGGCGACGAGGACCCCTGTTTCGCCCTTCGGCGAACCGAGCCCAAGGGCAAGGTTCGGCGGACGGACAAAACAATGCCACTAGCCCTCTCATCGCAAATCACGACCCCACCCTAAGCCGAGGTTCGGTCTCACAGGAGACACCCTTAGGGCGGAGGGCGTACAGCCCTACACCTTTAAATTCTGGCTGAGCACTCTGCTCGCCCACGCGACCGGTGAAGCTGTAACAGCCCATAAGGCTAACAGCAATTGTGACATTCCGGAAAAAAAAAAAAAAGCAAACGGGGAATCAACCAGCTAGTTGTTCTTTCCCCGTATACATTTTTTGCGCGCGGCATACAAAACCGGTTCGTAGATACAGCTCTTGTACATACAGGATGTTTAACTAATTTCTTTAGAGATTCGTTAAAGAAGTTTTCCTTAATCAAATTATACATAAACTGTGCTTGTGTAGTATTTTACAATGTCTGAAAAGGCCTAAATCGTCATATTTAAATTGAAGTCTGATTTTTGGGGACACTACATTCTTTAATATTTTTAACTGCAATCTATAAATTTGATTAAAATAGGAGGAATACGTTCGCCCATAGCTGCTAAGCCCATACCGAATATGAGATTCAGCTAGCGAGTTATATAACATTAAGTTAAGACTATCCTTTAAAAATTTTAAGGTCATGAGTTTTATAATTTAGAAGTTACAGACATCACAAGTTTCAACGGTTTCGGGTAGTAAGTTCAGTTAAACGTGACACCCGGAATGTATACAAAACCTTTGAACGCAGGGCTCATTATAAGTTAGCGTTATCATTTCATAGTGTTTGTACCTATAATGATATCCATAATCAGATAGAATCAATTCTAGAATGTGTACTTTTTTATTAAAATGTTATAAATGCTATTTTACTAGCTTAAAAATTAGTAAAATATGTGTAAAATATAAATCTAAACATTTTATTTATTTATATAAGAATAACTATAATATATTTGAAAATAAAACAGGTGATTTTTCAGGTTTTTGCTGATATCTCAGAAAATATGCATCTAATCGAAATTGAGTATACTAATAGAATTTGTTCTTTATAAACGTAAGGATAGCGAAAATTCACTATTATGTTTTTACATTGCATAACGTAAAAAAGGATAAAAAAGTATCTACACGCCCATATCCCGGAATACGTAGACAGAGGTACAAGAAGTGTACCCACGATTAGCCGAAAATACTATCTCACACGATGTGATAGGTGGCAAGCCAACAGGGCCCTTTCCAATCCCGGGCAACGTTGTTTTATCAGATAACTGAAAAAGCACATTTTGTTTTGCCTGACCCGCGAATCGGACCCGGGACCTCATATGGTCGACGACGACCCCGGACCGCTACACAACACGGTAAATATTTCAAAATAAGATACATCAATCAGTTAACTTTTAAAATGAATGAAACAAGTGAAGAATATACGAACATGTACTTATAAGTTCAGTCCAGAATAAGATCAACATCTTACAGAAAAACTTTAGACACATATAACTTCATCAAAACAATTTCAATTAAAAGAACTTTCCTTTATTTGTGAAAATCAAAAATATGAGAAAAAATACGTGGCGTTGTTGTTTTTTATTAAAGTATCATCACGCCCGATTCCCTTGCGGCGTAGGCAGAGTAAACCGACCGTCTATAGACATTCCGGTTCACCGCGATTCACCGGTTTTTCGGTTAGTGAGATAAATGGTAATCCTCATCGCCGCATACACGGATACGTTAACGATTATCGACTATTTTTAGCGATAACTGGGACCGAAATATTACGTACTCATCCGAGGTACGAGAGCGGTAATATATATATATATATATATATATATATATATATATACCACTCCGTCAGTTTCTGAGTTGCTACTGAGATTTTAGGTTTTCGAGAAAATTTTCGAAAATATCTCAATAACATCTCGAACCCGGGACCTCATGATCTGAGCCGAATAGGCTGTCCCTAGACCACGAGGCAGAGTAGTTTGTTATAATAATTTAAAAAAAACCCTTGACTGCTTATCTTGCTTATTGAAAATGATACAAATTTACATTAAAAATATCTTTTAGAGAATTAAATAATAATAAATTTAAGAAAAGTGCAACAAGATTTTTTTATTGCAAATTGATTTCAATAAGCTTCTTAGTCAAAGGCTATATTGTTTTTTATTAATAACAAACTACAAAGCCATGTGTTAATTAATTTATTTTTAACTTCCCGCTACGAAGAATTTGCCTTAAATAAAAATTATTCAAAAAATAAACCTGAATAAATAACTTTTTATCTTTCTAATTAGGTATACATTTTAACTTCCCGCTACGTACCTAGATAAGGAAGTTTTTTTTTCCGATTTTCGAAAATCGGACCGACCTTTTCCGACGACGATTTCCGACCGATTTTCGAAAATCGAGTGTTCACCAGATCTCCACGTTTTGAGGACCTAGAAACCTTTTCCCACTATTTTAATGATGACATATATGTATGTGCGTGTGTGTGTGTGCGTGTGAGAGTGTATGTGTGTATGTAAACATCTCATAACTTCGAATGGCTTGACCGATCAAAACGTGGTTAATGGAATACGATTGGATTCCACTCAACTTAGACTTGCTGAAAATTTTAACAAAGTCAGTCAGTCAAAAATTTTGGAAAACCTCACAAAGGTTTTTGGCGAAACAGTATTTTTTTAATACAATTTCCAGATTAATGAACCATTAAAATATAGTACAAAATTTAATCAGCTTTACTTCTCAAAACACTGCGTCCAATGCATAAATTGCATCAAAATTTATTTATCCGTTCGGGAGTTATAGTTGACGAAAAATTTTACAAAAGTGTTTTTTCGACATAAATCGAAATTTTTTAACTAATCATTTTTAAGGTTCTGTAATATTTAAGTACTTACTAAAAAAACTACATTGAATTTTAAAAATTAAAATCGAGTCAAATTTTCAAAAATTACAGCTTTTCAAACATTAATATTCGATTTTCTAAAATCGGGGTAAAATCAGTAACTTCCTTATCTACATACGTAGTGGGAAGTTAAAAAATCCCACGCGGACGAAGTTGCGGGCACAGCTAGTAATAAATAAAATAATAGACTGTGGTCCCATAAGGACCACAGTCTATTATTATTATTATTCATATTTAATATTAATACTAGCTGTTGCCCGCAACTTTGACCGCGCGGACTTCGTTTACTCCGCACAGCTGTAGGCGATAGCGTGATAATATGTAGGACATACTTACAGACAAACAGACAAAAATTCTAAAAACTATATTTTTGGCTTCGATATCGATTGTAAATCACCCCCAAGTATTCTTTTAAAAAATATTAAATGTATAGTTTTGACTTTCCTACGATTTTATTATAGATATATATATATATATATATATATATATATATATATATATATATATATATATATATATATATATATATATATATATATATATATATATCTTATCTATATATATAAAAGAAAGTCGTGAACTGAACCGATTTAGCTGAAAATTGGCAGGGAGGTAGTTTAGAGCCAGGAGAAGGACATAGGATAGGTTTATTTATTAATGTGGAGGAAGCAAATTAAGCCTGCCCCTTTTGTATGGATATGTGTATAAATAAATTAAGTGTTCGGTACGCACTTGATACTTTGTATTAAAAAATCCTTAAGTGTTATCTTGAAACAAGCTTAAAATATACCAGGTGGTGCTAAACTGGTGGCTTTTCCTCGTATTGGTCCGGACTTTCTTTGATAAACAGACCCTACGCCGTTCTTCCAGGCATTTCATTGGAGGTGAAAGTTTTTTTTTTGGCATGGGCGTTAACAACTGCCATCCGTCAAGAGGCGAAAGATTTTATATACGTGTCACTACCATGTAACTACTATGTAGTAAAGTCTGCAACGTCTTGCCCGGGTATTTAGTACCACTGCCTTACCTATTCAGACCGTAATAGATTGAGGTTCGTGAGAGCGAGAGGGTAACGTAGCCGGTAAATTTACGAAAGTAGTATTAACACCTCGCCACACGGACAGCAACGCACCATTATTAACATATGTGTTGTCTATAAGCTATGGTTCTCTCTTTTCATCAAAAGAGCCATCTGCTAGTTTGCTATCTTATGATATAAAAAAAAATCTCGAATAAAACTGCTAAACTAGATTTATTTCGTTTTTAAAATGCAAACTAGGTAGATAATTGTTCAGACTTCAGTGTTAACCTACTTTCGAGTTCAATTTTGTTCAGAACTCGCCAGTTGGAGAGTTAATTCATGTTATATTCGATAACTCGGATTGTTTAATTTGTTATACTAAACTCTATTTGGAACTTTTATTTTATTTTTAAAGCTCCCTTGTGGGAAGACATAACCATGTCGCCTCATAATCCTTAGTTGTACATTGCTATCCATGTGGCAGTGATATACTATAACATGTATCAGTTTACCAACTATCATTGTCTCACACCAGAATACGACAACGATATTCACCTATAAGCCGCTAGTCTTTAGCCACGTTGAGCGATTTTTGGATGAACAAAACTTTATACTATATATATATCACGAGACCTGCAGCGTCACAAATGTCTCGTGACACTGTGAATTTGGCTATGTATTGTGACCACGGATTAAACTGGATACGCTTGCAAAACATATTCTTAGGATGTCAGTTTCACTTAAATACATAGTTATATTACTTACCGATGAAGTAAAATTACTCCAGAATAGCTTGCGTAAGCTTTTTATTCCACACAATAAAATAGCACAGTATACATATATTTATATTTTTTTACGATGTAATATATCTACAAGTGTTAGACATTTACATACATTTGCTCATATTAGCGGCTACGCATTTTGCGCCCAACACCGTGTCTATTAGTATTTGTGTGGTCTGTGATTGTGACACTAGTTTATTTTTTTGTGTTATAAGATAGCAAAACAAGCAGATGGTTCTCCTGATGGAAAGAAACAACAATCGCCTGTAGACGCCAAAGATGGTGCGTTGCTATCAGTGTAGCTGTGCTGTTAGGTATTAGGTGTTGTTAGGTGTTAATGCCACTCGCATAAAACCGGATCCTTTACCCTCTAAACCGGAACACAACAATGACAAGTATTGACGCTATTGCGGTAGAAATAGATAAGGCGTTGGTACCAAATACCAATGGTTTTTCTTTTAACCAGGAGAGCCGTCTGCTTCTTTGCTATGTGAAGTATCTTCACGCCCATATCCCCGAAGGGGTAGGCAGAAGTACAACAAGTGCACCCACGATTAGCCGAAGATACTTGGCCCCACAAATGTGATAGGTGGCAAGCCTATCGCCAACCGGGCACTTTCCAATCCCGGCAACTTTGTGTTTCTCAGAAAACTGAATAAAACACTTTTTTTAAGTGCCCGACCCGGGAATCGAACCCAGGACCTCATGTGGTCAATGCCAACGCTGGACCACTAAACCACAGAGGCGACCATTCTTTGCTATGTAATTATATAAAAGAAATCATTCATAATATATATTTATTTCTTGCATAAAATATAAAAGAAAAGAACGAGAAACATATTAATTATTCCCAAAACATTACCAGTGCAGTTTATATTTAAGTAAAGTGATAAATCAGAAAGTTTACGATGTAAAATGTTATCTTTATTACTTTATCAGAGTAACATATTCCTTGTATTAAAAGCTTACGTTTTATAGTACAATAAAACTCCCCTGATATTTTTCTTAAATGAAAATAAAGATGACTATTACGTAATACTACTACTATTACACTTGACTACGTTCGTCTAAACCATTAACTTCTTTTGCTCATTGGGGTAAAAATTTAAAATTAGCTCAATAGTTTGAAGTACAGACCACGTGAATACTAATACACACGCTAATTGGGAAGGAAATGTATCGCTGCGCTATAAGCAAACGCTCTTATTACTGTCAAAAATTTCATACATTTGTAGGTTATATTGTGGAAAAATAGAAATAAACCATATTGAACTGTTTTATCGTACCGAATGAGATGACAAGGTTTAAAAACTACCCTAAAATAGTTTTATTTCATTGATAAGTAGAATAACTCTCTATTTCTGTATGTAATTTCAAGCTACGCTGCCAAACTAAGAAATTGTCTTGATAGTTGTATCCATTTAATCCGTTGTTTGAACGTGTATATTATTTTATAATATGTTTGTAACACACAATAAAGGAAAGAACACATGCGATTTTTGTTTTGTACATAACTTGCGTGTCTTTCGGAGTGACGAATGTTAGATAAACTAGAATAATTTTCTACGTTTTTTTAATTAATTAATTAAAATATATCGCTACGAATAATCATATAAAAATATTGAGACTTTAATTAGATTGACTTTTATCATTAAATTTAAGTGTTAATATTGTATATAACTTTAATTACATTTGCATTAAAACAGCAAAAAATTTATGTCATAATTTTCATTATAATTATCAAATAAAAATTCTCCCATAATTTAATGCTAATTTATTTTTTGTTCTTTTAAGTATCTTTTCTTTTAAGTACCTTCACAAAACCTTAGCTCAGAATTTCTGTCAATCTAACTTAGATTTGTGAGATTAGCAGCTGTTGTACTGAAGACACCTGTGGAAGACACCATTGACAAGAAAAAATCCTAACCTCAGACTACTAAGGAAAGAACTGATTGTTTACGTTAACCTTACCTGAATTCCAACTTCATTAGGCTTCTATTCCCCAAGCTTAAGAAATATTTATTATTTGCGGATAAGTTAAGAAGTTGATATAGAATCTTACGGAATATATTAAACCTTAAGGTAATAACTAAAAAAAAAGCGATGTATGAAGTCTTGCCCGTGTTCTTTAAAAAATTAAACCGGCTTCAAATATCAATAGTACTTGTAGCGGCTCAAACAATCACAAAAGCTACAAGAACAAATAATAAAAAAAATAGAAAATGATGAAATTGAAAATAAAATCCTGAATCGCGATATGACAATTATTTATCTTGTACAAGCTATATATAAGTTTCAACGATTCTCAAATGGACTTCGGTCCCCAGGCAGTACACCTTGCCTGACTGGGAAGATCTTCCTTTTCCCCCTTGTCCTTGTGTGACGTCATCAACCTCCACAGTAATGACGTCATACTGACAAGAAGCTGGCCCGCGGTTCTATCACTATGACCCTTCAGCGGTACGGACCAGCGGCGCCACAGTACTCATATCTCAAAAACTACTAATACGATTTTGATGAAACTTAAGACTGTTTCCTAAGATGGATTATAGTTGATTTAAATCGAAAAGAATTACCTTGATTGGACTTTTATATCTCAAAAACTACTAATAAGATTTTGATGAAACTTAAGACTGTTTCCTAAGATAGATTATACTTGATTTAAATCGAAAAGAATTACCTTGATTGGACTTTTAGTTCCCGAAAAATTCGTAGACAAATATACAAATATACCAACATATAAGTACATACACTTTCGAAATTTAGTACACGTACTTGGATGCCTAAATAGAATACCATACTCCATAATTATACAATTCCAACAATATTACAAACATACATGTCAAACTGATAACCTTTGTTTATTCATTGGTTGAAATACAAATCTTCTTCCAACCCTGATCTCGTTACTTGGCGTCGAGCCTCCTCATTTTTCTGCGCCAAGTTAATCTATCTTGAATTGTTAGTTCAGGCAATTGGACTTTCTTGAAGTCTCTTTTTATATTTGACCAGCAGGTCATTGGTGAGCGGCCCCTACCTCTTTTCTGTTGTGGTAGGTTTAGCGCAATTCGTTAGACGTGTTCATTATTACGTCTTTTAACATGTCCATATCAACGAAGTCGATTCTCTGTTATTTTTTCAGCTATTGGTGCGATTTTAAAGCTGCCTCGTATGTATTCGTTACGAATTTTTCCAAGCGAAGTCACACCACCTGCCCATCTCAGCATCTTCAAATCGTTGGTATGCACCTTTTGTTCATGCGTTTCCTTTATCGCCCAGCATTCAGAGTCATACATTAAAGCCGGGCCAAAGAACACGTCATTGGAGCCGGGCACACTGCTGTCTTATAAATTTTACCCTCTGTTTTTATGGAAATACGTGGGTCTCACAAAACATAAAACACCCACACTGGCACTAATCAAAGTGTAATAGGGGCTTTATATAACCACATTTAGCGATTGTTCGTAGTTAAGCATCATTAGTATTGCTCTCAACACAAAAAGGAATTTGCACGTTTTCTGATATAATAAGGAAATATTTTTAGCTTCCACTTGAATTTCTTTACATTCCCGCACAGAATGCCAACTTGAGTCAACGCCGCTTAGATGGAAAATTTCTTACGCATTTTAAGACCTAGATACGGAAGCGAACTTCATTTCATTGTTCCTAGCTCTGTATTTCATTTATTTGAACTATATTTTTTTCCACAGTAGTGACTACATAATATTTTTATTCTTGAGACTACCAAGGACGCGGAAAACTATGACGATAATTATTTCATATACTAGCAGTCGCCCTATGGTTGAAATTCAACCATAGACTAAACAATAAAATCCCTTTTAAGTAAGACGTGTATATTATTTTCTTTACAGCTAATGTAACAAACATTAGCCGTAAAGAAAATAGTATACACGTGTGTATATCATCATGTATGTCACATGAATGTAGTGTGTGTAATGTTTATTTTTATTAATTTACTGTTTTTAATGCATGTTATTTATAAATATTAAGTTTCTGCAGTCCTCCGCAATATAAATTTTAACTGTGCTCAATTTCATACTCCATCGTTTGCGTCTTAAAAAGTGGTACAAAATTTTTGCTTTACGTATTAATGTATAGATACTAGCGATCGCCTGCTGTTTGAAATTTGATCACAATCCTACAAATGTTAAAGCATAGATACTTATAAGACAATTGTAGGATAACTAAACTATTATCACATATACTCGTATAATAGTTACTATCATATTATTCGCGGAACTACGTATTATTACTCAGCATGATCATAGACTAAATTAAAATCTCTTGTTAGTTTGACAATAGACTTTAATGATAAACAAAGTATATTTTATATATGTACTTACCTATATTTGTGTGTGTCAAATGCATGGTTGATGTGTAATGTTATTTTTTGGTAACCTAATTCATTTCTATTAAATATCATATTAAATACTAGCTGACCTGACAAACGTTGTTTAGCCGTACAAATTACTTGTATTAAATATTTAGAAGGGGGGGGGGGTACTTGGGAAGGGGTTAAGGGTTAACTGAGGCTATCTATCTTTTAAGTTGGACCAAGCAGTAGATATCAAGAAAATTTTATTGAAATCGGTCCAGTAGTTTCAGTGTCCATCGCGGACAAACAACGTGACACGTAATTTATATATATTATGACAGCGTTCTGCACTTCTTCGATTTAGAACTTGTAGAATTAGAATAAGAATTATTTATTTCTCGAATAAATAATTCTAATTCTACGAGTAACATATACTTGGAGTTTGGACTATATTATGTGCTGTAACAATTATACGCAATATACAGGTTGCCTGGTAAAAGATTTTACATACTTAAGGAGAATGTTCAGTATTTGAATCTGATACAGAATATGTAAAAAATAGATACTTCCTAAAATTTTTACCTAATTATCCAACAAAATAGTTTGTGCGGACACCCGCACATAAATGCCGAAATTCATTATTTACAAATAGCGACTAGTGGAATTCATGACAAGATTCCTTAGCGGGCCGGTATCGACCGTGCGGCGTCTATTCTTTCTCATTATAGAGAGATACTAATTAAGTAAATTCGTTGGTTTAATACGCAGTTGAGTAATATTTTCTGTTTATTATATTTACATATAACCATTAACTATCATGCCCTTCCACATGTATTCTTTTACCAGTCTACCTACGCCCACTTTGTGGTATCCCAGGAATCTTTTACTCACCTTATGTTAAACCAATTCACGCCAATGGTGTCAATAGCCACAGCGGCTTCATTGGTATTCGACTATGCATCATGAGCTATTGTTAGACGTTTCTGACTGCTGTCACATTCGATTGAGCTATAAGCTTCAACCAAGTCACTGTGAAAATACCTCTGCAAAGATTTCGACGTATCTAGCGTTACAAACGTTGAACTCTTTTCTGCTTATCTTTGCAGAATTTTGTTTGCAGAACCTTTGTAGAACCTTAACTTCAGCCAAGTAACCGTAAAAACGCTTTTGCAAAGGTTTCAACGATAGTAACACACGGCATGATTAACTTCGCAAACGCGTTTACGTGGGGACTTAGTGTAGTGATTATACAGCTATAGTAACGCCATAAGTGAATGAGTGGACAACACGTCTTAAATACACTTGGTTATTGCAGTTTTGTTCTAGGAAAAAAGATTGTCTACCATTAAACGAACGCCAAACATGTCATGAAGATACCTGCAACGATTCCCCCGGACTTGGTACCACCGCCGTACTAATTTTCGATTATTACTACAATAATGCCATATCTTTATCTCGACTTGGATGCAGGATGATAAATGATGAAATTAATGTACTTAATTAATTTGTAACTTTCCGTAAAATATTATATTAAGTGACTTTTGTTATGCCGATGAAACAAAGAGGAGCTTAAAAATAGAACGAAAGCAGACATATACCTACAGTTTTTATACCTAATCAAAATGTCATTTACAATGAAATGTATATATGGACAACTCTAATAAATATTAATACAAAATTTTGCGAAAGAAAGTACACGAACTTTGCTTAGTAGTTGCTCCATTAGTTATTCAACATCATGCCTACGTCCCATTTCCTTTATAATTCTATACAAGTACAGCGGAAACAAAAGTTATTAATATCCCTCCCACATAAACTTGTAAATGCTCAAACTTTTAATTTGGTTATACCTCAAGCAATCACCATCTTGTTTTTAATAATATTTCATTTGCAATATCACATAAGCTCCAAATAAATTTACAAATGAGTAGGTAACTCATTTCTTATTACGTACGGATATCACTCTTAGAAATGACATTTTGCTTAACGTATCTAGTGATATTTTCACCAAAGTTTAACAAAACTTGGCTCCATGGAGGATACATGTAAACCTAACGATTTGAAGCAATCTGGATAGCCTGCTGACTTTTGCGGTAAGTAAATGTGTATATTTGGGCTCATTTGACAGGTTTTGTTGCTCTGCAAATGATGCACACAACGTGAAGCAGAAAAGTGCTCTGATGTTAATGGAATGTGTCATAATTTTTTAATGGAAAATATGCATGAAATGTTAAAATAATAACGCTCAGAACATCAGCAGTAGTACTCATTGTGTAACCATTTCAAGCTAGCCTTCACAGGCTAATTTAAACATTCGTTCGTCAGTGCACAATATAGACTCGCACTGTTAAAATAATTACGTATAAAACTGCGCGTTAAAGGATATCATAATTCATCATATAATTACCAGAAATATTTAAAGATTTTATTTCACGGATAAGTACTGCCTAACAATATGAGGGTATATTTTGTATGTACGTAGGGTGAAAATAAAACAACCGAAATTTCAGGAAATCATAAAACAGCATTATCTTAAAATAGTTAAATTAGAACCGTATTTCATTAAATGCAAACCTTGCAGTAATATAATTGTAAATATTCATATTCCCGGGTCTTAATCTATATTTGTACGAAGTTTTATCCAAATCGATTCAGTGGTTTAAGCGTAACGAAGAGACAGACAGAGTTACTTTCGCATCTATAATATTAGTATAGATAAACGACATTTTATCATCGACGCCGCGACGTAAGGTATTTTCTAAAACGAAAAACTCTATCTTTGCAATCTGACGATGCCATTAGTATACGAGCAAATTATAGAATTTGCCTGTGACATCCACATAAGATGCACGTAAGGGAATACAACCAAATACTTCCCTCCATGAAACAATTGGTAGCAAAAAAACGATAATTCACTGTTTAATGACGAGTTTAAACAGCCGTCCACTGTACAATTCCGATAACTTTTTACATGACGTGGTGGACGTAGGTGTCCCTCGGGCAGTACCCGTATTATATGTTACTCTGTGGCGGGCGGCATCCGCCCTCGCATTGAAGCGAAACACTCCGAGATTTCGCGTGCGTGAGAAGTGTCTATGTGTGCGTTGCTCGAAGACTAGTCGTATGTAGATTGTCTTCTGTTAGTTAGTATTCTGTGATTACGTTTTCACGTCTAAACGGCTGAACCAATTTTCATTAAATGATCTGGGCTAAAATATAAGCCAATTTTTTTCAAAATTTAATCCCTAAGAGGCTCAAACAGAGGATAACTGTTTGTGTAAAAACTATATCGACATGTTAATTTACTTGCTGGTGAAGTTGCTGCATCAGCTAGTTGTAATATAAATGTAAAACAAATTAATATGTCTTAATGCTTTCGAAATACTTTCTACAAAATATTTTCCTAATTATTACAAATTTTGGTATGACACTTTTTGTTGTCTGGGTCTTGGCCAGGCGGCCCGCGTGTATACTCCTGTCCTTGCGTTGGGAGTGATTTGATCTTTCGTTTGACCATTGCCTCTTTAATCTTTGATTAAGCAGTGGCACAAGAATGAACGTTGATTTTGTATTGTATTGGATTGTATAATAAGCTGCAGCCGGGCGGATTGTATAATAAGCTACAGGATCATTTTAAGACTGTGCAGTGTAGTAGTAGTTGTGATAATAAAGTAAGTACAAAAATTTTCACACACTTTCATATCCATATCACTTATGCCTCATTGTATATTTTAAATGATGTGTAGAGCTAACCGTTTAGGCATCGTAACTCTATGCATAAAGTAATGGAAACTTTGGCCAATTTGATCGAATTTTGCTAAAAGTAAGTAACCAAAAACAAAATATTTGATCCTTTTTTAAAACTATTCTCGATTTGATATTCAAATTAAAAAAATACTCAAACAAAAAGTGAACGCGTGCCAAGTTAAGATAGCATCATGTCGTTTGGTGTCACAGCATAATGTCAAGGCGTGCCAATAAACGGATCACATAATATTCATCAATTTCTTCCTTGCAGAACATAAAACATGAATAAAATACATATTTTTTTGTTTTTATTTCTAGTAGATACCTAACGCTGTAAATAATTTAATAGTGCCTGTCTTTATATTGCTGAAGTACTAAAGGTTTCAATTTTCATTAATAGATGTGTTTAAATATTTTTAGTATATTGCACACTTCGACTTATATTTATGGTCAAGTATTTCAGGTTCCCGGGTTGGCTGTAAGAAATCTCTTTTTTAGAGATAAACTCGCCTTTTGTACCTTTTTAAAAATACTGCTTGCTGTAATTTTGTTTGTTGTTCTGTTGTGTACAATAAAGTATTAAATAAATGAATTTATCCAGGTAACTCTGTACGCACTTTACTCATAGGCTTTTGTATAATGGAAATAATTCCCACAAGACAATCTGGATAAATCGTCATAACAGATTCTACAAAGGATCTACAGCTCAAGGCGAATCACGTTTAGGTCCCTGAGGCTTGACATCAAAGTTGATCTGTCGCACATGTGCCGAAAAGCATACATAATCCGCATAATGTTTTATAATCACTTTTAGCTTTGATCCTTCAATTTCATGTTTACTCACTTGCTTTCGGCACCAAAAACATATAGTTTGTTATTTTTAACAACATGCGCAATTTCTCCAACACGCACTCGCAAACACACACTCACACACACACGCGATATAGCATGCAAGATAATATTGTAATTTATGTTGAATATCTACTAAAGGAAGATCTCCATTTAATAGCTACCATCTAGTACGGGAATCAAATGTAAATAAAAATGCCATGAAAAATTCGAAACGGAAATAATGGAAGACAGCTGTTGTAGTTACTATTTTAAGTGTGACCATTTAAGTATCGCATTGAAATTGTGTGAAAACTTAGCTAAATTGCTTTATTTAAAAAGCAATCGTTATTTTCCAAGATAAATTATCTTTGAAACTTTCAGTAGAAAGGAACCTGTACTTCCTATTTTGCTTGAAATAAGGATGTTTACTCATGTAGCAGTAATTAAAGTCTCGAGTGCTGCTGTGCTCAATCCAAAGTCCTAGTAGTTGCATAGACGCGACTCGCGAGGCTATATTTCAACGCAGTGAAGGAAACCTCAATCATTAATACAAGTATTTGCAACTCAATTGCTTCCTCGTTCCTTGTTAATTCGAGATGCTCAAGGAAAAAAATCATCTGCTTACATACCTTCTAGGATAGGAATATAACGGTACTACTGAGATGTCGACACTTTAACTTAATACAAAATTGTTTATTTAGAATCGATACTTACTCGGGTGTTGATAGGAAATAAACGATATATAAGTCAATAAAAATTGTGCAAAATTTATGAAAAAATAAAAACAGCAAGAAATATTTATATATTCGTATACATAGTAAACGGAATACCATAAAAACTTTTGAGTTTAGGATAGGAGGACAATTAAGTGAATAATAATAATAATTAATAATTCATTTATTATTATTATAAATTTATTTATTCGTAACGAACTCGAAAATACAAACGTTTTCTCTTTAATAATATTAGTAAAGATGAGTGGGACCAAGACCTTAAAAATATTTTTCGAGGCGCTGAGAAAGTGATAGAATATTTCCGAGACAACAGTTATTATTTAGAAATACAGTTTTTAATCGACCTGTAAATCAAACCAGCATCATTTACCAATCTTTAAATACCAATACGTGCAGGAAAAACTTTGGACCCCTTTTTAAGAAAATTGCGCGAACGGTTAACATTGCGGAGGACTGCAGAAACTTAATATACGTAAATAAAATGCATTAAAACAACATTAAATTAACAAAAATAAAAATTATAATCTAACAATATATATCTATACTAATATTATACAGCTGAATAGTTTGTTTGAACGCGCTAATCTTTAGATTTACCAATCAGATTTAAAAAAAATCTTTTTCTGTATAATAGTCACATTCACGAGGAAGGCAATAGGCTAACTTTATACTTGACTAGTCAAAAATAGGTAATATTTTTGGGTCACGTGAACGAAGCCGCGGAAAACAGCTAGTGATAATTATACACAGATGTTTACAACGAGTATTTTCTTTCCGGCATTTATCAGACTTAAAAGAGATTTTTTGTTTAGTCTATAATTGAATTTGATTGCCAAATTTTTTTTAACGCGGTAAAACTGTGACAACCGTCTTCCTATTTCCTGTATATCTGGAACCCTACATCAGATCTTCACTAAATTATAAATATAAATCTATATTAATATTATAAATGCGAAAGTTTGGATGTTTGGATGGATGTTTGGATGGATGTTTGGATAGATGTTTGTTACTCAATCACGCAAAAACTACTGAACGGATTTGAATGAAATTTGGCACACGGGTAGATGATGACCTGGAATAATACATAGGCAAAGGAATTTTTATCCCGGAAAAATTAGGTGATCCCGTGGGGTTCGCCAAAAACTCTTATAATGCAGCGGGCTGCACGCTGCAGCTAGTAATATATATATATATATATATATATATATATATATATATATATATATATATATATATATATATATATATATATATATATATATTAGACTGGGCCAAAAAAACAGACTATTTTTTTTTTCTATCGATACTGTGAAAATATCATTCATGATGATAAAAAAAAATTATTGTGAAAGTTTGAGTCCTTAATAATAATATTAAGGGGTGTATCGTTACGACTAATGATTTTTCAACAGTAATCGCATTTTTTACTCAAAACTTGTTAATTATCAATCTGAAAAATTTTAGCGATATGGATTCTTATAGGAAATTAAATTTCCTAAAAAAAGTTATCTTAGTAAATTACCGTAAAACAAGCCGTTTCCTTGTAATCATGCCATAAACAATGATTTAGTTTTTCAATTTTGCGTTTCGATTTTGGATTTTTGTAGCTACCATAAATATCAATATTTTTACAATTTAAAATACTTATTCTTAAAGGAAATTTAATACTCTAAAAAAAAGGTCTCTTAATATTTTCAATTAAATTCACTCCTTTCAAAGTTATTCGACGTTGAAGTTAAATTCAAAAGTAATTTATCGTTTTTTTCGCGTTACACGTGATTTTTTCCTCTTGATTGAAAAATTTATGACTTTAATATTGAGAATAATTTTTTTTTGTTGGAAGACTAAATTTTTTTGTATAAAATCATAATTTATCAATGTATTATTTTGCTTTTTAACGATTAGTTATCGACATAAATTCATTTTCACTGCATTTAACTAACTCTAATAGTAAAAAGTTCGGCTTCTTCATCAAAAGTTATTTATTTGTGTAGGGATTATACTTTTTTCTGTAAACTTATACTTTTAAACCTCCGTTTTTAGCCCTCTTTTTGTTTTGTCCTTTTTTATGTCAATACTGTCGCAGCTTAATGTACTCCCCCTCCACCATTACATTTGTAAATGTTCATTAGCTTATGTAATAGTAGCATTTTTGTAAATGTTTATTAGCATTATAAGTAAAAATAAAATGATTTTTTATCTCTTTTATTAATTGTATTTGTTTTGACTTCTTATTCAATTTTTTTTCTGTAAGTAAAGGTATGTCACTAGTCAAATTGATAATTTACAATAACGGGACCGGATTTATTTTGTGTCCCCGTCGGGAATCGTACCCGAGCCCCGTTGATCGCGTAGTCAGGGTCGCTAACCACTCGACCAACGGGGCGGTCAAATTGAAATGGAACCACATGGAAAGTATAATCTCTTAAATGAAAAATAATTTTCAAAATCGGTTCAAACTGAGTTCTGAGGTAACAAACATAAAAAAAATCAACGCAGTAAAACTGCGGCAACTGACCTTCCATTTCCTGTATTTCCGGAACCCTACATCAGATCTTCATCAAATTGAAATGGAACTTACATGGAAAGTATAATCTAGTCAAACAAAAAATAATTTTCAAAATCGTTTCAAACCGAGTTCTGAAGTAACAAACATAAAAAAACAACCGAATTGCTAAGCTCCTTTTGGGAAGTAGGTTTAAAACAAGTAAGCTCTAAAACAAAGAGGCATTCAACGACCTAACGAGGTTTATTATTTATATTAATAACAAACCAAACACTATGTAAGCTTTCGCAGATTGCTGAAGACATTTTAATCAAACGGATAATTAAAACGTCTTTACCAAGCCTTTATGATTTTGATTGAGTTTCTTTTTATTCTAGATTTTTATAACACACAAAAAATTATGCCATTTTTTTCACATTATAGGATAAAAAAAGAAGTAACCATTGCCTATCGACACCAAAGACGTCAATACGTTGCCGTAATGAGGATTCACAAGCAGAAGTTTGATGACAAGGACTGACGTTATTGTGGCAGGAATATATATAGCGGTAGTACCAAACCCAGGCGTGATGTAGACCATTACCAGGTAAAAGGGAAAGTATCAAATTAATCCGAATATATATACATGTGTGTATGTGTGTGTATGTGCTTGAGGACTTATTCCATGCTTGGAAAAACTTTAAAAACTTAACATAAAAAAATTTCAACACGACAAGACTTGAACCTGCGACCTTGCCTCTGTCCGGCACGCTCTACTAACTGAGCTACTTTTGACTGATTTAACGTGGTGAAATTCTTCTTTGCTTTGTGATCGATTCCGTCAATTGAAATTTATAATATTGATCGACTGCCTTGTGGTCTAGTGGTAGCCTATTCGGCTCAGACCATGAGGTTCTGAGTTCGATCCCCGGGTCGGGCAAAGTGTTATTGAAGTCTTTTCGAAGTTTTCTCGAAAATCTAATCTTCAGTAGCAGTTCGGAGTCTGGCGGAGTGGTGTATTACCACTCCCGTGCCTCGGATGAGCACGTTGAACTGTCGTTCCCTATTATCGCTAGAAATAGTCGATAATCGTTAAAATTTCGGTTAACGAAGCGATGAGAATCACCACTTATCTCGCCAACCGCAAACCGGTGAATCGCGGTAAACTGGAAAATCTAGTGGATCTGCAGCTCCGATACGTCAACACGGCTACGGCAGGTGACGCTACGCTTACATCTTCAAGTGCTCTTACATAGTAATTTTTTTTTTGGCGACAATTACTTGGCAACTATAAGGGATCAATCTGGAGTAATTAAAATGAATGCGGCAATTGTTTCGGGAATATACCTTCTAATTGCTATATTCCACATTTCTCAATGTCGTAAATAGAAGTAGCCGAATATCGAATTAGTTGTTGTTGCATGGTTTGGGGTTACATAGTATTTTAAAAATTGGTTCCCCCAAATTGGTCACCTGTTTAGTAGTCAATAGAATCAGTTTATTTAAAAGTAGTTCAATCTTTAAATTTCTCCCGAGATATTTAGTAGTATCAAACTGGTAGTAAGCTCTACACCTAGCAGCTACGATGGTAGTGACACCTATAGCCACGTACGCCTTTAAAGAACTGCCTGGCAAAAAGGCAGATGGTTAATATTGAAAGGAGGCCGGATCAATACGGGAAATTTTACTCAGTGTCGAACATTCTACAATAGATGAGGTAACGAATGGGCCCGGGTAGCAATAATTACTCGACTACGTCTTAACTACACCACTACGAAAGAATGGATATTTAATGTAAATATATACAGGCTAACCAAAACAAACCTTTCCACTTCTTGTCTGTTATTTATCTAGGAGGTCCTGAAATAACTACTATCTATGCATCAGGGTTCTCAGAGCAAGGGATATCATAACACACTGAATTGTTAAACCAAAAAGCTTTGCACGTTCACTTTGTACCTTTGTACGTTTTGAATAAGAAATTGAATTGAATTTGAATTAGAAAAATTCAAATTCAATTCAATTTCTCCTTCTATTATGATTTGTGAAAATTGGTATATTGAAATTTGTATTTGTGGCGGAATGAAGTTTTTCGTATTTATAAAGGATATACAGAAAAATAGACAACGGATGTAGTTATTAAATACTCAAATGTAAATATTAGTTCATGTCAATATATCGTTTGCCCTTCTATTGTTTAGCTTTGCTAGGTTTTGTTTTTCTAAAAATGACGTTTTCTAAATATAAACCCAATTTGATCGATTTATGGCCCCCGAAACATCCTGTATATTAAATTTCATAAAAATCGTTGGGGCTATTTCCGAGATACAGATTATATTTGTACATACATACAAGAATTGCCCATTTAAAGGTAGTTCAGTGAATTCGATATTTATACTATCTTCCATTTTATTTGAGAGAATAAGCCCAAAGTTACACACAGGATAAAACTGATTAAGAAGACAGAGCTGAAAGAGCTCTTCCTAAGTATAGGAAGAGCTATACGTACTCGGAGTAGTAACTCCGAGTACGTATAACATCCCTGCTTTATTAATTAGACTGAAAATACATTTATTACAGATGTTTTTACTTAAACAAAAACATAAAAACGCTCCATCACTAAGACACTGCGTTTTTATTAAATCGCCCGAAGTAATAACAAAAAACGTACAAATTAAATACAAATTTTTCAAGTCTAAAAGCTCCGTGAAAATCTGACGCCTTTCAACCTCAAGACAATAAAGAAAATCAAGTTGAAACTAAAAATGAACTTCAATTGTGGCCGGTCTTGATGATTAAAAGGCTCTGCGTGTAACGAGTACCTAACGACCAGTCACTTTTGCAGGATCAGAGTAGATCACTTTAAGTGCTACCTCATATTTTTTGTTATTTATTACACGACTGCAAAAAGAGATTATGTATTTTGGTGATTGCTGTTTTCTTTAGTATATCAAGCCAAATTTATCATAGGGTCAACAAAATAAGCCGTGTAATAAATATATAACAATCCGAGCAGATTTATATTTTTGCATTTTTAAAAAACTTTATTGCAATGTGTCTTTATAATTTAAGAGCAGTTATTTGCGACTTTATTCGCATGACCCAAAATCTTCTGGAGTGTAGCTTTCTATTGGTCAAATAATTTTTATAATCGGTCCAGTAGTATTTGAATTTATTCGATATAAATACAAAATATGTTTTCTTTTTATAATATACTAGTGATCTGCCCGCGGCTTCACCCGCGTAGCTTTTGTTCCCGTGGTATATCGGAAAGGTTTATATACTAAAACCTTCCTCAAGAATCAATCTATCTATTGAAAAAACCGCATCAAAATCCGTTGCGTAGTTTTAAAGATTTAAGCATACGTAGGAACAGACAGAGAAAGCGACTTTGTTTTATGCTATGCAGTGAAGTAGATATAGATATTATCATGAAAATAGTTCTGTTTTACTACTTCTACTTAATAACACCAACCAAATCCGCGTTTTAACGCGTCATTACGACCACAAAATTATTCACATCAAGCACATTCTCTTTCATTAGCTGTTTTTAAGGGTTCCGAAGTAAATTAGGAACCCTTACTGTTTTAGGGTTCCGAAGTAAACCGTTATAGTTTCGCTATGTCCGTCCTTTCGTCCGCAGTCTAGCTTAGAGATCCTTGGTATAAGCAGAGGTATTAGAAAGCTGTTATTTGACACGAATTTAGGTATTAGTCACAGCGACAAAGTGGTAACATAAAAACTTGAAAAAGTATTTTTTTCGGGTAGCTCATCTACATGTAAAACCGAAATGTTAATTTATTCTCGTTTACCCCATAGTGTGGGGTATCATTGGATACGTTTCTAAAAAATATTCTAGGTTTGTGAAAATATTTTTTCAATTAAATGATTAATTTTTGTTAGAGCCAAGTCTCCCCTCCCCCTGCTAGCTAAACGTTTAGTTTTGTAGGTGGAAAAATACACGGTAGCTGTCAATATAATGAAGACAAAAGGAAAACTATCATGACTTAGTAAGCTTTACAAGTTTTTGAGCAATTGTCGACCAACTTATAATTCAATGATAAGAATAATAAAAGAATTTGTCAAGTGCCGACGATGAAAAGTATAGAATATATTAGTATCTTTAGTTTTATGGTGGCGACATATTTCGTCTTTACGTGTACACCAAAAACTTTCAAGGTTTTATTTTAGCTCGAGTTTGACTACAGTTATCTCGGAGTACAAAAACCCTCAATAACATTTTTGCCCAACCCATGAATTGAATCCAGGGCCTCATGATCCTACGAGTGCTAAATGGACTAACAAATAAACCTCGACACTTTGACTTATAAGGTAAGTAAGTAGCTATCTGCTGCGCCTCCGAATAGATTATCTTGTCATCAGTGTAAGAAATATCATGCGATCTATTATTCTCTATTATTATGTCATCAGTGTAAGAAATTTTATGCAATATGTCACTTCCTATTGTTATGTCATCAATGCAAGGAATTTTATGCAATCTTTCACTCCCTATTTCACTCCCTATGTCAGCAATGCAATAAATTTTATGCAATCTGTTACTCCCTATTATTATGTCATCAAAGTAAGAAATTTAATGCAACCCGTCACTCCCTATTTCATCCCCTTAAGGGTTAGTTTTTGGAGAAAAAATAGCCTATGTTAGACTCAGTGTCTTTAACTGTCCCCTTGCCAAATTTTAACATTATTGATTCACCGTTTAAGACGCCAAAACGAAACAGTCAGTCAAATATATGGGCGCCGGCAGCAAGGTGCAAGGGGGTGTGCTTGCAGCCCCCATTGCAGAAAACAAAATACGTATAAAATAATAACAATATATGTATTATTTTTTAGTGAATGGTATGATGTGTAGATCCTATGCACCCCCTGAAAGTAATCCTGGCGACGGCCATGGTCAGATAGATAAACAGATATTCGCATTTATTATATTACTATGGACATATGGGATAGTATGAATTAAAATTTTGTCTGTTTATTAGGGTTCCGAATTAAATTACGAACCCTTACAGTTTCTCCATGTCCGTCCGTCCGTCCGTTTGCAGCCTAGTTCAGAGATCCTAAGTACTAAAAACTCATCCGCAATATGAAATTTAACTGTCCCAAATTTCATACTCCACCGTTCACATAATAATTGTCATAAAAAGAGTCAATTTTTTCCAGAAAATAAAGAAGACCCCAGCGGCACAATTATCCACCACACTTTCTACCACCACAGAAGTAAAAACAATATCCGTACTCAACGCAAGTTTCAACTTTACTTCGTAACCGAAGCATCCTCAGGAAAAACAAATGCCGTTTGACTCAACAAGAGGTAAAGTAATAATGGTTTTCACCACGATTTTAACGTTATCTTTGTGTTATGGATTCTACAACGAAACGCCTAAATCTATGAAATAGGTATTTTCTTATCTAAAAAATAAGGTGTTTAGGGTTCCGTACCTAAAAGGTAAAACCGGAAATTACTAAGTCTCCGCTGTCTGTCTGTCCGTTTGTCACCTGTTAAGGGGTCCCAATACAACAACGTGTTTTTTTTCGTATTTTTTGCTATGATGGTACGGAACCCTCTCCCTATGTGCATCACTGTAAAAAAATAACAAAAAAATAATCTTCCCAGAGCTCGGATCTTTCACTACAAGTGAAATGCCTATGCAATTTTAATCTTAACAAATGCCGAGACTCATTTTAAATCTCATTTTAAAATACGACGCTTCCCGTAAAATATAATTTAAAAATTCACTCCCAGCTTTAGTCCTTTTAAATTCAAATCCTGTTTATGACAGTAGGCAAATCAAAAGAAGTTATAAAATTGAAATTCCTGGGCCAGTTAGACGTAAAAAATAATTATTCGCTTTGAATTTAATATAAAAAATTGTTAATAAGAGAAAATGGTAATTTTATATTTTGAATGAACCTATAAAACTTATTGCTTTATAAAATAAATTGAAAAGAATACTTAATTTTCACACTTTGCCTCAGGGGCTCACCTGGGATCAGAGAACCGCTAATTGGAAACGTAACGTAATATTATAATTTACATTTTAGCCGTTCCTTTCTAGATTTTATAAAAATATTATTTTAACCATTTTGCAGGTAAACATAAGATAGCAAACAAGCAGATGGCTCTCCTGATGGAAAGAGTCAACCATCGCCTATAGACACCAAAGATGTTAATGGTGCGTTGCTATCTTGTGGCGAGGTCTAATGCCACATGCATAAGTTTATCGGCCTCCTTACTCTCCAAACCGGAACACGACAGCAATAAGCACTGACGCTATTGCGGCAGGAATAGGTAAGGCGGTGGTACCAGACCCGGGCGAGACAATGCAGAACTCTACCACCTAGTAGCCACGATGGTAGCGACTCGATAGCCAATCGGTCGCCTTTTACGACCTGCCTGGCAGAACGGCAGTTGGCTTATTTTTCAAAGGAGGCCGGGACCAACAAATGAAGTATACGTATGTATGTAAATATGTACTCGTGCCCTTCTACACATAATTAAGTTTTAAATACAGATAAAGGTCTGTGGAATTATATCCCTGCTTGTTTGCTATATTCTCTAATATATAAAATTCTCGTGTCGCGGTGTTACCAACCTCCTCCGAAACTGCTAGACTGATTCTTATGAAATGTTGTGTGCATCTGAGAATCGATCAATATCTTTTTTTCATAACTCTAATGGGTGGTCATCATACACCTAATTTTTTTTAGTCCAATTTTTTTGTTTTATTTTTTCTTAAGATTCAACATTGAAAAATACACACAACTCTAAATTTTGACTCTTCTACCATAAACCCATATTTTTTAATTCGATAATTTATGTGGCAAAACGTTTGCCGGGTTAGCTAATTATGATATAAATATTTTTTAAACGCAGTAAAATTTTAAGAACCGACCCCCCATTTTTTTATCTCCGAAACCCTACATCAAGTCTTTACCAAGTTAAAATGGGACAACACGGAAATTATAGGGTATATCGATACAGAAAAAAATACCAAAATCGATTCATAAGTGACCGAGTTCTATGGTAACAAAAATAAAAAACATACAGGTGAAATCACTATTTTCAAACGACTTCCCAACAGTCGGTTAAAAATAGTGATCAGTTCGATCGGCTCTAATTATTGTCACTTGTTTGTTGTAAAGTCGGGCAAAGGTCAGTACCTGGACAGGAAAAATGTTATTGAGAAAAAAAATTCTAATTGTAGCCGATCTCAATGATTAAAAGGTTCTGCGCGTGACGAAAATTTATCGACCGGTCACGTTTGCAGACTTCGAGTAGATTAAGTCACACCATCTTTGATTTATAACATGCAAAAAAATGTTACGCCTTACCTTGACTATAAAAAAAAGGTTACATGTAAGCAAATACACATCTTAAAGGTAAATCCCTCTGACATTACCGACTATCAGAATTGCTTGCTTTACGCGACATAGAATCTTATATATATATATATATATATATATATATATATATATATATATATATATATATATATATATATATATATATATATATATATATATATATATATATATATATATATATATATATATATATATATATATATATATATATATATATATATATATATATATAATATATATATATATATATATATATATATATATATATATATATATATATATATATATAATAAGATAGCAAACAAGCAGGTGGGTCTTGTGGCGAGGTCTAATGCTATATGCATAAGTTTACCGGCTACCTTACCCTCCAAACCGGAACACGACAGTGACCAGCATTGACGCTATTGCGGCAGGAATAGCTAAGGCGGTGGTACCAGACCCGGTCGAGCCGATACAGAACTCTACCACCTAGTAGTCACGATGGTAGGGTAGTGACGCGCATAGCCACTCAGTCGCCTTTTACGACCTGCCTGACAGAACGGCAGTTGGCTTATTCTTCAAAGGAGCCTTGGACCAACACGGGGTATTTATAAACACCAAAGAACTTAATGGTGTGTTACTATCCTTGTAGTGGGGTCTTATACCACACGCATGAATTTACCTTACCCTCCAAACTGAAACACGACATTGACAAGCACTGATACTATTGTGACAGGAAAAAGCGGTGGTACCATAACCGGGCGAGAAAATGCAGAACTCTGCCACCCTGTAGCCACGATGGTAGTAACTCGTATAATCAATCGTTCGCCTCTTACAAAATGACTGACAGAACGACAGATGGTCCATTCTATAAAGGAAGTCCTAGTTTAATAGTTATTTAATTATTAATTTTTTGTAAATACCAAAAATATTTGTACGGAAGAATATTCAAATAAGTACCTATCTTTAAATTATTTTTAACAACCGTAATAGAATGGGAGCAAGCAACGTTGAAAAAACAATTTTAGAAAAGCTGATTCTTCGCAATGCTCCCTTGAGTAGAGTGCGGGCTATCTGGTTGTTGGTAAAGGTTGCGTTCATTACTGCGCAGCATACCTCGATGGGTAAAAATCATACCCATATAATATTGATGGGTAAAAATAATACCCGTCTTCTTGCAAATAAAGCATAGCTCTTGAATAACTGTGTATTGAAGAAAACGCGTTAAAATCTATGATGTAATTTTAAAGATCTAAGCGTACGTACAGCGGAAACGGTTTCATTTTATACTATGTAAAGAAAATTTATTTATTTGTTTACAATGGAACACCAACAGCAAATACACAATAAATACAAATTATAAATAGAACTTAAGGTACAAGTCTAGTGTATTTAACACATAAATCATACAAAAAATAAAATAGTGAAACAAATTAACGAAAATCTTACAAAAAATATACATTCACATAAAATAACTTGTAATAAAAAAATAATAACTAACAAGAGATACTTATTTATAAGAAAAAAAAAAGATTTCAATTATTAAATAAGAGAAAGAAAAATAAAAGATTAAGCGAATATTCAGTGCAAGTGACTTAGTTTTAATACTAAGGAATATTGGGTGAAGCGAACAGAATTTCTATAGAAACCCCGTTTACCCTGACCCACGACGAATCACGATTGACTAGCTTGTCAACTAACGATTAAGCATCGCATTCTTCATCATTCAAATATAACCAAAATTTTCCCAATTTTATGTTACATGACAAATAAAATTATTTAAACAACTCACATTAGTTAAAAAAATATATAGATAAATCCTATCTTCGATCCAGATTCTCTTCCTGTCTAGAGCTTGGAAATTTCATTACAAGTAAAAATCCCATCCAATTTTAATCTTAATAAACGCCGAGGTAGTGTTTTAACCTAATTCACTTTAAAACCGACGCTTCTCTCAAAATACAATTTAAAAATTTACTTTCAGGTAGTATTTAAATTTTAATCCTGCTTATGACAGCAAACCATTGACACATTATGACTAAGTCAATGCAGCAGACAAATCAAAAGAAGTTGTAAAATTAAAATTCCTGAACCAGTTTCGTGAAAAAATAATTGTTGAATTGTACATAAAAATGTGTTTGAATTTTGCAAAATCGTAATTTACCTAAAAAAATCCATATCTTATAAAATGTTTTGAAAAGAATTCTTAATCTTTACAATTTTACTCAGGGGCCATACCTGAGATCAATAATAATTAAAAAAATAAAATAAAAAAAAATACATAGATAATTTAAAAAAACTGAAATATATTTAATAAACACCCAGACGCTGAAACGTCTATCTCATTAATCGATATTAAATTATTATAACACTACATTGTGACTGGGTAACATAAGCTACTTTTACCCGGATGAGTAAAAGACAATAATGTATGTAGGTAGTCTTAAATAACATTCCTAAGACCGTCATCGTAGGGATGCCAAATAAGGTTGTGTACCCAGTACGAATCACGAACTAGAGTATCCTTTGACACTATTTACTCACATAATATTTAAAACAATATTTACAACACTAAAAATATATAATATTTGCAACAAATACCGTAGACAAAAGCATTAAAGTCTAATTTGGTAGACTTTTTAAGTATCCTTTAAATTAAAATGTCTTTAGCAAGCCGTGACAACTATTATAAGCTTTTATTAATAGCTATAAAACAACTCAGTTACTTCGATTAGGTACTACTTCAATGGTAAGCAGACTAACAAACTCCTCCAGTTCACCAGTAGATCATAAATTTCAATGTAAAATTCACGACTCGAATAAAAAAACGTTTTCTCTCTAGAAAAATTTCAGTAGATATCCAGAATCTTGAAAAATCCAGCTGCAACTTTAGCTAAATTATTTTTAATTCCCGCTTATGCAAATCAGAATTAGTGAAAATATTAAAATTAATGTTATATATAAAAATTAATAATTACATATAAATAAACACGTGAAAAAATTAAGACTCTTGAGCCAGTTTCGTGTTACAAAATAATAATATATTTTAAACTTAATAATCAAAGAAGTCTTTGTAAAAATAATATCGTTATTACACATTTTACGTGAAACCATAAATCTCAATATTTTATAAAATAAATTCAAAAGAATCCCTTTTCACACTTTGCTCCAGGGACCTAACCTGACAACAGAGAACCGTTAATTGGAAACGTTACGTAATATTATAATTTTTATTTCAGCCGTTCCGATCTAAATTTTAACAATAATATTTCCACAACCTTTTTGCGGGTAAGCTTTACTTTGTATAACATCAAGAAAAAGTATTTCTATTAATGATGGAAAGAGGCCAAACCAGTGATCAAAAATTAATAAATAATAAAACGAAATAATTTAAAAAATATATTTGAATTTTTCAAATGTATATTTTTCTTAAAATATACATTTGAATTAATTTTGTTGACAAAACATTTCATATAGAAGCACAAAATGTGACATAAGTTTCGTACAACTTGCTACCTTGCCAAGACAATAATTATACTCGTATTATGTAAGCTAGTAATGGCTTGGTGCACATACTTTAACCATATAATTTTTAAATAAATATTAGTTTTTTGCACATTGCACATATGTAAACGTTATACTATCCTAAATAACATTCTCCCCCATGCGCGCAATGTTCATAACAAAAAAGTATCTTCACGTCCGTATCCCAAAAGAGATAGGCATAGGTGCAACACTCACGCACGCTTAACCGAAGAAACTTGGACCCACAATGTGATAATTGACAATCATATCGCTACCGGGCGCTTATCCAATCCTGGGCAACGATGTTTTTGTTATAAAAATAAAAAAAAATGTGTTTTGTTATTCTTAATAAATTCCTATTCATAAAAAAAGTTTTTAAAAAGAAGATTTTAATTAATTATATATACCTTATTGCATTATCATCAGAATTAAATGTATCTGTGCCAAATTTTATCTCAATCGAACATTGGGACCCACGGTTAAATGTAACTTCCAAGATTTGACCCATACTAATATAGAAAGTTAAGTAAAGGCAAAAGCATGTAAAAAGGTCTTAAGTTTCGCTTCACATACTGATATACTTACTTTACCCATAAACCAACAAGTATATACGTGCAAGTGTGTCAAGCACAGTGTTATTCATTTATTAATTTTTATTATTTCAGATGCATTTATACTATAATAATAATCTATAAAAATTAACTTTAGACTATTGTATGTTGATAACAAGTAGATTCAAAAACTACCGGACCGAACTTAAAAAATATTTTATCATTATAAAGCTACACTACAGGAATAACGTAGTCTACTTTTTACCTGACTGAGCAAAGTTCACGCGAAAGAAGTCGCGTAGAACTTAAATATTTGTAGGTATATAATTGGTACTTGCTGTATTATAAAAAAATGTTATCTGTCTGCACTCTTTTTCTTTGTAAACTTTAACTGTGCCAAATTTCATACCCTTACGCATTTTTCGTCAAGAGGGTTTTTTTATAAAATAGCAAACAAACAAATAGGTCTCCTGATGGAAAGAGTCAACATTGCCTATAGACCTATAGACCAAAGATGTTAATAGTGTGTTGCTATCTTGGCAAGGTCTAATGCCACATACATACGTTTACCGGCTGCCTTACCCTCCGAGCCGGAACACAACTGCAGAACACAACACATATTGCGGCAAAATGTTCGCTTCAGATATAATACAGTTAGTAACAGAAACCCTGTCTAATCCAAAAAGGGCATAAAGTTAAGTCCATGGCATTAGAAAAACAAAATGAAATTATTTTATTCATAAAAACGAAAATATTAACCAGTGTTTCAAATCGTAGTACTTACTTGTCTTTCAATTTCCCTTTTTTTTCAATTTTAGGGAAATTGAAACAAATTAAATTATCAAATGGAATTGAGAAAAAACCGGCCAAGTGCATATCAGGCCACACGGAATGTATAGTTCCGTAGTAGCCTATCACAATGGTACGGACTAAGAAGAGGGTTTTTATTGTGTCATGCTACTGAACTTTGATGGTTCCCTAGTTGACTTTGGAACCCTAAAAAGATCAACTTATTTTATTTTATACATAAGCAACTGTACTTGGTACACAACACATATAACTTACAAAATTCCCTCTCTTTTTACTTCTCTCATTAAATTAATTTAAGTGAAGAATTTATTTAAAAACCGCTCGAAATGTTGGAATTATATATAACATTTTGCTGTTGCTTTTATCTTCTAATTATTGTCGGTGTAAGTGAAACGTGAAATTTTAAAAATCAACCAATTGCCTCGGGGTAAAGCTTTTACTTTTCGCTATATCCCGTACATTTTTATACAACTCAAGCTGAAAATTTTTACACTTTTTGTCATTACATAGCTCACGAGCTTATTTCTCATTAAAATTTTCTTTAACAATTTATCTCTAGTCTAATATTAGGAATAATGAAGTTTGATAAATGAATGTAGACTCTTTGAAGAATAGACCCTTTATCATTCTGCCAGATAGATCGTAAAAGGAAGTGATTGCCTTAACGTGTCATTAATATCGTGACTTCTAGGTGGTACAGTTCACAACGTCTCACCCGCGTTTAGTACCAGCGCTTTATTTGTTCCTAACGCAAAAGCATCAAATGCTTGTCACTGGTAATTTGTCCAGTGATATTTATGAATTTATTTAACATTTCATACAGAAAAAATGAATTTAGATACATTTGCTATTTTATAGTTTGTTATTTTACAAACAAGGAAATGAAAAATATAGGACCAGTCATTTGATTTAGCAGTACGCGTTAAGCTATAGGTAAGACGGATAGTTGCCCCACCTTTCGTAAAAGCTTGACTATTAAAAAAATGTGCAAGTGTCGTGGAACACTGGGTTGGAACGAAGATTTTTTTCCATTTTTTACTTTCCTCCCCCTTCTCCTTCTCTTTCTCTATTCCCTCTCTTTAGTCCCCTCTTCCCATCGCTTTCCACTTTTTTCCGTCACTTTCCTCTACTTTCCACCTCTTTTCACAAGTTTCCGCCTGTTTCCACCTGTTCCCACCTGTTGCGGCCCGTTTTTGCCTGTCGTCACCGCCTTTCCCCTATTTCTGCCCTTTTTCGCATCTTTCCGCTTCTTTCATCCTATTTTACCCTCTATACTACGCAACTATCCAGCATATCTGAGCTGTAGGTAATGCGGATTATTACGCCACTTTTCATAAAAGCTGGATTAAATAAAAAATGCGCGAGTGTTGTGGAACACTGGGTTGGAACGAAGATTTTTTTTCCATTTTTTACCTCTTTTCACCGCTTTACGCCAATTTCCGTCTGTTTCCGTCTGTATTTAACTGTTATCGCCTGTTTCCGCCTGTTGTCACCTCTTTTCGCCTGCTTTTCCCTGCATCTGCCCTTTTCCGCATCTTCTTGCCTTTTACCGCCTCTTTTACCCTCTATACTACGCAACTATCCAGCTTATCTAAGCTGTAGATAAGCCGGATAGTTGCCCCACTTTTCGTAAAAGCTGGATTATTTAAAAAATGCGCGAGTGTCGTGGAACACTAAGTTGAAAATATTTCTTTTTCATTTTTTATTTTCCTCCCCCTGTTCCCGCTCCCCCTATCTCTCTCCTCTTTTTACCCCTCTACTTGCCGCTTTCCACCTTTTTCTACCGCTTTCCGCTTCTTTCGTTTCTTATCTTTCCACCGGTTTCCGTCCCTTTCCCCTTATTTTCGCCTGCTTCTGCATTTATACGCCTGTTTCCTTCTGTATCCTACTAATTCCGCCTCTTTTTCCCTGTTTCCCCTACTTTTTTCTCTTTTCCCCTTTCTACCTCTTCTACTCCTTTTCACCGTTCCCCTTCTAGCCCTCTTTTTCCTTCTTCCCCTCTTATCTCCGATCTTTCCATCTCTTCGGTGCAACTTTTAAAATCGTCTACACTTAAACTCGGCAATTTTCAGGTCAGGCATTTTCTTCTGAATGCAAGCGCGGATCCAGCCTTCGGGTCAGAGAGGAAGTCACGTATTTGAGGTTCAGTCAATATAAGCTCTAATCCTTATTTAAATCTAGAACGGTACAAATTATCTAAATCTATTATATATTATAATATTATAAATCTAAGAAACAACTATGTATGTATTCATCCTTAGATTAACGTTATTTGCATATTTTAGTTTCTTAGTCATAGATGTAGGTGCTGAAGCAGACTTGATGTTGACGCTGAGACTGTTATTGATACAGATATTCAGCGCGTTGCTAAGGCTAAAGATGTAATTTATGCTACGGCTGCTTGAAAGGTAGATGTGAAAGCAAGCACAGTGGCAGATGCAGACGCAGAATCAGACGGCGATGCACATATTAAAATTGACGTTGGCGATGACGCTGGAGCTGACGTTGAGGGTGAAGCTGACGCCAACTTTGATTGACGCTAACGATAGCATAAATTATGAAGCACGGGCTTCAGAATTTAACTTTTTAACACTTTGTTTTTACCTCATTAATCCAACAAAATATGAACATTATTGTAAATTTATGATTTTTGAGAATCATATCAATTTGGACTAATATTTTGTGTATAATTAATCATTTGCCGATACTTTCGGAAGATATAACGTTGAATGACAAGCGTAGTATATATATATATATATATATATATATATATATATATATATATATATATATATATATATATATATATATATATATATATATATATATATACTAAAAACTCCGCTGGAGCCATATCTGGTGAATAAAGTAAGTAAGTAAGGTAAGGTAGTATATGTTAATTATTTGGTTAAAAATTGGTTCACAATGATGCTTTCATGATGATATGATTCATATGATGCATCGTAAATTAGATGGTAACAGCCAGATTTGCGGAAACAAAATTCTCGGATTATGCACCACAATGATGTACCTTCACATAAAGCATCATTGTGAGCCAATTCTCTTAAATGCCGCGTTACGTTTAAACAGTATTTTTTATTTACCGTTGGACCTTCCAAAGAAAACAGTCAACATGACTGACTTTTGATCTATTTTGGTTCGATTCAATTGGGAGGCGCTACTCCAAAGTTTGTTGGCTAGTTTGCATGTCAAACTCATAAACCCACGTCTCGTCACCAGTAACAAAGTGTTTCATGAGCATTGGATTGGAATAAACTCGTTTTCGCATATCCTCGGCGACTCTTATGCGATTGAGTTTTTAAAAAAATTTCAGGTGTTTTGGGATTAGCAAAGCAGCAACATGTTTCATACTTAAGTAATTATTTAAAATAATACTGATCGACTAGTGTCACACAGAAAGTTCACCGGTTATCTTTCTTAAACTTGAGTGAGGATTTTCAATCATTATTTTCTTCACTTTTGCGATATTAACTTCAGTTGAAGACGTTGATGGACTACCAGAGCGAGGCAAATCTTCTATCATATTTTGATTGATTTTGAATGCTTTGCACCACTCACGTGTTTAAGCACGTTTTTCTGATAGTCAATTTACCGTAAACCTTCTGTGACTTTTTCTAGAACTCCGAATATTCAATATTTTTGTACATTAAGAAATTCGCAATACACAATAGATATTATCTAACTAAAAACACAATTGTATTTAATCTAAATAACAGATGAAACTCAAACTCCGCACCGAAATAGAAAACATATTTTGTGCCAATATAACAACAAAACAAACAAAAAATTAAATTTTATCAAATAGAGAAATATATCTTATAAACACACAAACTCAGAAATACAGACATTTCTGCTCATCAATAAATGTTTCCTTGTCGGAAATAAAAGCCGAGCCCCATTGACGCGCTAGCAGGATCGCTTAATTTGCGGCCAAAGGAGCAGTCATCAAACAACTAATATCAAGAATTCGTAATTCGTTACTAAAGAAACAAATTTACCAGCTACCTTATCTTTTCAATTGGGACATAATATGTAACAACAGTGGCAAGCACTGAAGTTAGAATTTTCCGTAATATTTCTAAAATGAGAAAATATTTTTAGACTTAAATACTATGAAGAACAAAATCGATAACTACGTTGCAAAATGCTGTATTCTCTTTATGTCAGCGCTTAAAACTAGTTTTCGAATACGGTTTGGCAAATTGAAATTTTAAAATTTCTATATTCACCAAGCTCTTTTCACATTTAGGTCCGCTTCCACCAAACTAGTTAAATACTTTTAAAAGGAATTTAGTCACAGTAAGTAATTTAAAAATTATTGAAATAGTTTGGTGCAAGCGGCCTTTAAAGTATAATAAATAGATATGCCTCGAATATTCAGTTGCTATTCGGTATTTGGTCTATTCGGCCATTTTCTATAGTATTCGGTATTCGGCCAAATATTACGAAATTTTCTCATGGTTAGGTATTCGGTATTTGGTCAAATGACCAAATACCGAATACCTAACCATGAGAAAAAGTCGCACATGTTACTCAAAAAATTTATTTCTTTTACCATATCTTGAAACATCCCAATCAGTACTTAATATTTATCATAGATAAGTTTTTACAGATGAAATAATTTTTTTCAGAGTTTTTAGATACTGGTTATTCTTGGGACAATCCGATAGACACCGATAGGCAATATTTTTGGCAATATAATTTCGCGAGACTAGTAATTACGAGTACTCAATTAGTAGTGAGGCGTATTTATCGTAACAGATACAAATCACAGGTATTCGTAAATACTAGATAACAATTGTTCCTACAATATCAAATATCTGTTGAAAAATATCAGTCACAATACTGAATCACAATCTGCACTACGTTCTTCAGTCACAGTAGGTACTAGATACTAGGTACCTACTCAATAACAGATATTCGTGTTACCTGTTCTTCGTATGTATTAGTCTCTCTTGCTCACACCCGCTTAATTGAATCTGCTAAAACGAGAAGCACCTAGTATTTATTATCCGAAAATTCAAATAGTAATCGTTTATAACAAAATATCTTCCTAGAATAGTGACAACTGTTTCTAGTCGTATAATCTGTTATCTGTTCCTGTTCCTAATTTTCAATTCGGAAACACTGCAAGAAAACTTCTAATGATATGTTGAAATATTACGTCCTTTTTTAGGTATGTAAAAACAAAAAGGTCGATCTCAATTATTTGCCTAAAATCATCAATATAGGTACTCGTACAAAATTTAAATAACGGTAAAATATTTTTTTTCTTCGTAGTAAAATTACAACAGAAATTATTTGAAAGTTCGAAACGTTTATATAATGGCGCGTTTCCGAACGTCTTTGTTGGCATTGACGCCATTGGCTACAAAATGTTCAACGTAACTACGACTTTATGACTTAACCATAAAGGTGATATTAATTAGACACCCAGGTCATAACGTTTCTTTGGTAATTTGTTTTCTATCCCGTTTTTCGGATTATATTCTTTCGATTTCGCTTTGAATTTACTTAGCGAAAACAAAAATTGTTTTGTAAACAAAAGGTTTACTAGTGCGAATAAAAATACTTAGTAGGTATTCATATTCTTTTTGTATATATAGGTAATAAATTAAGCAGTTCTGATAGGATATACTTATCTATTAAATTTAAATAATTTAGGTTGAAGTTGTATAAAAGTTTTTATAATATTAGTTCAGCAAAATGGCAAATGTAAATAAGAGATGACAGTGTTGTGTGTGTGTGGGACCATTTTGTAGATGTAGGTGACCACTATGCGAGCTGCAATATATCTATGTAGGTAAGGCTTAATTATCTTTTGATCATCCGTATTTGCAAAAACATATGAATAAAAAGCATCCCACGGTTCGGGTGATTAGCAGAACTGGTACCTAGTTATATTTATTATAATGTTTTTTTAATATTGCTTCGACATTTTTCAACCCATCGGCTATCAATTATGTAGCTAAAATAGAACTTTAGATCACAAAAATTAAATTGAATGTCATTTGAAAAATCAAAATTGATCATCGTTTCCAAAATACCTACTCGGCTTTTAAAAAATCAATTTAGCCTACTGTGATTTTTAACTAACTATCTATGTAGATGTTTGAACTAAAAAAAATATATATTATTATGCTTATAGTTTTTACTCATTTTAGCTTAAAATACCTCATATTAGCGGGAAGTTTCAGGTATGGACTGCAGGGTTAACCGTTTACACATTTTTTAAGATTATATCAAACAATAATCAACTAAAGTAGGGCTAATTTAAAAGGTCATATTTGTCAGATCTTAAATCTAAGAATGTGAAATGGGATCTAAAACGCAGTAGCTCCATATAAACTTGTACGTGTCTGGCATCTGCCAAATGTCGTCTACTAAAATGGCCTTAGTACTCACTACTCTCTACTCACCACAGAGTACTTTGTAATATGCTACTCACATATTTTGTACTGTACGTGAATTATATACTGAGACCGTGCTTGGAAAAATAATAGGCTGTTCTTTAGTAACAGATAATAACATCTGTTACTTTTCAGTAACAGTAACTGGATCAACAGATATCTGATTTGACCTGTTATAACCCAAGACTATACTCAATGGTCATGAACAATAATACCTATGTGTCGCGACATTCTCAACTCGATGATTAAAGAAAACGAATACTCGGTATTCGGTCAAAGGCATGGCTAGATATATTTGGTATTCTGCATAATCATTATTCGTGGATCCTGTAATAATAATACTTACTTCAGGCTCAATGAGAAATAGATTCACAAAGTATTTTCTATGTTTATATTTGGTATATACCAAATATATCTAGAAAAACAAAATATATCTCTAGATATATTTGGTATTCTGCATAATCATTATTCGTGGATCCTGTAATAATAATACTTACTTCAGGCTCAATGAGAAATAGATTCACAAAGTATTTTCTCTGTTTATTTATTGATTTATGGTAAAACCGATAATTTTGCCATCTTACAATAATTCAATAAGTTCTGCGCTTGACAATAGCAAACTTCGATCAGATTTCTGATTGAAGATATCAAAGGTTTAACCATAATACTGTTGGAATGTGAATGAGAAATAATATTGATCAATACAAAAATAATTTACTTTTTCTAAGTTTTTAGACACGATCTTAACCCCGTCATTACTGCTATCATTTATGCGGAATTATAAATATTTAATTTTCTGTGATATGTTAGTGTGTTTCTGTGATGATTCGTTATTCGCCTGAGTATGGTAGCACCGTTTTGCGAAATACTGCAGTAAAAACGTCATAAGTTTGCCATTCTCATTTTTTTATTTTTTCTGGCTTTTTCTCGCTGGCCATCGTGGGTTAGGATTATTACTTTACGTAACATCTCTTTTGCATTGCGTGTGTATCCCCAGATGAAATCAAAGTAATCGTTACAGACACTTTTGACGGGTCAAAAATTTTATAACTACTATCGAATTAAAGAAGTCACTCTCTTTCCCTTTTCCATCATACTAGGTGTACACCTACTCCTATGTACTAACTTTTTCTATACTTACACACAGTTGTACTCTTCTGCAAGACTACTGCTTGTTAACATAAGAAAATTTTCTCATAACAAAAAACTAGCAAATATTCAAACTAAATTTGTTTATTCATTTAAATGTCGGTGATTATCATTGAGAGTAGCAAATCTCTATTATAAAGTTTGTCGAAATAATCTAGAAACTGTCCGCTACAAACAAGTAAAGTTTGAGCACAGCCTGGTCTCACCTTTGCCTTAGTTTTGCGTTATTATAGCTGAATTCGAGGCGATTTACGGGATTAAACTCTGCAACATTTAAATAAAGACAACTTTCGTTATTCACTGCGGTAAATACTTTTCTTTGGATTAATATGTACTTGATAAATAATAAAAATTTAATATAAGAAAGTTTTTTTTTATGGAAGAGGGGGCAAACGAGCAAGAGGTGCACCTGATGTTTAGTGATCACCACCGCCCATGGACATCTGCAATACCAGAAGCCTTGCAGTTGCGTTGCCGCCCTTTTAAAAATAAGTAAGCTCTTTTCTTGAAGTTCCCAAAGTCGTATCTGTTCGGAAAAACTCCTGTTGGTAATTGATTCCACAAAAGAGTAGTACGAGGCAAAAAGTGCCGGGAGAACCGCACGGTTGTGGATTTCCAGACATCAAGATGGTTCGGGTGGAACTTCAAATTTTGACGCGATGTCCGATGATGGAAGTTAGAAGCGGGAATTAAACCAAATAACTCGTCGGAACACTCTCCATGATAGATGCGATAAAAGACGCAGAGTGAGCTTACATCTCTGCGTAATGCCAAGGAGTCAAACCATTTCGAAATAGCCTGATCGTCAACGATTCGAACCGCTCTACGTTGAATGCGGTCAAGTGGAAGAAGCTGGTACTGGGGAGCTCCGGCCCAGAGATGAGAGCGATACTCCATATGAGGCCGAATTTGCGCCTTATAAAGTTGGAGACGACTCTGCTGAGCACATCGAGCTTTTTGGAGGCTAGTTTCGCCTTGCCTTTCAGATCGAACGGTACTCGATATGTCGACTCCCAGGATTCCGACACTGGCTGAGGCTGTCAGGAGAGTATTCTTAAATCGAGTTGATATGACAAGGGGTGTCTTTTTTGCGGTAAACGCGCAAAGCTGTGTCTTTTTGGGGTTAAATGTGACCAAGTTTTGACGATCCCATTCCAAGACATCAGTAGCTCGACTCTCGACTTCAGACACAAGCTTCTTTCGGCTCTCTTCGACGTGTTCCCGACAAATGCCGCTACGGCCACAGTATGTAGCATCACCAGTGCTATCTTCTGCATAGCTATGTATTACTAATTCGCAACATATTATTGATATGCGAAAGAAAAAGTGTCGGTGATAGCACGCAGCTTTGAGGAACACCAGCGTTGACGGGTTTAAGGTCGGAGCATGCACCGTCGACTACGACCTTGATGCTCCGATCAGCCATAAAACTGGTTATCCACTTGCACAATTTCTCAGGAAGCTCGTAGGAAGGCAGCTTTGCGAGAAGCGCTTTGTGCCATACCCGATCGAAGGCCTTAGCTATGTCCAAACTTATAGCCAGTGCCTCCCCCTTGGACTCAACTGCTTCCGCCCATCGATGTATCAAATATACTTGCAGATCACCAGCTGAGCGGCCGCGACGGAAACCGTACTGACGGTCACTAATCAGCTGGTGCTCTTCTAAATACTTCAGGAGCTCACAGTTGATGATGGTTTTCATAATTTTGGAGAACAGGGAGGTTATGGCTATGGGCTTGTAATTGGACGGGCTAGAGCTATCTCCTTTTTTGGGAATGGGATGCACTAGAGCTGTCTTCCACGATTTTGGTACCACCCGAGTGAGTAGGAGAGTCGAAACAGGCACGTTAATGCTGGCGCCAACTCCGGAGCGCATACTTTAAGCACAATAGAAAGAATCTGGCCCACTGGACTTGTGGACGTCCAAGGAAAAAAGTATTTTACGCAAAGAAGAGTGCAGGAATCTTAGTTCCGGCATAGAAATATAGCACCGTGGGATGGTAGGCGGTGCATACCCTTGGTCATCCAGAGTCGAGTTGGTCGCAAAGAACGAGCCCAGAAGATGGCCTTCTCCTTTGTGGTATGGGCCAGAGAGTCATCGTCTCTGTGCAAAGATGGAAGAGAGGGCTGTGAGAAATTCCCTATGAAAGCCTTAGCGAGAGATCAGAACGCACGAGCTTCTGAAGGAAAGCAAACTAATTTCTCACCAATACCCTTGGTTGTCCAGAGTCGAGTTGGTCGCAAAGAACGAGCCCAAAAGATCGGCCTTCTCCTTTGTGGTATGGGCCAGAGAGTCATCGTCTCTGTGCAAAGATGGAAGAGAGGGCTGTGAGAAATTCCCTATGACAGCCTTGGCGAGAGACCAGAACGCACGAGCTTCCGAAGGAAAGCAAACTAATTTCTCACCAATTCTGCCAATGTGTTCCGATTTTGTCTTGGCGATAGCTCTTTTGAAGAATCTAGAAGCAGAATTGTACTCCGTTCGTAATTTGCTGATTTTTACATCACGAGATGCCAACGCAGCAGCCCAAACCAGGTAGCACTCCTTCTTTCGGCGTGAAGCCGTTTTGCAGGAGCGACCAAACAAAGGCTGAGACTTACCACCAACTAGTACCACAAAAAATGGAATGAAAAGTTCCATGCCCTGCAGCACTACATCAGCGATAGAGTCAGCAACGACATTCGGATCATCCAGCTTGAAGCACATCCGCCCCCATGGGTAGGACGCAAAAAAAGACCACATCCCGTTCCAATCTGCTGACCTATAGTGCCAAACGCGACAACGACCTGCAAAAGAAGGCTGTGATAGGCACGTAACCGGCACTTTACTCCAGATTAGGCAGTGGTCTGACGTACCAAGAGGGACGACCACAGATACCTGGTAGTCATCCGGATGAGAGGTCAGCAGAAGGTCCAACAGTGAAGGCGTACGGTCGTCCACATCTGGAACTAGCGTAGGCGAAGTTACCAGTTGTGTTACACCATACGCCAAGGCAAAATCGTGAACAGACCTCCCCACATGATCTGTAGTGCGAGAACATAGCCATTCGGCGTGATGTGCATTAAAATCGCCCAAGATCATGATCTCAGCGGAGGGGGTCTGTTGTACCACGGAATCTACAGCCGTATGTATACGCTCAACGAGCCTGTCGACTTCAGTATTTCCGCTACGGGACCTGTAAAGACACGCGTAGATGCGGGGATGGTCGTCGCAGTCTACACATAGCCAGAGGACTCGGCCTTCAAGTTTACCGAGGCGCTGGTAACAGATATCTTCTCTGACGTAGGCGCACACACCAGCCCGCGGTACAAAGGCATGTTCCAATTTGTACCCCGGGTAGGAGAGGTAAGAGGTATCAGCCGGAGAAGATATCTGTGTCTCGGTCAAAATGAACAAGGCTGGCTTCGCCGTCTCCAGATGGTAGTGGACAGCGTTCAGGTTGGAATAATGCCCCCTGATATTGCAGAAGTCCACGGTAAAGTCGGGGGTTGGGGGGGGGGAAGTGCCATGTATTCATCAAAATTCTACGTCTTTTTAGGTCCAATTCTGTATAATAGAACCAATGCAATTACAAATATTTATTCACAAAAACTTTTCCCCGTGTTGGTCCCGGGCTCCTTTGAAGAAGAATAGGCCAACTGCCATTTTGCCAGGCAGGTCGTAAAAGGCGACTGAGTGGCTATTTGCGTCACTACCACCGTGACCACTAGGTGGTAGAGTTCTGCATCGGCTCTACCGGGTCTGGTACCACCGCCTTACTTATGCCGCAATAGCGTCCGTGCTGGTCAGTGTCGTGTTCCGGTTTGGAGGATAAGGTAACCGGTAAACTTATGCATGTGGCATTAGACCTCGCCACAAGATAGCAACGCACCATTAACATCTTTGGTGTCTATAGACGATGGTTGACTCTTTCCATCAGGAGACCCATCTGCTTGTTTGCTATCTTATGATATAAAAAAAAACTGCAATAAGATTTTAATTGACATATTACAAAGTATGTCCTATCATGACACTGAGAAGTTATTATTAGTTTGTAAATAAACAAAACTTAGAATTATGTATTTTACTATGTTTAATTTTTCTCTTCTTGTTCCTATTTGTGATAGTTTAAAGAATTACTCTGTTTTCCTAGTTATATTAAGTTAATTTTTTTACTTAAGTTAATATAGTTTAAGAGTTTAATTTAATAACATAAGTGACATAACACTGTAAACTATGCGTACTTGATTTTTTTATTAGTGATTATTAAAATTATTGTATTTCTTTAGCCCCTATCGCCTAAAACACAGTTTAACCTAGTTCACAATTTATCTGAATAAATATATTTTGATTTTGATGTTCTTCTTGCTTCGAGAGCCCCGGACAGATTTTTGAGTGAGTGCAATGAGTGTGGTCAGTGACGACCCCATCACCCACCGGAGGATGTGCTTCAAGCTGGATGATCCGAATGTCGTTGCTGACTCTATCGCTGATGTGGTGCTGCAGGGCATGGAACTTTTCATTCCATTTTTTGCGGTCCCAGTTGGTGGTAAGTCTCAGCCTTGGTTTGGTCGCTCCTGCAAAATGGCTTCACGCCGAAAGAAGGAGTGCTACCTGAACAACCGGTGGAACGTGACGACCCTACGCTCCGGCAGAAATAGTTTAATAGAAAGTTTTGACAATATCATGGTTACCATATTTTTGTTATCATCGCGAACTTTTGGTGATACTTCAGGGTTAGTTTAATGACCAGACACAAATTTTGATTGGGTGTATAAACTGCATATATTGAACATATATAGCAACTATTATTTCTTAAAGCCTGTCAATTCCTTTACTTAAAGTTTTCTCTACTTACCTTGATATGATACTTAATTGTAGAAAAATGGGCAACTAAGTGTGTGGGCACGTATGTGATTGTGACGCGATGGCACAGTTTTAACATTAGATTGTTGGTTCGCAAAGTTTTAACATTGGTTTAACCCTTACAAACCCTATATTTCGGTAACTGGCACCTGTTCGAACTCTGCAAATTTTTCATTTTTACATATAAAATTTCACATACTCGAGTTGTCGTCAAAGAAACATTTATAAATTTACGTAATATATAAATGCCGCATAGGTCCAATACGCTTACGCTTGCTTCCCTTGCTCGTTCAATTAAATAATTAGATTGTGTGATTTGCTTAAGACGGTGTAAATGATGTCTGAAATGAACAAAATTTTATTTTTTAGTTATTTATTTAGCTACACAAATATTTTGAATTTATGAAACTTTGAAACACCACCCCAAAATATCATGATAATGAATATTTTATTATTATGAAGGTAAGGGGAAGGGTTTCATTATTATAAAGGAATGTTTAATTATTATGAGATGAATGATGATATTCCGGGTCATCGGTTTGTCGATTGACATGATTGATGATGTACCCATCGCCGCTTTTACAGATTTTTTTTTTTCATTTATTGGTTAAAATATATTTATACAAGTTCAATAAATTAGCACTAAAAAAACACGCGGGTTTAACAACTTAGTGTTGAGTAAGTTTACGTAATCGGTACATGAATGATACAAAATTATAATAAGAACATATGGTATAGCATAAGGTACTAATAATAGGTATTCATCACAATAGATACAAAATAAAAAACAAAATAAAATAATCCGCTTGTGTTTTAACATCTCCTTTGCAACAAGGCGCTAAGTTAAGAGTAATAAATATATAACATACGCATACACACGAATATATATATATATATATATATATATATATACACTTACACACATATACATACATACACACATATGCACACATATAACATACTCATCATATGACCCATTACGACGCATTTACAGATTTGACCACCCCATTGGCTGAGTGGTTAACGAACCTAACTGCGAATCGATGGGGCTCAATTCCCGACAGAGACAAACATTTGTGTGATAAGCATAGATGTTTGTATTTCTGGGTTTGGGTGTTTATTGTGTATGTTACAGTATTGATATATTTCTATGTCTGAGTATCGTTGATCGTGATCGTAATAGATTAGTATCGTTGACTAACACCCATATCACTAGTAAATAATTTGCTTACTTTGGGATTAGATCATTTCGTGTAATTTTTCCAGTGATATTTATTTATTTATTCAAAAATAAGCGATAATTGTATTTAACTAGAACTGATGCACGAGCTGCTCCTGGAATCGGTGGTATCTCATTAGACCTTGAAATGCTATTGAGATTTTAATTATCGAGGATAACTTAAAAGAAAAAAACAGTAATACTTTTTGTCGACCCTGCGATCAAATTCGAGACTTCGTGACCTGAACAGAATAGTTAGTTAGAAATATCAAAGATAGAAATATTCCTCAATGTATGCATTGGAATTATAGCCTCAGGTCTATGCGACTACCAAGACTTACTCCAATCTGCGCTCAGCCGCACTCCAATTATTGCTACATGAATAAACATTCTTATTTCAAGCGCAATAGGAACTACAGCTTCACTTCTAGTGAAAATTTAAACATCATCTTTGAAAATGACGAATGCGTAATGCAGCAGTAAAGTTAAATGTTTTCTTTGAAACACAAGTTAAATTTTCTTATAATATAAGCAGTTTATTTTGTTCCCTCTTGGTACTAAATAACACCTCGCCCGAGTTTTGTACTGCGGCCTTAGCATTTTTTCTATCCCACCACACGGATAGGAACTCACCAACTTTAGTGTCTGTAGGCGATAGTTGTGCCTTCCATCAGGAGAGCCATCTTCTTGTTTGCTATCTTATGATATAAAAAATAATGTTTTCCAAATTCAGATATTTATTTTAATTACCGCGCTACCTACTCTTCTGTGTTGATCCGAGCTCCCTTACAAGAATCCAAGATAAAAAGAAGAAAGAAAAAAAGAAAAAAAAGACCATCTGTTTTTTTTGCCAGGCAGTTCATAAGAGCCGAACGGTTGATTATGTGAGTCGCTACTACCGTAGCTATTAGGTGTTAGAGTTTTGCATTGTTTCATCCGGGTCTAATACCACCGCCTTACCTATTCCTGCCGCAACAGCGTCATTGCTAGTCACTATCGCGTTTCGGATTGAAGGGTAAATAATAAGACCTCGCCACAAGGATAGCAACGCACTATTAACATCTTTGGTATCTGTAGGCGATGGTTTTTTCTTTCCATCAGGATAGCCGTCTGCTTGTTTGCTTTCTTATGATATTAAAAAAAACTCCCACAAGCGGATATTTTTCAAAACACCCCCACAAGCGGATATTTTTAAAATACATAAGTTTTCAGCGTTTCGTTTGTAACCTTGAAAAGACTATAACGCCGCATACCTAACTAGTGTACCCAATTAAAACTATTAAACACCCATTTAAAACTATTGCGCCAATCTTGAATTCTAACTCAGGACCAGAAAAAGCCTTACCTGGAGAGCATACCACCCGAACTTGCTTTTTTCCGAGAGTATGTTATTGCTGTGGTATATGCCCTGTAGCCTAGACGACTCTCATCTTAATTGCGAAAGTGTTTTAATTTTACCTTTTTTAATATTTTTTTACTTTCTCTGCCTACCTCTTCGGGAACAGGGGAGAGTAGCTAGTTTTTGATTTTATTTTCTAGATCGTGCCACAGTAAAAATTTTGTTTTTATCATAATCACTTGTACACTACATACATTTTATTTTTGAGCCGATAAAAGTAATATGATTATTGATACATATTAGAACACCAAGTCCCCGCTGCATCTGCGTGTCTGTCTGTTCGCGATAAACTCAAAAACCACTGAAGGGATTTTTATGCTGTTTTCACCAATGGATAAAGGAATTCATGAGTAAGGTTTAAGTGTATAATTTGTCAAGGTTTTTTGTATATATTACCCGTGCAAAGCCGGAGCGAATCGCTAGTATTATATAAAGTAATATCATTACTCATTAGTAATATACATTTAATATATATGATACAAGTATATTGTTGTGTATGTGTTTGAGCAGAGCTGAGAAGCACGTACTACTCTACAATAATTCAAAAATCAACTCTATTCTGTTTGAGTTACGGATTAAACTGGACACGCCTTTCAATATAATAATACGACGCTACGTTTCAATGTAATAATTCAAAAATCAACTCTATTCTGTTTGAGTTACGGATTAAACTGGACACGCCTTTCAATGTAATTTCTTAGGATATCAATGTCGCTTGCATTTACACAGTGAAATAAAGAGTTATAATTTTTACCGATGAAATAAAATCACTCCAGGGTATTAAGCTTTAGCTTATTATTCGACACGATAAAATAACATAATTCTATTGTTTTTACGATCTAATACATCTACAAGCGTTTGACATTTACATACATTTGCTCATATGAGCGCTTACGTGTTTTAGGCCCAACACCGTGTCTATGAGTATTTGTGTGGTCTGTGGTTTGAGTTCTCACCAGTTTCTGTAGTGAGCAATATATATAATTATTTCATAAAGTAATTACTTGCTTTATATACGTAAGCGGAATGCAAAACTTCGGATATGCCAATAAAAACAATGATATGTTCAACTGAAAGGCCTAAAGCAAACCTCAGTTTATCTCACTTAATTAGATCACTACTGTACGGGAATGTAAAGCTGTGTCTACAAGGGTACTACGGGCACTCGGAGCCCTCAGCGCTTCAATTGCTCGAGGGCACTAATACCGTGGCCGAGACTCTACACTCTGAACTTTATTTCATATTTCGACATTTCTGACAAGTCTAGATAATTTTACTTCTTTTTCTCTTCCGAATTCATGTTATTTTAAGACTACTACAGAAACGAGGATGTTCTTAATGCGTCAGCATCGTTCCATGTATGTTCACTGAAAATAGTAAACATGAACCAATTTCGATTATTGTTTTTCATTCGTACTCTCAATTGGTCCTATTTTAATTTGATTTGGTTGTAATTATGGGATTCATAAGAAGAAACATACTTACAACACACAACTTGTAAAACATAGATAAGTTTTTTTTATCATTATACAGCAAACAAGCAGATACCTCTTCTGAGGGAAAGAGACAGGCGCCTATAGACACCACGTGTTAATGGTGCGTTGCTATCTGTATGGTGAGGTGTTAATGCCGCTTGCGTAAGTTTACCGGCTACCTTACTATTCAAACCGAAATACACCAATGACAAGCACTGACGCTATTGCGGCAGGAACAGATAAGGCGGTGGTACTAGACCCCGGCAAGACCGCCTACCACCTAGTGAAAAAATTATGTACACAAATGGACGAATAACTTATTAGGACGCTAACCGATTATTAATTTCTTTTTATTGGAAAGAAGATACACCAGTGGTAGTCTCATAAAAATATAGTTATTAAAATCTGATGATGAGATCAATCATAAAGTAACGGAATCCTACAATTCTTTTGAGTACTTGAACGATATTTTGGGCAAATCTTCTAAGTTATCGGAATATTTGAGTTACATTTATATCATTTTGTGAAGTGACTATAGTTTTGGAACTTGACTATGCTCAATTGAAATACTTTACAGCTTAATGTATGGATATTTTCTATGGTAGGATTTTGATTGTACTTAATCATATTATTTGACAAGATGCCCCCCTATAGGCATATTGTTTAAAAAGAGGCCCGAATTAATACGAAAATGAAGTAATTTAAATTTATAATTATGTAAATGCACTTGTACTGTTTCACAAAACACTTTTTATTTTATTTATATCGACAACCGGTTTCGCTTTTACGTCGTCTTCCGAAACCGGTTGATGATATAAATAAAATAAAAAGAGTTTCGTGAAACAGTACAAGTGCATTTACACAATTGCAAATGGAGTTTCAGTAAATGCCGAAGACAAAAAGTATAAAATATAATTAAGATTTAATTGATGAATTCTAGAGGGATATACGGTTCTAGGAAAATTAAAGCCATCGATGAATCCGGGCGAGACATTGCATGATTCTACCACCTGGATATATGTAACGTTGGCCTTGGCAAATAGGCCCAATCGCAATATTTTTAGTTAGTAGATAGTTATCAGTTTAGTGCTCTTTATGGGCTAAATAATTATTGTAAGAAAATTTTTTTGCTCCCTTAGGAAGCCAAAATTTTAAGACAAGCCTAACTTTTTGTAAAGCTAGTACCGTCGTATGCTGAACTATAGGAACCCAAAAGTACGGAACAAGGCTAATTTTTTTAAAGCTAAGCCGTTATATGTTGAACTGAATTCAATCGTATTATTATAAAGCTATCAATTTTAGCGCTCTATATAAACTAATTAGTTGCTAACATTTATATTATATTGCTCTCTTAGGAACCCGGAAGCTTAAGACAAGGCTAACAACTTTTTTGAAAATAGCACTCAATGATCTCAATCTTTGAGATCAAAGAATGACTATCAATTACGTTCAAATTAATATCTGATTATCTCAATCTCAATTACAAAGCTAACAATTTAGAGCTCTTTATGAACTAAGTAGCTAACCCGGCAAACGTTGTTTTGCCATACATATTAGAAATTCATAGCGGGCAAACAACGTGACACGTAATTTATATAAGTATACGAGATTTTCCTTCCAGGCAGCTGAAAGGGCATTGAATTTTATATGGTGGTAAGTATTCTTAAATTTTCTAATTTTCCGCGCAATATTCTCAATATTTTCTTTTATAAGAACCTTCCCCTGATAACAACAACCACAACAAAAAAGAATAAGCGAAATTGGTCCAGCCATTACCGCGTGATGACGACATCCGTGACCACGGAAAATAGGGATTAGTTGCTAACATTAATATTGTTTTGCTACTTTCGGAACCCGAAAATTGTTGCTTGAAAGACGTTGCTCAACTCTACCACCTAGTAATCACGATCGTAGCGACTCGCATAGCCAATCCTTTGCCTCTTACGAACTGCCTGGGAGAACGTCAGATGGTCTATTCTTCAAAGGGGGCCCGGAACAACACGGGGTATTTTTTTTAAATCGGTTTAGTAGTTCCAGATATAAATTCCTACAATTAAAGTCACAAACTTTAATATTTTATACCATTGGTATGGATTAATGAAAATTTTAACATTATTTTCATAAAATAACTTTTCTTTTATATTCCGCAGTATTATAATCCAATTCCTTAGAAGTCATTTTCATTTACTTTGCTTGTATTAAGCTGTGTTTCTAAGTCATACGCCACGGGCTACTTTCGTCATTGAGAAATCTAAATTAATGTTCTTTTATTTTTCTGCCTCGTTGTCTAGTATTATCCTATTCAGTTGGTATATCCTATAAGATTTTGGGTCTATAACTAAAAATCAACAGTTTTGTTGAGTTTTTCGGGGCTATACTCAAACATCGAAATCTACGTAGCCATAAATTATCTCGTAAAAAATATTGATTCCAGTTATTAAAAAAACACCTTATTACTAATTACGAAAATAGTTTCAAACGGGGTAAACTGTTTTTCACCAAGATAAGTAGACTTTTCTTCAAAATGGTCGTTACATTACACAAGAAAAAAACGTCTATATTTCTATAATATTTCACATACTTGGGTATAAACTGGGGGTATTGAATCGTGCTACCGGTACTTTACCGGCCCATTCGGCAGCATATAGAATACTGTTCCCACCTATGGGCCGGTCCATCCTAGCATCAAACCCTCCAATTTGACAAGATCCAACGCAGAATGGACACTTGTCGACAACCCTATCCTTACCAGCGGTCTTGAACCCCTTAGTCACCGGAGAGACGTTAAATCTCTATGTGAGTTCTGCCGTCTGTATAATGGGGTGTGTTCTGTTGAGCTTTTCGACTTAATACCAGCACACACGTTTTGCCATCACACTACACGCCGTAATGAGAGATTCCACCCACACTATCTTGACGATTGGTCATCTTCGACTGTTCGATTTGCACGAACCTTCTTTATACAAACAGTCAAACTTTGGAACATCTTACGTGACACGGTTTTTCCGGATCTTTGATATCGGAATTTTTTAGGGGAGGATCAACAAATTCCTTAGAAGACGGCATCGCATTGGCAACCGTCCCCTTGTGTTGTCAATGTACAAGGGCAGTGGTGACTGCTTTCCATCTGGTAGCCCTCTCACTCATATGCCTACAAATTCAATAAAAATATTACCGTTACTATTATAACTAAGTAGGTAGTATGATGGTAGAGGCACGTGGCCAATCGTTCGCCTTTGTGATCTGTTTTTCACAAAGGCAAATGAAAATTTTCACCAAAAGGGACACTGAACAACACAAGGAAAACACTTTTTTATTTGTATATATATTACAATTAATGTCGATAAAATAAGCTGGTAAATAAGTAGTAATAGTTTTAAGAAGATTGCAGGTAAACAAATTGACCGTCGCTTTAAGTTTTGTGGTATAAATAATTTTGCTCTAGTTGGAACGGACCCTTAAAGAAAAGACTGTAATCTGGCTAATTGTGTTACTACCAATGTGTTCAATAAATATTAGGACATAAATAACAAATGTTTTATAGTTTGAGCTAGCAACATTTAAATTGGTAGCTTATTTTTTATATGTAGCAATTTCTAATTTCTCTTTTCAACTACCTCGCTGGCTAAAAGGTTGGTCTGTAAAGTCGTTCTGTATAATTATTCATTTTGCACTTAATAAACCCAGTTTATGATATTATATACTTGCATTTTATTTATACATGCAAGTGCTTGGTCCTTCGAGCCGGATATTCGAGGAAGTATATATCAGTCAAGACTCTAGGTGTCAAATATGACATTCTTCCTGACAATTTCACGTTTACTGGTCCTGTTCCTCCTGAAACTGATTATCATACAAAAAGACAGGTATTGAGCTTTATCGGTAAAATGGTTTGATCCTCTTGGATTGATAGGTCCAATTATAGTTATTGCGAAATTATTAATGCAGGAGTTGTGGTCTTTAAAAATTGATTGGGACACATCATTACCCCAAACCCAACTTCAGACTTGGCAAAACTTTATAAAAAAGCTAGCTGATATGGGTACTTTAGTGGTAGCGCGAGGAATATCTTGTCGACAAATCAAGGCAGTAGAGCTGGTGGGTTGCGCGGATGCATCCATGAAGGCCTTCGGTTGCTGTTTGTATTTGCATAAGGAACCGTCTGTGTTAACTTGATATGCTCAAAGTCGAGAGTAACTCCATTAAATAAATCGGTAACAATACCCAGATTAGAGCTTAATAGTGCTCTTATTTTAGCTCAGCTGGCGCAAATGATATTCAATGTCATAAAAGAGAGATTTCCAATGACCGTACACCTCTATAGTGATTCTCAAGTTGTCCTAGCATGGCTCAACTCACACAAGAATATTCTTGACGTATATGTATCTCGGAGAGTAAGAGAGATAAACAAGCTGACAAAAGACTATAATTGGCATTATGTTAAGTCTAACGACAATCCAGCAGATTTGCTGTCAAGAGGGACAGAACCTCTTAAGCTCAAAGCTAGCACACTATGGTGGCATGGACCAACATATTTGTCAGATGTAGATTTCTCTCACTCATTAGATTCAGACTTCCATATACCTGATCCCGAACCAACCAAGGTTGAAACTGAGGATGTGAATACTATGGTAGAGTCAGATTTTTCGATATATGAAAAATACTCAAGTCTCAACAAGTTGCAGCGGATTGTGGCTTTACTTCTGCGGTTTAAAAATAATTGTTCGAAAAAAGATTCCAAACAAACAGAATGTTTGTCTCCCCAGGAGTTACAGAACTCTTTGAATGTCATAATTCGTGCCTCACAAAATAAACATTTCTCTGATGAAATATAATCCTTAATTAAAGATAAACCAATAAAGTCAAATCTTGCTAACCTTCATCCATTTTTGGATAATAAAACGTTTTAAGAGTAGGAGGTCGTCTTCAAAATGCCCAAAACTTACCCTTTCAAAAATGCACCCAGCTATCATACCTAAATCTTCCTACTTGGCATCACTGTTGGTAGAGCAGGAACATGTTCGTCTCCTCCAAAAGTTCCTTCCAGGTCCACAGTTAGTGTTAAGCTCACTCTCCCAAAGATTCTATTTAGTGAGTGGTATTCGCGAAGTTAAGAAAGTGGTACATAAGTGCGTCCGATGCTTTCGCATGAAGGCTGCAGCTGCCAAGCAACTGATGGGTTCTTTACCCAAAGAAAGGCTCACTTCTGAAAGACCCTTTCAGACTGTAGAGTTGATTTTTTGGCCCATTCAGCATCAAGGTATCCAGAATACGGAAGCCTGTTATAGTCAAAGAATACGTAGCGCTCTATGTTTGCTTTATAACTAAAGCAATACATTTAGAGCTGATAACAGACCTGACTACTGAAGCCTTTTTGGCATGTCTCAAACGTTTTTTAGCATGACGTGGTCTTCCAAATTTTATTTTCTGTGACAATGCAAAGACATTTAAAGGAGCAGCCAACGTTTTAAAATTTTTTGAAGTGAAAACTTCTTTAGGCGCGTTGAGCGTTTTGGTAGAGGGTAAAATCCTCGGTTCGCGTCACCGACATGCTAATGATAATAGTATATCTATAGCTATGTTTTGCATATAGTTTTAATTACTCTCAACTTAATAGTTCCGTTTTCACTTCTATCGGCAGTCCCACGACTTCGTGTAAGTGTTTAGTGTTTAGTGTTTAGTGTTTACTGTTTACTGATAATATATTATGTTTGAAAAAGTTTTATATTTTTTTATATAGAAAATTCCTATCATTCGAAATTATTGTACTTTTTGTCAAGATTGTAGTGTTTACTGTTTAGTGTTAAGTGATTAGTGTTTAGTGTTAAGTGTTTAGTGTTAATTGTTAATTGTTAAGTGTTAAGTGTTAAGTGTTAAGTGTTAAGTGTTAAGTGTTAAGTGTTAAGTGTTAAGTGTTAAGTGTTTAGTGATTAGTGTTTAGTTTTTACTGTTTACTGTTAAGTGTTAAGTGTTTAGTGTTTGCTGTTAAGTGTTTAGTGCTTAGTATTAAGTGTTTAGTGTTAAGTGTTAAGTGTTAAGTGTTAAGTGTTAAGTGTTAAGTGTTAAGAGTTAAGTGTTAAGTGTTAAGTGTTTAGTGTTAAGAGTTAAGTGTTTAGTGATTAGTGTTTAGTGTTAAGTGTTAAGTGTTTAGTGTTTAGTGTTTAATGCTTAGTGTTTAGTGTTTAGTGTTTAGTGTTTAGTGTTTAGTGTTTAGTGTTAAGTGTTTAGTGTTTAGTGTTAAGAGTTAAGTGTTAAGTGTTTAGTGTTTAGTGTTTATTGTTTAGTGTTTAGTGTTTAGTGGTAAGTGTTAAGTGTTAAGTGTTTAGTGTTTCGTGTTTCGTGTTTCGTGTTTCGTGTTTCGTGTTTCGTGTTTCGTGTTTCGTGTTTCGTGTTTCGTGTTTCGTGTTTCGTGTTTCGTGTTTCGTGTTTCGTGTTAAGTGTTAAGTGTTTCGTGTTTCGTGTTTCGTGTTTAGTCTTTAGTGTTTCGTATTTAGTGTTTAGTGTTTAGTGTTTATTTGATAAGTGTTGTTAAGTGTGTAGTGTTTAGTGTTTACTGTTAAGTGATTAGTGTGTAGTGTTTAGTGTTTAGTGTTAAGAGTTAAGTGTTTAGTGTTTAGTGTTTAGTGTTTAGTGTTTAGTATTTCGTGTTTCGTGTTTCGTGTTTCGTGTTTTGTGTTTCGTGTTTCGTGTTTCGTGTTAAGTGTTGTGTTTCGTGTTTCGTGTTAAGTGTTAAGTGTTTCGTGTTTCGTGTTTCGTGTTTAGTGTTTAGTGTTTCGTATTTAGTGTTTAGTGTTTAGTGTTTATTGTTAAGGTGTTCCGTGTTTCGTGTTTCGTGTTTAGTGTTTAGTGTTTAGTGTTTACCGTTTAGTTTTAAGTGTTTTGTGTTTCATCTTAAGTGATTATTGTTTAGTGTTTAGTGTTTAGTGTTAAGTGTTAAGGGTTAAGTGTTAAGTGTTTAGTGATTAGTGTTAAGTGTTTAGTGTTTAGTGTTTAGTGTTTACTGATAATATATTATGTTTGAAAAATAGTTTTATATATTTTTTTATATAGAAAATTCCTATCATTCGAAATTATTGTACTTTTTGTCTGTTTAGTTTTAAGTGATTAGTGTTTAGTGTTAAGTGTTTAGTGTTAATTGTTAAGTGTTAAGTGTTAAGTGTTAAGTGTTAAGGGTTAAGTGTTAAGTGTTAAGTGTTAAGTGTTAAGTGTTAAGTGTTTCTTGTTAAGTGTTAAGTGTTTCTTGTTTAGTGTTTAGTGTTTAGTGTTTACTGTTTAGTGTTAAGTGTTAAGTGTTTATTGAACTTAACTTGTATTTTACTCTGTACGGAACCAAACCACCGTACAACGAGACTCTTTCAAATCGGCTTGATTCTTTGGCGTTACGTAGAGATGTGGCATCACTCTGCATCTTTTATCGGCTCTACCATGGGGAATGTTCCGAGGAACTGTTTGGACTAATTCCTGCTGCCGAATTTCACCATCGGACATCGCGACAAAATTCGAAGTTCCATCCTTACCATCTCGATGTCTGGAAATCCACAACCGTGCGATTCTCGAGGCACTTTTTGCCCCGCACCACTCCTTTGTGGAACCAGCTATCGGCAGAAATTTTTCCAAATGGATACGACTTAGGGACCTTCAAGAAAAGAGCTTACTCATTCTTAAAAGGCCGGCAACGCAATCACAAGACCTCTGGTAGTGTGGTTGTCTATGGGCGTCGGTAATCACTTACCATCAGGTGAGCCTCCTGTCCGTTTGCCCCCTCTTCTATAAAAAAAAAAAAAAAAAAAAACTTGCGTGAAATAGGTACCCTTTCGCAGTGTCTTAAGACGCAGTCGACACCAAAAACGCGCACTCAGCTCGGTTTCAAACTAACTTACTTTGAGTATATAACCCTCTAATATATCTATGCTATCATTGCACCAAATTTCAATCAAATCGGTTCACTAGCTTCGGCGTGAAAAACAGATATACAGCCAGACAGTTACTTTCGCATCTATAATACTAGCTGCAGCGCGGACACCACTCCATGATAAAAGATTTTGGTGAATTTTTCGGGAACAACTCATTTTTTCGGGATAAAAGTAGCCCATGTGCCAGATCATCATCTACCAGACAGACAGACAGAGTACTTTCGCATTTATAATATTAATATGTATTTGATCAAAATATGGAATTAGTTTTTGAATTTTGAGTTTGACTAGTTTTGGTAGGTACCTTCGAATAGCGTAATTAGGGTTCAAATATTTTATTTCTGTATATTTTTATCAATTTATAGATATGTTTAGAGAGGGAGTTACCGGTGGGAGGGATGCGCTGTGCCACGCTCCCGGCCGCATGGGTACCACCATCTTGCCTATTTCTCGGCAGAATGCGGTTTCGGAGAGAAGGGCAAGACAGGCAGTGCAATTACTGGCACCGAGCTACCTGGGCCAGTTCCAGGTAAACTAGTATATTATGTTCACTGGCGACATCGACTACTTATCAATAGATGGCACGTCTGCGAGTTTGCCTGTCCAAGTAATATTAAAAAAATTTTAAAAAAAGTTCTGTACTACGGTACAGAAAAAACGTAACGTACTTGGTAAAAACGGAACCCTTGTAGGATTACTTCGTTGTCCAAAGTCAAAGTCAAAGTCAAAACATTTTTATTCAAATTATCCTTTACAGGCACTTTTGACGAGTCAACATTTTTTGAGTTACTACCGGATCGGAAACGCGGCCACACACTGAGAAGATCCGGCGGAAGAAACTCAGCGGGCTTGTCTTTTTTGAAGTGAAAACTTCTTTAGGCGCGTTGAGCGTTTTGGTAGAGGGTAAAATCCTCGGTTCGCGTCACCGACATGCTAATGATAATAGTATATCTATAGCTATGTTTTGCATATAGTTTTAATTACTCTCAACTTAATAGTTCCGTTTTCACTTCTATCGGCAGTCCCACGACTGCTACTGTTTTTTTTTGTATAATTTGTTCAAATCTAGACCACATATTGATGAAGTAACCAATTTTTGTTCTCAAAAATTCATTGCTTTTAGATTTATTCCTCCCAATTCACCAGAATTTGGCGGATTATGGGAAGCAGGAGTCAAGAGTTTAAGAAGGTATGACAATAGTAAACGATTGTAATAAGTTTCTCTGTGCACCCCATCGTAAGCACTGTTTATATTTGTTTAAGGTTGACTGGTAGAGAATGTCATGTAGCATTAAGTTCACCTCTGTACATGTTGTGCATAAATTTTAAATAAATAAATAAATAAAATAAATAAGAGTTTTAAATTTTACTTGAAGCGCATTGTGGGAAACATGTCCCTAACCTTCGAAGGTCTTTATACAGTTATTACAGAAATTGAAGCTATACTTAACTCTAGACCGCTGCTGCCCATGTCTTCAGATATGTCTGATACAAGTTATTTTTTATATGTAGCAATTTCTAATTTCTCTTTTCAACTACCTCGCTGGCTAAAAGGTTGGTCTGTAAAGTCGTTCTGTATAATTATTCATTTTGCACTTAATAAACCCAGTTTGTGATATTATATACTTGCATTTTATTTATACACAATGGGCTATCGGCTACACTACCCTCTAAACCGAATATAACAGACAGAAGGAATGATGCTTTTGCGGCAGGAATTGTTAAGGCGTTGCTTGGTAGAAAACACGAACAAGACTGCGGTATTCTACCACCTAATAAACACGATTGTAGTAAATTGTTTAGGTAGAAGTTCTTACAAGCGGCCTGACAGGTTGGCCTAATTCTTAAAAGAGGCCCAAATACTGTTAATGTAATGTATAATGTTGGCACTAAGGCACACTTCTTTATGTACTACGAGCCCTATAAACTCTTTTTTTTACAAAATGCTTACAACAACATCAATATCGCGTTGTAGAAATATATAGCACTAACAGGCAGCCAAAGGGTATCTTATCAAAAGCTACGTGACATTCAATACACGTGCGTCCCATTCAACGAAGGTAATCGCCGCTGTCACGGCTGAACACGTCGCGTAAAAATTGGTTCCTACGTACTCCGCGACAGCTAACATGGTTAGATTCAAGTTATATCCATGACATTATTTTTTACAATATAGATAAAAAGCGAAATATTGCAAATATATTCCTGGTTTATTTCGTTGTGTTACTCGTAGAATTTAGCAGTCCGTTCCTACTAGAAAGAATTTTATGTATAAATATTGATTATTATGTATAAGATGGTATTATTTAATAGGTAAAAATAAAATATTTAATTTTAAGTATAAATTAATATATTAAAATAACAAGTTTGCATGCTATCTATAGCGAAATCAGCTTGTTCACTAACATAAGTTAAGAGATCTTGTAACCCTATTTCAGGCAAATAAAGAAATTTAATTTAATTTTAATTGAAGTCAATAGGCGTCAAGCTTAACGACTAAAGCTTTCCACTTGTATATCCATTCTGATGTACATGTAGCCGAACACATACAGATACACTCAAAAAAAACTTCACCTGCAAAAAATAAAATCCCTATTCGTTTTATTTTTTATTATAATATAAAACTAACTTTAAAGTTTAATCTTTCCTTTCGCCTGCCTGTACATCTCCGGATCCGAAGACCGAAAAAAGTTATTTAATGATGGGTAAACTTTTTTAATTACATCCACGCAGTTTTAATGAGCGACGCAACCTAAAAAATGCCATCTTCCGTCATCTGTGACAGCTGAAATAAATTACACTCGTTTTTGGAATTATAAACGTGAATTTATATAAAGTTGTCTCACGTTACAGAGCAGGGGTTAAAAAGAATTTTTAAAGCGTATCATTTTAGTCATTTACCCAACTACGAAGAGGGTTAACCATAAACTTTTTTTGTCTTGCGAGCGAAGCTGGCGAAGGTCCAGATTCAAGAACGATAGCATTTGTACATTTGTATGTTTGTTTGACCTTACGATCTGACATTGCTATAATAGTATACACTACTTGATGCTATACGAGTAGTAGTACGAATTCCCATTATTTAGTCAAAAGAACTCTCAAAGATATTATTACCTTAAAATGAATAAGTACCACCAACTTTTCCTTCCAGGAGATGTTCTTGCTGGTGAGGTATTTATATCAGTAAATTTATATTATATCAGTAAAATAATGATATCAGTATTTTTTTTAATAGAGTAACTAATTAAGAATTTTACTGATATTTACAGCGATATGACATTACACAATAGTATGAAAGCTATCCGTTTCATTTATAGAATAAAATATGTGTATAAAAGGTATCTATGAAAGCATTATAAATGGTGCAACCATAGCAAGTGATTTAATTTCAGTGTTGCCAATGTCAGATAGTCAAATGTAACATGAGACAGCTCAAAATAACATTTTCACGAGAAAAGTAACATTTCTTTATTTTACGTGGAAAACGACACTAATACTATAATATGACACTTTATTACACAAAAACTAAAAAAAGTTTCCTGTCCCATAGGGCAAGCTTCGAAAGAATCTTAATAATTTTTGATTAAATAATTGACTGGTAATCGTTAAAAAGAAAAACATAATTTTCCCCCTGTTAGTTCCGTGCTCCTTTGAAGAATGGGCCAACTGCCGTTTGCTAGGCAGATCGTAAAAGGTGACCGATTGGCTATGTGAGTCACAACCATTGTGGATACTAGATGGTAGAGTTCTGCATTGCCTCGCCCGGGTCTGATACCACCGCAATTCCTGCCGCAATACCATCAGTGCTTTTCACAGACCACATGAATACTAAGTGCTTTGCACTGCCGTGTTACGGTTCGGAAGGTAATGGAGCCGGCAAATTTATGCATGTGGCATTAGACCTCGCCACAAGATATCAACCCACCATTAACATCTATAGTCATATCAGGAGACTCATCTGCCTATTTTCAATCTTATGATATAAAAAACGCAACCGTTGAAGTAAGTCAGCATATACACATTTAGTTAACGATAAAATGCACAATTAGAGGCTTGATGTTATTCCCTCTATCTGCGCCTTGCTCCATCCGATACAAATATTTACATGTATATGTCTATAATGTTGACAAATTATTTTTCTTATGATTCTGAATCAATAAGTTGATATTATATTTACCCAATAAAAATTGGATTATGAATGGCTATGCGATTATTTCAAACTTGCGAAGGAATATGCACTTTGAATTTTCATTTTCTTCCTCTTAATTTTGATTTAAAACAGAGCCTTACAAAAACCATCTTGCCTCATCATCATCGTATTACGTATTTTATTCTATATTACTAAGTATTTTATTATTTAAGCAACGGATTGCTTATTACGTATAAAACCATATTAATTAATAATGTTCTTTAATCTCTCGTGAATATAAAGGCGTAGCTTGAGGCAACTGTTTCAATTTCACGAATTTCAATTGAGTAATTATTTATTCTAAAGGTTGCTTGTACTAGATACGTATTTAATTAAGTTTTCAATATTCCAATGGCTTTAATGGATTTGTGCTCAATAAATTCAATTGAAAATTATATTATGAAGGGGATTTTATTTAACTTTTTAGAAAACTTTTGCTGATCAAACACACGTAAACAAGTGTAATAAATATCTCTATTATGAAGTTTACTCCTTAGGAACGACTTTATATATTTAGCTCGCGGTATGAAAATTTTGTGAGGAGCCAAATAGAGCGTTAACTAAAAGTGAAGCGTTACGTTTCTTTGCGCAATGTATGTACTTTGCGCACCTTTTACTTCGAGATTATGTATGTGTGCATATACATGGGGCAAACTAAAAGTTTTGCACTTCTAGCTAATCGGAACTATTTGATTTTCGAATGCTATATTTTTAAAACGTTGGAACCTTCTTAGTAATAAAAAAAACAATTGGCGGGAAATTATTTGTCAATTGTTTTTTTATCGCACATCAAAGTTCTACGTACACAACGAAAATGGAATTAAGTCGAAAAGATTTTGGAGCGATGATTTTTTATGATTTTAAATGTTCTCTTTCTCCGTAAGACTGTGCCGCTCGTTTTCAAAATTCTTTTGGGAGAGAAGCACCTTGTTTGAGCACCGTGTGGCGATGGTTTGCTGAATTTGAAAGAGGTTAAGTTTCTTTACATGACGAATTTCGTGAAGGGCGGTCTTCAACTGCCATCAACGAAAATAATGTGGCTTCTGTTAAGCGGTTAATTGAAGAAGACCCCCGCGGGCTTATCACGTAACTCGCAATGCGAAATTATCGTAATTGTTTAGTTATTGCAAGACACATAACAGCCTTGTATATTAGTGGCAGTCATTGTCGCTTGATTAATTTTGGTGCTGTGACATTGCAAAAAAGAGCATCTAGTGAACAGCAAGCAATTGGCGACGTTTTTGATGAGTTTTTCGTTACGTTCAAATGTCATCGCTGATCGCTGGCGGATTACAAACGTTAGGTGATACGCCTGCCGGATTGTCTATGAGACAATTCGAGGACTATTGGGGATTAGTATGAGCCAAGTTCAGAAATTTTTACACGAAGAATTGAAAGTTCGGTAACTTTGTTGTCGTTAGATCCCTCATGAACTGACAGCGGAGCAGAAGCGGGCTCGCGTGAAATGGTGCTCACAGATGCTACTGAAGTACGACCACGGACATTCTAATGCTGTTTATGGCATTCTCACAGGAGACAAAACGTGGATTTATTGTTTTGAACCCGAACAAAAACAGCAATCTTGTGAATGGGTGTTTGAAAATGAGAACAGGCCAACAAAAGTGAGACAGGCGAGAAACGTTGGTAAAAAAATGATCGCGTTTATTTTCTCAGCTACGGGTCCCATCTGTACAATTCCACTTGAAGATCAAAAGAGTATTAATGCCGTGTGGTATTCTACGATTCGTTTACCCAGGGTGTTAGAAGAAGTTCGCGAAACACAATCCAAAAGCCGCATTCTCCTACACCACGATAACGCTTCTTCACAAACGGCCAACAAAACAAAGTCATTTTTAGCTTCCGAATAAGTACATCTCGTCACTCATCCTGCGCATAGCCCCGACCTAGCACCCTGTGATTTCTGTATTTTCCCCAAAATCAAAGATTTGATGAGAGGTTTTACTTTTACCAACTCCGAAGTAGCAGTGATAGCGTTCAATCAGCATGTAGAAAATATGCCTTCAGATCTGTGGTCCTCCTGTTTTAAAAAATGGTTAGATCGCATGAAAAAATGTTTAAAATATAAAGGAGATTATTTTGAAAAGCAATAAACATAATATTTTAGTTATAACATGTTGTTTTTTTAAGTTACGCAAAACTTATAGTGTGACCTACGTATAAATGTACACTCAACCACTGACTCAACTCAACTCATTAGTTGAATCGTTTATTTGAGAAACCCCATAAGTCCAAAATACTAAATTTTTCAGGAGAAGCAAAAAACATTTTTCCAGGTTAAGTTAGCATTAACATCGTGAACCAATGATAAATAATAATAATGTTAGCATCTCTAAAAAAGATTCCAGCATAAAAAAATTTAATTGTTAATTTTTCGCCGTGTTGGTCCCGGCCTCCTTTGTAGAATAGGCCAACTGCCGTTCTGCCAGGCAGGTCGTAAAAGGCGACCGATTGGCTATAGAGTCACTACCATCGTGGCTACTAGGTGGTAGAGTTCTGCATTGTCTCGCCCGGGTCTGGTACCACCGCCTTACCTATTCCTGCCGCTATAGCGTCAGTTCTTGTCGCTGTCGTGTTCCGGTTTGGAGGGTAAGGTAGCCGGTAAACTTATGCATGTGGCATTATACCTCGCCACAAGATAGCAACGCACCATTAACATCTTTGGTGTCTATAGGCGATGGTTGACTCTTTCCATCAGGAGACCCATCTGCTTGTTTGCTATCTTATGACATAAAAAAAAAAAAAAAAAAATATTAACAATAATGATTTAAAGTAGGTGGACTTATGGGGTTTCTCAAACAAACGAAGAAAATAGTTAAAAAATCATTAATTTATCCATTTTTCTTCCTCAATAATTTATTAAATTTATAAAATAAACTACAAAATATGGAGTAGAACTACAATTAACGGAAATTATAACAAATAATCATTTATTTTTAAATTAAAGTCAGTGAAATCACAGTAAAGAATAAAACAATAATTTAATTAAATTTTATCAAACTAATAACAGCAAAAAATATTAAAATTTAATTGAATTAAACATTGAACTGAATTAAATTTGTCTAATTATTAATACCAATGTACAAATTCATGGTTATGACTCGTTACTCTTCAAGAGTTTCACGGTCTTCAACCGGCCAAGCGTAAATCTCGTCGTAAAACAACTTTTTTTTTTGAGGAAGATAAACCTTCAATTTTTTTAAATCTTCCATTTTCTTTTTATTAATTTATTTTTCTTCTTTTTTCTAAATTATTTTCATTTTCATCAATATCTTCCATTCTGTCTTTTATTTTAAGCTATAGTCCAACACATTTTTTTTTAATTTAATCACCAATAATTATTATATTATTGATTAAATGGCTCTTGACAATAATAATATAAACAAAACAAAAGAAACTTATTTTTTTAATTTTGGACTTATGGGGTTTCTCAACTAAACGAGATTTGTATCGACCGATTGGTTAGGTTTTGAACACGGATTTGATAATTTTTGGTACTGGTAAACGTGAGAGGATATTCAAAGAACCGAAAAATGCAATAAACCCAATTTCGAAAAAAATGTGACTTATGGGGTTTCTCAAATAAACGATTCAGTTATGTGAAATAGTTTATAGTATACAGTGTGTGAGGAAAACCCTGTCCGATCCGAAAAAGGCATATAGGTTGGTTAAAGGCATTACGGAAAAAAATATTAAAATAATTTTATTTCAAAAAATAAAAAAGATGTCCCTAACCTTCGAAGGTCTTTATACAGTTATTACAGAAATTGAAGCTATACTTAACTCTAGACCGCTGCTGCCCATGTCTTCAGATATGTCTGATACAAGTTATTTTTTATATGTAGCAATTTCTAATTTCTCTTTTCAACTACCTCGCTGGCTAAAAGGTTGGTCTGTAAAGTCGTTCTGTATAATTATTCATTTTGCACTTAATAAACCCAGTTTGTGATATTATATACTTGCATTTTATTTATACACAATGGGCTATCGGCTACACTACCCTCTAAACCGAATATAACAGACAGAAGGAATGATGCTTTTGCGGCAGGAATTGTTAAGGCGTTGCTTGGTAGAAAACACGAACAAGACTGCGGTATTCTACCACCTAATAAACACGATTGTAGTAAATTGTTTAGGTAGAAGTTCTTACAAGCGGCCTGACAGGTTGGCCTAATTCTTAAAAGAGGCCCAAATACTGTTAATGTAATGTATAATGTTGGCACTAAGGCACACTTCTTTATGTACTACGAGCCCTATAAACTCTTTTTTTTACAAAATGCTTACAACAACATCAATATCGCGTTGTAGAAATATATAGCACTAACAGGCAGCCAAAGGGTATCTTATCAAAAGCTACGTGACATTCAATACACGTGCGTCCCATTCAACGAAGGTAATCGCCGCTGTCACGGCTGAACACGTCGCGTAAAAATTGGTTCCTACGTACTCCGCGACAGCTAACATGGTTAGATTCAAGTTATATCCATGACATTATTTTTTACAATATAGATAAAAAGCGAAATATTGCAAATATATTCCTGGTTTATTTCGTTGTGTTACTCGTAGAATTTAGCAGTCCGTTCCTACTAGAAAGAATTTTATGTATAAATATTGATTATTATGTATAAGATGGTATTATTTAATAGGTAAAAATAAAATATTTAATTTTAAGTATAAATTAATATATTAAAATAACAAGTTTGCATGCTATCTATAGCGAAATCAGCTTGTTCACTAACATAAGTTAAGAGATCTTGTAACCCTATTTCAGGCAAATAAAGAAATTTAATTTAATTTTAATTGAAGTCAATAGGCGTCAAGCTTAACGACTAAAGCTTTCCACTTGTATATCCATTCTGATGTACATGTAGCCGAACACATACAGATACACTCAAAAAAAACTTCACCTGCAAAAAATAAAATCCCTATTCGTTTTATTTTTTATTATAATATAAAACTAACTTTAAAGTTTAATCTTTCCTTTCGCCTGCCTGTACATCTCCGGATCCGAAGACCGAAAAAAGTTATTTAATGATGGGTAAACTTTTTTAATTACATCCACGCAGTTTTAATGAGCGACGCAACCTAAAAAATGCCATCTTCCGTCATCTGTGACAGCTGAAATAAATTACACTCGTTTTTGGAATTATAAACGTGAATTTATATAAAGTTGTCTCACGTTACAGAGCAGGGGTTAAAAAGAATTTTTAAAGCGTATCATTTTAGTCATTTACCCAACTACGAAGAGGGTTAACCATAAACTTTTTTTGTCTTGCGAGCGAAGCTGGCGAAGGTCCAGATTCAAGAACGATAGCATTTGTACATTTGTATGTTTGTTTGACCTTACGATCTGACATTGCTATAATAGTATACACTACTTGATGCTATACGAGTAGTAGTACGAATTCCCATTATTTAGTCAAAAGAACTCTCAAAGATATTATTACCTTAAAATGAATAAGTACCACCAACTTTTCCTTCCAGGAGATGTTCTTGCTGGTGAGGTATTTATATCAGTAAATTTATATTATATCAGTAAAATAATGATATCAGTATTTTTTTTAATAGAGTAACTAATTAAGAATTTTACTGATATTTACAGCGATATGACATTACACAATAGTATGAAAGCTATCCGTTTCATTTATAGAATAAAATATGTGTATAAAAGGTATCTATGAAAGCATTATAAATGGTGCAACCATAGCAAGTGATTTAATTTCAGTGTTGCCAATGTCAGATAGTCAAATGTAACATGAGACAGCTCAAAATAACATTTTCACGAAAAAAGTAACATTTCTTTATTTTACGTGGAAAACGACACTAATACTATAATATGACACTTTATTACACAAAAACTAAAAAAAGTTTCCTGTCCCATAGGGCAAGCTTCGAAAGAATCTTAATAATTTTTGATTAAATAATTGACTGGTAATCGTTAAAAAGAAAAACATAATTTTCCCCGTGTTAGTTCCGGGCTCCTTTGAAGAATGAGCCAACTGCCGTTTGCTAGACAGATCGTAAAAGGGGACCGATTGGCTATGTGAGTCACAACCATTGTGGATACTAGATGGTAGAGTTCTGCATTGCCTCGCCCGGGTCTGATACCACCGCAATTCCTGCCGCAATACCATCAGTGCTTTTCACAGACCACATGAATACTAAGTGCTTTGAACTGCCGTGTTACGGTTCGGAAGGTAATGGAGCCGGCAAATTTATGCATGTGGCATTAGACCTCGCCACAAGATAGCAACCCACCATTAACATCTTTAGTGTCTATATGCACTCTGGTTGACTCTTTGCATCAGAAGACTCATCTGCCTATTTTCAATCTTATGATATAAAAAACGCAACCGTTGAAGTAAGTCAGCATGCACACATTTAGTTTAACGATAAAATGCACAATTAGAGGCTTGATGTTATTCCCTCTATCTGCGCCTTGCTCCATCCAATACAAATATTTGCATGAATATGTCTATAATGTCGACAAATTATTTTTGTTATGATTCTGAATCAATAAGTTGATATTATATTTACCCAATAAAAATTGGATTATGAATGGCTATGCGATTATTTCAAACTTGCGAAGGAATATGCACTTTGAATTTTCATTTTCCTCCTCTTAATTTTGATTTAAAACAGAGCCTTACAAAAACCATCTTGCCTCATCATCATCGTATTACGTATTTTATTCTATATTACTAAGTATTTTATTATTTAAGCAACGGATTGCTTATTACGTATAAAACCATATTAATTAATAATGTTCTTTAATCTCTCGTGAATATAAAGGCGTAGCTTGAGGCAACTGTTTCAATTTCACGAATTTCAATTGAGTAATTATTTATTCTAAAGGTTGCTTGTACTAGATACGTATTTAATTAAGTTTTCAATATTCCAATGGCTTTAATGGATTTGTGCTCAAGAAATTCAATTGAAAATTGTATTATGAAGGGGATTTTATTTATTTTTTTAGAAAACTTTTGCTGATCAAACACACGTAAACAAGTGTAATAAATATCTCTATTATGAAGTTTACTCCTTAGGAACGACTTTATATATTTAGCTCGCGGTATGAAAATTTTGTGAGGAGCCAAATAGAGCGTTAACTAAAAGTGAAGCGTTACGTTCCTTTGCGCAATGTATGTACTTTGCGCACCTTTTACTTCGAGATTATGTATGTGTGCATATACATGGGGCAAACTAAAAGTTTTGCACATCTAGCTAATCGGAACTATTTGATTTTCGAATGCTATATTTTTAAAACGTTGGAACCTTCTTAGTAATAAAAAAAACAATTGGCGGGAAATTATTTGTCAATTGTTTTTTTATCGCACATCAAAGTTCTACGTATGCAACGAAAATGGAATTAAGTCGAAAAGATTTTAGAGCGATGATTTTTTATGATTTTAAATGTTCTCTTTCTCCGTAAGACTGTGCCACTCGTTTTCAAAATTCTTTTGGGAGAGAAACACCTTGTTTGAGCACCGTGTGGCGATGGTTTGCTGAATTTGAAAGAGGTTAAGTTTCTTTACATGACGAATTTCGTGAAGGGCGGTCTTCAACTGCCATCAACGAAAATAATGTGGCTTCTGTTAAGCGGTTAATTGAAGAAGACCCCCGCGGGCTTATCACGTAACTCGCAATGCGAAATTATCGTAATTGTTTAGTTATTGCAAGACACATAACAGCCTTGTATATTAGTGGCAGTCATTGTCGCTTGATTAATGTTGGTGCTGTGACATTGCAAAAAAGAGCATCTAGTGAACAGCAAGCAATTGGCGACGTTTTTGATGAGTTTTTCGTTACGTTCAAATGTCATCGCTGATCGCTGGCGGATTACAAACGTTAGGTGATACGCCTGCCGGATTGTCTATTAGACAATTCGAGGACTATTGGGGATTAGTATGAGCCAAGTTCAGAAATTTTTACACGAAGAATTGAAAGTTCGGTAACTTTGTTATCGTTAGATCCCTCATGAACTGACAGCGGAGCAGAAGCGGGCTCGCGTGGAATGGTGCTCACAGATGCTACTGAAGTACGACCACGGACATTCTAATGCTGTTTATGGCATTCTCACAGGAGACGAAACGTGGATTTATTGTTTTGAACCCGAACAAAAACAGCAATCTTGTGAATGGGTGTTTGAAAATGAGAACAGGCCAACAAAAGTGAGACAGGCGAGAAACGTTGGTAAAAAAATGATCGCGTTTATTTTCTCAGCTACGGGTCCCATCTGTACAATTCCACTTGAAGATCAAAAGAGTATTAATGCCGTGTGGTATTCTACGATTCGTTTACCCAGGGTGTTAGAAGAAGTTCGCGAAACACAATCCTAAAGCCGCATTCTCCTACACCACGATAACGCTTCTTCACAAACGGCCAACAAAACAAAGTCATTTTTAGCTTCCGAAAAAGTACATCTCGTCACTCATCCTGCCTACCTAGCACCCTGTGATTTCTGTATTTTCCCCAAAATCAAAGATTTGATGAGAGGTTTTACTTTTACCAACTCCGAAGAAGCAGTGATAGCGTTCAATCAGCATGTAGAAAATATGCCTTCAGATCTGTGGTCCTCCTGTTTTAAAAAATGGTTAGATCGCATGAAAAAATGTTTAAAATGTAAAGGAGATTATTTTGAAAAGCAATAAACATAATATTTTAGTTATAACGTGTTGTTTTTTTAAGTTACGCAAAACTTATAGTGTGACCTACGTATAAATGTACACTCAACCACTGACTCAACTCAACTCATTAGTTATGTGAAATAGTTTATAGTATACAGTGTGTGAGGAAAACCCTGTCCGATCCGAAAAAGGCATATAGGTTGGTTAAAGGCATTACGGAAAAATTTATTAAAATAACTTTATTTCAAAAAATAAAAAAGATATCATTTTTTTAATATTTGTATTTTTACTTATATTTCCCTAGCGTTAAGCAAATATTTTAAAAATGACAACACTTTGTCGCTGCTTGTTTCATTGTTTTGTTTTGGCGGCTTTCGCACATACACCGTGCGAAGACGCGGCCTTCGTTTTTTGGCTTTTTGTAAAGGAATTTTAAACGCGCGGCATTCTTTGACATTAGAATTTACTTATTTGTAGGTGTTGTCGTACTTAATGTATGAAAATACCATTTAGGATTACTTTTTATTGGGAAAACTAATTAATTAATATCCATAAAATGATTACACATATGTAACCGTATTACGGTACCAAATAACTTTTAACCTTTAATTAACCGACAGGGTTTTCTTTACACACTGTATATTCCATCGGAATGATATAAATAATATGAATAAATTCTTATATATGCTTTAACTATTTTGCATGTTTGTATGAAAAAATCTTATCAAAAAAACTGAACTGAAAATTTTCTGTAACTTAAGTTAATTAAATGTTAAATTTGGATTGTTATAGAATTAAACTTTGAGGTAAATTTAGATTATTTCCATTTCCCCTATAAAAACACAATAAAAATTAAAAAATATATTAAGGGTTACAATAAACGTGTTTTTTCGTATTTCTTAAAGATGATAGTAGAAAACCCTCCGTACGCGAGTTCGACTCGCACTTGGCCGGTTCATTTATATTACAGCCACTATAGCGTAAATTGCTATTGTGTTCTCATTTTGAGTGTAATCTAGCCGGTAAACTTATGTATATGTTATTACCATCCGGCCATACAGATAGCAACAACACAAAGATGGTTTCATTTATTTACCCTCGTTTTACATAATCTACACAATACTAGTTATTAATAAGTGAACCCCAGTCGTGCGTCGAGGTTGGCATAAACACTGTTTAAAATTTATAATTGAATATTTTTTTAGTATATGAATAAATACGCAAATATGCATATCACTTTCGGACCTTACAGATTTCATACCGTTTTAAGAAAATGTTCATAATAGTTGTTAGGATAAAAGTTTAAGGAAAGGAGTTTGAGGTTTCATAATAGTTGTTAGGATAAGAGTTTAAGGGAAGGAGTTTGAGGTTTCATATTAGTTGTTAGGATAAGAGTTTAAGGGAAGGAGTTTGAGGTTTCATAATAGTTGTTAGGATAAGAGTTTAAGGGAAGGAGTTTGAGGTTTCATAATAGTTGTTAGGATAAAAGTTTAAGGGAAGGAGTTTGAGGTTTCATAATAGTTGTTAGGATAAGAGTTTAAGGGAAGGAGTTTGAGGTTTCATAATAGTTGTTAGGATAAGAGTTTAAGGGAAGGAGTTTGAGGTTTCATAATAGTTGTTAGGATAAAAGTTTAAGGGAAGGAGTTTGAGGTTTCATAATAGTTGTTAGAATAAGAGTTTAAGGGAAGGAGTTTGAGGTTTCATAATAGTTGTCAGGATAAGAGTTTAAGAGAAGGAGTTTGAGGTTTCATAATATTTGTTAGCATAAGAGTTTAAAACATTATTCTTTCTGAATAAAAGAATAATCTTTTAAATCATATAAATTATAAGCATCGTGACGTGTTTCATCAGAAGTAACCCGCCGTGTTGGTCCCGGCCTCCTTTGAAGAATAGGCCAACTGCCGTTCTGCCAGGCAGGTCGTAAAAGGCGACCGATTGGCTATCGAGTCACTACCATCTTGGCTACTAGGTGGTAGAGTTCTGCATTGTCTCGCCCGGGTCTGGTACCACCGCCTTACCTATTCCTGAAGCAATAGCGTCAGTGCTTGTCGCTGTCGTGTTCCGATTTGTACGGTAAGGTAGCCGGTAAACTTATGCATGTGGCATTAGACCTCGCCACAAGATAGCAACGCACCATTAACATCTTTGGTGTCTATAGGCGATGGTTGACTCTTTCCATCAGGAGACCCGTCTGCTTGTTTGCTATCTTATGATATAAAAAAAAAGTAAGCCACGGCAACAATGTGGTAATCACTTTATTGCCGTGACTAATTTGTATATTCATGTCAAATTACAGCTTTTTATACTAACTCTGAGATAGACTGCCGATGGACGAACGGACGGACAGACATAGGTAGCGAAACTATAAGTGTTCCTAGTTTACTTCGGAACAATAAAAACTGCGTCAAATACCGTAAATCGGATAAAAAGTGTTTTTTTAAAAAATTTTGTTATTATATTTTTCCACCATTTTTGTAGCTAAGAAAAAATTTGACGGGCTTAAATATTGTGTAACACTATTTGAAAGTATAAAAATATATGTTTGTATATCAAGCATCGTGCTCAAAATATACAGCTTATCAAAAATTAAAATATTGTAAATTTTAACACACGCTTGAGTCCAAAAATCTATGTTTGCGTATATTTTTTAACTATTGAGCTTAAAATTCTGCAATGAAGCGAAAAGTTTCAGGGATAGCCTGTGTTTCATCATATGTCCAATAACTTATTTTAACGGATTCCTAAATAAATAATTAAACATACCTATATGCATACTTTTATTTTAAATTGCCTAAAAGCTGTTGAATAAAATTTTCTTACCTTTCTGAATTCCCAGTTTTTTCAACAGAATTTTGAAATTGCAACCCAAAATACCTCACTAATGAAGCCGTCTACTGACTAAACAACTTAGTGGCACTATAATTATGTTTTACTTCCATTTTTGTGACAGTTGACATACTATTAATACAAATTAACATGGCGTTTAACCGACAATATTTCGTGCCGACGATATTTAGTGTTTAAAACTAAGTTACTTAATTTAACTATAAAATAATTATACACTACATTTAAACAATGTTTCGAAAAATTCAACACGACATGAACTCGTTTTTATATTTCCAAGTGGAAATATTTTTAGGTAACATTTTCAGCTTTAATTTGTCGTGATGGATTTGTACGTTAAAAGCTTTCAAAAGGGTTAACAATGGAGCATTTTTGATACCTTTTACAGCCGCTCTGGTATTTATTATATTCGGTTACTCCTAACAAACTACTTGTGTAGACTTTTGATGGGTTTATATAACTTTTATACGCTTTTATAAACCTTTTAACATCACAGTAGAATGGGCACGACATACAGTGGGAATGGATGGAATTAGCTTCCAACTGTTTACAGCATTGCCCAATATCTTGTGTTTATTATACTATCTCATACACTTAATTTTAAAAAAAAAACAATTTAAAGCTGGTGTTTTGGATCGAAATATCTAGTTATCGAGGTATTATTTTTCTAAAAGATTCAGTTTTATGCTTTTCGAAAGTTTCAATTAGCGCACCATCTTGAACAGATCTATGTTAAAATATTTGAAGTAATTTGGTGTTAAAATAAAAAATAAACTAACGACCTTGAGTACCATTATATCTTTAGTTCTGTACTATTTTGAGAGTAAGTAGAAAAGTTAGTGCAATCAACTTCTCTCGATAAGTGGATTCATTTTCAAATATAACTCAGTCTCCTACGTAGCAAACATTTTAATAGGATTCCGTAATGAGTTCAAATTGGGGCAATAGAAACTAGATGAGAACGAAAGGTATTCAACGTCTACGGCTAAGGGAAGCCAAAGAGCTGATGAATTAGCAAAGATGGCAACTCTTAATAAAAAGGCTAGAGCCGATTATGATAAATGACCGGTTTTACTCGTCAAGCAAAAAATTCGCATGGACGCCATTGAGGCCTGGAACTGGATCTATCTATAAAATAACAAATGTAACTAGAGATATAAAACAGAAAAAAACTGCCTCTGTCACAAAAATGTTTTTCCCAGACGGCATTAAAGCACACAGAATATTGAAAAATATAGAGCTAGATTCAGTCCTGGTCTAAGTCTTGGCGGGGTATGGTGAGTTCTCTGCGTACTTGAACAGGTTCAAGTGCAAGGAGAGCAAATCGTGTGTTGTGATCCTAAAAATAGAGAAAGCATAATACATTTAATTTGTGAATGCCAGGTGTACAAGAGAGAGAGAAGGTAGACAAAGTTAGAAATTGAAATAGAATTAAATTAAGTAGTATATGCGAAAACATTGTACATATATAAAACCTGTAACATAATAAACACCCAAACCCAGAAATACAAACTTTTATGCTCATCGCATAAATGTTCGTTCATGTCGGGAATCGAACCCGAGCCCCATCGAATTCATAGTTAGGTTCGCTATCCGCACGACCAACGAGGCGATGATAAAATAAAAATATGGCATCAATAAAAATTAATCATGTAAAACCATTTAAAGAAAAATGAAATGACAAAATGAGAAAACATCCAACTGTGAATTGAGGCACAGCGTAAATAGAATATACAGATTTTTTTTATTAATAGCAAGGTGCATTTTTGTGAACAGCTTCGTTTTGACGAGACAACCATTTTTTCTATCTTCGAAAAATCTCGAAATAATTATTGGTATCGATAAATATTATTCCTTCACCGAATCAAAATTTTCAAAGCCCCATAGCTTTATTAGTTACCCGATTTGAGATTTTTACATACATATCTTCACGCTAAATCCCTTACGGGGTAGGCAGAGAGAACCGAGTGCCACACATCACTATACTTGCACGCTTCTCTCGCTTCCTCCACATTCATCACTTTCTTCATACACACACGCCGGTCGCGAAGACTCTTGACACCACCTTTGGACAGAACTCGATCAATCTGATCATGGTATGTCAGTCTTGGTCTTCCCCGGTACCTACATCCTTCCACATTCGCATTATATATCTGTTTTGTTAACCTTTCATCTACCATTCTTACTACATGTCTGAACCAACGGACCATGCCCTTTTTCATGTTTACACCGACACTTTCTTTCAAACCTAACAATGCGCATTCCCACATTAAATTTTTCGAAGATAGAAAAGCTGGTTGTCTCGACAAAACGAACCCGTTTACAAAAATTCAGCTTGTTATTAATAAAAAAAATTGTTCGTGGGACCACTGTCTAATATAATTATGTAAAAAACATATTGTTACGAATAATCTAGAAACGTGTACCATTACACGTTATATACAATTAACACATTATACAAACACAATGTACAATTACGAACCCCGAGTACGTAACAACTGGTGTCGGAAGTGAAATTGTGAAATGCCACTTATTCCGAAGGAAGGTGTTACCACCAGGTCCCAGGCGGAAGCACAGAGATCTACAGAGGAGACTGAGATGCGTGCAGGTGAGGAACCCGCAAGTCTTGCCAGCACGTCATTATCATCGGGCACAGCCGCTACTGATATTTCTGCTATACTGGCAGCTATTCAGCAACAACTTCAGCAACAGCAGCAGCTACAGGAATAGCAACAACAAAAGCTTCAGGAACAGCTATGGGAGCAACAAGTTCAGCAACTAAAACAGCTACAAGGGCAACAGCAACAAATTAATGAACATTTATCTAGTTTTGACGATAAATTGACAATATCTTGGCGCAGCAAGATCAGCTAAAAAGCGATGTGAGCCTCGTCAAGCGCGACATGAAGAGTGTTGAGAAGAGGGTTGACCAGTTGGAGGTTAACTCCGATAAAATAAGTGTGAATATGGACCAACTTGAGAAGTAATTTATGAAAATGAAGATCACTGGTGTTAAATCAGGTGTTGCCATTAATAGTTGTTCTCACCAGGTAGGTCCTCGGGTAAAGGTACCCACTTATGACGGTCTTACGTCATGGAGTGCGTACCGGACTCAATTTGAAATAGCAGCGAAAGCAGATGACTGCCTTCTCTGAAGGTTGGACATATGAACATTGCCTAACAGCTCTGAGCACGGCGTTACGGGGTCAGGCGCTCTCTGTGTTGGATGCAATGCCTAAAGAGTATCAGTTCGCTGATTTGATGGAGGCATTGGAAGCTCGCTACGGTGAGCGTCACTTGGAGCATGTGTTCCGTGCCCAATTAAAGGACCGTGTACAGAGGAGCGGCGAGGGACTAAACAATGGGCCGTCGAAATTGAAAAGCTTGTGAGGAAGGCGTATCCTTCAGCCGACGGTAACACAGTGAATAACACCATCGTCCAGGCGTTTATTGATGGAATTAGAGACCTGGAAGTGCGTGCTGCTGTTCGCCTTCAGCACCACGTAATAATGAAGGAGGCTTTGGCTCATGCGCTGGAGGTAGAAGCTGTTCGCCACGAACCTCGAGCACATAAAGCACGTAAGGTTACAGAAGTTGTGGCTCAAACAAAGGAAGTGGAACCTAAGAGACTGGGCCCCATGTGCTACGCCTGCGGTGAACGTGGGCACATTATAGTTAGCTGCCCAGCCAAACCTATGCCTACAGTTTCAGTGAATTGGCGACATCAAGTGGCAGGAAATTCAGCAGCTGAAAAGAGCAGGCAGGTTAAACAGCCTGTTGAACCAGCAGGGAACCTAGTAACAACCAGAAGCAAATGGCAGGTGCTGGGTGGACGAGTAACAACCCCAAAAGCAGTCGTACCTCAGGTAAGCGAACGCAACAGTTTATTCATTAAGGAATTGGTTAATGGCAAGAACTGCAGCTCAACGCGGCACACCGGAGCTACACGAACTGTGGTGCGACCAGAAGTAGCTAGCAATGGTAACCTGAGATCGAGGAATACAGTACAGCGTAGTGGAAAGTCTCACTCAAATGCAAATGCATTATCACGACGACCATGTACGGATCATGGCAAGCATTGTGTAAGGATGGAGACGAAGGAAAGGGTCCAAGTACTGCGAGCTAAGCCTACGGATGACAGGCGGGAAACTGATGAGATGCGTAAGGCCCAGTATGAAGATAGAGATTTGCGGCCTCTAATAGATTGGATGAAGCAAGACACGGGAAACCCCGAATGGCAAGAGCTGGCTCCCTTTAGCGCCATTACGAAAAGTTATTGGGCGCAGTGGGAAAGCCTTGTGTTGCAAAACGGTTCACTATACCGCAAATGGGAAAAACCTTCAAGAAGAGAACATCATCTACAGTTGGTAGTGCCAAGAAAACTAATCAAGGACGTACTACGTGACTTGCATGATGGGGTTTCTGGGGGAAATCTAGGAGTACGACGAACATTGGTAAAGGTGCGAGAGCGTTTTTACTGGTTGAATTGCCGAGAAGATGTCGAGAATTGGTGCCGAAAATGTACGTCATGCTCAGCAGTGAAAGGTCCGCAGGTCAGAAGCCGAGGCAACCTTAGACTATACAACGTGGGAGCCCCCTGGGAAAGGATAGCGATTGACGTGGCTGAGCCATTTCCTAAGACAGATAACGGAAACAAGTATTTTATGGTCGTGATGGATTACTTCACAAAATGGCCGGAGGTGTTCGCAATTCCTAATCAGAAAGCCACGACGGTTGCTGAGAAATTAGTCAATGAGGTGATATGCAGATTTGGGGTTCCGCTGGAGATTTATTCAGACCAAAGCAGAAACTTTGAATCTAACGTATTCCAGGAAATGTGTAAATTATTAGGAGTGTACAAAACAAGAACTACACCTTATCACCCGCAATCTGATGGAATGGTCGAACGATTTAACCAAACCTTGGAAAGACACTTAGCCAAGCTGGTAGAAGATCACCAAAAAGACTGGGATAAATACATACCTCTGTTCTTACTGGCTTACCTAACAGCGGAACACGAAAGCATGAAAGTGACGCCAGCCTATCCCAACTTCGGCAGACAGTTACGTATACCAGCAGACTTAATGACTGGAGGCCCGCCACCGAATGCAGAGACCCAATTAAGTATACCGGAATATGTTGAAGGCATTCGTGAGAGGTTACGCGATATACACTCGTTAATATGTGAAAACTCATTGGAATCAAGTCAGCGGATGAAGACCAGATACGACCGAAACGCCAATCATCGAGGTTTTTAGGAAGGATCTCTTCTTTTGTTACATAATCCGGTTCGACGAAAAGGAAAATCACCTAAGTTACAACGACGTTGGGATGGGCCATACAAAGTAATCACACGGATCAATGACGTAACCTACCGAGTGCAGAAGCAACCAAGAGGGACCATGAAGATTGTTCATGTTATTCGATTAGCCATCTATAATGGAAGTAATGATGTTCGGGAGGAACATAACTAAGAGGAGGGTAGTGTTACGAATAATCTAGAAACGTGTAGAGTTGGAGCGCTGGAGAGATCTAGAAATAAAAGAAAGAGGTAGCTACTCCTATTGACAAACAAATAGTTGACCTGGGCTATGCCATAATGGACTTTGTGAGATATGGCATAAGGTTGAAAGTAGCGTGTACCAGGATTTATGACTCATAACATGTTTACGATAAGTAGTGATTCATTGTTTCCCGATACATTTAGATTTTTCTGGATCCAGGTAGAATTTTACCCTGGCTATAAATAGAGATATGTTGACAAATACAAGGCAGTTTTTATCAAGCGATCGAGAGCGATACTTAAAGTGAACAATGCGAAGCGAGAAGTGTTTTATTGTGTAGTTCAGAGATAGTATAGTGAGTGACTAGTGTGTAAAGTGTATTTTAGTATTACATTGTGTTGTCTTGTGTATTTGTATACTAAATACACGGATTTAATATAAGTGGTGTTTTCTTACAATTACGAACCCCGAGTACGTAACAATATGAATATGAATTGATAATTAAAACGTAAGACTTTTTAACATGAATTGAAAAAAAAAACATAAATAAAAAAAACAGTCTCCGATTACGTCAGAGGAGAGAAGGAATAAAAAAACGTCTAAGGGTAAGAACTGACGGAGTGGTTTCTATTCGCCCCCGCCACTGGGGCGGAACCGCAACCGCAAAAAAAGGGTGCGAATAATTTATTATTTCATAGTTATTTATGTAAGTACAAAAAGTATACAAAAACTCGTTAATAAGTTTGTTATTTTTGGTTTAACGACTAAAAGTTACAGAACCAAGAGAGTTGTAGAAAATAAATTTGCATCAAAAAATGTTTTTACATGTTTTCTGTGCGATAAATAGTTAGCCTCGTTTAATTAATATAAAACAAAACGCAGAAAGCAGCAAAGGCCAACAACGGGTCTACACTCCCGTGATGAGGTTCAAAGGCCTAAACTATACTATAAATGTATAATTTGTGAACGAGACATATGTAACATGATAGTAAAATGTTAGAGCAATTCAATGTTAATTAATGTAATGTGTGTTGCTGTGTATCGAAATGTTTTGTCAACTTGTATATAAATATTTTTCTTCGCACAAAATATGTAAGTCACTTGTAGGCATAGAGATACATAGCCGACCACTAGACTGAATTTAAAAAATGTGTTAATTCTAGATAAAAAAAATTACAAATACTTATTATTCAGTATATATGTAAGCCGCATGCGAGCACATAAGCGCAAAACTCAAAAAACATTAAAAAAACACATACTATATGAATATTAGATTGAAAAGATTCCAATGACTAAAAGTTAATGCATTAGTAGAAGCAGCAGAGCATACGATATTTTAAAAAACAAAATACGAAACCGGAATTTAAAATTTTACATAGGAAATGTAATCTGTGATCCAACTGATCGGAACAAGGCAAGCTTCCGGACAAAGTCCTGGGAAAATCAAAATACATAAATACTGCAGCATTTCATAAAAGGGCGGAACAAACGCGTCGACACTTATTTCCGGTAGCCGTTCGTTGTATCCCTCTACTGTAAGTACATCTAAATGTTTAATATTAAAAATAACTGCTTTCAGACCACTTATAATTCATTCTATTTTATAGTTATTATTTATGTCTTGTAAATCACCACACATTAAAATCTTTTTAACTTCACACTACGTATGTAGATAAGAAAGTTACGTGAAGAGGACCATTTACATCCTTTCACTCGGTAAAAAAGAAGCCGATGCTACTCACTGATTTTGTATAATACATACATTAAACTGTTTGTTAAATGATGAATACATATCTTGAAACTTCGTGAAAGGCTTCCTTTGGCTAGTCTACCAAACTTTCTCTCTTCGACTTATTTCAGAAGTAGCCATAGTATTTACAAGGTACTCAGATATCCTAGAAGTGAGAAGAGTGGTATGTATTTTAACTACCTGTGCCCACGACTTCGTCCGCATGGGAAATTTTATAAAATTAAAGGAGCCTAAATTACTCCTTGTTACATTAGCTATCTTCCAGTGAAAGTCCCGTCGAAATTAGTCCAGCCGTTTCAAATATTAGCCGGAATAAACAGATAGACAGAGGAAAATTGTAAAAAAATGTTATTTTGGCATTTTTCCCGAGTATACATCCATATGGATTTAGTAGAAAGCATTTATTATAATATTACAAACCGACACTCCAATTTTATATATTTGTATAGATATATAGAAAATGTATAGATAAAACTTGGTCTGATTACAAATCTCAGTACTTCAAAGTGGAGTGTTTGGACAGAAAAATCCTTACTAATATATAAAAGTTTTGGGTTGTTTTTGATGGATTCTCATAACCATTTTCCTTAGTTTTCTTTTCTCTGTAGGCATTCCTATTTAATTAACTAAACTTTAACGAAGATATAGAATCCATACTAATATTATAAATGCGAAAGTAACTGTCTGTCTGTCTGTCTGTTACGCTTTCACGGCCAAACCACTGAACCGATTTTGATAAAATTTGGTACAAATATAGTTTGAGACCCAAGAAAGAACATAGGATAGTTCTTATTCCGGAAATCCCACGGGAACGGGAACTATGCGGGTTTTTATTTTAGAATTTTTTCCACACAAATGAAGTCGTGGGCACAGCTAGGTAATATATTGCCCCGTGTTGGTCCGGTCTCAGAAGAATAGACCAACTGCCGGCCGATCGGCAGTATGTCTACGTACAGTACGTCTACGTACGTCAGCAGGTACATCTTAAAAGGCGGCCAATTGGATACACGTATCACTGCCATCGTGACTACTAGATGGTAGCGTTAGAGTATTTGGTATTTATTCCTGCCGCAATAGCGTAAATCTTGTCATTGTCGTCCCTGGTTTGAAGGGTAAAGTAGGCAATAGTTTCTCTTTTTCTCAGGAAAGTCATCTGCCTGTTTGCTTATCTAATGATATTAAAAAAAAAGATAAATAATATCTCTTAATTTTTATCAAACTTGGCGTCTGAAAGGTAAAATGTAGCAATTTTCAAAAAGTTAACTTCTCGAAATCTATATTAATATTATAAATGCGAAAGTTTGTATGTTTGGATATTTGGATGGATGGATATTTGTTACTCAACCACGCAAAAAATACTGAACGTATTTGAATGAAATTTGGCACACAGGTAGATAATAACCAAGAATAGCACATAGGCTACTTTTTATTCTGGAAAAATGATGCGATCCAGCGGGATTCGTCAAAAACTTTTATAATGTGGCGGGCTGCACGCTGCAGCTACCTAGTTGAATACTAAAAGTGCCACGCCCAAATATCTAATCCTATCAAATACCGAAGCGTGACATTTTATTTACGTGTTACGTGTGGTATACGAAATTAAAGGTTTATACGAAAGAAAATATTTCAGAATCGTACAGGAAAATTTAAAGATTATGGAAAGTGTCTGAGTGAGTGAGGCAGAAGATATTGGGGGAGTGATCATAATCTTCGATATGTGACAATAAATAATGTTCGAATTATTTAATTGTAATTCTACTTATTTACCATCGTGGTACGGTAAACGGCAGATTTTCTTTCATTTTTTTTATTAGGTACGCTACCCGTACGAAGCCGGAGCGGGCAGCTACTGTTCGATAGAGTGTGATCACGCCCAGGGGCCTAATTCACGTAATCAAGTGACAATCGAGTCGAAGTGTTTAATACACTTACACATTTTCTTACATATTATGCCGCGTCGCAGCACGTCTTGAAGTTCTATCGTGTTTATGTGTCTGAAAGCCCTAAACGCATTGACTTAATTACGTGATTTGGGGGACTGTTCTCTTGCGGGGTAGGCAGAGTAAATCAAACGTCTATAGACATTTCAGTTCACTAGTAGTAGGGAAGCCCAAGAAGGGATTTTTGCATTTACTCGAGCGCGTCAGATTACCATAGGGGAGGGGGTTACCTCGCATACTGTTGAGGTTCTCCACCAAATATAAGCCCTTTATATAGAGGGGGGGTAACTCGGACATAAAAAAAAAACAAAATTCCAATAAACTTCGGCTTGTGAAAATTGTCAGATTATATTTTTTTCGTTATTCTTACATCATTTCCTATATAATAAAAGAAAATTCAGTCGCGCCCGAGAATATCAAAACAACTTTTTCTTTGCAACTTTGTGACCCTCCCACTCCCTTACGCTAGACTTGAATCGGCAGACTTTCTAAATTTTAGGTGGAAGTTAACCCACCATACCTTAATCTGACACGATTTAGTATTTTCATGTCACATTTTTTTTAAACATTGACTGTACATTTTTTCCCACCATTGAAATGAAAAACATTATATAAACTTTTATTTAATATACCTCCTATAATTTCCTATAATTTAATCTACAAAATCCAATAGGTCCCTACGATGCTCGAGTAACTACCCATTTAGCATCTTGGGTTCCTCTACCATAGAATCCACGGGTTTGTAAGTTGGCAAGATGAGTGTTGATCCTCATCCGATTACCGAACTGATGACGATTTACGACTATTTCTCGTGATAACCGGAATCGACGGCTCTACGTGCTCATTTGAAGCACTGGAGTGGTAACACACACCACCAGGCTATGACTTGCTACTAAAATTTTCGATTTTCGCGAAAAACCTTTAAAACCTCAATAACACTTTTGCCCGACCCGAGGATTTAACCCAGGACCACATGATCTGCCCTAGGCCCTAGGCCATGAGACAGACCACGTTTTGATAATTTTTAAAACTGATCATTAAATTTCTTACATTTAATGCAATAAAAAATAGTAATTGTAAATAAAAAAACGAATGTTTTTACGTTTTTAATTTATTTCAATTTTTTTGTTACCCTGTGTTGGTCCCGGGCTCCTTTGAAGAATAGGCAAACTGCCGTTCTGCCAGACAGGTCGTAAAAGCCGAACGATTGGTTATACGACTCACTACCATCGTGGCTTCTAGGTGGTAGAGTTCTGCATTGTCAAGCCCGGGTCTGGTACCACCTCCTTACCATTTCCTGCCGCAATAGCGTCAGTGCTTGTCACTATCGTGTTCCGGTTTGGAAGGTAAGGTAGCCGATAAACTTATGCATGTGGCATTAGAGCTCGCCACAAGATAGCAACGCACCATTAACATCTTTGGTGTCTATAGGCGATGGTTGACTCTTTCCAATAGGAGACCCATCTGCTTGTTTGCTATATTATAATATAAAGAAAAAACGTTTTTAATAAAAGAAAATCAGAATCACCTGATAAAATTTCATTGAATTAAACTTGAAAGTTAAAACAGCGAATGTATATTTTCATTTCAAAAGTGCTTCAGTAAAAAAGCTAAAGTTTTTGAAAACCTCTTTGAAGTGCGAATAACTCAGAGTGATGTGACGAAATGGAACGGTTGGGAATGTAAACATTCGCGTCACATTGTTGACATAGTTATTATTCGGAATGTGTACATATTCCCCGGGCTTATGGTGTAAATTCAATTCGGTGTTGGAATTTACTTAAAATTTACACAATAGCAGCTTTACTTTAAATAATTAAGAAACTGCTACTGCTTGCCCCATAAGCGGAGCGTTGAGGTAGTGCACTACTCTCAACATGGTCAAGCATTTTCTAGGCTTAAACTATATCTATTGTAATATTAGTATATAAATAAATATTTGTCATATTTAATATACAAATAAATTTATTTAAAAAAAATCGTGGACATCTGGATGTATATAAGTATGGATGTGTCTTCAGTATGTCACGGGATTCTTCTCTATTAAAAATTACTATCTAATTCAATGTCAATTATTTTTTTTAAATTAAACTAGCGTTTTGAATCGTGTACTTTTAGATTTTTCTAAGTCTTTTGGTGGAGATAGCCAACAAATTAGTGAAACATGATGAAACGGAATATCAATTGACGTTCGGTTCACACTGCTTACTCCGCAAGGTAACAGGCGTGAAATTATTTATTTCTTTAATTCTATTTTATAGTTTGTAAATTATATTTTTGCAGCATATAATTAGCAAGAACAAGCGAGTGGGGGTTGAGAAGAATAGGAGTATTTCATTTATTTACACCTCAGAGTAAAGATCTACACAGTGCTACACATATGCAGTAAATAAAAACAAGAATAAACATACAAATAAGAGAAAAATAACTACATATACAATAAATAATAAGAATAAAAAAGTTTAAAAAACATTGTTAATATCAATATGTCTATGCATTAACATACAATAAGATTGTTGCAATTATGGGCGTTGTAAGTTATCGTATATTGATGTATTGTATAAATATCTAGATAGATACATATTATGTAAAGGAAAAAAGAGCTATGCGATCATTAAAATGAAAGAAATAACTCACCAAAGATGTAGAGTCAAAGAAAACCCCACAGGCGTAATTCTTTAACTACTAACACTAAGTTTTCCTATGTAGAAACACAAACATAGGCACATAGTATACGCATCCATGATCTAACGCACCTATTATTTTCAAACATTGATAATAATAATATGTACATTAACAAACACATACAATAAGATTATTGCAGTTATGAGCGTTGCAAGTTATTGCATATTGATGTATTGTGTAAATATGGTAAATATGTAGATAGATACATATTCTGTAATGGAAAAAATAGCTGTGCCTTTATTGAAACGAAAGAAATAACTCACCAAAGACCCCGACGGCGTAATTTTTCACCTTCATCCACTAAGCTTTCCTATGTAGCAGCACAAACATAGGCACACAGTATACGCATCCATACGCACCTATCATTTTCCAATCGAAGCTTTATAAGAAGTTGATAATAGATTGTACAATATTTTTCAAAAATGCTGAGTAAGTTATCATCGGCTTGTACATAAAAAGTTACATCTGTAGCGTAACGTCTGTTTTTTCATTCCTGCTGTCAATGTTTGTTAATTTTGCTACTAAGATATTACACACATGTGGAATATCATCCGCGTCAGACGAATGGCAATACCGCATTAACATCTTTGGTGGCTACCTCTTTTTACCAAAAGAATGATATGCTAATTTGCTATGTTAAGAAAACATAATTCGCAAGAGCGTTTTTTGTAACAGGACCGAAACCACTATAAAATTGCTGATTTTGAGATTTTTCTGCAAAAACCCCAATAATATTTTGCCCGGTTTTAAAGCTCATTATCTGAGCTAAACTGGCTAACTTTTAAATCACAAGGCAGTGTTCAAATAACACATTAGTATGAGAATCAGAACAAATCCTAATTCCATTTAAGCCAACTGTGGGACATAATATCATCTTGCTCTAGAAAAATACCAAGTCTTTGTTTATACAATACATACTAAAATAAACTGTAAAACCGACTTCTCCGTATTATCCTGTTTCTCTGGAAACCTGCATTCCACTTTAAACTAGAACTAACTAGCCTTGCTTTCGACATTTAAGTCCATATCGTAAAAACTACTGAACTGATTTTAATTAAACCTGTTCACTAAGTTGGAATATACCTGATTTAAATCAAAAAGGTTTACCTCGATATACATTAAACTTTCTGAGAAATTCGTGGATAAACATATAAACATACATACACTTACAGAATTTAATACACGTGCTTGAACGCCTAAACAGATCATTAAACTCAAATATTATCCAATTCCAACAATATTACATTTATATATGTCAAACTGGTAATCTCCGTTTTTTCGTTGCTTAAGTACGTAATAAGATTCCTTAGAATAATAACGGTGGTCGCTGAATTCAATGAAATACACGTATAATACTTACATTATCTCTGATCCTCGCCGAAATAATATGCACCCATCGTTTCCGTATTATGACTTCGTAAAACATAGAAAGAAACATTTAAAACTCGTTCCTTTTTCGAAACATTTTTTTAACTTCCCGCTACGTATGTAGATACGGAAGTAATGATTTTGCCCCGATTTTCGAAAATCGAGTTTTCACCAGATCTCAACATTTTGAGGTCCTAGGAACTTTTTCTAAATATTTTACGATGACGTCATAATGTTTGTATGCGTGTATGTGTATGTGTGTGTACATGCGTATGTAAACATCTCATAACTTTTGAATGACCGATCAAAACGCCGTTGATGACATTCGGTTGGATTCCTCACAACTTAGACTGAAAATTGAACCAATTCTGTCCAGGATATTTTGAGAAATTTTGAAAAAAACTCAAAAAAGATTTTGGCGAAACAGTATTTTTTTAATATAACTTCTAGATTAATGTACTGATTGAGTACAAAATCTAATAAGCTCTTTTCCTTTAAAAAATGCGTCCAAAGCATTGGACTAAATTGCACCAAAATCGGATTATCCATTCGGGAGTTATCGTTGCCGAAAAATATTGAAAAAAGTGTTTTCTCGTCATATAGCTTAAAATTTTTTTCACCAATCTTTTTTGTCCTCCTACAATATTCTAGTACCTACTTAAAAACTACGTCAAATGCCGTTTCAAAAATTAAAATCAATTCAAAAGTTACAGCTTTTCAAATATTAAAATTACGTTATTTCAGGAAACTTAATTTATATATTTTTTAAATAACTTTCAGGCTGATATACCGATTTGTTTAAAAATCTAATCAGCTTTTTTACTTAAAAAACTGTGTCAAATATGGTAAATTGGATTAAAATCGGTTGATTCGTTCGGGATTTATCAATGTCGCAATTTTTTTTAAAAGTTTTTTTGACATTTCTTTGACATTTTTAACCTAGTTATTTTATTTCGCTACAAAATTATGTAGCTAAATAACACAACTTAGATCTCAAGTTCCCTCATCTCTCACGTCCCTCCCGATCATCGTTTTGAAAATATAAATCTTTTCGAACATTAAAATAATTTTTAATTGCCTGCAAGGGCACCCGGTTTACAGATTTTTTGTTTTTTGTTGTTTTTGTATGTTTTTAGCAGATATTGCACTCTTTCATACTGCAAAAAAAGGTTATCTTCTGAATTTAAATTAAAATTTTGCCTTTACTGCTTTTTTATCGTATTAGATGTGACTTATTTATATTCCTACTCCATATTACAAGATATTGCCAGATCTAAACGCCATTCATGTTGCTAGTTCTGTAACTTTCATTGAAACTGGGCACACGTATACCAAACATCACAAGTATGAAAATCTATACATATAATAAAATCGTAGGATAGTTAAAACTGTACAATATTGAATTTTGACAAAATTGAGTTATCGGCAGAGGGAACAGCACACTTGTGTTATAGAGAATTGATTTCAACGTGTCGTTACCGCAAAATGACGTTCTCCGGTGTAATCTTTAAAACTGCACTTTAGCTTTTTTTAACGTCAGAACGATGCCCCAAAAAGTTCAAGGGGTTATTTACACTAAGCACAAAAACTGCGTTAAGGAGACATGCCCGCCACTGGTCATGCTGCCGCCCCTTTTTGCCTCATGCAATCGAATAGCTTAAAGAAATATTGCTCGTAACTACGGCAATTGACTTAGGTGAGTGTCAAGTTCTATCGACAGATGAGTGCAGATATTGGTTGAAGCTAGATAATGGAAGGACTATGGTATGGGAATGCGCAGGATAGCGGTATGCTCTATTGGAAAAATGCCATATGGTGGAAAAGTATGGAGACTCATGCGTCACTTCATAATAATACTAGCAAAAAGCAGAGCTTTGTAAGGGCTCGCTAAGTTATATTACCTAGTAATATTCTTAGGAAAATATTTTTATGCGAATTACATCTTTTAATGTATCATGGACTTTAACATCTTTTAATGTATCATAGAAATTAGTCATCAGGCTCTGTATCTAGGGAGGCGCAGAAAAATAAAACCAAATTAAAAAATAAAATGTTTCTAAGATATTTTTTTAGTACTTATGTATAAGAAAAATTCTTTACAATTTTCTTGATTTATTAAAAACACGATTTCTGTAATTATCAATTTTATCTACAACAACAATTATAAAGGTTATCTACATATTTTACACCATATTTTCTGGTCTACCTATAATATGGCCTACCTATAATATATACCTACCTATAATATGTAGCAACTCAAGATCTATCTCGCGCCACCACTTCGCTGTTGAAGTCTAATATTGATAGAAATCAATTTTTATTTATAGTAACTTTCTTGTAAAAGAGTTTTCTAGGAAAAATGAGTTTTAAAAATAAAAGTTGATCTTATAAAGAAAATTTAATTTAATTAACCTTCAAAATTTTTAGAATTAATATTGGACTTACAGCAGGCACGAAGAATTAGCGGTATAAACTCAACGAATAAATTTTTCGAATTTTTCCCTCAGAGAAACTCTCGGTGTTCGATTCCCGAGTCAGGCAAATCAAAAATGTGTTTTTTCAGTTTGCTGATAAAAACAACGTTGCCCGGGATTGGAAAAGTACCCAGTTGGTAATAGACTGGTCACCTATCACTGTCTGTAATCTGTAAATGGTTGATCTTGCAAGCCATCTCTGAAACTTTCCGCTAAATTAACGCATTTTAAGCTTAAAATAGCAAAAACTATAAGCATAGGTTTTTTTAGAATAAACATCTATTTTGATAAAAATGGCAGTATATTGATTTTTGAAAAGCTGTATATTTTGGAAACGATGATCGATTTCGATCTTTCAAATGGCATTCAACTCAATTTAAATATTGCTTTAGCTAAAAAATCGGTAGGTTCAAAAATTTCAAAGCAATGTCAAAAAACATTTTTTTCAAAAATTTTCGTCATTTGAGAAAAGATGATAAGGTTTTGAAGTCAATCAGTATATTAACCTGAAAGTTATTTCAAAAATATTAAGTAACTTTGCTAAAGAAAACGTAATTGTAATATTTGAAAAGCTGTAACTTTTGAAAATAAGATTCGGTTTTGATTTTTAAAAGGGCATTCGACGTTATTTTTTTAGTACTAAAATATCGTAGAATATCAAAAAATGATAGGTTGAAATATTTCGAAGTTATGTCGAAAAAACACTTTTTTCAAAACATTCGTCAACGATTACTTCCAAAAGAATAAACTGATTTTGAGGCAATGTTTGCATTAGACGTAATTTTTTGAGGAATAGAGCTGATTAGTTTTTGTACTCAATCAGTACATTAATCTGGAAGTTATTTAAAGAAATTCTGTTTCGCCACACTTATTTTTTTGTTTTTTTCAAAATTTCTCAAAATTTCTTGGGCCCATTTGGTTCAAATTTTCAGGAAGTATAAGTTGAGCGGAATCCAATCGAATGTTATCAACCGCGTTTCGATCGGTTCAGGCGTTAACAAAACTTATGAGTTGTTGACACACACAAACACACACACACACACATACAGACATACTGACGTCATCGCGAAAATAGTCAAAAATGGTTCCTAAGACCACAAAACGTGGACATATGGTGAAAACTTCGTTTTTGAAAATCGGAACAAAATCGGTATCCTCCCTATCTACATACGTAGTAGGAAGTTAAAAAGTACAAGTGTTTTAATAGATTAATATTGTATTAATATGGAGTGAAAGAAAATGAATTAAATGAAATCAAACTACCTAAAAGCTTAAACCTAAAAGTGCGATATTTTTTCAGTAAAATGTGCCACTAAAGGGCACTATCCTCCCTATCTACATACGTAGTAGGAAGTTAAAAAGTACAAGTGTTTTAATAGATTAATATTGTATTAATATGGAGTGAAAGAAAATGAATTAAATGAAATCAAACTACCTAAAAGCTTAAACCTAAAAGTGCGATATTTTTTCAGTAAAATGTGCCACTAAAGGGCAAAGATCGTCGCCTAGTGTAGCTTTGTAGCATTTTAACTCGTTAGTTTTATAATAGATGGCGTTAGCAGTAATAAAATTCTTCTATTTTTTAAATATTTATGAAATAGCAGTTTAATGGTAGATAACATATCTAGATATGAATTTAAACCACCACGTCAAAGCTCAAACCTAAAAGTGCGATACTTTTTTAGTAAAATGTACCACAAAAGTGCATAGAAAGTCACCTAGTGTAGGGCTCGCTTCGCTAGCCCTAATAATATACAGGTTCACTGGTAAAAATCAAAATACTGCCCATATTGAAGGACAGGATAGTTAATGACCTTGCGTATAGTGTAACCAATAAAATTATAATAAAAAGAGAATATTGCGTAACTACATATCAAACCTCAACGAAATTAGTGTAGTAAAATTCAATTATTTTGTTGTAAATATTCAACACTAGGCTTTTCGGATTTTTTAATAATATTGAATTATTTGTTACTCTTATTAATGAGTTAAAGCAGGATGAACAAAAGGATATCAATATCCATTTTGTTGACAAACGTGCACAAACGCGTCACTACGCAACGAGTCACTCACAATAATAAGTCACTGCAAAATGGCGTCGAATTTCTGTACAAATCTTAACGCCCGCCCACCGATAGCAAAGCGAGCGGGTACTGCCCGCTACAAGATACCGCTTGTACCGCTACAAGGTACCGCGGAACCGCAAACAATAGCACACACCGCGGGCGAAAAACGCGTCGTGAAATGTGCTTTAATTTTTTACATAAATATCTTTATTCTACAAGGGCTGCGGGCCCGCAACCACGGCGGGCGCGGGTGAAAACCGCTTCGTGAGTCCTTAGCCTTAAACGTTTAAGATGTGTATCTAGCAATTAGGCATGGCACATTTCACGCATCACTGGTTATATCACTCGTTATAAGATAATTCACGTGTTACACCTGCATCGAAACCTTCCGTTATATATAACGCAAGCGTGATTTAATTTCACGCGGGCAATACTGTGATACTACTACTTATTCTTATAATTCTAATAATATAAAAGAGACAATGCAACAACATTTGAACAACATCGTGCCACCAGCTATAAGAGAGAATATTTTTAATATGATATTTCACTTTACTAATCACTTATACATAGTAATAATCACTGCGCGACGATATACCTAACATACGAAATAAAATTAGGCGTGGATCATTTAACAGTTAACATATTAAATTTCGTACTAATTTTTTTAACAATTAACAACTGTTATTTAAATTAGCAAATACTGTTACTGTACTAAACTGCAATAGTATTTTTATGCATCACTAAAATTAGCAATAACTTGATATATGATAATAATGTTATTAAAAACTAGCCGTTGCCCGCGACTTCGTTCGCGCGGACTTCGTTTACTCCGCACAGCTTCTCCTCCGTAGGTGATAGCGTGATAATATGTAGCCTATATGTTGACCCGACCTGTTAAAAATATTCATGCAAAATTTAAAGTAAATCCATGCAGTACTTTTTGAGTTTACCCCGGACATACATACAGACAAATAGACAAAAGTACTGCACTTTTTGAGTTTACCCCGAACATACATTGACTTTCCTACGATTTTATTATATGTATAGATATTTCAAGAGACTGTGATAATAATAACAGTTAAAAGTTATTAAAACTATTCTAGAGGATTTTTTTTGGTAGCTTCGTGTTTTTACTGCTTCTAATACTTATTATATATAGGCTACTGATATAATATAACATAAATAAATAACTGTTAAATATTAATTAACTTTAACAACATAACAGTTAATTTAATTTAACAATAATTTCCATGGCTAAATAAAATACACCAACTGTGACAATAACCGTCACTCATAAAATATAACGGTCGTGTTTTATCACACATGATATAACAGTGACAAAAAACCAATAACTTCACGACGTGATAGTGAAATATAAATAGCTATAATTCCCATCGCTACTAGCAGTACAACGAAGAAAATTGTATTCAGTTCCACCCAGTAGTTTTAGCGCGCTGCGCGTATAATATAACTACAGACTTTATAGAAAGACGGACATAAAAAAAATTAAAGAAATAATATTATGGCTCATGTTACAATGCAATATCTACAATGTACAAACATCCACCTGTTACAATTTTTAATATGTACCCATATGTATGTGACTAAAGATATTTTGTTTAATACATTTTTATATATAGACATTTTTGCATTCCTCTATATTTGTCCACGATTGCAGAGCGCCGCGTTCATTTTTTCGTAATGACAACCATTAAAATATAGTCGTCTGTAATGACAACTAAACGGTTACTAAAAATGTAACGTAAATAAAGATTTTCTCCAAAATAATCCTACACATAATCAAAAACAGATAATATGACTAACTGAATAAACTTTCAGTAAACAAAAACTGCAAATGTAAGAAGAATCGTCGGCTTGACTATTATGCTTAACCCTAAAAACCTTACTCAATGAATCGATTTTGTGGTCGTCCACAAAATCGATTCATTGAGTAAGGTTTTTTTCTGCAAAATTTATATTTATAAAAATATTTGCAAATGTATGCACCCTTATTAACTGTTCCTACTGGCAACTTCGAGCAGGAACGGGAAATTGAATAGGAAAAAAATAAAGGATATGTGGCGACGGACAGAGTACGGAACGCGGGGAAAATTTAATATGAATCTGTGTTAAAATGAATCCACATAACTCCACATTGAATAATTACTTCAACATTTTATTATGAACATGCAGTCCTAGATATCACATGAATAAATAAGTTAAAACTTTTGTTTTCGAGTAATTAATAAATTATTCGATATATAATAAATAATTATTCGATTCAGATCATAAGGTCACGGATTCGATTCCCGGATAGGGTGAATTGCTATTTAGGTTTTTTGCCGTTATCCTTAATTAGGTGAGTCGATGCAGAAACGTTTTACCTAATAGTGTAAGTGTAGCCAGTACCTACCTATATTAAGTTGATACAATTTTTCTAAGGGAGACTTAGCAGAATTGTTCCTTGTAATACCATCTATAATGATCGTTACCTACGAAATATGAACCTACTCAAATTCTAGTCTCAATTCGGAAAACTTCTATTGTTATTACTGTTCTGAAGTACTGTTATTTATTAGTAATCTTGTTAAAATTGTCAAAAAAATATTTTTAATAATTTCTTACATCATCGAGACTACAAGCGCTAAACCACCAGACTAATGAATTTATCCTTAGGTAAGGTTCTTGCCTTGACTTGCCTTGTAGCTTTCTATATTATCTTTTATTTACATAAGTTCCGTGTTACGTCGTTTATTCGCTATGGATTCCTAAACTACTGAACCGATTTTAATTAAATTTTATAGACATCTACTTAAAAGGTAGTATAATTTTTATCTCAACTAAACTGCTCCCCCCTCTTCAAGTATATGGCAAAACTACGTTCGACGGGTCAGCTAGTTATATAACATACATCATACATGTTTACGGAGAGATTAGCGTGTTGCCATAACTACAGACTATATAATATATAAAAATATCATGATTTTCACATGTTATATAACTCTCAGAGTGCCACACCCAAAAATTTTATTTGTTGATCTAATGCGCCGTGACATCCCATTTATCACCAACGTGTTGATTACATTATAACAATAATTAAATTTAAATTCACATAGTACTTTGGGTCAGTAAGTATTTTTATAATATTTTGTGGTCAGCTATTACATATATTTTAATAATATTATATGGCTTAGCTAGGATAAAACTTTAGTACCATAACCGTGTTGGTATTTACCCTTTCTAGGTCGGGGACCTATTCAACGTAATTATTGGCCACTATTAAGTGGTAGAATTCTGTATTATCATATACTCTTCTGTATATGTATATATATATATATATATATATATATATATATATATATATATATATATATATATATATATATATATATATATATATATATATATATATATATATATATATATATATATATATATATATATATATATATATACTGTTACATAGATAATACACACCCCAGGCCCAGAAAAAAATATCTATGCTCAGCACAGAACTGTTTGTCCCTGTTGGGAATCGACAGTCTATAGGTCTTCTTTTGAATCATATGTCATCCCTGTGATATAAAAAAATATGATTAATTATATAATATTCTTAACCTTACTTTTTTGGAAAAAATATAAGTCCGGGCTCCCTTTAAAAAGTATATCAACTGCCATTCTTCTAGCCAGGTCGTAAGAGAACCGATTGTCTATGCGTGTGGCTACCGTCATGAGTACTAGGCTGTAGAGCTCCGTGACTTCGCGACGGGAGATATGGTACTGTAACGGCCGCCCGGCGACTATCAGCCGGACGTGTTACTTTGCCAATAATATCCCCTTTTTCTAGGGAATCTTTCTTTATACTCGCTTGGCTGCTCGAGGAACCGAAGATAAGCAAGATTTTTCAGGATTCTTTAATAATAGACTTTCATAATATATCTTCGTTTATTTCTCGGGGATGTCTATCCCCCGTCAAAAGATAAAGAATACTCTTATTCTATCACAATTTATTTTTCTAAACAACTGCATTCTACATTTGAAAGCAGACAAAGCTGCCAGTTTGTAGGTAACACCATAAAGGTGTTACATCAGCTACCCCCCAAGGTGGGAGCAGCTGAAACTGGAGGGGCATTTGTCTCCCTTCATATGGCCTACCTATCCCTATCCTGATTGCCCTACCTACGAGGGGAAGGTACATTTTGGTGGGACTGTCTTTTCCTAAAAGATAGTTTGCCCCATGTGTGGTTCTGTTCATTACCACCACACCATGGCACAAACTTTGGTCTCCCAAAACCCCTCTAAAAGACAGACCACAGTCCCCTCACCTAACTTATCCTACCGCAAACATTTATTATTTTATTACACTTTAGCCTGAAGGGCTCTAGCTGTATAAGAGATAATAAGAGATGGAAAGGCATAACAATTCAAACTTCTTTTCTCTGGTGGACCAAAAGAAAAAAGATTGAAGTATTACTTCCTCTCAACATCGAGCTCGCCTCAATATATAGACCACGATCATAAATATTCTTTACCCTGAATCATATTAATACCATCATTATAATGTCTCCCATAACTATCCGAGTTCCTGTATATCCTATACAGATATCCTTTGTGTCGACTATGTCGTACTACAAAGTTGAACTCCCTTTCAAAAGACTTTCAACCCTTAACCTATACTGACTCTTTCGACTTCATACTAAGGCGGCTCTGTCCCTAGTATACATTATACCCCATAAGACGACGATATTATTACTGAACGGAAGAACTTGAGAGGAATACATTGCTATTGGAAATATGACATTTCCTCATTTAATATTCTTTTGGTCATCTTTTTTCTTTTTAGCTTCGGTCCATCATCACAGCATTGGTTGAGCCCCGTCATATTACATGAAACAAATACAAATATTAGTATTCTCATATATAAGCCCAAACAAAAGTAATGGTCTAACATGTAACAATTATTTACTACAATGAATGACCACCTAACTATTCTTTTATTCATACACAAAACTTACAACCTATTTACATAATAACACTGAACCCTAAATATATATTTATGTTATATCTGTACAAGACCTTTTGTGTAATTTATATACATTTTTATTATTTATACGTTTCGGCGTATACAATATCGATGATTGCCTTTTCAAGCACTTTTTCTTATTAGCCCCCTTTTCACAACCTTTCCTATCTTGCACATTGCCAATACATCTTGTGTGCAAATGCCCTTGCCATCCATTCACATTCTCATAACTTCTACCCGCTACTGATCTAATGACTGATTTTTCACTGGGTCTAACTACCACACGTTTCTTACACACTTCATCTACACTTCATCACATTTTATACCAACATTTCTATTCTTACGCTTGTCCGCGCACCCCTTTTTCATCTCATTTTTACCTCTACATAATTCGTGTGAATTATTGCGATAACTCTTATTTTCTCTGAAATTAAATATATTAGTTTCTATATTTTTCTTCGTATTTATTTTTGACATCGCAGTCAATGAACACGAAGACTTCATGTCAGCTCATTTTTTAATATTACATATATTGCGCATGTTGTCATGGCAACTATCTTCGTTATTTGCAAACTGTCTAACACGATTTAAATTAAAATTTACAAAAAACTTTTCATCTATACACAAATAACCCTTTTTACAGTAAATAACTACATCATATTTATTAAGGAAATCCTGCCCCAGGATCATTTCGTAACCAATATTATTTACAATCACCATGTCGTTGGGGAAGACCCTTGCATTAATGAGGAGGTTTACTCTCGCCTCACCAACGACTTTTAGTGCGGACCCTGTAACAGATTGAATTTTATCTCTGCTATATGGAACACTGGCTCCATATGGCAGATTTAATTTTTTTGCTAAACTCGCGGACATACATGAGACACTTGCCCCCGTGTCTATTAAAGCGAGACATTCCTGTCCCCTAACACATAAGCGAATACATAGATTTTTTACACCTGATATTTTTTCCTCTTGTTTGGCTTGAAGTGTTGCGGGCGTAATTGCTTCGCACACATTGATGCGATGGCCCACGCCATCCGTGTGTTGTCGTGACTTCGGACTGCTTCTGAAAGAACTTTGTGTACATAAGGCTGTTTTATTATATCGAGGCGTACGAAAAACTTCCGTCGTTTTCCGATGTTCCTGCTGTGAACACACAGGTGCATAAGGAAGGACGTCTGTTTCCTCCCTATACAAATATTTCAGTGGCAACCCAACTGGTGGCTGCAATGGAAGGCCAACCGTGGAATGCGGTTTTCCTCCAAATAATTCGTTATATTGCATTATTGTGTCACGCAGCTCCTCTCGTGACTTATATAATCGCAGTCCAAACTTTTCCTTGAACGAGGGTAATATCGTTTTAAGGAATTGTCTTATGAAAATTTCGTCTGATATCTCAGCTTTGGCTGCACTGTCGCTGAGTCTGTAAAAATATGTTAGTAGTTCCTCATCGCGGCCCTGTTTGGATACATAAAATCGCTCCATATAATTTATCGAAATAGGGAATTCGTTTTCAATTTTTATACATAATTCATTGAAATTGGCCGTGTCGGTATATATCATTTTATAAAATGCTAACACTGGACCATCAAGATATAATCCCAGAAGTAAAGGTAAGCTCTCTATGTCCCATTTATTTATTGCCGCGACCGTTTTAAAGTGTTTAATAAACTCTGCGAACGCCAAATTCTGCGTTCCGTTGAAGCGTTTGATGGCCTCCATCTTAACTCTTACCCTCTGACCACAATACTTAGCTCTCCTGGTTTTTTCAGCGTAGTGATTGCGCGTAGCGCCTGAACGTAGTAACTTCCCGTAGCTACTTCACACAGCGACTTCCCGCAGCGACTTCCCGCAGCGACTTCCCGCAGCGACTTCACACAGCGACTGCACGGCGCCTCCGCCAACTTGTAACGGCTGCCCGGAGACTATCAGCCGTTAGTGTTACTTTGCCAATAATATCCCCTTTTTCTAGGGAATCTTTCTTTATACTCGCTTGGCTGCTCGAGGTACCGAAGATAAGCAAGATTTTTCAGGATTCTTTAATAATAGACTTTCATAATATATCTTCGTTTATTTCTCGGGGATGTCTATCCCCCGTCAAAAGATAAAGAATACTCTTATTCTATCACAATTTATTTTTCTAAACAACTGCATTCTACATTTGAAAGCAGACAAAGCTGCCAGTTTGTAGGTAACACCATAAAGGTGTTACAGTACCATCGCTTTACCAATTCTTGCCGCAATAGCGTTAATGCTTGTCATTGTCGTGTTCCCGTATGGAGGGTAAGGTAGTCGGTAGACTTATGCATGTGGCTTTGCCATCCCGCCACACATCCATTAACATCCTTGGTGTCTATATGCGATGGTTTCATCAGGAGCACCATCTACTTGTTTACTATCTAATAGTATAAAGAAAATTTCTGATAGAAATATTCCATGCAGGTACCCATATATCCGAACCAAACGAATACTCGGTATCAAATAAGATTTATAGATCTCTGTCTTATCATGATGATTTAACGGCGATCACAAAGACTAGGCTAGGTATGGATTTATTAGTATTAAATAAGGATTAAAGCCTATCATGCCTGACCCTTAAATATGTGACCCCCCCCCCCCTTGAATCGAAGGCTGGATCCGCCCTTTCTTAATACCCAAAATGATTACCTTGATAAAGTTTACTCTCAGTTTAATCCAGCCCCTCCGCAAGAATAATTCGCTGAATCTAACTCTCCCCAGGTGATTGGAAGTTGGTCGTTACCAGAAGTGGATCCAGGAGCTAGGAGTCTCAAGCCTCTCTCCGTAAACCTTAAAAAATTTAATGATTACCTTGATAAAGTCTAACAAAAACGTATATTTACACCCGTATCCCCGAAGAGGTAGACAGAGGTACAACAAGTGCACCCACGATTAGCCGAAGATACTTAGTTCCACAGAACGTGATAGGTGGCGAGCCTGTCGCCAACCCGGCACTTATCCAATCCCGGGCAACGTTTTTATCAGAAAACTGAAACGCATTTTGTATTACCCGACCCTGGAATCAAACCCGGGATCTCATATGTTCAACGCCTACATTGTACCACTAGACCACAGAGGCGATAACGTCTACCATCTAAACTTAGTAGTTTAATCGAAATCCGCCCCTCCCCTAACAAAAAATCTGGATCCGCTACTGATTGTTACATTTTTACTGCGTTTAGACTCAGAAGTTACTTTTGGAACCCCAAAAGTTAAAGAAAATATTATGGTTATTTAAGATGTTAAGGTAATTAATTTTGTAAAAGGTAATTATGTTTGTAAGGTAATTTATGGTAGATGAAAAGTTAACTACACAAATATACAAGGCGAATGTGGAAGGATGTAGATGCCGGAGAAGACCAAGATAGACATACCATGATCAGAACGATCGGGTACTGTCCAAAGGTGGTGTCAAAAGTCTTCGCAAATCGCGTGTTTATAATTTGTATAAAGAAAGTAATGAATGTGGAGGAAGCAAGATAAATTTGCAAGGATACATACACATACATACATACATTCGGTTCTCTGTGACAACCCCGTAAGCGATCTGGCGCGAAGAAATGAAAGTACTTTAATTTAAATTTTATATATGACATCTGCCAATCCAGTAAATTGAGCAAAGTATTGTATGAAATATAAAAAAGTCACCAAAGGTCTGAAATATAAAATTTAAAAAGAAAATTGTCCTTCCATATCCACTACATTTTCCAACACGTCAGCAAAACAAACAAAAAACACATATAAGTACTCAACGAATGAAGCGAGTGAAGTGCTATTTAATTCTCCTGAGGGTGCTTCGCTTACGAAGTTGTGTTAAGTACATACACGGTGTTTTTATTTGTTCTTTTGATGTAGTGGACGTGAAAGTGTAATTTTTCCACTGTGGTTTTATTTGCTTTTAGATCTTTAGTAAGTTTGTTTCATTTCTAGCATTACTTTTCTTACATCAAGTATAGGGGTGACTGATGATCGTCAAGGTGACGTTACTGCTTTGGAGGGTAACACAAGGATGATAAAAGAAGAAAAAACGTTTATACTTGCACTCCGCGTTACATAATTTAGGATTTACTTAACAACTAATAGTAACTATTATCATTCAGAAGTTGCACTTATTTGATCTTGAAGAAAGCCAGCATTGTCAATTCCAAATTTGAAATATCGGTTAAAAAATGCGTCCAAACAAAATCACAAAGTGACTATTTTACACTTCCGTGTTGGTCAAGACACTCTCTAAAGAATAGGACATCTCCCGTTCTGTCAGGCAGTTCGTAAAAGGTGAACGATTGACTAAATGTGTCACTACCATCGTGACTACTTGGTAGAGTTCTACAATATCTTGCCCAGATTCGCTACCACTTAGCTATCAAGTCTGTAGATAGCAACACGCTAACCTCCCCGTATACGTGTATGTGATTGCTATTTTGAAGAATACTTTTTGTGTAATCTATTAATAATAGTTTTTGCCCCATACTGGTCCGGGCCCCCTTTTGACGTTGTCATCTGATATTTTGCCAGGCAGTTCGTAAGAAGCGAACGATTGGCTGTGCGAGTCATTGTGGTAGAGTTCCGCATTGTCTCCCTCGGGTCTGGTTATAACGCCTTACCTATTCCTGCTGCAATATCGTTAGTGCTTGTCACGTCGTATTCTGGGTAAAATAGCCGATAAACTTATGCATGTGGCATTACAATCCCGCCTCACAGATAACAACGCACCATTATCATATTTGGTGTTACTTTTTCAATAGGAGAGCCATCTGCTTGTTTGTATCCTATGTTATGATACAAACTCACTGAGCACGTCATGCGGTAGGTATTTATTTTGCAAAAGTAGGTACATGGAGTGACGGAATCCTGGTATTTTGTAGCGTTAAAGATTGTTTGACCGCTACCCAGTGACAATGAGTAGTCACATATCAGGGTTCGCGGATAGTTGCAAATTAAATTACCTTAATTTCTTCTTTACGATGTAATCTTCACCTGTTGTAAACTGTACTGTGGAAAACTCATGATTTAATAATTAGCACATACCCGAAATTTCAATGATTTTAATACGAGGTAAATTATCAAATCTTAGTGAATTCGAAGTTTGCCTTCTTAGAAGGAAGACGTAAATCAATTTCCACTGTAATTTATTTTTATTAAACTGCTACATTTTTAGTTTAATAGGTTATTATTAACGTGATATATCCAGAAGTAAACTTCTGAAGTGGTTTAGAGAAAGCGAGCATTCAGAGAACATAAATTTAAGGGGAAACAAACCATTAGAACCATTGCTGTGCATTTGACAGGTGGATGGTTTTCTTAAGTTAAAATCTAATTTGTATGCGGTCCCCTTGTGAGGGAAGATTTAGGAGCTCAAGTAAGTGAATTTCTTGTTATTCAGAACATCTTAAAAATAAATTTCATTTCTGTTCGTTGGTCTTGTGGCTAGACACTTTGAATCTGAAGAGGAGTTCCTGGATTGAATTTCCGGACAGCAGTCCAAAGTCAGGTAGGTGGTGGTGAGTTATTACCACGGAATTATTATTTGTTTTATGGTTGATATTCTCCTACCTCAGATAGACACGTAAAGTTTTCGGTTTCGGCAATTGCAAAAAAGATATAGGTCGGAACAATCACTACCCTTCTCGTCAACTAACAAACTGGTAAATCATGATGAACTGAAATATCTACTTACATCTATTCGTATACATAAAGACAGTCGATATCAGTAAAGGCAATTTTACTAACCTAGAGACAACACCCACAGACCACATTAATCGTGGTTGCATCTATTCATACGAAGATAAATTTTCAATCTCAGTGACAGCCGAACAACGTTTTCTGATGTGCCGTTTATCGAACGTTTTCTAATGTCCCGTTTATCGAAAGTGATTAGACCAGGGCTTTTTACCGGTTAATGCTCAAACCTTAATCAACGCAATTACATGAGGAGCGTTTTATAAAGTTTTGGCTCTGCCTTAACGTCAAAAATACCGATTTTCTTATGGAACAAAACTATAAGGGTTTTGAATCAATAAAATAAAGTATTGTTATATATATTGTTGTATAATTATATACAGGGTTATGAAGGGCTCTCGTCTCTGATAAACTTCGAGGGTAAGCATTTATAAAAACCGCTAAATACTTCTATTACCGCCAAATTTTAAGAGCAGTATCTCTATTTTAGACACTTTTCAAGTTGCCGCGCAGACTATAAGTCAATTTAACATATCATAAATTAAATGTAAATAATTTGTAACGTTATACATGCGTGATACATAATACCTCCCTTATCAATTGACATCTGAAGAAGAACGTAGTGTGGTGTGAATGCTCTATGATCTGATGCGTCTATGAGATCTGTCACCATGTTGATACACGAATGTCTGTATTTTTTACCGCTAAACGCTAATTTCTAATGTTTCTTTAATTTGGATATGCTCTTTAATTATATTGAACATATATTTATAATGATAATAATGTTTAGAACCTGTTTTCACGGATGGGCGGTAAGTCCATTATCGTACAACAGTAACTGGGACGTTGTTGAAAATATTGCAGAAGAGTATCCGTATGTAGTCGCATTGTTAGATTTCGCAGAAGATTACATTTGTACAGGAACTGTGATCGATAGACGAACTGTTGTAACCTCTGGGACTTGTGTCATCAGTAGTCCTTATTTTGTGGCAATGACTGCTCTTATATTTAAGAGCAGAACAGCTAACAACACCTTACTTAAAATTGCTTACACTAGACTACACAGAGATTACATCCACGACGTTGGTGATAAAGAAAATGAGTTACCTCGATTGCATAGTAATATCGGAATAGTTTTTACTGTTCAAGCAATTTTAGAAGACTATATTGAAGCAGCAATATTAGGGACTTATTTCGCTCCCGAATTGAAAGATAAAGCATTTATGGCAGTTGGCTATGGAAAAAATAAAAAGTCTAAAAGCTTTATCTTACAACGGCAACTTTTTCATCAAATTGCTTGTATAAATCCCAAATGGTATTATTGTACTTGTGGTATTGAATATTCAGAATTTATTACATATGAAGCACCTTTTGGCGAAGGCGGTCCCGTCCTACTGAATAATGTAATAATTGGAATAGCAGCAGCCCCTTGCGGCTCTTTAACTCTCAAAGTTAATGTTAAATTTAACATTTTCACTATAATTGCACCATATGTTCCATGGATAGAAAAAATGAAAGCTGAAACTGTTCATAATCTTGAAATGAAGATGAGAAGTGATGTAGAAGAAAAAGTCAAAAAATGTGAAATATTAATATTGTTTCTTTTACTTGTTACCATTATAAATATGTAAAACAGGGCAGAATTTCTTCCTATATTAACCTTATTTTTTACATTTATGGAACTATAAAATTCAATACCATTAAATATTCAACAAAAACTTGTCTTACTTAGTGGTAGATTTCTGCAGTCTGCTAGACCAGTCATTAATATTTTTTGTTGTTGAGTGATTGTATTCTATTAGCATCATTTTAATAGTAGAGAGGGCAAAAGAGCATGGGATGCACCTGATGGTAAGTGACCGCGGAACTGAACGTTGTTCGATATGTCGTCTCTCATAATTCCAATACTGGCTGAGGCTGTCAGGAGAGTGTTTCCGAATCGAGGTAACACGACGAAAGGTGTTTTTTGGGGTGAACGTGCAAATCTTTTTGGAGTTAAATGTAACAAGGTTTGGCAACCCCAACCTCCGAGGCATCGATTAGTCGATTCTCGAGTTCAGACACGAGCTTGTTCCGGCCCTCTTCGAAGTGTTCCTGAGATATACCTCTACGGCCGGAGTATGTAGTATCACCTGTACTGTCATCCGCATAGCAATGTATGATACTAATCACAACATATCATTGATATGCAGAAGAAACAGTGTCTGTTGCAGTGTTGGGGAACACCAGCATTGACAGGTTTGAGGTCAGAGCATGCACCTTTGACCTTGATGCGGCATCATATTATGCCTTGACAGCGTGTTTGCTATCATGCTTTTCAATTTGCCCAGAAGCCTATCATTTATCATTACCTCGACTGTTTTACAGTTGAATAATCTTGGGTGTAGCTTTACTTGCTCCTATCGGGTGAGAGTATTTAGAACATTTATTTATATTTACTAGCGATCGCCTATGGCCGAAATTCGACCACAGACTAACAATAAAATATCTTTTAATTTGACAAGTGACTTTAGCCGTAAAGGAAATAGTTTGGTATATGTGTGTGTATATTGTAATTTATGTCACATGAATGTACTCGTAGTTTGTGTAATGTTTATTTTTATCAACGTAATGTATTTCTAATGCATTTTATTTAAAAATATCAGGTTTTTGCTGTCCTCCGCAATTTATACTTTAGTTGTACCAAATTTCATACTCCACCGTTCACGCAATTGTCTTAAAAAAGGGTTCAAAGTTTTTCCTTCACGTATATATAGATAAATATAGAGAATTTTGACTAAGTCATAAGTACTGGTTTCGAAAAATCAATTTTGTCTCATATCTTATATTCTACTTCATCCGATAGAACATTACCGTAGCCAGCGACCTAGTTTTAAAATAATAAATAATAATCTTTATATTTCGTTATTCTAGGATGACCCAATAACGGCTGAATCAACTTTGATAAAATCTAAGTTTTACATAATCCTAAGATTATGTTTATATAGAAGCATTTGTTTTTTTTTAATATAAGATATCAAACAAGCAGATGGCTTTCCTGATGGAAAGAGAAACCATACCCTATAGACACCAAAGATGTTAACGGTGGGTTGTTATCCGTGTGGCGGGATGGGCAATACCACATATATGTCTATTAGCTACCTAATCCTCCAAACCGGAACACGATAATGACAAGCATTGACGCTTTTGCGGCAAAAAGAATCTGTCCGGACCATCACGAGGTAAATATCTCACTATAATAATAAAAAAAACCTTGTAAATTTCACATTCGCACAAATCTAAAGTTGCACAAGTGTAAAGTTGCATTTTTATATATGCGGCCAGAATCATAGAATTATTCAGGCCAGAATATTTTTTTTATGTCACGTAAATCTGTCAGTCCTGGTCATCGCAAAAACTAGCGAAAGTCATGACTTATCTCGTCAACCAATAAACCATTGAATCGTTGTAAAAGGGAACATCTATTGCCGTTCGGCACACTTGACTTACCTCACAAGAGAAACATCTCGCGCGGATTTAAAGGGCATTATTCCCTTCCTTATTCAAGTTGCAGTAGACATCAATGCCATGTTTTGGGTTTGGAGGGTAAGGTACCTAGTTAATGCATTTATGTATTTTTTACATCATAAGATAGCAAACAAGTATATGTCTCTTCTGATGCATAACCGTCGTCTATAGACACTAAAGATGTTAATGATGCATTGCTATCCGTGAGGTGCTATCTTAATGCCACTTGCATACGTTTACTGGCTACCTCACCCACCAAACCATAACATGACAGTGACAAGCACTGACGCTATTGAGGCATGAATAGATAAGGCAGTGGTACCAGACCCGGGAGAGACAATGCAGAACTCTACCACCTAGTAGCAACAATAGTAGTGACTCACATAGCCAATTGTTCGCTTCTTACGAATGCTGCCACGCATGGCAATGCAACATTAACATCTTTATAGCAACGATTATATTTTTTTTATAAGGAGAGCTTTTTGTTTGTTTGCTATTCTATGGTATAAAAAAATTAATAAATGCTACCGCCAAACTCTTGCGGTTTAAATTAACTAAACATCTTATCGTCTTTACTCATTTCGCTAATCTACGAAGGAAAATTACCGTAATTTCCTACGTTGTATATTTTATCAGTTACTTTGAGTAAAACATTTCAAACACAGCCATTTTCAAAGGAAACATCTTTAAATATTTGGTGAGAAATAATGTCTATAGAGTATACGAAATTATATTTTATATAAGTTATCTTTAGTTATAAAAATATGTAGTCTTATTATACCGAGTTACTGCATGCTATATGAGGTCTATTTTCCCGAGAATATAAATTATTAATATGAAATACTTAAGCGACCGACTTGCCTCGGTTATAGCTTTTTTATATAATCGTGTTTCTTCAGAAAAGACTGCTCTGCTGCTGGCTCAGCAGAATGAAACAGTAATTCTTGTACTTGTACAAATTCGGTCTCACTTGGAGTGCGCTTGTTACCCCTGGGCTCTAGCACCCCTGTACCCGTTTCTTTCACTTGATCGAATTTAATGCAAACGGTTCGAATCTTTGACGATCATGCTATTTCCAATCGACTTTACGCTCTATGATTGGGCAGAGATGTAAGTTAACTCTGTATCTGTTATCGCATGTACCATGGGGATTGTTCGGGTTGATTTCTGCTGTAGGTTTTCATCATCGATACTCGAAACTTCTAGAAACTTCTTGCCCCGCATTACACATTTGTGGATGCAATTACCGATAGGGATATTTTCGATCGGATACAGCAGATACCTTAAAGAAAATAGCTTACTAATTCTTTAAAGATCGGCAAATTTAACTGCAAAACCTCTGGTATTGCGGATGTCTATGGTCGGTGGCGACCACATAACATCAGATGAGTCTTCTGCTCGTTTGCTCAAAGTTAAAGCAAAGTGATACATAGCTCAGTTTGCTTTGAGCATCGTCTTAAGATGAGGTCGGGCGCTGATTCAAATCCAGTCGTTGTATATTTTTTCTTTAAAGCTTAGCAAATTTTATATCATTTCGACATTGTTTCGTGCAATAAATTCTAAAAATCTGTTTACCCTTACCTCACTTACCCTGTAAGAAAACCAGCGTGTCTAAAATACATAAGTATCTAAAATATTTATGTATTTTAGATACTCTTCCTAGCTTTCAATAATTATAATGAAATATGCTTCCTTAAGAAAGCCATTCTCGAAACTACGTTATCTAACTATTGACTCGGGTCAACCTTTGACAGATGATGATATCAAAAGTTAGTGTAGTTATCTAAACTCCCAGTTTCGACGAAACCCAATAACGAACAGTATTAATTAATGTTAAGTATTGTAACTATTAACAAAATGAATTTTTGTAGAGTTTTCGTAAGAAGAATTACTGGAAAACGAAAAATGGAACCCTTGAATAAAGTTGGAATAATTGGAGTGCCCTTTGAGAAAGGACAAAAGAAATATGGAGTGAGCATCGCACCAGCTGCTCTTAGATCAGCTGGATTATTAGAACGACTAAAGGAAATCGGTCAGTATTTTTTGTATTGCTTTTTCTATCAGATAAATGTTATTAACAATGCAATATTAGCAAGCCTCTCTTTCCCAATGGGCGCTCAAGGCACATACCCAGAGTCTCGCGAATGATAGGATAGTTCCTGCTAGATCACCAAACGACAACCGATATCTATTACGGAAACCAGATGTATTTTGAAAAAACACAAACGATAACAACTGAAGAAAATACCTAGGTACTTGCTTATAATATCTAATTGCTTTTACTCTGCTCTCGCTCAAAAATCAGGCTTTTCAGATTGCAGCATCTAAATCATCGTCAATCAGTATTAATGCTAACAAATTGTGACCGGTCGAGGTCATAGGGACCCGTTATCCTAATGTGACCAGGACTTCCAATAGGTTAAATACGGTTCTGATCATTACGGCGAATTCGTTTATAAAAGCGAACCTGATTCACTAATGTAATAAGAAAATTATACAATATAATACGTTAGTAGTCAAATAATAGTAAAAGTGCATTAATTACCTATATTATTAACCTATACTAATATCATTTATATTATAATTGCGACGGTTTAGATGTTTGAATATTTGGATGGATGATGGATGTTGTTGTGTGTTTGAGTACAATCACGCAAAAACCACTGAACGGATTTTGATGAAATTTGGCACGTAGGTAGATGATGGCCTAGAATAGCACATAGGCTACTTTTTTATTCCAGAAAAATGAATTGTTTCCGCGGAATTTACCAAAACTTTTATAATGCAGCGGGATGCACGCTGCAGCTAGTATTATAAATGCAAAAGTTTGAATGTTTGGATGGATGGATGGATGTTTGTTACTCAATCACGCAAAAACTACTGAACAGATTTGGATGAAATTTGGCACACAGATGATGACTTGGAATAGCTACTTTTAATCCCGGAAAAATGAGATGTTCCCGCGGGATTTACCAATAACTTTTATAATGCAGCGGGCTAAACGGTGCAGCTAGTTTATTAGGTATACAGGTGATTTATAAAAGATTGTAGCTACATGCCGTAGGAGGGTGTTGCGTATTCGATTCTAATACCGAATATGTGTAAAAATAGGTGTTTAAATTTTGGCCTAATTCTCAAATAAAAATGTTTAATATATACGTGGGGGGCACGGCGTATAAAAGGTTGTTGTTTCAAACAGCGATTAATCGAACTCACCACTACACTCATTACTCTCGACTCGTACGGTGAAATTTTATACTTTTTGAATATTAATTACTACATTAATTTCGTTAAGGTTTATTATGTGGTTAAGCAATATTTTTTTACTTTGTGTTGTTTACTTATGAAGTTGTGACCATTAACTACTCTGTCCTTTAATATGTACAATATTTTACCAGTCAACCTTATTTATTTATTTACCTAAACATAATGTAATTTTAGTAAATGCTGACATTTGACAATGAGAAAGATTTTTCCTGCTTTTTAATTTAATACGTTTGTTTTTTTTATAACGTTTATATATACGTTTGTTTCGTTTTATATAGTAAGTAATAGGTATTTAAGACTATGAACTCGCTCCTGTTTTAACACGCCTCTTTCGCCTTTCGATGGTGACTGGAAAAATACATCGCTACGCTTGTGTATAATGTTTTATCGCCAATGTTGGTCCGAGTCCCCTTTGAAAAACAAATTATCTGCCAGAGCAGATAGTTTGTAAAATGCGAACGATTAGCTATACGTGTCACTACCGTCGTGACCACTAGGTGATAGAGTTTCACAACGTCTCGCCCGACTGAATGGTACCACCGCCTTATACGGTGTGTAAAAAAAGCCCTGTCTGATCCGAAAGCGGCAAATAGGTTGGTTAAAGGCATTACTGAAAAAAATATTAGAATGACTTTGTTTCAAAAAATAAAAAAGATATCATTTTTTTTAATATTCGTATTTTTACTTATATTTCCCTATCGTTAAGCAAATATTTTAAAAGTGACAACACTTTGTCACTGTTTGTTTCATTGTTTCATTTTGGCGGCTTTCGCACAAACAGCGCATGAAGGCGCAGTCTTCGTTTTTCGGCTTTTTATAAAGGAATATTAAACGCGGCGCACACACGCAGCGTGACCTTCGGTAGCATACGACTCGCGCGGCATTCTTTGATAGTAGAATTTACTTATTTGTAGGTGTTGTCGTACTTAATGTATGAAAATACCATTTAAGATTACTTTTTTTATTGGGAAAACTAATTAATTAATATCCATAAAATAATTACACATATGTAACCGTTTTACGATACCAAATAACACCTTAAATTATCCGACAGGGTTTTCTTTACACACCATATATTAATGTTTCTGTTTGGAGATTAAGGTAGCTGGTAGAATTATGCATGTGGCATTGCCTCCCGCCACACGGATAGCAACACACCGTTTTCTATCTAATGACATACAAAAGTCGTTTGTGTGTTTTAACGTGCCAAAGAAACTGATAAAAATATACTCTAAAAACGTTTCCTATTTTTATTGCTGTTGGATAAAAGTCGCCTTTGTGGTCTACTGGGCGTGATAATACTTTTTTTGGGTAAAAATAGAATACAAATTCTGTTCATCTCTACAATTATAGAGGTTCACTTGCATCAATCTATTGAAATACTTTTTAAATCACTTTTAGTACAGTTAAATTGATTTAAAAATTATTTATTTATATACTTTGTTGCAAGCGAACTTTAGTTTAGCTGACTTAAACGCCAATCCGATATATTACTCAAATAAATTTAAATAGATTTACAATTCAAATATCAATTGTATCTAAAGAATAAATTAGTGCCTTTTGACAAGAGAAGATAAGGACTTGGCATCAATTTCGATAAGCAATCAAAATTATAAAATAAGATGCATTCCTACGCTACGAAATTTTGTCAGTGCTCTCATTTGAAATCATTTCTAAAAATAACGCTTCCAGCCGATTCGCCATTACTGTTGCACGCTGTCGATATACATAAAACGTCAAATAATATTTGTTCACATAAATATTTACCGATTTTAATTAAATTATTGTAGTTTTCCATAATTGTGGTGTGTACCTGAATATAAATGTAAAAGAATGATGTCTAATTGCAGCATTATAGGATTTAGAATAATAAAACGAAATTGCCAAATGAATCGTTGCACCGATACGTATTCTTTAAATGTATTTGATACTTAAATACAACGTCTTCGTAATTTGTTTTTAACCGGAGCTTTATTCAATCCTATTTGAATTACAGAATATTAAAGATATCGATAAATGTCGATATTGTTTAGATTTAAATCTTGACATTTTGTCAATTGTTATGTAGACAGCTGTTCTTAAGTCCGCCATTACTCGCGACGAAATTACACGATTTTTCCTTAGTTATTTCATATCTAGTAGTTTCCTTAATCTAAGATTAGCGCTAATTAGTATAAGCTATAAATTATAATGCTACCACATAATGACCCTAAAACCTCGTTACGCCGAGGTTAGTATTTGCTACCTACGCAATCTACAGAGCATAAATGTTTGTATTTCTAGGGGGTTGCTAATGCGACAGGAATATGTAAGGCGGTGCTACATGCTCTAAGCTCTAAGCTAAGCAAAAGCGAGTGTAATCGTGTGGAACAGTTAGGTTACAACGTCTGTACGAATACCGTAACTAACTTTACACCAATAAGAAGACAGCACCTTTAACCTAATTTTTATTTCATTCGTCAGATGGTTTAGACGTTAAGGACTACGGTGACGTGGAAATAGGTCCGTGTGATGATGAAGTGGCTGTTGACAATATGACGCACTTGCCACACGTATCTGCCTGCAATATGAAGCTATCCGAAAAGGTATCTGAAATACTAAAGGACGGCCGAGTGGCTGTAACTATCGGTGGTGATCATTCTATTGGAGTCGGTAAGTAATATAAAAGAATCAATACATCTTTACACAGTATAAAACAAAATCGCTTCAGATACATTTCCGCTTATATCGTTTGAATTACGCAACGGATTTTAATGCGGTTTTTATCAGTAGACAGAATGATTCAAGAAGAAAATTTATATGCATAATATATGTAAATTATAGTAGAAAACAGTCGAGAATTTTAAAGATTTGTTAAGATATTTTGTGCGCTTAGATTGCACTCATGCGAAGCCGAAGCGAGTGGCTAGTTCATAATAATTACAAAGACTCAATAATAATTTAATATATTTAGTAATAACAATAACACAAAACCTTATTGTACCGAATGAGATGACAAGGTTTGAAAATTATCCTTGAAATGATTTTATTTCATTGGTAAGTAAATGTAACTTTGTATTTCTGTGTGTAATTGCAAGCTGCGCTGCCAAACTAAGAAATTGTCTTGAAAGGCGTATCCATTTAATCCGTGCTGGTAACCTTTCACATTTATTAAGTATCTTCGGCTAATCTTGGGTGCACATGTGGTACCTCTGCTTACCTCTTCGGGGATACGGGCGTGAAGATGCTTTTTTTGTATACAGATGTATATTAGATAGGCTATCCAGACTTATTAAGCTATTACATTAATTATTCTGCCCAATATTGCTTTTAAGGAATCCCAAAAACCTTGATCATGCAGCAATCTGTAAGGTATAATTAATATCTATATTATTTTCTTCCCAATGCAGGGACTGTCGACGGACATTTCAAAGTCAATGAAGATATGATCCTCATCTGGGTTGACGCTCACGCAGACATGAACACCAACAAGACTTCAGGCTCAGGATCCGTACACGGCATGCCAGTAGCTCTCCTAGTAAAGGAGCTGTCTGACTACTGGCCCTATTTGCCTACGATGGATTGGCAGGTCCCTAAGTAAGTTTTCCAACAGTTTTTGCAACCGCTCCGTTAGTCAAGTGGTTAGCGACCCTGACTATATAATATAGTAGTTAGTATAATTCAAGTTAGTTTATCTGTTTATTCGTCTGTTCGTGTACATCTCTAAAAATACTGAAAGGATTTTAGTGCGTTCTTCTCGGGTAAAATGAACTTGCCTTGAAGCAGAATATAGACTTTATTTCATTCAAAATATCAAATTCAAATAAAATAGGGTTAGCATTTTGTCAGGATAAATATTTAACGTAACTGCTAGCTGTTGTCCGCAACTTCGTTGGCGCGGACTTTGTTTACTCCGCACAGCTCCTCCCCCGTAGGTAATAGCGTGACAATATGTAGCCTATATGTTGACCCCACCTGTAAGTAATATTCAAGCAAAATTTGAAGTAAATCCATGCAGTACTTTTTGAGTTTACCCCGGAGATACATTGACTTTCCTACGATTTTATTATATGTATATATAGATTTAGATAAAGTTTCATTCTACGCTGTTGTTGTTTTTTTGATTCGAGTAGGTTTATTTTTCCTAGATTCTTAGATTTGTATTTTCTCGGATTCGGATCTAATGCAGTGCGTAACTGCTTTAGATCCAAATCGGGTATTTGCTCCGGAATAAGCCGGTATTCGATATCACAAGATATCCGATATCACAAGGAATCAGGAATAAGCCGGTATTCGATATCACAAGACTACGCTACGCTACTAATGCACTTATGGCAGGTATTGGTATCCTGGCCCTCTCTAGTATCTTCTGAGTCCTGACTGTAAACTTTAACTATAAGCTTTTTCTAAACACTCGGAACTGTATCCTGCCCCTCCATCCCTACCTTCGCAGGGTATCGTAGTCATAGCCCACAAGGCATTATAACTACTATCATGACATAGACATTCCGTGGTTCACGTTTCTTCCTATCAGAATTTAATGTATTGAAAATTTAATTCGCAGGTTTTCAATCAAGAATCTGGGGTACGTCGGCTTACGGTCAGTCGACAAGTATGAAAGGCTGGCTATTCAGAAGTACAATGTGCCGTGTTTCGCAATGGAAGATATCGAAGAGTAAGTATTTTATTTATATGATAGATAATTGTATGCGTATGATATTACTCGCGTTTCGTAAAAAGTCCGAAAACGAAATAAGTATTTTTCTTACTTTAAGATTTTTAATTGACGTCTGGAAAAGTTCTCCTAACTTATAAATATGTATAACGATAAACTACACCCAGACAAATACGACAAACTTGAAGCCTATCCATCCATAGCCATCGCCTTAACTATTCCTGTCACATTGTCTTTGGTAGCTTATCATTATCATATTCTATTTTTGCATGTGGAGTTACATCGCTGCCGCTATAGTTACTTACGTATCTTTGTACTTTTAACATCATTGTTGTTTATAAGTGACGATTTTCAACGGAAAAGTCACCTACTTATTTGTTATCGTATATACAAATAAAATAAATTCAGTGTTATCAATGATAAATATGTCGAGAACGTGGCTCTGATTTCCCATTAAATAAACCGCGGTCACTATAACCTCAGTTCTAAAGTGAACATTTCGTGTCTAGATGATTTTATTCATATACAATACATTAGGCATGCGTAGGATTTTAGGCAAAAATGTTGAAGTTAAACCACATATCAATAATACCTAGTTTAAGTTCGTATGTAAAACTAAACGCGAAGCAAAGCGTTAGTTACTTTTTAACTACAAACTTAATTTAATTTTTAAAACCTCTACATAATATGTATCTAAACGGCCGATGATATATTATATATACTGTTATGTTATATTATATATACTGTTGACTTCTGTAAATTCAGATGGATAAATTGCAAGGTAACAAGAATTTTATATGTCTCGGTAGGTATGACGTTTCGGTTTCGAAGCGGAAAGGATTTTTGGTATAAAGCCTAGATCTCCGACTTCTTTCAAATTAGATTTCTTAGGTGACTGTTATATATTCCATGCCCTGAGATGTACAAGAAGTATGTTCCGATTAACCCCAAAATATTACTGATAATCGATGAGTTTTTATTGATATTTGATGAGATTACGGCAATAAGACCACCACTCCTTTCTTTAAAAGTCTAGACTCGCATTACCCTATTTAATTATTGTTGTCTACTCCACAAAATAATTGCTCCAAGCAAAGGTATAATAATATATTCTCAATAATCATTAAATCATATTTCCTATCGGGCTGTAAATACACTGCTCAAACCGGAAAACGATAGGTATACAGATCTAGGCTGGGTCATTTTGAATACATACTTAATTCAGCATCTAAGGCGGATAAATCGAATTCAACATGAGCGAAGTCGTGAACAACACGGAATTATACGTCCTTGGAACAATTCTGCATAATTTTCATACAAGTAAAATGTCGCCACGAAATTGATTAGAAAAACTCTGACAAAACAAAGCTATCACATCAAAAAATACTATCAAGATTTACCCAAAATTTAAAATTTCATTAAGATTGACTATTACCAAATTAGCGCTATTACCAGAGTTCTCTAATTTGAGGAGTTTTTACGCTTCAAAAAATTATTAAAGATATAATTTTTATTCGAAGCTTCTTTACAATTGTAAACTATAATTAATTAATTCCGTCACTTCTATGATGGTGTTGGTTCCGGGCTCCTTTGAAGAATAGACCAACTGCCGTTCTGCCAGGCAGGTCGTAAAAGACGACCGATTGGCTATGTGAGTCACTACCATCGTGGCTACTAGGTGGTAGAGTTCTGCATTGTCTCGCCCGAGTCTGGTACCACCGCCTTACCTATTCCTGCCGCAATAGCGTCAGTGCTTGTCACTGTCGTGTTCCGGTTTGAAGGTTAAAGTATCTGGTAAACTTATGCATGTGGCATTAGACCTCGCCACAAGATAGCAACGCACCATTAACACCTTTGGTGTCTATAGGCGATGGTTGACTCTTTCCATCAGGAGACCTACTGCTTGTTTGCTATATTATAACATAAAAAAAATGACAGATGCAGTAATAAAGGCTAGGAGCTCAGGTTTGGTGCTCGTAGAATAAGGGTGACTAGAGCAGGCAGCTAACATCAAAGGAAGTTTTTAGTATTATTCTATAATTAAACTCAATTTCAGATACGGCATACAGAAAGCCATTAATCACATATTGCAAACTTTAGACCCCGAGGGAAAGAAGCCAATACACGTCAGTTACGACATTGATTCCCTAGACTCACTCGAAGCACCGAGTACTGGTACCCCAGGTAAATTTACTATATATTAACCGCTTAAATAAACTGCTAACTTGTACTGTATATTAACTGCTTAAATAAACTAAACTGCTAACTGCTAACTTATCTAGGGGTTAGCTTATTCGGTTTAGATCGAGAAATCCCGTATTCGATCCACGGTTCGGGCAAGTGTTATTGAGGTTTAAACAAATTATCTTTATACAAATTGGTTCAAGTGTTCTTCAAATTGGAATTAATCAGTGTGTAGAATATTTATTCTAAAAATAATTTTATCAAAATAATCGACTGGATTATTTCTGACAGTTTCAATAAGCGCTATTTGTTGATGAATAAGTTCGTACCTTATTTAAAAAGTCCCGAGGTAATAACGGTTAAAAATACAACCGAATTAAGAACCTCCTCCGTTTTATCGTTACAACAATACCATTTAAAAGCAAATTCGAACCTAAATATTTTCACGTTCCGCCTTCGAATTTATGTATAGTATTAAATTCCTAAATCTCGGGGACATCCCTGTCCGAATTCGCCTGACAAATATCCCATTATACTGAGATTAAAAATATTAAGGTAGGGCTAAGTTGGATTGCAGGATATTGGTTGAAATTCGTAAACTCAAATAATAATTTAGTCCATTTCTAGATTACTTTGGACACTTGCTCGTGAGCGTTAAACGTGAGGATCATTTTAATGTGTTATATAAAATAAATTAAATTTTATAAATTTCGTCCTTAGTTTAGAGGCTACAAATGTGGCAATTTTAATGTATTTTTTTAATGTATGCTTAATATTATAAATGCGAAAGTGAGTTTGTTTGTTTGTTACATTTTCACGCCTAAACCAGTACACCGATTTTAAAAATTCGTTCCCTTATCCTTCAAATCCCTTAAGAGCTCTACTTAGAGATTTAAAGGTAAGGTATTGGTTTCGCAGAGAGAATAAAATCATTTGTCATATTATTTTGTATCTTTAGTGCAGGGTCATTAGTATACATTTTGCCCTTAGTACAGCTAACAGCGACGACAGGCGACAGGTCGCATTATTAATAAGGCAGAATAGTACCCTATTCTGCCTATAAAAATTTCATCAGATGGCTTCTTTCTTCAGAGTAAAATAATTAACAAATAATCGATAATTAAATGTAACACGACACGATTCACAAACTAGCAAAGTACTCATAGTACGGTGTTTGCCATCGCTGTATTGCTGTCGCTGTATACCCACTTCAAAACTCATAAAATGCCTTTTACTTTAAAGACTCATAAACCATCGTAATATAACGACGTACAAATTCCGTCATAAATATTGGACATTATTTTTTACTATGTTTATGTGTAAGTACGAGAAAAAAATATCTAAGTACTTAATTAATTTCGAGTGTGAAATTTAACGTAATTAATTAAAGTTCATATAAAGAAAGAGTTCCAAAAAATAAAATGTATATATATGTACTGCAACTACTTTAAATTAAATTAAATATTAATTAAATAATAGTCCAATTTTCAAGGAGCTATCATTAGTAAGACCTAGCAATCGCCTGTGACCAAAATTCGACCATAGGCTAAACAATAACATCTATTTTACGCTTGACAACAGACTTTAGCCGTAAAGAAAATAGTATACATGTGTGTATAATATCATGACAGACTTTAGCCGTAAAGAAAATAGTATGCATGTGTGTATAATATCATGACAGACTTTAGCCGTAAAGAAAATAGTATACATGTGTGTATAATATCATGACGGAATTTAGCCGTAAAGAAAATAGTATACATGTGTGTATAATATCACGACGGAATTTAGCCGTAATGAAAATAGTATACATATGTGTATAATATCATGACAGACTTTAGCCGTAAAGAAAATAGCATAAATAGCCGTAAAGAAAGGTAAATATTTTGTCTTTGTTTCTTAGTAACATTAAACTACCGTCTATGACCCCCTTGCATAGGCCTCGCGACCCCCCAGGGAGCCGCGACCCACACTTTGAAAAACACTGGTTTAATAGTATCTTTATTTTCAGTACGCGGTGGATTAACTCTTCGTGAAGGAATTAAGTTGCTTGAAATTATCCACTCGACGGGCCGTCTGAGAGCTATCGACCTGGTCGAAATTAATCCAGCTCTTGGCAACGACTCCGACAGAAACAAGACAATCGAAGCGGGCCTATGTCTGCTTCAAGCTGCCTTGGGCTTCTCAAGACGGGGAACTATACCCCGGGGAGTTATGGACTTACCCGTTCAAACCCACCACTAATTTTCTACAGTGATCTACAGTATATTTAAATTTATTGATTACATAGTATGAACACAGCGCACAATGTGTCGAACAATATATTTTTAGCATAAAATATGTAATATAAAATATATATTTTAATTGTGCTGTAATTTGTAGGAATAAATATGTTATAAGCCTTAGAAAAAGATTAGTTTTATCCGGCTCCTTTGAAAGAATAGGTAAGCTGCCTTCTTGCAAAGAAGCTTGTTAAATGTAAACAGTTGGTCAAAGATCGGAAAGTTCCGCTATGTCGACACCTGGGTTTGTTATCTCCTCTTTACATTTCCTTACCGCAATAACTTCGGTACTTGTCACTGATTGGTTATCTCAGTTTCAGATAATGTTAGTGTTTTCTTTAAAAATGATGCACGGGTATAGCAACGGATTTTCTCTTCAACTTCCCGTGCTACTTCATTCGCAGGACCCACATACAGTACATACCCGCCTTACGGAATACTACAAACCATCAATGGGGCAACTGATATATTTGCACGCCTCTTGACTAGCATCCAATTCTTCAAATTATTGGAATCGTTTGAAATTTTTTGTCATTTGTTACAAGTTTGAACAGGTGAAATGAATCAAAACTGTTCCCTCATCAAGGGCGGATCCTGGGGGGGTCCATGGGGATATTGCTCCCCTCCCCCCCCGTAGGCAGGAATCTTGGTATGGATTTTTTAGGATTAGATAAGCCTATCTTGATGAACCTCAAATATGTGACCCCCACTCGAAAGCTGGATCCATCCTTGCCTCTCCCCACCCTGAACCAAAACCTAGATCCGCGCCTGCACACCATCAAGATCTTTGGTTATAGACTATGATATTTCTTTCCATCAAAAAACAATAGGTACAACTATATGACAGTAGACTAGCGATGGGCGTTTTTGTTATTCTTCAACATCGATGGTACATCGTCGTTACGCTAATGTCACCCGTTGGCAACACCATTGTTTCCGACACCAGTGTGACATCCAAATTGTATACTAGCCGGGAACATCAAACATGTTTAATGTTTATAGCTTGGCGTTTTTATAAACGTTGTAATACTATCGTACTTCAATGTAAAAACATTTATGAGAATTAATAAGAGTTATTATATAAAGTTTTTTATTTTTTTATACGGCCACTCCGTTGGTCGAGTGGTAAGAATTTAACTACGATGCAAGAGAGCTCGGGTTCGATTCCCGACGGGGACAAACATTTGTGTGATGAATATAAATGTTTGTATTTCTGGATTTGGATGTTTATTACGTATGTTACAGTATTCATATTATATTTATTTCTAATATTTCTATGTATTAGTATTGTTGACTAGCACTCATAATACAAGCAAATAATTTGCTTATTTTATGGTTAGATCAATTGGTGTAATTTGTCCACCGAAAATTTCAAAAACTAAATTGTAATTACAAATTATAATTTATTTAGTTAGCTACATATTAGCATTCGCATTTAAAAAGATGATTCTCTATTCCACTAAATTATTTCAACCACTTAATTTAGTTGGTATCATTGCTCGCGTCCATTAGTAGTAGGGATTCGTTGGTTCCCGACCACCCGGGTCGTTGGGTCTGGATCCCTGTTTCTGTCCCACCTGTGTTTCTGACCCACTTGGTGGTCGGTCAAAACTAAAAAAAAAAAAAAAAAAAAAAAAAAAAGTTTGGTGTCAAAATGGGGGTTTCCGGGTACGCCCGATCGATTGCAAGCATCCGTTTTTTGATATCTCGCACGGTTGCAAAGTTAGCATTCCTGGCTCTCCTTCGTTATCTAATCACCTCATTATCATTAAGCTCGAACGCCCGTCACACAATCGCACTATTAAAAGCTCATTAGGACGTCTCGCATTGCGTATCACTTGCAACTAATGAATATGGAATAAAATAAATATCATCAAGCTGATTCCCGTGTCGAGAAGGCAGAGCGAGCGTCTTAACGTTCCACTGCGATTCACCTGTTCAGCGGACAAAAGCACGATTATGGCGATCATTCTATTATCATTTTAGCAGCCTGTAAGACTTTTACTTTTTTTTTTCATAGTAATTTATATCATTAACATCGTGAGTACTGACTAGTTGGTGAGTTCTGCAACGTCTCGACCGGGTTGAGTACCACCACCTTGACCCATCTTATTACATACATCATCAGTGCTAGTCGCTGTGGTGGTGCTATTATTACTGGGTCTGTGTGCTTATTAAATATATTCCAGTACTTGTATGCATGTAAAAAAGTATCTTCACGGCCATATCCCCGAAGAGGTAGACAGAGGTACAACTAATGCTCCCACGATTAGCCGAAGATACTAAGTTCCACAACGTGATAGGTGACAATCCCGACCCAGGAATCGAACCTAGGACCTCATGTGGCAAGCATCGTCACCGCACCATTATGCCGCAGAGGTGATTTGTTTGAATGTATTTATTTAGTGTTGTTGACAAACACCCATATTGCATGATGTCTGGGCTAGCAGGATCGGTCACTTCCGGTATCAAAAGCTTCACATGCTCTTAAGGTATGTGGGTGTTTCGCAATACACAAGTATGAACTTCACTAACGATTCATTGGAATGTTGTATCATAATTGCTAATGCGAATGTGATGAGCAACAAGATTTGTAACAGAACGTGTTCGCTAATGTTAATTGCTTAAAACTTCCTATATAAACCTTGGATGAAAGCACATCTACAATATATCAAATAATTATTTTAACAGAGATAGTGCTACATTATTGTAACGTGTGTGTGTGTGTTATTGTGTTCACGTGCTACTTCGATAATATGGATGTAAGTATCTCATTTATTGCTCTTATAATATCTTATATATTAAATATGTGTAATGAATGTAGATATAATATTTTTGTCGTTTCATATTTTTACAATATTATTCATGTATTTCACCGGAGAGGAAAGTATACTTGTATGATGAACGTACACATATTTTTTCAGATTTGGTTAGAAAATAATATTTATACCTACATGCACACACAGAAATGATGTATGTGTTAAATCTATACATATGTGTACTACATGTATACTGAACAGAAATTTTATTCAGTCGTTAAGGCGTGTAAGAACTTGTAACAAATATACACGCACAAACTTTAGATTTATAACATAGTATTAGGATTTTACGTTAGCTATGTCGTAGTGTCTAATATTTGGTATTATGTCCTTTACAGAATTCCTCGAGCATCCTTGAAGAGAACACTTTAAAACATTATTATTATCCACTGTCTGACGACGACGAGTCAGATTTACAATTGACACAGCCATTGAAAATAAAAAGAACACGTAGCAGCAGCAGTTTGGACGACCTATTTGAAAAGCCAGCCAAAAAGAAGAAAAAAATGTCGTCCTGCGTTGGAAGGGCGTCTCGAGATGGTGGAATGGCATACATATCAACCAATACCGACGATGGGGCGCAAGCCACACACTTTGTAAAAATAGAAGTTTACGATCTAAAAAAACTGGCGAGGATACCCCCAACTGATCATTGGAAACATGCAACCACTCGGATTAAATATTATGCGGCAAGTCATAGGCTCAACAAAATCAATGAAGTGATCTATGATATATCTAAGGAAATAGCCGATGCACCTGACGTAAAAAAATATCACTTCGACAAAAATACTTGATATTGTTCTTTCAATGACTGATTTTTTAAGTATGCTATTGTATAAAGTTTCAATGTAATTAGAGATAATAATGTGATTAATACTTGAATACTTAAATAAAGATTTTATTTTTGTTATCCCATTTGTTTTTTTTGTATTCCTATGACATACAGGGTAAAATAATACAACGAAATTTCTTTATCAATTATATTTTATTACAGAAAAAGTATTTAAACAAATTATTTACAATTTTATCATTAATAACAGTATTAGTAGTAAACATATTAGTGAAGTTAAACATACATACTCCATAATATCTGAAATATATAAAAACTAGACAGTAAATTCCACACATAGAACTAAAACAATTTTGAATTACTTTATTATTATAATTCCACTTCTTACAATTTGTTACCAAAAATGACTCATGATAACCAGTTGGCTTTCTCCCGAAAGAATCAAAATATTCCCCAACACCATGTTTATCAATGCATATTGCTACCCAATGAGAACCAGGCTTTGTATCAGGATCTAAATTTGATATAGAATAAAAGGGTAAGCTAACATGTACTGGTATACGATTAGCTGCAAAAACATTAAGCTTTAAGCTACCATTAACCATATCCAGAAACTTTTGGATTTCTATAGAATCCATCATAGGATTTAATTTTTAAAAGCGTCTATTTTTAAAGATATGCTGAATGAAATTGACAGTAAATACACTAGCAATATAATATATAAGTACTATTTCATAAATTAATTAAAATTAAGATTAGCTATTATAATCTATAATAACCTCTCTATTTTTGTTTATTTCTATAACATTATCAAATTCTGCATATACTATACAATTTACTGTTGATGACAAAGTGCCTTCAAACCGTACTTCTATTCTAACACTTCCACGTTTTACTAAATTCCAATGAGTTGTAGAGTTTGCACTTAAGTCTGGAGTCATATCAAAAGCCATTAGACAGTACCCGTTTGCAAAAGCTTCTTTAGATATCGAATTACCTTCATTTAAAAAGTGTATACCGGTCCCAGAGAATAATGTATGATAAACGCTGGTAAAAGCATTGTCGGAAAAATTGGGAGTTAATGTTTTCGGTGGTATTTGCTGTCCATCTACATATACACTAAGCAGATTGAGGTTGTTGTGTTTAAAATCGAAGGGATTCGTTTCGAAACTGCCATTAAATGCTTTATTGCTAACGAATCCTATAATACACCTTTTAGGCATTTGCCCAAGAAATACATTATCAAGAACTTTCCCTTGAACACCAGATGGAATAGTTAATACTTTTACTTCAGCTCTAGCAACTGGGTACTTAGCTGTGGTTGTTGCTAGTACTTTTTCGTGTGCAAGTAATATTGATGGATTGATTCTTGCTTTACGGATTATGAGCGAAGCATTTATTATATTAACTTTGAATTTATTTTCTACTGTGGACGATATGAGATTAAAAGAATCTTTCGAACGAACTAATTTTAACCGCATTTCAATACCATTAACTAAAAATTTCCCTTGATTAAATATATCACCATGTAAATGACCTATCATTTCAATAGTTGAACTCTGCTTTGATAGTTGCTGTCGCTTAGCAAATCCTTCGTTAGTTGCGTCACACGAAGTAAACTTTCCTGGAGTATCTTCATACCATAAACCACAGGTAAGATGGGAAGCTTTCGCTGCTGGACCATAATTTAATAAAGTTTCTATATACGCACGATATGCATATGTGTTATTTGGTGGAGAAACAAGTTTCTGATTTAAATAAATATCCAACTGACTAAAAAGCGAGTGTAGCCAATTATTTACAGGTGCAACATTGGCATCGACAGCTAATCTTGATGAATCAATATTTTCTATTCGTGCACTGATACTAATCATTGTGTGTGATAAGTCAATATATTCATCACCAGCACCAGGTATTAAAAACTCGATAGGGCCATCATCAGTTAGCGATGATATCGGACGATATTGCATCCATTGACCACTCTCTATACTTGTTTGTGTTGTCGGTAAAGCAAAGATATCCAATTCTGATTTCACACATTCACAAGAATTATTGTGTAGGAACGCCATTTTTAATTTCCAAAAATATCTTTTTTATTTTTGAGAGCTCCTTTAAGAGTTCTTCTTTGTTTTGATGTCTTCTTGTGAGTGATAGACTTAAGTCTTTGCCTTTTATTTTTATAACCGGATCCTGCCATTATGGAGTCGAGTTTTTCATCAGCTTTTCTTTTTAAATTAGAAGTAGCGGTTCGGAATCGAGTTTTTATCGATTCATCAAGAGGTTGAGCTCCAACCAAATCACTTAGAAGACCAACTCCAGCGTTTAATGCTTCTTTTCCAAGAACCTTTGCGCCACTTTTTAAAATTGGAAATACTGACCTAAATAAACCCCCTAGAAAACTCCCTATGCCATGTCCACGTTGATATGGTGTTCCTTTATAAATTATACCTACACCAGATCCTGCTTGTGCAGAGTAATAGTGATGATAGGGACATACCATTTTTATATATTTAATGTAATATTAAGAACTTATTTTTTTGAAATGAAGCTTAATACATGAGGTTCCAAATTGAAATGGTACTCTTTCACCAATGCTCGTTCTTATATCAATTTCTATCACATCAAATTCCCTACGTAAAACAGGAAGATAGTGTGCAGGAGAAAATACATTAATTTTGTAGGCTCCATAAATATATTTCGTAGGATCTAATGGAATTATTCTCAGTAAAGATGACATTACATCTCCTATTATCTGTGGATGTACTATATCGGAGTAAATAAATAGTTGTGACGGTAGACCTAAATGTAAGTTTATTGGATACTTACCAATATTCTGCCTAACAAAATTTGTATTGGGTTCGAACCCAAGTTGAAGTGACAATTTGGGGTTAGCTGTTATTCGAGTAATGTTACTTGTCATATTTGTTACGGCGACAAGTCTTGATATTTCATCGTGTTGAAACTTTACTTTCCCATTTAATAAAGGATTTGCATTGAATGCGTTTAAGAAGTTACTAATATTTTCGTAGTTTGTTGCTGGTATATGGGATTTATATTCAACGTTAGCATAATCTGTTTTTGAATCGGGTAAATATACTTTTTTAGAAATGTATACTACATTTTCATGATCCTGTACATTTAACATACTACACGGATAGTGACATTCAACTAGACCGACCACCCATTCTCCTTCTAGCTTAATAGTTTTAGGTAGTTTAGTGAAGAAGTTTGCTGTTGTGTTTTCTGGAAAGTAGCCCATGGAGCTGTTACTAAGTAACGTTAAATAAAAACTATTATCCATTATATTTTCTTTAAATTTGATATAGGAACCCAAGTATTAAATTTATTCGGATAACCTACCCACTTCACAAGCACTTCTTTTCTGATTCCAGAATAACGTGAACCTATTATTTTATCAATTTTAAAATACGATGTGGGGTCATAAGAAACTTTTTGTAATTCATTCTCATAAAATGTACCTACAATTCCCTCGTTTAGAATATCTTTTATGGTATAAATCAATACAGGCTTACGTTTTACCGAGGCCACTATAAAAATTTCATCACTCCAATTAGTCTCATAGCCTTTTTTAAATATATGCTTATATTTAGTAATTCTAACGTAGTCGCCTATACTTAATTTTGGATCCTGATTATTGTGTACCATTTTTTTCCCCTGTAATCGTCCTTCGTTGATATTACGCCATACAGTCATTATATTATTAAAATTAACATCAACTGGGCGCATTTTTATAGTCGAATGAAAACTATAATTATAGGAATAGACTAATTCTTGCAATATATCTATGTATCTATATGTATTTTTGTGGGTGAAGTATCGCCACATTTTCGTTTTGAGAGTTCTCTGAAACCTTTCCACTATACTAGCCTTAATATCAGGGTTATTCGTTGTGTAATAATTAATATTCTTATTCATTAAATATTGTCTTACATCTTTTGATACGAATTCGGTTCCCTTATCCGATTGTATGTGACTAGGTGTGGCCTTTGCCTCGCAAAATATGCTCTCAAAACAATTTTTTATTGATTGTGAATTCTTTTTAATTAAGGGTCTAACAAATGCATATTTACTAAATACATCAATAACACACAAAATATAATTATAACCATCATTATATTGACTATACTTTCTCATATCACTTAAATCTACTTGCCAGAGTTCATTTAAGTTTGATAAGATATATCTGTTTCTTGGAAATTTTCTTTTTATAGGTTTATGAAGAGTATAAGTTTCCTGTTTTTGCAGCCATTCTTGAACTTGTTTTCGATTCATTTTACCTTTCATTGCTCTAGTTAATGCATTTACACTACTATATCCCGCCGGATTTGCTATATCATAGTAAGTACTATGTATATCTAATAAGGTGTCCATCTTTCCCAATCTATTTTTCTTCCTGGTTTAGATAATTTCGGTGTATTTAGTTTTGTAGGAGTATTAAGACGAAAATCTTCTACATACAATTCATTCATGAATTTATTTATTTCAGGATTACCAACACATATTAGTGGTACTTTAATATCTTTTAATGCTTTTGCAAACTTTTCCCACCCATCAGGTTTATATTTTAAGGGTCGGAGAGTTATATTTATGAGATCTATTATATTGCTTTGAGGTAAATGTTCTTTGTTGATCACAACAGTACCATCATCATTCCAGGAAATTTTATCGTTATTTTTATAAAGAGTATCTAAAAGAATGCTACCTTTCTTTTTGTAAGTTTTAGGAATAAGTCGTTTCAAATAATCAGCCGTGTAGTGTTTTAGTAATATATCCGGAGATTCCGGTGTCTGTACGTCCTGAACTGGTGATAACTCTTTTACAAATGGAATCATCTGCTTCTCGCTTGTGTTGTCTTTAACTTCTTCAATTGTGATAGGTAACTTTAAAGGTTTTTTATCTTCTTGTATTAAGTGTAAGTATTTCTGTAATTCTTGGAGGTATAATGACCATTTTTCACGATCATCAATTTTACTTTTTAATATTTTTTGCATTTCCTTGTCTAATCTTGACAAAGAATCATCAGAAATATTTTCTCTTTTCTTTAGTCGCTCCAATGCGTCTGGTTCAATCAATATCATTTTCTTTGTAGTATCCATTTTGTTTTTATTTATTTATTATGTAATTCAATAATCCACTTAATACTGTGCTAAGAATAATAGGAAGAAAAGCCCCACCTTTCTGTATAATGATTCGCTTTCTTAACCTATGTTTACCCTTCGACACTAGCAAACGCAACAGCTTTTTATATTTCTTTAATTTAGACTTTTCTGTTTCCTTCAATATTATTTTACCATTCAGAACATTATAAATACATTCACAAATACAGTTTATTTCCTCATCGCTACAGACTTTTAATAAGGCTGTACGATGTTTGGGTTTCAGTGTATGTAAAGCTCTTAATAAATCTTGATGTGTCTTCACTCTTTTCGACATAGCTCTACACTGAGAAATTTTAAGGTGTAAAATAGTTTATAAACGGTATCAAAAAACAACTGCACTGCAGAATGTTACCCGAAGACTTAGTGACATCTGCAAGTTTTCCATCAAAAATTTTATAAAGGTTTTCACAAATAAGATCTAATTCATTATCACTGTAAGATTGTATTAAAAGTTTGCGATATTTTGATTTAAAAGTGTATAAAATTTTTCTACTGGACTTTGCAGTAGACGCTGTTTCACCGACACCATTCATCGGATACTATTAAGAATCTCATCGTTCAAATCGTATTTAAATCCTTTTTTCGGTACATACACTATACAATGTTCATTTAAGGGAAATATTTTCGTCTTAAACCGATATGCGTCATTCGTAGCTTGTTTTAAATCTATCATCAAATACCCATGAGGCTCATTAGTAGCATCTCTGTAAGATTCTTCCACGAATTTTGGATTGTCGGGAAACACCTGACGGGCCAAATGTTTTATTTGTGTCCTATCTCGAGGATTTTTGAAATATATGAGATAGCTGGTATTTAGAGAAATATCTCTCTGACCTCTGCCCTGATGGAATAAGTTTTGGGTTATGTAAAATACACTTAAATTTCTGTGGTGGCTTCCTTTCGTGAAGATATCAACTATACGACCATCCGATTCTCTCATAAGATCATCGATAATGAGTAATTGAGGGTGTTTCCCATTAAACATATTCATATCAGGTATTCCTTGGATATATGTCACATCTATTCTATTATAAAGTGGTTGCATTTCATCATAACACCATAATATTTTATCAAACTTGACATCACATATATCTTTTATGTAAGTCAAAAAATTTGAAACAAAGTTAGACTTTCCACATCCACTAGGTCCAGCCACTATCGATGTGAATGGATGAATAAAGTGAATCATTTTTATTCCGTATTATATTAAACGTCTACCTCTTTATAAACAATAATTTATAATGGCATATGAAGAAATAAAACAGAGTCTTTATATACAAATAAATTTATTGCTCAGAACACATTTATACTATACATATTTTTACACAAATTATTTTATTTATTTATTTATTTTATAGAAAGAAACTTATTACTATACAAAGTATGTCATTTCACTTAAGTGCTACGGAGTTTATATTCTTAAAACTACAGTTACAAATATTAAAAATACTTAAAACTACGTTACATTTATTACAAATTACAAACAAAAATATTTACAATTTCTTTAAATTATCTTATTGAATAATGCCCCCATGCGAGGGTGTCTGTTGAATTAGGTATTAAATACCTTTTAGTATCATTAGAAGACAAACAAATCTTATTAATTTTTTGAGTAAAAACTATGTGCTTAATCGATCTGAATCTATACATTTCCGCTAATTTGATTGTGTTATTCATTAAACAGGACTCAAAATCTTTGAATGTTAATTTCTTAGTAACACTCTTATTAACACCCTTAGCTTTAGTTATTAATTTATTATCAACTATCATTGAATACATTTTTGATCGCAACCCAACAAATTCACGAAATATTTGCCCATTATTTTCATCTTTGAAAACCCCGATTTTTTTCTTGTTTATCAGGTTATAATTATAAATATTATTTTCCGGGTAATCTGAAGTATCGAAATATTTTTCTAAATCTGGTTTAATATCACTGTAAAAGTTTTTCGTATATATTTGGTATATTAAACTATCTGTATCAGTATATAGTAATTTTGGGCTTAAAAACTTACTTTTCATATAGGTGTAATGAAAATCAAACATTAAGGTTTTTGAAATATCCAGTATACAAAATCCGAGATATATTGGTTTATTGTATTCAAGTTTTACCTTTTTGAGTTGAACAGCTACTAAGTTTTCGGAAAATATAGAAAGACTATGAAATTCGGGACGTGCAATAAGTGATTGAGCTCCTTGGGTCTTTCCAAGATTTTCCCAATGGGTAAGTAACTTAACATCAACTCTTTTTTCTATGTTTTCCATCGTTTTACCAAATATTGAATTATTCATTAACTTATAGAAATCTTTTTCAAACTCATTTTTTGATAAAGTTCGAAGAGATGTGTTAAGATCTATGTATTGTTTTAACCAAGGACTTTGTCTAAATTTTAAAATTCTATGAACCTTTTTAAGTATTAAGCCCAGTGACAAACACTGTTTAAGATTTCGGTAATGAATTACGTATTTTGTTTTATTATTTAAATTTGTTACTAATTTGGGGTGAATAGATTGGTCTGTGCAAATACGTTCAGGACATAAAGGTAAATCTGAGTGAGTATCATGTAGGTTTTCAGGATATTCCAAATCTACTTCTACTATGTATCCATAATCAGAATCGTCAGAAACATCGAATTTTGTGTTGACATCTACCCATTCAAAGTTATTTATTGGAAGATATTGTGACATTGCCCACCCATATAAATTATTGGCATCCAAATATATCAGATAGGAATCAGGTTGTTCCTTATTATAATCTTCCATGTATTGATTGTTTGCTTTAGCATAGCGATTACTACACTGTGAAATACCACCTCGTATACCTGATTTTAAAAAAGAAATTATCTCAAAGTCTGTTAATAACTCCAATTCCACTTTTGTTAATTTCATCATGGCATCCCAACTTAACCCTGGTGCTGTGTAATAGTGACATGGATCCAAATAGTAAGTAGTTAAACATACATTTCTAAAATTCTCGAATACATCGGTCAGCAATAAAACATCTGTTTTTAAATATAGATCGGAATAATCACCCATATTTTTACATTTAAAATGTTGCCACACGTCCTTTGCATGTTTATAATCTTCATCTGACACATTAGAATCGGACATTGAATTATAAAACCTTTCCTTAGGGGGTAACGTTGTTAAATTTAAAGAATGAAATGATTGCATTTGTTCATACGGATAAATTCCTTTTCGCTTTACACGTACAAAGTCCTCATTATTTGGAAAGTTTTTACGTAATTCAATAAATTGTTCATTATTTAGGTTTTGAGATAATTTTTCTAAACTACTGGACATAAACTTTAAAGAATCTATAAATCGTATACTAATACTACGATTGTTGATCTTTATAGTTTTTGAAAAAGATATGTATTTTTCTTTGTTTTGTGGTATTACTTGAATGTTACCTTCAACTACGTGTAAAGCACGGACTATAAAGTGAGCATCATAATGGCTCATGTTATGTAATATGACTGGTACAAAGTCAGGCGTTACATATTTCTTACCACAAATTGTATGTGCAAAACCTTTAAATTCGCCGGTATATGAATCATACACGGTGAAATCTTCACAATTTAAATCTAAATCACAAACGTAACATTTACTATCATGTGTTGTAAAGTTTACATTTTGTTCAGATAGTGGTTTTGGTGATTTGCGGAAAGTGTTACGTTCTATAATGTTTTCTAAATCCTTAATTAAACTCTGAATAAATACACACTCACAATCATTTCCTTTATAAGATACATATTTTGAAATGCTATCATCATATGAACATTTAATATAATAACCAAAGCTATATACATCATGTTTCTGTACATTTTCTGTGTGTGATGCACATGGATTATTCGAACAACTATAAATTGGCTTTAAAAATGATTCGAAATCTGCATATATTACAAATGGAATTTTTAGTTTTTTGTGATAGCTTTCAAATTTTAACTTATTGCTGTGTGTTAATGTACCAAACCAATCCTTCCTTAAAGCATTTACGGATGGAATTTCCGTACGGATTTGCATACAGTCACTTTTTTGGTGATTCATTAAAGCATCTTTCTTAGTAAAGAATAGTAAACACCCATCGCAAATAAAAATTGCATTGTTTCGATTAGTAACTTGTTTTGACAATAAACGAGATAAGTTTTTAATGTAGCAATAATGATTAGTGTTGCCATGTGTTAATAACAATAAATTTACGTGAACAGGTCTACGTTGTTTTGTATGGTGTAAAGGCCCAACTACGATATTTTTTTTTTCTTTTTTACTGTACTCTAAACCAAAAACATTAATGCTTAGATTATTTAAAATTTCAAATTTTGAAATATCACGTAATTTTACTGGGAATGCTATTTGATTAAATTTTAATTTATTAGAGTGTTGGCTATAAGCAGTGACTCTATCAGAATGGTTTTGTGCAGGATATAAAGCGGAGAGAATTGCCCATTTGAAACAAAGAACATCTGTGTTTTTCACATTAATAACTGCCTTTTTAGAACGTATGTCACGTGGCAGCTCAATAAAAGAACTACCCCGACAGGGATTAAACTTTCCTACATTCAAATCTAATTCGGTCAGGTGTTGAAGGCTCCAACCACTATCTTTCCTTTCAAATTCACTAATCTTATTGGTTAAGATACTATAAACAGATGTAATTAGTTCATTAACATCAGTACTCATACAAACAATATAGTTGGAAGTCTGAAAATCAAATGAATTTTTTAAATCTTTCGTTTGCTGAATAAAACTCCCCCGCAATATAAAATTAACCTTAAATGTAGTAAATTGTTTTATACATTCGGAGAGTAGTTGCACAACACTGTTATTGATTGAAGAAAAATATAATTCCGGGGTTGTAAAATCCTTGGAAGAATTCGTACCTATCCTATATGTTAGTAATCGGTCTTTAAATGCAGTTTCAATTATATCTACGTTTTCCAAGGAGTGTTTCAATTTAAATAAGTTATTTTTATGTAAATGACTATTAACATGATTGGAAAAATACCTTTTTTTTACATTAACGTTGCAAGTAGTACACTTCATCATTTTCACAGTAGATGGTGTACATTCTTGAATCGACGTCTCTATATTATGAAATGTATGATCTTTAGATGTAGATGGTATTGCACCTGGTTCTCCACAACCCACTTGGATGAAAGTACTGAAAATTTATTAATAATTTAGAAACTGCATATAGCGGGTATATAAATAATAATATTTCATATAACAATAAATTGCGTTTACCTTTCAATAGTTTCACACATGTTGTAGAGTTCTGAGTCTAAATATTGAGAGTCAACGAAAGGCTGTGATCTATTTCGGTGACCATGACAAAACTCATCTTCATTGATTCGGCGATGTTTTTCATGATTGCCATTTTGATAATTATCTTCAGATTTACGTTTACATTGAGCTTGTTCCTTCTCTACTTTGCAACATATTTCATATAGTTCAGCATCGTAGCACGAATCATATAGTGACTCAACTAAAGTATCGTTACTTAATTCAAAATATAAACTTTTTATAAAAGACATTTTTACAGTTGGTTGTACGACAACTGCGTTAAAATATACAATAATAGCACTTGTTTAGTGCAACGCTGTTATATATATGGCACCTTTCCACGCCCACTTCATTAACTAAAGACCTTTAAAATTCTTTTAAAATTGTTAACTGATGACTAAAATTAATCACCAATCACATTATTATCTCTAATTACATTGAAACTTTATACAATAGCATACTTAAAAAATCAGTCATTGAAAGAACAATATCAAGTATTTTTGTCGAAGTGATATTTTTTTACGTCAGGTGCATCGGCTATTTCCTTAGATATATCATAGATCACTTCATTGATTTTGTTGAGCCTATGACTTGCCGCATAATATTTAATCCGAGTGGTTGCATGTTTCCAATGATCAGTTGGGGGTATCCTCGCCAGTTTTTTTAGATCGTAAACTTCTATTTTTACAAAGTGTGTGGCTTGCGCCCCATCGTCGGTATTGGTTGATATGTATGCCATTCCACCATCTCGAGACGCCCTTCCAACGCAGGACGACATTTTTTTCTTCTTTTTGGCTGGCTTTTCAAATAGGTCGTCCAAACTGCTGCTGCTACGTGTTCTTTTTATTTTCAATGGCTGTGTCAATTGTAAATCTGACTCGTCGTCGTCAGACAGTGGATAATAATAATGTTTTAAAGTGTTCTCTTCAAGGATGCTCGAGGAATTCTGTAAAGGACATAATACCAAATATTAGACACTACGACATAGCTAACGTAAAATCCTAATACTATGTTATAAATCTAAAGTTTGTGCGTGTATATTTGTTACAAGTTCTTACACGCCTTAACGACTGAATAAAATTTCTGTTCAGTATACATGTAGTACACATATGTATAGATTTAACACATACATCATTTCTGTGTGTGCATGTAGGTATAAATATTATTTTCTAACCAAATCTGAAAAAATATGTGTACGTTCATCATACAAGTATACTTTCCTCTCCGGTGAAATACATGAATAATATTGTAAAAATATGAAACGACAAAAATATTATATCTACATTCATTACACATATTTAATATATAAGATATTATAAGAGCAATAAATGAGATACTTACATCCATATTATCGAAGTAGCACGTGAACACAATAACACACACACACACGTTACAATAATGTAGCACTATCTCTGTTAAAATAATTATTTGATATATTGTAGATGTGCTTTCATCCAAGGTTTATATAGGAAGTTTTAAGCAATTAACATTAGCGAACACGTTCTGTTACAAATCTTGTTGCTCATCACATTCGCATTAGCAATTATGATACAACATTCCAATGAATCGTTAGTGAAGTTCATACTTGTGTATTGCGAAACACCCACATACCTTAAGAGCATGTGAAGCTTTTGATACCGGAAGTGACCGATCCTGCTAGCCCAGACATCATGCAATATGGGTGTTTGTCAACAACACTAAATAAATACATTCAAACAAATCACCTCTGCGGCATAATGGTGCGGTGACGATGCTTGCCACATGAGGTCCTAGGTTCGATTCCTGGGTCGGGATTGTCACCTATCACGTTGTGGAACTTAGTATCTTCGGCTAATCGTGGGAGCATTAGTTGTACCTCTGTCTACCTCTTCGGGGATATGGCCGTGAAGATACTTTTTTACATGCATACAAGTACTGGAATATATTTAATAAGCACACAGACCCAGTAATAATAGCACCACCACAGCGACTAGCACTGATGATGTATGTAATAAGATGGGTCAAGGTGGTGGTACTCAACCCGGTCGAGACGTTGCAGAACTCACCAACTAGTCAGTACTCACGATGTTAATGATATAAATTACTATGAAAAAAAAAAGTAAAAGTCTTACAGGCTGCTAAAATGATAATAGAATGATCGCCATAATCGTGCTTTTGTCCGCTGAACAGGTGAATCGCAGTGGAACGTTAAGACGCTCGCTCTGCCTTCTCGACACGGGAATCAGCTTGATGATATTTATTTTATTCCATATTCATTAGTTGCAAGTGATACGCAATGCGAGACGTCCTAATGAGCTTTTAATAGTGCGATTGTGTGACGGGCGTTCGAGCTTAATGATAATGAGGTGATTAGATAACGAAGGAGAGCCAGGAATGCTAACTTTGCAACCGTGCGAGATATCAAAAAACGGATGCTTGCAATCGATCGGGCGTACCCGGAAACCCCCATTTTGACACCAAATTTTTTTTTTTTTTTTTTTTTTTTAGTTTTGACCGACCACCAAGTGGGTCAGAAACACAGGTGGGACAGAAACAGGGATCCAGACACAACGACCCGGGTGGTCGGGAACCAACGAATCCCTACTACTTCCATTGTTAATATACAGTTGGGTTCATATTTCATTCGCAACTATCGGCCATCGGGCATCGCCGTGTTGTTATTGCCATCGGTCGTTGTCGGATACGGTCGGCATTATTCGATATCTCTCATCGCGTTGAATCATGAATGGTGTTACTTTTTTTTTATATAGAAGAGGGGGCAAACGAGTAGACATGCGCAAAACGGTACTTTGAAGTGTAATGCAACATCACACATCACCTTTGAAAAGGTAATATCACCCGCAAACATCACTCATCACTCATTACTCATCACATCACCTTAAGGAAATATCATCTCGAGTAGCGTTTAGTGTCTTGCGTTGCATGTGATGTATGCATCGCTTTTTTGTGCGAACTACGAGTCATTACACTGAGTATATATTTCTTTCCGAACCAGAATACCATAATAACTGTTGATTAAACTGACTAATAATTTTAGTCTCATTGAAAGTTTTATTATAACATTACGATTATATTAATCGTAATTACATTTTCAATTCGTCATGTAGGTACCTGATTTAAAAGTATCATCACGCCGGTACCTATGTGGGGTAAGCAGAATAAACCAAACGTCTATAGACTTTCAGTTCTCCACTATTCATCAGTTTCTTGGTTGGCAAACCATTCCGCCAGACTCCGAACTACTACTGAGATTTTAAATTTTCGAGTAAAGTATCTTTACGCCCGTATCCCGGAAGGGGTAGGCAGAGGTACAACAAGTGCACCCACGATTAGCCGAAGATACTTGGTCCCACAAATGTGATAGGTGGCAAGCCTATCGCCAACCGGGCACTTTCCAATCCCGGGCAACTTTGTGTTTATCAGATAACTGAAAAAACACTTTTTTATGTGCCCGACCCGGGAATCGAACCCGGGACCACATATAGTCAACGCCAACGCTGGACCACTAGACCACAGAGGCGATTTTCGAGTAAATCCTCAATAATACTTTTGCCCGATCGGGACTTCATGGTCGAAGTATAGCCGAGTAGTCTAACCCCTAGACCACGATACACAAAACAAATGACGCGACGTGCGACACACAGAACAATTAAAATATCTTAACTCAAACAGTTATTGCATAATACCAAAGGGTACTCATTTTTTTATTATTAGTAAGATTGTTCATCTTACTAATAACAAATATGAATCGAATTGCTATCACCAAACGTTTTCAATTCAAATCATTCTAACATATTTAATGTACTCGTATACCCATTCTCCCAGCTCGAACCAACGATCTCGGTATTATTCGATTTATTTAAGTTATACTGCCAGTTGCATATCTCCCGCACGTTGCGCACCACACTCTTTTCTTGATAGTATAATATCATATGTGATACGGCCAGAAACGACACTAACCGAACTGTACCGAGTGATGAATGAAGTAATGTGTGATGGTTGAAACGCTAGTGTGATGTGTGATGTTGCATCACCTTTCCGAGTGATATTACTTTTGTGATATTACACGCATCACCTACCCATGTCTACAAACGAGCAAGAGGTGCACCTGATGGTAAGTGATCACCGCCGCCCATGGACATCTGCAATACCAGAGGTCTTGCAGTTGCGTTGCCGGCCTTTTAAGAATGAGTAAGCTCTTTTCTTGAAGGTCCCTATGTCGTATCCGTTCGGAAATACCCCTGCCGGTAATTGGTTCCACAACAGAGTAGTGCGAGGTAAAAAGTGTCGGGAGAAACGCACAGTTGTGGATTTCCAGACATCGAGATGGTGAGGATGGAACTTCAAGTTTTGACGCGATATATATACTCCCATCCGTTGTTGAATATTTTGGCATCGGATGCCGCCAACATCGTACAATACCAAAAAAAAAGGTAACAACATCGGATGACTCACATCGTTGGTAAATGTTTTATTAAAAACGGCCACCTCTACAGTAGACCAACGTTTGAATTTTATTTTTTTAATATGAACACGGCGTATTAAAAATTTATTAATTTGTTTCCTGAGACAAATTTTACAACACTGTACGTGCTTCAACGCTACAGAAACTTGTTCCAAACTTAAAACTGTCTGAACTCCAACAATGTCGAAACTTCTCTTCTTTAAATGTATATAAGGCTTCTCACAAATACAGAAAATAACGTTTAATTAAATTTCACGGTGAGCGGCAACTTAGGGACTGGCTACGCTGTTATAACTAAAGCATACTGGTCGGTGGTTATAACCACGTTATAACGTTCAAGCTGCTGCCGTCATCATTCAAAAAAAAATCTTAGGGTGCAACAAGGAACCCTTAAATTTCATTATGTCTCTCTATTATCAGCCTAGCTGAGAGATTATTCGTACTAGAAATATCAGAATGCTATAATAATACTCTAATATACCTACATATCAATCACGCCGACATTATGGAAAAATAAAATATTGAAAAATATTTTTGAGGTACACGTACCGCCTCCACGTAAAAGTGACGATGTTTATTTTTTCCTCGCGTACCCCAAAGTCTAGGCTGTAGTTAGATAGGGTTTTATAAAATAATGGGGGTTCTTGGAAACAAGTTTTCGATTAAGGGATCCGTTTGTGAAATATTTAGCTTAAAACTGCTAATTTTTGTCCGAGCTGCCCCGGTTCTAACAAAAATTAGCAAAAATGCTTCCCCGGCGTGCGATTGGTTTTAGATATATAAAAAAATCACAGTAGTAGTAAATAATAACCATTTTCTAGGTCCGCATTATTGTGATGAGCAGCTACGAAACTTCGTTGCGCGTGGCCCGACACTTAAGTGCGAGTTTTTAATATCTTTTCTATCATCTATTTTTCAATCACATTTATATGTGGTTTTTATTATAAAACTAAAACATAATTTTGATTTTATTGTGACCTTGCCCAATTCATGTACCTAATGGTGTGGCTAGACATATTGGGCTACGGCGAAGATTCGTTTTGTCACGATGTGATCGGGCTACCGCGGAATTGCATCGCGAAGGGGTTCAGCGCGCCACTGCAGTGGTCGTCAAAGCGGCCCGCTGGTGATATTTTGCAAATCACGGTAACGGACAAACAAAAAATAATATAATTATAATAAATAATAATAATAATTTAATAGTAAACTGTAATTTACTCTAATACCTACGTTTAATAACTTCATGTTTAGGTACGTCATTTTTTGATACTGACGTAGTGTATCGACGTATATTATTTTATTTTGTTCTATGACAGAAGGAAAATAACAAACGACGATATGACCTTTCATTGTAAGGAAGGAGTACCGTGGCTTTGTAATCTTTAGGCGAATGAAATAAGAAGAACCATTAGCAAAAAAAAAATTTAGGAAAGATTGTCAATTAATAAAGAATTTAAGAAGATTATGTGTCTCGGGCCGCACAAATGAGTTATTTGTAGCCTGTAGACCACAGTTTGGTGATCATTGATATTGTGACATAAGTAGTTGTCGCGACACAAATCGCGATAGCACGAGTCTTCGCCGTAGGCCGATGAGTGGAGTGTGTCTCTTTCTACTAAATAAAGCGCCAATCGCCATATAAGTGCGGCTATGCGTAGTTTGCAAATTTCTACTAAGTAATTCTACTAATTTGAGAAACAGTTTTTGCATTGCATAAGTAATTACTCAATAATTCAAATAAGCACATTTTAGAACTCACTATGTTAATTATAAAACATTTTATGTTAATGTATTTATCGACGTGTATGAATAAAAGGGATTTAAGGATTACCGAATACATAAAATCTACCATCAGATAGTTTTATTTACACTGGCAATTGCAAGAAAGGGACAACATCCACTCTTGTCGTTGTCTTGCTCAGAACGTTTTTCCCTTATCTTAAGTAAGAAACAAATGTCAACTTTATGAATAACGAAATAAAGTACATTTTTATTTTCCAAATATTGCTTCGTAGTAATTCCACTTATCGTATATAAGTTCCTTGGCTAATACTTACATAACTACATAAAATTACGTATTACCTCTACCTGTATGTACTTTTACAACACACAATAACACAAAGGGAGTATTGACAATGTTGTACTTGCTTCTGAATATTTATAAAATGTGTTATTGTAGGATGTGGTCCATAATTAAAATGTTTACAGCTACTCAGACAAACCATCAAAGGTAAACTGTCCTCGAAGTTGACAGGAGGCTCATCCAGAGGGAGTTCAACAAAATGTGACATTGTGTGACAAGGAGCGGTGGCGGGTTAAAAGCATCGTGACGTCAAATGTTAAACTCTAAAATGTACAATTTAAATTGCATAAACTTAATAAATAAAAATTTTACTAACTTGATTTACATTTATATGACTAAAGGGGAAAAATTGCTGTTTAACTACTCTTAAATATAACATTGAAAAATTTATAACGTTACATCACGGGTAAGAGGATTTCACGTGCGTGACAATCTATGACAAGGAGGGGGTGTCCAGAAACCTTTGTGTAATGTAATTTATATATTGAAATTCTGGGAGTCGACATATCGAACAACGCGGTCATTTGGAAGGGAAGGCTAAACTAGCCTCCAAAAAGCTTGGTACTCAGTAGAGCAAAGCAGTACTTCATGCCAGCCCATCGCCTCCAACTTTACAAGGCCCAAATTCGACCTCACATGAAGTACTGTTCTCACCTCTGGGCCGGAGCTCCTCAGTACCAGCTTCTTTCTCTTGATCGCAATCAACGTAGAGCTGTTCGAATCGTCGACGACCAGGCTATTTCTAATCGGGTTGACTCTTTGGCGTTACGCAGAGATGTAGGTTCGCTCTGCATCAATTAACCGTATTTATCATTTATTCCAACGAATTGTTCGGACTAATACCTGCCGCTAAATTCCACCATCGGACATCGCGTCAAAATTTAAAGTTCCATCCTCGCCACCTCGATGTCTGGAAATCCACAACCGTGCGCTTTTGTCGACACTTTTTGCCTCGCACTACTCCTTTGTAGAATCAATTACCCTCGGGGGTGTTTCCGAATGGATACGACTTAGGGACTTTTAAGAAACGAGCTTATTCATTCTTAAAAGGCCGGCAACGCAGCTGCAATACCCCCGGTATTGCGGATGTCTATGGGCGGCGGTGGTCACTTACCATCAGGTGCACCATCTGCTCGTTTGCCCCCTCTACTATAAAAAAAATATGGATTGTCCCCAAGTAATATACAAGCAAATCAGTCAAACTAAACAAAAGGTTATTAAAGGACTCACGGCAGCATGAAGTCTAATCGTGTGCCACGATCACACTTCATGTGAGTACTAATTTGCCTGTGCCCTGCGTGTACTAATTTACAAAGATTATTAATAGAACACTTTTAATAAATGCAAAATAACACACAGAGATCCAACGTCCCAGAAATCTCGCCCGCTTTTAAAAGTGGAATTATTGATAAAGCGTATCGCTCTGTGTTAAATTCCATCGCGGCTAAAAGCGATATATAATATGAAATGTAAATTTTTGGCCAGATTTTGAAATACAAAGATTATCATCAGTTATGTTCATGGAATTCATATTTCAATTTGTACGCTAATTTAATTCCTGTATCAAGAAAAATCATAAAAATATCTTCGAAGCCATTTCTAATAAAGATGAAGACATAAAACATTGATGGATTGTTTGATGGAAATAACATGATTACAATCATATATTTTTTGTTTGTGGTAAGAAATTTTTATCCCAATTTACAATGCAAAATACTACTAGTAGTTATGTTTATTCTAAAGTTAGTTGTTTCACGGTCTATTCGTTGGCTTATGGTCATAGCACACCTATCAACTCGAAAAGGGATCGTCGAGCGATAGGACATCGCTTTTCGCCTCGCCGTCAGACAGGCGTTAACCTAAGCACTTTACCAAAATGTACGCCGACGCCGCGCTTCCTTCTAGGCGACGACTTGTATTCGTCTTAGACAGTATTGTGCTGTATACTCAGGTATAGAGAGCCGTAAGCGTGGGACCTGCAAGTTGACCACACCACACCGCGTTTCTTGAGCGTTACCCGAGGCGAAGCGATTCCGATTAGTATGCGTTGCAGTATCAATCAGTATCAAAGCAGTTTCAAATAAAGAATACTGAACGGCTCGAGTTGATACAGTGACGTTCCTTTTCCGAGTTGGTATATGTGCTATAACCTTTTTTTTTAGGTCAGATTATTAAATCTCGGGATAATTTGATCGATTTTCCCAGCCCGTCTAACATTAGTTTCTGTAGCAGCTCGCATTTTGAATGATTGTGTTTACTGTCCTCGAATAAACACGTAAAGATGCCGGTCCCGGTTATTTTACGAAGCAAGTAATAGTCGCTGCAGGACGATAAAATTCGGTGGTGCGGATCACATTCGTTAAATTAGTCTTATAAACTAAAGAATCCATTGACGTTCAATCAAAAAATTCAATTCAAAGGGCAAAAACTGGGCAAAGGAATGAAGGCTTGATGATATTTATTTTTATTCTATATGTCTCATATTAATTATTAATCCAAAAGTAAAATACTTAGTATAAATATGACGTCCTGAATTATAATTTAATGAATCTAGTTACTTCTTTATCTGCTATTTCTTTAATATTATCTCAAAGAGTTTACAATACTACGTAAGATATTATCCTAGTACCTACCATCAATGTCATTATGATGTCAATGCATAGCGATTCTAATAATTACTGCCAGTAACAAGACATGCACTGTCGGACTGGCCATTAAATCGAGATGGTTTTAGACTCCAGCCTGCGAAGGCCTCCCAAGGGCATGACTTGTAGGACTTGCCTCGGCCACGGGGTAGGTAGGATAGAGGGCCCGCACAAGCTAGATCCCAACTCTAACAACTTAAATGTAAACTAGATCAGATAGTTCGTTCGTACAATTGGAGAAAAATGAAATAGGAAGACTGGATATTAGAATCCCATCTACCCCTATACAGTCTTAGTTGAGGCTTGGGATGGCCTCAGAAGCCCGGGCCCTGTCCAAACTTGCATACATGTTTATTATTAATTGGATTTTGCAACTAGGTTGGATTTCCCACAAAAGCAATAACAGCATATTTTAACAATACTCATGGAAGAATAGAATTCTAAAAATACTTTTAAAAGGCAATACCTACGGTTACGCAAAAAAATGTAAATGCTTATTGTGCAAAGGCGCCATTTAGTCATCACTCGTCTGCCATTTATGTTAATTTTAATCAAGGATTATAGGCAACCGCATGTAGCGTTGAAGAATGTCTGGTCGATTTTACTCTGTATCGAATCGTAGGTAGGTACTTTTGTTCTATGTATGCTTGTTCAGTGTTCACATAGTTATAGTTGATTTTTGTTTATAAACTAATAAATTAAAAATAAAACGTCTGTTTGCATAATATGATGTGTCTATTTTTCTAAGATTTTTAATCTAATATTTTAGAATGTATCTACCGAGATATATACACATATCTTCATCCCAAAAAACTAATTGTGAAGGGAGACAAGAAAAAGAGCCAAATATAACGATCGTCACCTGATGTTAAAACGTAGTGCTACCAGTGATACTCTTTGCTATTGTAATACGTATCTTTCATATTTTTTAGCTTACAGCAATAACAGCACTGGAACCATTAAAAGATCTTAATGAAGAAGAAATAAAAGCCATTTTAGCGAAACATTTTAAAAACGTGCCAGACATTCAATCCAAATACGTAATCAATGAAGGAATATCTAAGCTAATTGCACGTTATTATAATGGAACCGTGAACACGTTTCCTTTGTATAAAATTAGTCTTAAGATAGACCGCAAAGCAGTAAAAATACCGTGGACAATAGATGACGCAAGCAAAGAAAATGACTTATTAATAAAAAAGCAATATAAATATATCAAAAGTAATGCAACAAATACAAAAGTTTACTAAACTGTCTTTTTATTCTTCACTAACAGATATTTCTCGTTCCGACCGTCATATTTAACCGCTTAAAATCCATATAGGCATAAAATAATAACGCATAGAAACCAAGTCGACCCGCGCTATAGTAAGCCATTTCAAAGAAGCCTGAAAAGGCTTCTTACGCTCGCCGGCCGCTCAGACATGTGACACGTGCTACACAGAGTACAGCTCTCGCAATTTCAAAAAATGTGAGTTACTGTGTGGTGAAAGGTTGACACCGTGCTTCACAAAAGCGTATTTAGGGCTTGAAGATCACATTCCACAGATAAGAACTACTTGGCATCGGATATTTTTGTATAAATTCCAAACAAATAAATCGTAAATATCTAAGTTGAACGATATTCAAAATGTTGCCAGCCAAAGAGGAAAATATTCTACCACGTATTTGTTTTTACCTATTTTCATTATAATTAATAACGTGTGTATTACTATTTTATGTGCGATATTACATAGCTTGGACTTTGCTTTTGCATAAAAAATATTTTTTAAGTGTTGGGACTTACCATTATACTGGCACAAATATTACAAAACCGTTTGTCAAACCAATATTACAAAGCTTATATTCGTGTATAGTGAGGACTTTCAGAAGGCAAAAAAATTGTTCCAACTAGCATTCTAGATGCCGCAGTGATCACCAGAAAAATACTGTTACTGCTAAAAAGAATTTTTTTTAAATTTTTCTTATGAAATAATATACCATGGTACAGCATTATTTCGTGTTTTCCTATGTGTCAAGTAGTTTTATTGGCGATATTTTTGAGTTTTATCGACGAAATAATGTAGAGTAACGTGCCCTAAAATCGGTCTGCGCCAAATGTTGGCCTCCTAATATGTTTATGCTGATAATTAACTTTCAATTCTACATAGCTTGAAATATGAATCACGTAGTGTTGTGAATTGGTCACTGAGACCATACGATTAACCCCATTTGACTTTTTATGTGGAGTTATCAGAAGTCGCAGTTCTATAAATAAATAAATAAATAATAATAAATAATATCACTGGACAAATTACACAAATTGATCTAACCCCAAAGTAAGCAAATTATATGCTTGTAGTATGGGTGTCAGTCAACGATACTAATACATAGAAATACATATATAAATACTCTAATATATTTAATAAACACCCAAACCCAGAAATACAAACATCTATGCTCATCACACAAATGCCTGTCCTTGCCGGGAATCGAACCCGGACCCCAAAGATTGCGTAGTCAGGGTCACTAATCGCTCGACCAACGGGGCGGTCACAACTTACAGCGGTCATATATCACTGCCACCATAGTCATATCTTGTTTCCTGGCAAAGCACCTGTTACGTACACGTGCTTGCACTTGAAAACATGAATATGGAAGTAGAAAGGCTGAATCATCAAAGCATAATATTATATACTAGTCTATGGGCTGAATCAACAATGTGAATATTTCTACAGTATAAAATCAAAATATCAGCAGGCCACATATCTTTCGGTCGGCGCTTGCACGACTAAACATAGTTTGTAGCAACTGCGTGTTGCCGCGCGCGCTACCTGCTACACTATTAATAATGACTGTTTAGTTCTTTATCATTTATACTTCAAGAACAATTACAATGATGTTACTGCGCAATAAACTTTTTGACAGGCTTTTGCACAAGTAGGTAAAGTCTGCTTCGCTCATTGATGGAACGTATGCGCGCCATTGAGGCTAGGTATATGCACAGTTTGCTTTACATCGGAATTGGTTTGTACCCAATTGCGCTGACGAAGAATAGGGAAATAATAATTTACTGTTCTTAATAAAAATGCAATAATAAAAAACATTTTAAAACAAATTGCGTGTTTATTTTTCACTGATAACACATTTTGAAATTTCAACAAATAGTAAACAAGGATATCTTTCTTTTTACACATATATAAACTACTAGCGACCTATCCGCGGTTTCACCCGCGTAGCTTTTGTTCCCGTGGGAATATCGAAAAGGTTTATATAGTACTAAAGCCTTCCTCAAGAATCAATCTATCTATGAAAAAAAAAACCGCATCAAAATCCGTTGCGTAGTTTTAAAGATTTAAGCATACATAGGGACATAGGGATAGACAGAGAAAGCGACTTTGTTTTATACTATGTAGTAATTGTGGTTTTATGCACAAGGATTGTTAAGTTTTATCTTCCGGCAACCATGACAATTACAACTAAGCCAAAATATCTCATTAAAAATTTCATTAGAGGTAACGCGTTCTTAAAACTTAAAAATCCTTATTAATTTTATTTTCAAGCAACATCACAATATTGTATTTTCAGCATAGGCAATTAATGAAGGTACATAATAGGACACTGAATATTAAAAACGAGTGGGAGTGGGAGTGGGAAGATTATAGATTAAGTAGAGGAAGCTCTTGTAACACACTTTATCATGCGAAGTTTCTTAAAGCATTTAGACAGCAAAGCAGTAAAAATACCGCTTACATATGATTACGCGAGCAAAGAAAATGACTTATTAATAAAAAAACAATATAAATATGTCAAAAGTAATGCAACATATACAAAAGTTTACTAAACTGTCTTTTTATTCTTCACTAACAGATATTCTTGTTCCGACCGTCATAATTTAACCGCTTATAATCGATATAGGTTGGTAGGTATGCTTATTACTACGGAATTATTATTTTTAGAATAAACATCGTTTTATTAAATACTATGATTACATAGTATAAAACAAAGTCGCTTTCTCTGTCTGTCCCTATGTCCCTATGTATGCTTAAATCTTTAAAAGTGCGCAACGGATTATGATGCGGGTTTTTTAATAGACAGAGTGATTAAAGAGGAAGGTTTATGTGTATAACAACATTCAATATATTGTAGGGAAATACTGCAATTTTTGAGTTTTCTGACGTAAGGTCGTAAATAATTATATTTTTTTCCACTTACATTGCATACGCAGGCTAAACCGTACGAGATTTAGCAAAATAATGTACTAAGTATTTGAACACCTTGAAAAGGCCTACAGAAAACTCCGCGATGGTATATGTCTATCTCTTATGGATAACCCACAATAGCATTTTTTTGTCATTTACTTTTTAAGAGAAATAATGGCTTTTTTTTCGAAGCAATTTTAAGCAATACAGCACTAATCCTTATCCAATTAAATACCTTAAATATATTGCGGATTTAATATAGAGCAATATGGCCGTTTACAGCATGTAATTTAAATGAATATTTTCGAAGATATTACAGATTTAAAATGCAGGGGCATAGCGGTTGCGGGGTTACCGGCCGGTCGGCGCGGCGGCGCGTGCGCGTTATGTTCTGAAACCGCTGGGAAACGTGTTAATTTTCGGATAAATAAATATCATCTGAAAACCAAAATTTAATACATTCTTTTTTTAAACTAAATATTACCATATAAAAATCAAGTGGATGATTAGAAATAGTATTAACAAATTATTTTAGAGATTTTTTAGCCTGTTTTCGGAATTTTATATGATCAAGTAAAGTACATTCTATCATGTAATAAGTTAGCACATTTCTTAGATAATATCTTCAGGTATATCGCATAATTTTTGTAAAATCGTTATTTAACAATCAATGCAAAAAACGTGATTTAGCAAACCAGTTTTTAACTTCCCACTACGTATACGAAGGAATAGTAGTATATACGAAGGAATAAGTATAGATAAGGAAGTTACTGATTTTACCCCGATTTTCGAAAATCAAGTTTTCACTAGATATCCACGTTTTGAGGTCCTAGGAATCTTTTCCGACGATGACGTCAGTATGTCTGTATGTATGTATGAGTGTGTATGTGTGTATGTAAACATCTCATAACTTTTGAACGGCTGGACCGATCGAAACGCGGTTGATGGCATTCGATTGGATTCCGCTCAGCTTATATTTTCTGAAAATTTGAACCGATTCGGTTCAAAAAAATGTTGATGAAACCGTATTTATTTAATATAACTTCCAGATTTATGTACCGATTGAGTATAAAAACTAATTAGCTCTATTCCTCAAAAAACTACGTCTAACACATAAATTGCATCAAAATCAGTTTATCCGTCCGAATTTTTTTTTTTTTAAAGTGTTTTTTCGACATAGCTTCGATAATTTTCAACCAATCATTTTTTGGTGTTCTACGATATTTTAGTACTAAAAAAACTACGTCAAATGCCGTTTCTAAACTCAAAATTGGATCTAATTCTCAAAACTTTTCAAAAATTAAAATTACGTTGTTTTTAGCAAACTTACTTAACTTTTTTTAAATAACTTTCATTTTAATTTACCCATTGGTACTTAAAATATTATCAGCTTTTGTTCTTTAAAAACTGCGTCAAATACCGTTAATGTAATCAAAATCGGTCAATTTGTTTGGGATTTATCAATGAAGAAAATTAAAAATAAAATGTTTTTTGTCATAGCATCGAAATTTTTCAACCTGTCGACTATTTAGCTAAAACAATATTTTAGATCTCAAAAATTGAGTTGAATGCCATCATCGTTTTCAAGTATACAGCTTTTCAAAAATTAATAATACTGCCATTTTAAACAAAATAGATGTTTGAACTGAAAAATCTATGCTCATATTTTTACTCTAATGAGCTTAAAATACTTTAATTTAGTGAGAAGTTTCAGGGATGGCCCGTAGGTAGGGTTGCCACCTTTTAAATGAAAAAATAGAGTACATTTCCTTTTTAAGGTTAAATAATAAAGTACAAGATTGAAAAATAAAGTATTATTTATTAGCTGTGCTATTCGTTTACCATACATATTTTTGTTGCTTCTAGCAATATCTAAAAATGCTTTTCACCAATTAGTTTCGTCCCGTCACTGGACGCACCTTAGAGAAAAAACTATAAATGAGAGTTTTATATATATTCAATATTTTTATACAACAAAAAATCAAGTAAAGTGAAATGATACAAAAAATGCGTTTAAGATGATGTTTAAAAGTCAGCATCATTTTTGTAACAAATAAAAATAAATTAAGTCTTTGTTCCTTTAAGTTGACAATTTTAAGTGAAATGATAAAATAAAGTATTTTCACGTACTTTATTGCCTTCAAAACGTATAAAGTACGTTTATTCAAAATAAAGTATAATACTTTATTATAAAGTACAACCCTACCCGTAGGGCCAAAGGGTTAATAAATCGCAGGATCAAACCTTCAACGTTACACGTTTAGATTTGAGCGTTGACTGTTTTCACATGGCCAACTTTATAGCGCTCTTTCAAGAGTAACTTCTAAAGAAAACATGTTTGTATTATCTAATATCAAGAAAGCTGTAAATGTTGTATATCAAGACATTCTGTAATATATTAATAGCAAAAATAAAAGAAATAGGTAAAAATGTAAAAACTAAAAATGAATTTAGATATTCCAAAGATAGCAGGAAATCTTCATGGTATAGGGAAAGGGGAATTGTTTTACTCCGAATTTAACGCAGGTGGGCCACGGGCAGCAATGAATAAATAAAAACTACTAGATCGATTTTAATCATTTTTTTTTCACTGAGTGACATAGGCTATATATTTTATACCCGTGCGAAGCCGGGGCGGGCCGCTAGTATTTAATAAAACAAATTACAGAGGGCCTACCATGAACTCTTATAATACTTGTCAAGTTCCAGGCAGTTCAACTATGAGTATTAACCTGTCAGGTTTTACGATCGTACCATGAACTAATTTTTGTTGAACTGCAATGCGTCGTCTTCTGGCCGGTTACATTATCTCTGGCAGAACATATCAAATTAACGTTGAGAAACCCATAACTTGCCGATTTTTAAATTTTAATATAAAGTTATTATTATTAATGCATTTTAATTAGAAATCTTGAATTTAAGAATACAAATTGGCAAAAGAGATCAAGTTTTAAGTTATTTAAAGTCTACGTAAAATATATGGAACATAAAGTAAACCACGTAATATTTGTTAAGCGGCATCCATTAAAGAACGCAACTCTGGGAATATTACACATGACCTTGAACTGTTTAATAAAGACATTTATGTTATGCGCGCGGTTTTTAAATTTCTTGAGTACGTCTTGATTTTTTGAGATTAGAGTTTTGGAATAGTTTGCGACTATTTTTAAACTAAAAATTACACATTGATTTCATGAACGTGATTGATGTCGGAAGCAAAACGATCGTATGATATCAATATATTCAATGAACAATTGGAAGTTTTATGAGATATTTTAAATACTCATAAAGATATTGCTACGGGATTCAATAAAAGTGCACACTCAAAACGTTAATTTTCATCACACATCTAAATCTATGTGTATCTCCTCTGTGGTCTAGTGGTCCGGTGTCGGAGTTGATGACACGAGGTCCCGGGTCGGACAATTCAACAAAATGTGTTTTTCAGTTTTCTGACAAAAGCAATGTTGCCCGGGATTGGAAAAAATGCCCGGGTGGCGATAGGCTTTGGCTAATCGTGGGTACACTTGTTGTACCTCTGCCTACCTCTTTGGGGATGCGGGCGTGAAGATACTTTTTTTAATCTAAAATTAAAAATAAATAAAAAATGCTTTAAAAGTAAGTAAATATTAAATAATAAATAAATAACTTTATTGAGAAGTAATGAATTAGGTACTAAATTTTATACCAATATCAATATTTTTCTAAAACACAGTTAATGATACAGTATAAATTCCTAATAGGACTAGGGCTAGGAATAGCAGTAATAATAAAAAATACCTAGGTTTACAGTATATTTAAGACAAAGCAATCCAATAAAAGTTACTTTTTTCCACCTGCAATTGACCGGCAATATTATGACACTTTAGCAGTTCAAATATCGATTTCGGTCTGACAAAAACACTTCATGGTACGCTAACGCAGGGCAGAAATTGGTTTGAATAGTAAAACGATCACTCGCCGGCATAGGTCACGTGGTCACTGACTGGCCTGTTAGATAACGCTTTCATGGTACGAAATAGCAGGACAGTTTAATTATCGGCTAAAATTGACCTGCTATAAGAGTTCATGGTAGGGCCGCAGAAAGTGAAAGCAAACAAAGCACCAAAAAATTTAAAAGAAATCCACAAATTTTCAAGTTTTCATCTCAGTATTATGATATCCAGATTTTGACTTTCGTTATACTAAAACGACTGTTTCTTCGCATGTTTGACAGTTTATTTACGAGTATTTGATATAGGTACATACATACTTGCATATGACTTATCTTAAGATAAAAGTATTTGAAATACAGATACAAGATACAAAATACATATTTTCATCTTGTATTTAAAATACTTTTTTAGAAAGGATTTTGTATCTTATATTTAAATACTTTTGTTTAGTATATTAGTATTTAATAAATACTTTTTCTGATAAAATACTTTTTCTGATAAAAAATGTATTATTTTGAGTCATTAATAAAATAAATGCGTAGAACTGAATGTTCCATTATTAATGTGAGAAAAAATTTGTAGACAGCGACACTTTCTCTCTGACATCGGCTATTAAGCTATTATGATTGATTTATAAGGATTTTGTGTAATTAGGCGGTAATATACCAACTATAAGTATCAAGTAAGTCGGGAAAATTCCTGCCTTCTGAGAGCTATCTTGGCGTGCGCTGAGAAAACCACTGAAGTTACATGAAGATAATGTATAGTAGTAGTTGTTTGTCTTAAATTTACTCTGTTTGCCGAGCTCTGCCCCTATGGAGCGACTCCTTTCTTTCGGGGTTATGATCATGAGGCACATCGAAGGAAAATGACGGATAAGATGTTCGAAGAGCTGGTTTTACTTAAGTCTAACTTAAAATTACAATAATTGGTCTGCTGATCTATGTATAATGAGAGCCATAATAAAAAACTTTAAATTCAAATGTTGTTTTCTTACAAAAGTATTTGTATTTTATAAAGTATTTATAAAATACCTACCTATTTTGTATCTAGTATTTCAAATACCTTTCTCGAAAGTATTTTGTATCTGGTATCTAAAATACTTAATTTAAAACTATTTTGTATTCCAAATACTTTTTACAGGGTATTTTGTACATCACTGCTTATAATAAATATTTTGATACATGTTAACGTTTAGGGTCCTATTGTCTTATATAAACTGTACTTTAAGTAAACTCATTGTTTTTAGAATTTCAAAATTATTATACCCATATTATGAGAACATTGTAGCAGCAATAACACTATGATATTCCCAATTTTTAAACTGTCAACTTTTAGACAAATAATTATACTAATAGATAATAATAAATATTCTGAACTAAAAGTTAACTTGCGGCCGGTAGTGTTTCTGAAACTTGTTATTCTTAAGAGACATCTTCATCTGCCATTTTGCCTGTACCCGTTTCATGAAGTGTATATCACGTGCGTTTCTGTAACAAAATCAATTTATAACATGAACAGTCTGATAAAACAAACTTGACAATTTATTCGAGACAATTTTTGAGGCTATAAGACATTTACCAAACAACAAATGTAAAAAAAATGTATTATAACAAAACTGTGTAAAAATAGTACATTATGATACGTGCAACAAAGTTTTTTTTATCTATACATATAATAAAAGCGTAGGAAAGTCAAAACTGTACATTGAATATTTTTTTAAAAGAATACTTGGGGCGTGATCTACAATCGATATCAAAGCCAAAAATATAGTTTTTAGAATTTTTGTCTGTTTGTCTATTTGTCTGTTTGTCTGTATGTATGTCCGGGGTAAACTCAAAAAGTACTGCATGGATTTACTTTAAATTTTGCATGAATATTACTAACAGGTCGGGTCAACATATAGGCTACATATTATCACGCTATCACCTAGCGGCCAGGTGCTGTGCGGAGTAAACGAAGTCCGCGCGGACGAAGTCGCTGGCAACGGCTAGTATATCACAAGATAGCAAACAAGCAGATGGATCTCCTGATGGAAAGTGTCAACCGTCGCCTATAGACACCAAAGATTTTAATGGTGCGTTGCTATCTTGTGGCGAGGTCTAATGCCACATGCAAAAGTTAACCGGCTACCTTACCCTCCAAACCGGAACACGACAGCGACAAGCACTTACGCTATCGTGGCAGGAATAGGTAAGGCGGTGGCACCAGAGCCGGGCGAGACAATGCAGAATTCTACCACCTAGTTGTTTATTATCACACAGTAGGAAGTTACAGCCCGAGTGCAGCGCGGATGCTAAGCACCGCGACAATAGACAACTTCAGTCAGACATATTGTACATTATTTTATGGCTCGTGTGACGTAAACCTAAACTTTAGCCATGCTTCGCTGTGTAAAAAAAGAATATTTAGATCACGAAAAAGCGTGGTTACAGTGCGGATTAGGACACACAGTGTTATAAAATTTATAATATATCAATACGACAAGCAAGCATGGAATTAACTGCTCCTATAAGCTATCTGTTATTACTATTATTATTGCAGCATTTTTTACCATCATTATCACAATACTATTCACGGGACAAATTACTTACTGATCTAACCCCAAAGTATTATTTGCTTGTGTTATGGGTGTTAGTCAACGATACTAATACATGGAAATACATACATATATAAATACTAGAATATATTTAATAAACACCCAAACCCGGAAATACAAACATTTATGCTCATCACACAAATGCTTGTCCCCGTCGGGGATCGAACCCGAGCCCCGTTGATTGCGTAGTCAGGGCCGCTAACCACTCGACCAACGGGGCGGTCAAATTGCAAATATTGTTTGATATTTTGATTAAAAAATATATAAATACAAAAAAGGCAAGCTCACAGAGTTTCTTCCGCTGGGTTTTCTCAGTGTGTTTCCCGCGTTTCAAAATGGAAGTATTTATTTTTCAGAATTAACATCGTCATGTTTTAACATTTTAAAAATTCGTAAATAAAAATTAATTTCGTTGCGGTTGGCTTCTCACCAGGGCACCCTGAGCTCAGATGTCAGTAGTTATCAGGAGATTGCCGCCGTTGATTTAGGTTTACAGAAGTAACTGAGGTGGGAAAGAGAGGGGAGCCAAATGCCCTTTAAAAAGCTGATGCGTATGCAGCTAATCTATTCCAACAGGTAGGTAGTTTTAAAAAAATAGATAAATATTGCATGCAATTAAAATATTGCTGATCTAAATCCAAAGTAACCAAAATATTCGTAGGTGTTAATAAAAATATCAATAAATATATATACATATTATATAATAACTCAAATATACTTAATATAAATAAACATAAAAATCATCAGATATATTTGAAGATTTTTTATGTTATGTATTTAGTATAACAAATACCTAAACTTAGAAATATACATATTTAAGCGAATCACACGAACACTTGACAAAAGTTGTCAAATATAAAAATTTACAAAAAATAAAAAATAAAACTTACTTTCTGGTGGAGTATTTATTATACTAAGAAGTGGGGACATATCATAACCATTTAAAAATGCACACTTCATGTTTGGCAAATCTTAAACCTCAGATATGTTAGCGAAAGGAATGATGAACGGTTTAATCTTACAAAGCCTTACTAGTGTGACCAACATTACATTTTTCGCACAAAACCAATATTATAATTTAAACAGAGTAAAACTACATTAACTGACTTCTAATCTCCTGTATCTCTGGAAATCAGGGACCTTTATATGGTACTAAATAGAACATGCACCCACCCAAACAAAAAAAAAAAGCAAACTGATTAATAAAAGAACAACCATACAAAAAATACAGGCAAATAATGAACCTCTTCCTTTTTGGAAAGACAATTGATAATTAAGACACAGCATTACTGACCACGGTGAGATACAAGTAACTGATATAAATTTTCAAATAATAACACCTGAACAAACAAATGAAGCGTGTTTTAATCAGCCTGTTTGACTATTCGTTTTAAAATAAATAAACGGCACATATTTAATCATATCAAATACATTTCCTATACACATATCTACTAGCCGATTATTGGGATAAAATACAGTCTGTGTCACTTAGGAATAATGGAACTTTTTAATAGTGAAAATATTTTTAAAATCGGTTCAGCATTTCCAAAAATTACTTCCTACAAACAAACTTACAAACTTTATAATATTATTATAGATAAATTATGTCTATATGTTTATCTATATCTTATAACTAGCTGTTACCCGCGACTTAGTCCGCGCGGACTTCATTTACTCCGCACAGCTCCTCCCCCGTAGGTGCTAGCGTGATAATATGTAGCTTATGTTTACCCGACCTGTTAGTAATATTCATGCAAAATTTGAAGTAAATCCATGCAGTACTTTTTGAGTTTACCCCGGACATACATGACTTTCCTACGATTTTATTATATGTATAGATAACCAGTACCAACAGTTTTATGTGCTTATCCTAAGCATAGGGTTGTTAATACACCATCATTAGACTCTAGGCTCCTATTGAGATTTCGAGTTTCGAAGCTACTCTGAACAAAATTAATAATACTTAACTGAACCTAATAACATATACAAATAAACATATACCAATAATATAAACATTTATAATCAAACTATTCTCACAGTCAAGAATCGAAACAGAATTAAATTGATTGGGTAGTTAGGATTACTAACCACACAACATACAGGGCAATAAAACTGGTTATTCCTATATTTGTTTTATGTAGCTTAATGCAAAGACTTACAACACATCTGACGAAAACTAAATTTAGGGTCCAAATTACACTGTCACATAAGAAAACAACTAATTATGTATTATAATATTAAAAAACCCCCCCAACTGCAACCAGATCTGAATTAATTATATATAATGTCACTTTTCACAATAAAGATGAATCTAATGACACCTCTCAAGCTAAAATCCATCAAGCCAGGCTGCAGAGTGTACAACACAAAGTAAATTATACATACTCAAAAAACATAGCACTCCTTCTAGCGCAGTGGGGTAAAATAAAAAAAACATAAAGCTGTAAAAGCCTTAAATATAACATGTAACATACTTAGCCGCTGCAGCTTGTTCCTTGGGAGCCCAACCCAATGCTTTGTAGACTCCTAGGACACGATGCAATTTGCGGTCTGACTTTTTGACTACAGCTTGACTATTCTGAGATAAATTTTGCTTGTAATATCTGTAAAGTTCAATAAAAAAACAGGTCAATTAAATATTATTTTTAAAATAAATTTAAAAAATATCTTCACAGCCACATCCCCGAAGAGGTAGGCAGAGGTACGACCAGTGCACCCACGATTAGCCAAAGATGCTTAGTCCAACAATTGGTTAGGTGGCAAGCCGGTCGCCAATCGGGCACTTATCCGCTCCTGAGCAACTTTGTTTTTATTAGAAAACTGGAAAAAAATGTGTAAACGGTTGACCCTACGGGCCATCCTTGAACCGCGTTTCGATCGGTCCAGCCGTTCAAAAGTTATGAGATGTTTACATACACACACACACACACATACACACACACACACACACACAAACACACACGCACACGCACATACACACACACACATACATACATACAGACACACTGACGTCATCGTGAAAATAGTCGGAAAAGATTCCTAGGGACTCAAAATGTGGACATCTGGTGAAAACTCGATTTTCGAAAATCGGGGTAAAATCAGTAACTTCCTTATCTACATACGTAGTGGGAAATTAAAAACATTTTTTTATTTGCGCAACCTAGGAATCGAATCTCTGTGAAAATCGAATCGAATCGAAAATGTGGTCAACGCCGACACTAGACTACTAGACCACAGAGGCAAGAAAATAAATAATATTTAATATCAGAATAATTACTTTAAATAAATACATTTTAAGGGAATAGCAATAAATGCAATTAAAGCGTTTAATCTGTATTTATGAAAAAATAAATTCTTAGTGTCACATTGACTTATTGACTAAATATCTGTCAAACCCAAACCTCGAAAGTTCATTATTTGTACTGAAGAGAAATTATATCCCTAGAGGATGACTTTTCATCCTCTTTAGGGATATAATTTCAGATTTACCCCCAAACCAGAACATGACAGCGACAAGCACTGATGCTATTGCGGCAGGAATAAGCAAAGAGGTGTTACCAAACCCCAACAAGACGTAAAACTCTACCACCTTGTTTGTAGCCACAATGTTAATGTAATTTATTAGCATCTCTCTGCCTTTCACAAGATGCCCAGAAGTTAGGAAGTCAATGTACTGAAATTGAATAAGTGAAATGTTAATAAATGTTAATGTTAAAACTTAAAATGTTAATAAGTCAGACATACTTTGTAAAATCAGAGGTAAGTTGTTATGAATGACAACAATATTTTCAGCATTTCTTGATACAAATTATTTTTAGCAATACAATACAGTAAGACTATTAGTTACTATATGTAACCATTGGGTAACTAGCATCAACCTACCATCATATGTTGGTAGGTTGATGATGATTGGTGACTAGACAAAATCGGCACTGAATATATTAGCGCTTTAGCCAAGGGCTTGGCTGAATGTTCGGCATCTCTAGTTTGCACCATTGTAATAGAATGACAAATATTCCCAAAAACAAATACACACCTCAATAAAGAACGATGTCCAATGACTGCTCCTGATGGTAAAACTAGCTGGAAGTCATCACTTTCCAATGTGGTTGGAGCCTCAACTTCATCGTCCACATCCATAGCTCCCTCCTCTCCTTCATTGTCAGGATACGATGAACTAAAAATTTCAGATTAATACTTTCATTATTGAAGTTGAAGGAGGGGTGAGGAACTTTAAATATTGAGATATTTATTGTGAACCAGTATTCCAAGTAAAAATAAATTTATTAAATTGTGTTTTCTACCTGATAGTAAATAAATTTTGAAACATGAATGCTAGTTTTCAATATTATAATATTTGATTTTGTTAAATAGACACAAAGTGTAATGATAATCTGGTCTACTTGCATGGGGATATTTTTGAGTCTAAATTTATTTACTCTTTGTTATACGTAGGTCACACTATAAGTTTTGTGTAACTTAAAAAAACAACATGTTATAACCAAAATACATGGGGCACACTAAAAGTTTTGCACTTCTAGCTAATCAGAACTATTTGAATTTCGAATGTAATATTTTTAAAACGTTGCATAAGAAGGTTGCAATTCTTAATAATAAAAAAAACAATTGGGGGGAAATGATTTGTTAATTGTTTTTTTGTCAACATCAAAGTTCTACGCACGCAACGAAAATGGAATTAAGTCGAAAAGATTTTAGAGCGATGATTTTTTATGATTTTAAAAGTTCTCTTTCTCCGCAAGACTGTGCCGCTCGTCTTCAAAATGCTTTTGGGAGAGAAGCACCTTGTTTGAACACTGTGAGGCGATGGTTTGCTGAATTTGAGAGAGGTCGAGTTTCTTTACATGACGAATTTCGTGAAGGGCGGCCTGCAACTGCCGTCAACGAAAATAATGTGGCTACTGTTAAGCGGTTAATTAAAGAAAACCCCCGGATTACCTATGAGACAATTTGAGGACTATTGGGGATTGGTATGAGCCAAATTCAGAAAATTTTACACGAAGAATTGAAAGTTCGGAAACTTTGTTGTCATTGGATCCCTCATGAACTGACAGCAGAGCAGAAGCGGGCTCGCGTGGAATGGTGCTCACAGATAATACTGAAGTACGACCACGGACATTCTAATGCTGTTTATGACATTGTCACTGGAGACAAAACGTGGATTTATTGTTTTGAACCCGAAAAAAACAGCAATCTTGTGAATGGGTGTTTGAAAATGAGAACAGGCCAACAAAAAAGAGGCAGGAGAGAACAGTTGGTAAAAAAATGATTGCATTTTTTTTCTCAGTTACGGGTCCCATCTGTACAATTCCACTTGAAGATCAAAAGAATGAAGTTAATGCCGAGTGGTATTCTACCATTTGTTTACCCAGGGTGTTAGAAAAAGTTCGCGAAAGACGACCCAAAAGCCGCATTCTCCTACACCATGATAACGCTTCTTCACACACGGCCAACAAAACAAAGTCATTTTTAACTTCCGAAAAAGTACATCTCGTCACACATCTTGCGCATAGCCCCGACCTAGCACCCTGTGATTTCTGTATTTTCCCCAAAATCAAAGATTTGATGAGAGGTTTTACTTTTACCAACTCCGAAGAGGCAGTGATAGCGTTCAATCACCATGTAGAAAACATGCCTTCAGATCTGTGGTCCTCCTGTTTTAAAAAATGGTTCGATCGCATGAAAAATGTTTAAAATGTAAAGGAGATTATTTTGAAAAGCAATAAACATAATATTTTGGTTATAACATGTTGTTTTTTTAAGTTACGCAAAACTTATAGTGTGACCTACGTATAATACTTTCAATTCCCATTGCTTAGCAAGGAAAACAGATCTAGAGAAGTCTTGGTATTCCACACTTTGTTTCGTCTTTTGACAAAAAACTATTATGCTTACATTACTGCAAGTGCCTATCTACGAAACTGTTAATAGTTATTATCAAAACTGGTATTTTATACACACACATAATAATATCAAACTTCTAGTCAAACATTGGAAGTTTAAAGGTCATTTACCAAAATGATGCAACTTAATCAACAAACTTTCAACTTTAATCAGTATAATACAAGGATATAATGTGACATAGATAATACAGTCACCTTTTTACATAAATTTCATTTTTCAGTTAAGTGCTCATATTGTACATATTATGCAAATTGCTTATTGCAGTTTGCAGAGTATTGGTTTTCTCAAATCTCATAAATATAACTGAGAGTATTACCGCTACAAAAATAAGAATCTTACCTATAATCATAATAATCAGCATATTCTGCTAATGCTATTCCCTCGTGTAACATCTTACAGTGTCCTTTGTCGATCATGTGGCCTCTAGCAGCTTCCATTGAGTAAAATGTGCGACCAGTTTCATTACACCAAAGGCACATGAAGCCTTGTGAAATCTATAAAATAATGTTACTTATATCACTAGGAGTGGCATCCAATTTATGCATATAAAAAGACTGCCTACTTCGGTGGATTGGCCAAGTAAAATAAGATTACCTATAACAAATTCTTATTTTCATTAATCAAAATGAACTCATATAATAAATGTATATCTATCATAACTATTCAATAAACCAGGGTTTGGAAATGATCTTGGTAAATATGCTCCTTGATAAGTATTGCGATAATTATCAGATAACTATATGATATAAGGCAAGAAATTTTTAATTGATTTTACATATCAACATTAAGATTGGTAAGAAATAGTTTAGTAAATAAATTATAGGAATTTTATAATCAAGGTAATCTTTTATAAATTTTTTGTTCTTAATTTCGTGTCTAAAACTTGTAAACCAAAATATGAGAAGTTAATCAACTACATACAACTCAGTAAATTAAGCTAATGAGTGAAATATCATCCTCATCAGCCCCTTCTAGGTTAACTGGATAAAAATTGTGTATCAGAAGAGCCGAAGTCATGGAAGTGTCAAATATTTTCTATTATACTAATCAAAGATAATTATCACTTCAAACCATGTAATAAGCTAAGTAATCTAACTATGAAATATAAAATAAAATGTATTGTAATATAACATTGGTTTTTATAACTGTCTACCCTAAATCTTTACTGCACACCAATAAAAAATATAATTACAATGAATTATCATTATCAATTAGCTAGCAGTAGTTCAAACATAAGGTAGTCTGGTGCTGTTGCTATGCCATTACCTACTATATTAATATTTTATGTTATGACAAACAGAATGTTTTTACATTCAAATTGACTTATTGAATATTGGTTGGGTTTTGTCCCTGACAAACGTGAAAAGCCTCCAAGACTGGTATGTTTGTAAAAAACAAATTATAAATGAGGAGAAATGACAATAAATTTTATTTAAACTCAAGTGGATCTGTCTGCCTAACCCATAAGTGACCTCATTGGAATATGCTTCCCCTCGCTCAACCTCCCGTTGCCCTCTGAATGAGGTGAATATTCAGTACCATTGACAATGCAACCATCGACACATGTATATTTATTATTCTCGCTTCTCTAGTCATCATTTAGTTTCTTGGGTGTACTTTTTTTTGTAGACTCTCCAGTTTGTATGATGTCATTAACTCAGGTCTACAGATTTTTCTGTTGTTTTGTACTCATTATAGTCATTAAGTTCTTCTATGATGAAAAATCTTAAAATTATAAAAAAACAAAATAATATACAAACCTTTTCACCTAAATATAGCAATAGTCCTCTTACATCAACACAATACTCTACATCTGGTATGAAAAAGGAATGCTTCTCAGACATATGTTTTAAATTCTTTACCATGGTCTTACTATGGTAACCACAAAATAGGCAGTCTCTAGGCTTAATCAAAGAATCACTACCTTTGATTCTACATTCTTCCCATTCATCAGAGTCAAGCTGAAACAAACATTGAAATTATCTACACTATTGTACAAAAAAGAATTTTTAATTTTGATTTTTTTGTATAAAACTAACCTCTAAAAATATTGATCCAATGTTAAAAAAAATTATAAGAATGTACTTTCTCTGATAGACATAATTATTACAGGTGTATACAATATAATAATTGTCTCATCTATCACGTAGGATTTGATTGTCACAAAGAGAATAGAGCGCAATATATTCACCTACTATATTTTCGAACCAACTAATCTCATATGAGTCCATTTGCCATATTCTCACTCAAGATATCCTTAGCCTAAACTATTATTATCACCTTCGTGCTAATTTTAGTTTCATACAAATAGCATCAATGCTTGTTACTCTCATATTCCAATATGAAGAATAAAGCAAATATTATACTTAAAATATGTCATTATTATAAGATAGCAAACAAGCAGATGGCTCTCCTGATGGAAAGAGTCAACTATTGCCTATAGACACCAAAGATGTTAATGATGCGTTGCTATCTTGTGGTGAGGTGTAATGCCACATGCATAAGTTTACCGGCTACCTTACCCTCCAAACCGGAACACAGCAGCGACAAGCACTGACGCTATTGCGACAGGAATAGGTAAGGTGATGGTACCAGACCCTGGCAAGACAATGCAGAACTCTACCACCTAGCAAGTACCTAGTAAAGGAGCCCGGGACCAACACAAGGAAGATTTGATTGGAAAGGTTATCTAATTATATAAAAAATAGACTACACATTAAGCAAATATTATTTAATACTCATTTTTGTTCATATAATTTTGGGATTGCATTAGAATTGGGCCACAGAAATTTGGATTGAGAGGGGGAGGGTCGGGGTCTACTCCCACCAGTACCACTACCCCCCATGGAAATGTTTATAACAAAAATTATTGGCCCAAAAGAAGTGTACAAAAATAAATTTAAAAAAATTGGCTAATGTAATGCAAATATCATAATATTGTACCTATTTTGATATCTGGCTGTGATTTACCTATTTTGATTTTTTATTGAAATAAAAAAATAAATACTTAAAACACTTAAACTATCAATCTTAAATTATTTTGCATATTTTTTATAAGATGTAGGAGCCTCTTTTGTAATAATTATTTGTAAATTTTTCTTATTCTAATCATCATTTGTCATAACATAAATATTAATAAAATTATTTCCAAGAAATATGGCACTTCATAAAAACATTTTTAATATTGTTGTATCTCATAAAAAAAAATCTTAACATATTTTTTTATAATTCTATAACACAGTTCTTATCTTCATAATTGCAATAAAATACTACCTATTTCTGTAACAAGTTAGGAGCATATAGAGGCATGAGCGTACCGAGGGGGGGGGCAGCTCCCCCCCCTTCCTGGAATCTTATTACCTCTATATTAGCTATCTACTATTGTAGATATTGAGATAAAAATAGTCTTAAAATGTTACGGTTGCCCCCGAGAACTTGGGTACGCCCATGTATAGAGGTAGAATCTATATGTTGATATATATACATATAACATATTTCTGGATATGGAATCTAAAGAGAACCTAACTAACCTACTTCAACTGTAGCATTGAGTGAATTTTTTTCTTTGTGAATTCCGAGACAGCAGTGGCCAACCAACCAAAGAATGCCAACCTATAATTTTTTATATAACATTCATACAAGATAAATAAACTTTGACAATAAAATTTAGAATGCTATTCAGGGTAATTCCTACCCAAGCTCAAAATTCATTATTATTTCAATTGTTTCATGATGGAACTCTATGTTTCATGATAATCTCATATAAAATTAAATCTTGCATAATAAGACTAAACAATGATTAACACGGAATTATGACTACTTAAAACTAATTGCACATGTACTGCTTACCTCTTCAACTTCAGAATCCGTTTCAATGTCATCATCTAGATTATCAGCATTAACTACAACGAACTTTGACTGTTGTGCTACAGTATTACTTGTTTCTATTTTTTCAAAGCTATTTGTATCCGAGTTACTGTCATTGTCTCCTTTTGTAGCTGAATCCAAAACAGAACTCCTTTCTTCTGCTTGCTTGTGTTTTTTACTGTTCAAATGGTTATTGTATGAGTTTTTGGTATTAAACAATTTGGAGCAACACTTACAGTAAATTGATTCATCGCGATTAACGTTTTCAGCATTTTCTTTGTGTTGTTTTACTCGTTGCTCGAACTCTTCTAATGTCACTGGAGGTATAGAAGCTACCTTTCTCTTTAAATTATACCTGTGCCAATCCAATTTATAATGTTCACGTTGTAATTCAGCTGATTGAAAGAGAACTTGGCATGTAATACACGTGAAATTATCTGGCATGTTGATTTTCAATTTTATCACAACAGTTCGAATTCTATATCACAGTAAATAAACACTCAACACGTAAATATATGAAAATATTATTTACAAAGTAATAAAATGTCTTTTTAAATAATTTTTTTTCAAAAAAGGTGTCAAAAGTTGTAACATGTGCATAAGTAGAGATGTGATCACTAGGGATGTGAAAAAAATATCGATTATTGAAATAATCGATTATTAATCGATTTTTAAAGAGTAAAAATCGATTTTAATATGTGATTTTATTTTTGTAAATAATCGATTAATAATCGATTTTTTTATAAACTTTCAATCACTTATTAGCGATTTTTCATTTGCAACTCCCCACATTAAGTTTGGTCTTTTGGCCCGGAGCCTAGAACGCAAACTGTCAAAGAAGGCTATCTCCATAATATTACATTACACTTGCATCTTCTGTTAGTTCGCACTTACACTCTGACGGTGGAGCTCGGACACTCGCGCGTTTCGCGGGAATCGCGACGAAAACTTTATGTTAAATAAAAACGATTTTATTCCTAAACATAACCATATTTTATTATTCTGTAAACGACTATGTATCAGTTGATATATTTTCTATCTATTAGGGATCAAAATAAAGTAATCGCTCAAGTAGTTTTTTTTTACAAAAAAACATTACAAAAATCACTTGAAAAATAATAATTTCTGACTATATTTTTGATTATCACGATATATTTCTTACAATGAATTATCTAAATAGAAACGCTATACGTCCCATTGGTCGAGTGGTAAGCAAACCTAATTACTAATCGATGGAACTCGGGTTCGATCCCCGACAGGGACAAACATTTGTGTGATGAGCATGGATGTTTGTATTTCTGGGTCTGGGTGTGTATTAGTATCGTTGACTAACACTCATAACACAAGCAAATAATTTCTTCTTACTTTGGGGTTAGATCAATTTGTGTAATTTGTCCAGCGATATTATAATTATTGTTATTAAACGGCCTTTCTAATATAACAGAGAAAAAAATGAGAGAAATGCACCGTAGAACAACACAAAATTCAATTTAATAGCAATAAAATCTACTAATGACTGTGACATATTTTGTCATAATATCTATGGACAAATTAGGAAAAAATCGATTAATATAAATATCGATTATTTTTTAAGAAAATTATTTATTAATCGATTTTACATGGCTTCAATTAAAATCGATTAATTAAAAATCGATTTTTTATGTGCAATTTCACATCCCTGGTGATCACAGAACATTGTGATAAACCACAGACTAATTGAGTACTACGTGATAAACGGCTTTTAATTATTAACACGTTTAAACGTTTTGCTTATACTTTTAAGCGTGCTTAAAAAAGCGCTTTTCGTTTAAACGCTTTTTTAAACAAAAGTTTTGATCGTTGTGAAGGTTGATTATAAAACGAAGATTTAAGTGAATTAGTGGCGACCGATAAAGCTAAAGCCGAGAGCTGAAAAAAGTGTTCAATGTTTTGTGGTTTTCTTAGTGTTATTACTTATTACTAGCTTATAGAAATGACGTGTTATCACATACAATACAAATTATTATACAATACTAGGTGACCCGACAAACGTTGTTTTGCCATATAAATTATTGAATTAAAAAATAGGGGTTGATGATAGAAGGGTATAGTATATTATATATAGTAATATTAGGGTTATATGTATTTTAATGCCACATTATAAAAAACAAAAAATAAAAAAAATTGTCCTAAAAATAAAAAACAATGTTAGGGGTGGACAACCCTTATCACTTAGGGGTATTAAAAATAAACAGTAGCCGATTTTCAGACCTACTGAATATGCATATAAAATTTCATAAAAATCGATCTAGCCGTTTCGGAGGAGTATGGTAAATAACATTGTAACACGAGAATTTTATATACAAGATACTTTATCAATCAATCAACTTCCTTTCGTAATTTTTTGGCTTAGGACTATCTGAAATGAATAGTAACACAATATACACTTTTTTATCCATAACCTAATTTCAATAATTAATATAAACAAAATCACTTTGAAAAGTAAAGTCTGCTTTCCATACAAACTAACTAATAGACATCATCTATACAGATAATAAAATCGTAGGAAAGTCTAAACTGTACATTGAATATTTTTTTAAAAAGAATACTTGAGGCGTGGTCTACAATCAATAGCAAAGCCAAAAATATAGTTTTTAGAATTTTTGTCTGTTTGTCTGTATGTATGACTTTTTGGCTGTACTCATATCCTAAAATCCATAATACTATAGCTTGAACACAAGTAACGCGCGCAATGAAATCTATACATATAATAAAATCGTAGGAAAGTCAAAACTGTATATTGAATATTTTTTTAAAAGAATACTTGGGGCGTGATCTACAATCGATATCGAAGCCAAAAATATAGTTTTTAGAATTTTTGTCTGTTTGTCTGTATGTATGTCCGGGGTAAACGCAAAAAGTACTGCATGGATTTACTTCAAATTTTGCATGAATATAACTTATAAGTCAGGTCAACATATAGGCTACATATTACCACGCTATCACTGGGGGAGGAGCTGTGCGGAGTAAACGAAGTCCACGCGGGCGAAGTCATGGGCAACAGCTAGTTTTTAATAAATCAAAAACAACGATAAAAAATTACTTATTAATTAAACCAAAATTTATCTAATACACACATAGCAAAAAACAAAGGGATCTGAGCCCATACAGCCTAGTCAGATACACAATTGAATGAAATTACTAAACTGAATTGATATGTGTCATTGTCCTAAAAACAGAGTTGCTAACTTAAAACCAACCAAATTAAAAAGCTGTTAAGCAGCCAATTGAGTCGACAAAAGCAAAAGAAAATATCGTTCTTGATACAATTTTCGATGTTGGATATTTGATATCGATGTACTGATATATCGTTACAAAATGTATCGCCAAAAAATATCGATATATCGAATTGAAAATATCGATATATCAATGTATCGATATTTATTCGACAAGCCTAGTCCTATGTTGTATTGTTGTTGTTCAATAGGCATGGGTCGTTACGTCGTTTTTTTTTTTTTTTTTTTTTTCTTTTTGGCATGGGCGTTAAGCAACTGCCATGATCAAGTAAAACGAGGAAACATATTTTAGACAATAAACTAGGATTTGGAATTTGGATTGACAGGAAAATAGAGGATCAGAAAGTAATCAAAATAACATAGATACTAAAATTATAAATTATTTACAACAATAATATTTAAATAAATATATACAGAGATAATACTTAGTTATTTGTATAATATTTACAAGTGGGTTAATATTAATTTGGTATTAGATACTAAATGTATCTAACTACGCTTAAATATTAATATTATTTTCTTGAATGAATAATGAAAGAATATTATACATACAAGGGTTTAATAACAGGGTTAGAATGGATGTAGGTAAAGGAATGTCATTAGAATATAGATTGTTATATAATGATGAATGATTGTATTTAGGACAAGCAAAAAATATATGATTGAGATCTCCAATATCAGTGCCACACTCACAAACATTGCTATCTTTGATGTGTAGCTTGAAGAGGTGTTCAGGAGAATTAGTGTGACCAAGCCTCATTCTGGTGATAACAGATGTTGACAACTTATTTAATTTCACTACAGAAAACCAAGGTTTAGAAGGTATCAATGGTTGTAATTGGGAATAGGTTTTGCCTTTCACCAATGTACCACTATCCCAGACACTTTGCCATGACTGCTTAAGATGGAGTTTAGGGAGAGCAGCTAGATCATGGCAATAATTAATGTAGGGGTATAAATCACCACACTGAACTGCCTCTTTAGCACACCGATCAGCTCGCTCATTTCCAGTGATATTACAATGGCTTGGAACCCAGGCAAAGTAAATAATATGATTATATTTAAAAGTACATTTGTATAAAAGATTTCTTAAGTCTAAAATAATAGGAGGAATAAATTTGGATTTTAAAGGGAACTTTTGCAAACAATGTAGAGCACTTAGTGAATCAGTCAGAATCATACACTTGGGTAGTTTCATAATGTGTATGTATTCTACAGCTTTATAAAGTCCATAACATTCACCTGTAAATACAGATGCTTCCGGTGGAAATTTGATTTTTTGAACAATATTGTACTGTTTATGGTATACACCTATTCCAACATTACTATTATTTTTGGATGCATCAGTAAAAATCAAATGAAAATCTTGCCATTTTTCATTGATAATATTGTTAAAATATTGATTGGCATACAAAGGTTGTTTATCTATACCTAAATTTACTACAACAGGCTGCAGAGTTAATGATTCATAATTGTGTTTATATAAGGGATTTATAGGGGATGTAAAAGTAAAAGGCTTAAGGCTGTGATATTTCATATAGCTGTATACAAGGGCTGGGATTGTTTTGTGTTTCCAATACTTATCTGACATTAAATCACTAAGACTAGAGAGCTTTGTAAGCAGAGGGTGATTTTGTGATTCCAAAGTGCGAAGGAAAAACCTGTCAGATAGATATTTACGTCGTAAATGTAATGGAGGTTCAGCACATTCTACTTGTAGGGCAGAAACAGGGCTGGATTTCATTGCTCCTAGAACAATTCGTAATGCTTTAATTTGAACAGAGTCAATTTTCTTTAGACCAATCTTACTACATGGTTCTAGTAAAAACATTCCATAATCCAATAAACTTCTTATTAATGCATTATACATAAGTTTTAATGTAGATGGGTGTGCACCCCACCAAACCCCAGAAACACATCTCATTAAATTGATATTACGTTCACACTTTGCTGCTATATACTCACAATGATCTAGTCCTTGGAGTTTATTATCTAGTATTATACCTAAGAATTTTGTTTTCGATTTAACAGGAATTGAACTATTTTTGTAAGTAATATTTATAGGGGGTGGAAATTTTGTGCGAGAAAATAAAACTATGGAACTTTTAGAAACAGAAATATCAAGACCATTGTTATTAAGCCAAGTCTGTAGGGATAGAATAGACATGGAAAGATTATCACAAGCCATCTGTATAGATTTGTCAGTTGAGTATAAAAGGAGGTCATCAGCATACTGAAGAACATTTACATTGCTAGTTGCTACAGTTTCTATATCATATGAGTATATGTTGTAAAGGATTGGACTTAAAACAGAACCTTGTGGAAGACCTTTATATTGTTGTCTTTTTAAATTATTAGGGTCATTTGCTAAATTAATAGTTCTATTGTATACAATATTCATAATAACATTAATTAAATAAAATGGTATGTTTAATTTCACTAGCTTATTTTTCAGAATTGATAGAATTACATTATCATATGCTGAGGATATATCTAAAAAAGCTGCTAAAACAGATTTGTTATGAGTGAAAGCTAATCTAATATCAGTTATAAGTAAGCTAATATTATCTATGGTGCTCTTTCCTCTCCTAAAACCATACTGACTTTGACTTAATAAATTTCTGCTTTCAATAAACCATTCTAAGCGAAGTTTGACAAGGTGCTCTAGAATTTTCAACATAACTGATGAAAGCACAATGGGTCTGTATGAAAAAGGGTCAGAAGGGTTTTTATCAGGTTTAAGGATAGGGATAACAGAATGTGACTTCCCTGTCTGAGGTATATTACCTGTAGAAACAAGGGAGTTCATAACCTTTAATAAGTATGATAGAGATTTATCAGTCATGTTATTTAAAAATGAGTAGTTAATATTATCCCATCCAGGAGTAGAGTCTTTAACATTTTGAAGGATACCTTTAAGCTCAAATAACGTAAAAGGGGAAAAATTGTCTGAAGAAGAAGTAGAAGGAAGAGAAAGGATACATTCTGGTACTGTAGGTGGAGCAAGATGATCTATCAGCTGATTTATTAACAATGGACACATTTCATTATTATTAGAAACCTTATATGCAGATCTAAATTTTCTTATGTTTAACCATACACTTGAAGGTTTTGTTTGGGGTGATAAGGAAGAGCAGAATTTCTTCCAACCTTCAGCTTTTTTCTTTTTTAATAATCGACGAGTAGTTTTTATAATATTAGTGAGAATATTAAAATTTTCTGTAGTTGTATACTGACAATAAAATTTTTCAGCAGCTTTCCTTTCCTTAATAGCGTCTGAGCACTCTTTGTCCCACCAAGGTGGCGTATTTATTTTCTTAGTTAATTGTTTTTTAATGGGAAAAGTGTTTTCAGCTGATTTTATAATTAATTGAGTAAAGGCTTCTGCACAAGAAGAGTCATTATATGAGGAAATGTTAGGCAAAACATTAACACCAACTTCCATCAAATTATTAAACTTGTGCCAATCCGGGTTATGCAAATTATATTTGAAATATGATGTAGATTTAGGTGAAGTTTTATGATATGCAGAAGGGAAATTTATTATTATGGGGAAGTGATCACTTCCAAACGTAAATGGGAGTGTGTACCATGTCAAAGAAGGTGCTAAATTGGGACTGCAAATGGACAGGTCTATAGCGCTTTTGCCTTCGGAGGGTTTTGTGCGACGAGTGGGAGAACCGTTGTTTAAAATACATAAATTTAATTCTTCAATGACTTTCAAAAGTTCTTCACCATAATAGTTACTGGAGGAACAACCCCAGGCTTGATGATGAGAATTAAAATCACCTAACACAATAAAGGGTTTAGGTAGTATGGCTAATAGGTTATTAAGTTCTGTCAAAATATTCAAATTTGGATGTGGAATATAAAGTGACACGAAACAAATATTATTTACATTAACAGCTAATATAGACATATTTACAGTATGTACAGGAAGATTAACAATGGAAAAATGATATCCTTTTTTGATCATGATGGCTACACCTCCATAACCATCAGATCTATCTTCTCGGATACTAGTGTATCCAGAGAATTTAAAAGTACAACTTGGTCTTAACCAAGTTTCTGAAAGAGCCACTAAAAATGGCTCATATTTATTTAATAAGTGAATTAATTCACTTTTCTTGTTGGTGATGCTCTGCGAGTTCCATTGAAGAATTTTGGCTTGACTGTCCATGATCACCATTAAATTTAGAATAATTAATTAAACTTTCTGTCATTAAAGCAGCGTTGGACGGTGTTATTACTTCGGACTGAGATAAAAATTTAATAAAAGATATAATCATGCCTATTGAGGCTGATTCTTGATTATTGTTATTATTTTTTGTCAACAAAGTACCATTTTCTCTAGAATTAGTGGAATTATATTCATTAATAACTGAATTTTGGAAATCATAGTCATAACTCTTACTGACTTTTGTATGGGGTTTAGGTTTCTGAAATATTGTTTTTTTGTATGACCTATGGGATTGTTCTTGCGAATCTAAGTTTTTTTTCAAAAGTGGATGAAGAGCAGTTTTAATAGGTGTTGAGATGGCATCAGCATATGATTTGGAGACCGGGGGATAATTTTTTGATGCCTCGGCATAAGAGACACAGTTTTGAGCCATAAACATTTTAATGTTTTTTTGTCTTAAATGTTCTGGGCATGATTTGCTAGTGGCAAAGTGAGATCCCTTACATAAACAACAATTAACATTGAAATCAGCCTCGCTAGTACAAGAGTCTCCACAATGATCCTTTCCACATTTAAAGCATCTTGGGTTGGATCTGCAAGTTATTTTAGTATGACCGTACCTACAGCATTTATAGCATTGTATAGTAGGGTAAATGTATAAATCTACTGGGAGAGCATTATAACAAACGTAGACACGTTTCGGTAAAGTCTGTCCATCAAAAGTTACGACAACTGTCTCTGTTGGTTTCCAGGTAGTGTTATCATTAATAGTTATTTTACGGTTTATTCTTCTAACCTTTATTATTTTTCCACAACCAATGGGAACCTTAACATTATTAGCAATTTCCTCAGGTGACCAGTCTGAGGGAACACCTCTAATTACGCCTACTCGTGAAACGTTAAATGATGGGATAAAAGCTTTGAAGTTTTTATTTGAGAGATTAGGGTCATTAATAAAGTGGTTTGCGTCATTGTGGTCCGAAAATGATAGAGATAATCGGTTGCGTCCAATTTTCTTGAGGCTACCATCAATTATATTTTTAAAAGTATTATTTTTAAGGAATCGCCCAAACGAGACTGGATGTAGAGTAACATTATCAGTCGGAGATGTAATAACTCTTTGGACATGAATAACGTAAGGTCCAAGGTCTGTAGATTCATACTGTGTGCGGTAGTTAATATAATCTTTAGGTTTTTGGGGTTCCTTACTATTTGTTAGGGGGTTTGACAAATCTTTCATTGTAACATTATCATTTACATTATTATCACCAGTAATAAATGAGGCGCCCGAAGCATTATTTATATCTGAGATTTCAGAAACAGAGTGAGAACACTGACAGTCAGTAGATTTCAATTCATTGTTGCGCTTTTTGCGCCGTTTATTGCAGTGTTTGCATATTTTATTAGATGTATGAGATCTTTTCCTATTAGTTGTTTGAGTTGAAGAAAGCGAAGTATCTGTATCGACACTACTCTCATCTATAGTAACATAGTGCGCTACCTGGAGAGGTCCACCTCCAGGATCGTCAGGGGGTTTGTTCATTTTAAAAAGTGAAAAGGAGACTTACCTACTTTAAACTGATAGTAAAACTAATGATATTTACATAAAATTAAATATTTACACAAATAAAACTAATATCGATCCTCTGTTTCGCTAAATAATAATATAAAAAGTCGCAGAACCAAAAATGACGTCCGCCAAATTTTATGTTTCCCGCGCTTTTTTCGTTACGTCGTTTTTTTTTTTTTTTTTTTTTTTTTTTTTTGGCATGGGCGTTAAGCAACTGCCATGATCAAGTAAAACGAGGAAACATATTTTAGACAATAAACTAGGATTTGGAATTTGGATTGACAGGAAAATAGAGGATCAGAAAGTAATCAAAATAACATAGATACTAAAATTATAAATTATTTACAACAATAATATTTAAATAAATATATACAGAGATAATACTTAGTTATTTGTATAATATTTACAAGTGGGTTAATATTAATTTGGTATTAGATACTAAATGTATCTAACTACGCTTAAATATTAATATTATTTTCTTGAATGAATAATGAAAGAATATTATACATACAAGGGTTTAATAACAGGGTTAGAATGGATGTAGGTAAAGGAATGTCATTAGAATATAGATTGTTATATAATGATGAATGATTGTATTTAGGACAAGCAAAAAATATATGATTGAGATCTCCAATATCAGTGCCACACTCACAAACATTGCTATCTTTGATGTGTAGCTTGAAGAGGTGTTCAGGAGAATTAGTGTGACCAAGCCTCATTCTGGTGATAACAGATGTTGACAACTTATTTAATTTCACTACAGAAAACCAAGGTTTAGAAGGTATCAATGGTTGTAATTGGGAATAGGTTTTGCCTTTCACCAATGTACCACTATCCCAGACACTTTGCCATGACTGCTTAAGATGGAGTTTAGGGAGAGCAGCTAGATCATGGCAATAATTAATGTAGGGGTATAAATCACCACACTGAGCTGCCTCTTTAGCACACCGATCAGCTCGCTCATTTCCAGTGATATTACAATGGCTTGGAACCCAGGCAAAGTAAATAATATGATTATATTTAAAAGTACATTTGTATAAAAGATTTCTTAAGTCTAAAATAATAGGAGGAATAAATTTGGATTTTAAAGGGAACTTTTGCAAACAATGTAGAGCACTTAGTGAATCAGTCAGAATCATACACTTGGGTAGTTTCATAATGTGTATGTATTCTACAGCTTTATAAAGTCCATAACATTCACCTGTAAATACAGATGCTTCCGGTGGAAATTTGATTTTTTGAACAATATTGTACTGTTTATGGTATACACCTATTCCAACATTACTATTATTTTTGGATGCATCAGTAAAAATCAAATGAAAATCTTGCCATTTTTCATTGATAATATTGTTAAAATATTGATTGGCATACAAAGGTTGTTTATCTATACCTAAATTTACTACAACAGGCTGCAGAGTTAATGATTCATAATTGTGTTTATATAAGGGATTTATAGGGGATGTAAAAGTAAAAGGCTTAAGGCTGTGATATTTCATATAGCTGTATACAAGGGCTGGGATTGTTTTGTGTTTCCAATACTTATCTGACATTAAATCACTAAGACTAGAGAGCTTTGTAAGCAGAGGGTGATTTTGTGATTCCAAAGTGCGAAGGAAAAACCTGTCAGATAGATATTTACGTCGTAAATGTAATGGAGGTTCAGCACATTCTACTTGTAGGGCAGAAACAGGGCTGGATTTCATTGCTCCTAGAACAATTCGTAATGCTTTAATTTGAACAGAGTCAATTTTCTTTAGACCAATCTTACTACATGGTTCTAGTAAAAACATTCCATAATCCAATAAACTTCTTATTAATGCATTATACATAAGTTTTAATGTAGATGGGTGTGCACCCCACCAAACCCCAGAAACACATCTCATTAAATTGATATTACGTTCACACTTTGCTGCTATATACTCACAATGATCTAGTCCTTGGAGTTTATTATCTAGTATTATACCTAAGAATTTTGTTTTCGATTTAACAGGAATTGAACTATTTTTGTAAGTAATATTTATAGGGGGTGGAAATTTTGTGCGAGAAAATAAAACTATGGAACTTTTAGAAACAGAAATATCAAGACCATTGTTATTAAGCCAAGTCTGTAGGGATAGAATAGACATGGAAAGATTATCACAAGCCATCTGTATAGATTTGTCAGTTGAGTATAAAAGGAGGTCATCAGCATACTGAAGAACATTTACATTGCTAGTTGCTACAGTTTCTATATCATATGAGTATATGTTGTAAAGGATTGGACTTAAAACAGAACCTTGTGGAAGACCTTTATATTGTTGTCTTTTTAAATTATTAGGGTCATTTGCTAAATTAATAGTTCTATTGTATACAATATTCATAATAACATTAATTAAATAAAATGGTATGTTTAATTTCACTAGCTTATTTTTCAGAATTGATAGAATTACATTATCATATGCTGAGGATATATCTAAAAAAGCTGCTAAAACAGATTTGTTATGAGTGAAAGCTAATCTAATATCAGTTATAAGTAAGCTAATATTATCTATGGTGCTCTTTCCTCTCCTAAAACCATACTGACTTTGACTTAATAAATTTCTGCTTTCAATAAACCATTCTAAGCGAAGTTTGACAAGGTGCTCTAGAATTTTCAACATAACTGATGAAAGCACAATGGGTCTGTATGAAAAAGGGTCAGAAGGGTTTTTATCAGGTTTAAGGATAGGGATAACAGAATGTGACTTCCATGTCTGAGGTATATTACCTGTAGAAACAAGGGAGTTCATAACCTTTAATAAGTATGATAGAGATTTATCAGTTATGTTATTTAAAAATGAGTAGTTAATATTATCCCATCCAGGAGTAGAGTCTTTAACATTTTGAAGGATACCTTTAAGCTCAAATAACGTAAAAGGGGAAAAATTGTCTGAAGAAGAAGTAGAAGGAAGAGAAAGGATACATTCTGGTACTGTAGGTGGAGCAAGATGATCTATCAGCTGATTTATTAACAATGGACACATTTCATTATTATTAGAAACCTTATATGCAGATCTAAATTTTCTTATGTTTAACCATACACTTGAAGGTTTTGTTTGGGGTGATAAGGAAGAGCAGAATTTCTTCCAACCTTCAGCTTTTTTCTTTTTTAATAATCGACGAGTAGTTTTTATAATATTAGTGAGAATATTAAAATTTTCTGTAGTTGTATACTGACAATAAAATTTTTCAGCAGCTTTCCTTTCCTTAATAGCGTCTGAGCACTCTTTGTCCCACCAAGGTGGCGTATTTATTTTCTTAGTTAATTGTTTTTTAATGGGAAAAGTGTTTTCAGCTGATTTTATAATTAATTGAGTAAAGGCTTCTGCACAAGAAGAGTCATTATATGAGGAAATGTTAGGCAAAACATTAACACCAACTTCCATCAAATTATTAAACTTGTGCCAATCCGGGTTATGCAAATTATATTTGAAATATGATGTAGATTTAGGTGAAGTTTTATGATATGCAGAAGGGAAATTTATTATTATGGGGAAGTGATCACTTCCAAACGTAAATGGGAGTGTGTACCATGTCAAAGAAGGTGCTAAATTGGGACTGCAAATGGACAGGTCTATAGCGCTTTTGCCTTCGGAGGGTTTTGTGCGACGAGTGGGAGAACCGTTGTTTAAAATACATAAATTTAATTCTTCAATGACTTTCAAAAGTTCTTCACCATAATAGTTACTGGAGGAACAACCCCAGGCTTGATGATGAGAATTAAAATCACCTAACACAATAAAGGGTTTAGGTAGTATGGCTAATAGGTTATTAAGTTCTGTCAAAATATTCAAATTTGGATGTGGAATATAAAGTGACACGAAACAAATATTATTTACATTAACAGCTAATATAGACATATTTACAGTATGTACAGGAAGATTAACAATGGAAAAATGATATCCTTTTTTGATCATGATGGCTACACCTCCATAACCATCAGATCTATCTTCTCGGATACTAGTGTATCCAGAGAATTTAAAAGTACAACTTGGTCTTAACCAAGTTTCTGAAAGAGCCACTAAAAATGGCTCATATTTATTTAATAAGTGAATTAATTCACTTTTCTTGTTGGTGATGCTCTGCGAGTTCCATTGAAGAATTTTGGCTTGACTGTCCATGATCACCATTAAATTTAGAATAATTAATTAAACTTTCTGTCATTAAAGCAGCGTTGGACGGTGTTATTACTTCGGACTGAGATAAAAATTTAATAAAAGATATAATCATGCCTATTGAGGCTGATTCTTGATTATTGTTATTATTTTTTGTCAACAAAGTACCATTTTCTCTAGAATTAGTGGAATTATATTCATTAATAACTGAATTTTGGAAATCATAGTCATAACTCTTACTGACTTTTGTATGGGGTTTAGGTTTCTGAAATATTGTTTTTTTGTATGACCTATGGGATTGTTCTTGCGAATCTAAGTTTTTTTTCAAAAGTGGATGAAGAGCAGTTTTAATAGGTGTTGAGATGGCATCAGCATATGATTTGGAGACCGGGGGATAATTTTTTGATGCCTCGGCATAAGAGACACAGTTTTGAGCCATAAACATTTTAATGTTTTTTTGTCTTAAATGTTCTGGGCATGATTTGCTAGTGGCAAAGTGAGATCCCTTACATAAACAACAATTAACATTGAAATCAGCCTCGCTAGTACAAGAGTCTCCACAATGATCCTTTCCACATTTAAAGCATCTTGGGTTGGATCTGCAAGTTATTTTAGTATGACCGTACCTACAGCATTTATAGCATTGTATAGTAGGGTAAATGTATAAATCTACTGGGAGAGCATTATAACAAACGTAGACACGTTTCGGTAAAGTCTGTCCATCAAAAGTTACGACAACTGTCTCTGTTGGTTTCCAGGTAGTGTTATCATTAATAGTTATTTTACGGTTTATTCTTCTAACCTTTATTATTTTTCCACAACCAATGGGAACCTTAACATTATTAGCAATTTCCTCAGGTGACCAGTCTGAGGGAACACCTCTAATTACGCCTACTCGTGAAACGTTAAATGATGGGATAAAAGCTTTGAAGTTTTTATTTGAGAGATTAGGGTCATTAATAAAGTGGTTTGCGTCATTGTGGTCCGAAAATGATAGAGATAATCGGTTGCGTCCAATTTTCTTGAGGCTACCATCAATTATATTTTTAAAAGTATTATTTTTAAGGAATCGCCCAAACGAGACTGGATGTAGAGTAACATTATCAGTCGGAGATGTAATAACTCTTTGGACATGAATAACGTAAGGTCCAAGGTCTGTAGATTCATACTGTGTGCGGTAGTTAATATAATCTTTAGGTTTTTGGGGTTCCTTACTATTTGTTAGGGGGTTTGACAAATCTTTCATTGTAACATTATCATTTACATTATTATCACCAGTAATAAATGAGGCGCCCGAAGCATTATTTATATCTGAGATTTCAGAAACAGAGTGAGAACACTGACAGTCAGTAGATTTCAATTCATTGTTGCGCTTTTTGCGCCGTTTATTGCAGTGTTTGCATATTTTATTAGATGTATGAGATCTTTTCCTATTAGTTGTTTGAGTTGAAGAAAGCGAAGTATCTGTATCGACACTACTCTCATCTATAGTAACATAGTGCGCTACCTGGAGAGGTCCACCTCCAGGATCGTCAGGGGGTTTGTTCATTTTAAAAAGTGAAAAGGAGACTTACCTACTTTAAACTGATAGTAAAACTAATGATATTTACATAAAATTAAATATTTACACAAATAAAACTAATATCGATCCTCTGTTTCGCTAAATAATAATATAAAAAGTCGCAGAACCAAAAATGACGTCCGCCAAATTTTATGTTTCCCGCGCTTTCCGTTACGTCGTTTTCAAGAAACGTATTGAAACTAGTGACGCCGGCCAAGTCACTAGTTTCAAAAGTAGTGATTTTTGTAACTAGTTACTTCTGCTACTGTGATTATTTGAGCACATAATTTTACGAACTTATACAGTTACGTGCGAAACGAAATTAGATTATATCACTAACAAGTGTTTATAGCTATACAGTTACATGAATAACGTATTACTAAATGACATAAATTAGCTTCCCTTCGTATTTTAAGAATTAAAATTTACTTACTTTTTACTTTGATGATAATTGATTAGTGATTACTGATTATTAATTACTGATTTTATTAAAATTATTAATTTTATTACATACATATATTTTTTAGTTTTATGAGTGTGTATTCAAATAAAACTATAAAAAACATATATAATAATTTTATATACACGTTTGATAAATTCACACCTTTTCATTTACACTTTTTATAATATACTTATTAAATCAAATTTAATTTAATTAATAAAATAATTAATAAAAAATAATAATAGATTTAATAAATATGTTATTATATTTACAAACTGTAAATCCAAGATTGCTAGTAATATAAGATATATCATGGCAATTGCTTAACGCCCATGCAAAAAAAAAAATAATATAAGATATAATAGAGGATTAGAATAGTTCAAGATTTTGCAGTATTTTTTACTGTCATTTGTCTTGGACTTTTATTTAAAACTTTCTATTTTTTTGTGCCATAAACAAAGCAAATTACAAGTGCTCATTAATTTCATCGAAAACAATCAGTGAAGTCGAATTAAAACAAACAATAGAAAATATTTTGTTCGAAAGTCCCTGTTCCTTCCCGGAATCCGAGCTAATTTTCTAAAATTATTTAAAAACAGAATTCAACCTGTTTTATTCTCTATGTTTATAAGTTTATGTATGAAAATTAAACGTATGCTAATACTTTATAGGCTGTTTTGTTATCGATTGTCGGGCAGTAGGTACTCCACAACACGTGTGCGCTTAGATCTATTGACAATAATGATATCATGCGGTCTCGTTCACTCCTCATGTCTTGATCAGCCGTGTCGCCTTCTCGGCCGGTCGAGCACATTTTTTGCACCGCAGTCCGCACATTGTGTTCGACTAATCACGCCCAATCACAGTATAGTAACGCATTTACAAAAATCACTACTTGTCATTTGACCGGAACTAGTGACTTCGTTACATGTCGCGTAGCTAGTTACTGTAACCAGTGACGTGAATAACGCTCATGTCTATTGTTCAATGTTTTTGACATTTGACAACTATGACGTCGCAACTTCCAGGAACAATTTGTTTATTTGTATTTTATTTTGTAATTTAATTAATTAAATTGTAATTGTTAATTATTAATTGTTAATAATTAAAAAAATATGTTAAGAACATAAGTTTAAAGAAACATTCGATAACTAAATCATAATTTTAACAAAACCCGTAGAAATTTTAAACAATGTTACAAGCTGACGAAGATGATGCTGATTTTTTTACTCCATCCACAAGGTACCTATAAATTAATGTTATCAGATAAAAAAAAAATCTTGCAATACCCATTGTTACAGTTTATTCTTAGTTTATCATGAATGATAGTTTTATTGAAATTACATTTTAGCACATCACTAGCAAATATATTTAAAAAAACCATTACGGTTGTTGAGGAGGACAAAGTTAATCCATCTTTAAAATACATTCCACAATTACCACCAACGGACAACTCAAAATCTGAAGAATTGCGCCCCACACAATGTGTTTTTGCTTGTGCTCTGCAAGCTTATGAATGGTATGTTATCAATCAGATTATTTGTTTAAGTTAATGCATGAATTAATCTTGAGTAGTGCATGATCAATGAACGATGGTAGAGTTCTGCATTGTCTCGCCCCGGTCTGGTACCACCGACTTACCTATTCCTGCCACAATAACGTCAGTGCTTGTCACTGTTGTGTTCCGGTTTGTAGGGTAACGTAGGCAGTAAACTTATGCATATGGCATTAGACCTTGCCACTAGATAGCAACACACCATTAACATCTTACCCGACCTGTTAGTAATATTCATGCAAAATTTGAAGTAAATCCATGCAATACTTTTTGAGTTTACCCTGGACATACATACAGACAAACAGATAAAAATTCTAAAAACTATATATATTTTTTTGGCTTCGATATCGATTGTAGATCACGCCCCAAGTATTCCTTTAAAAAAGTATTCAATGTACAGTTTTGACTTTCCTACGATTTTATTATATGTATAGATAGCTGTTGCCTGCGACTTATTCCGCGCGGACTTGGTTTACTCCGCACTGCTCCTCCCCTGCAGACAACAACATACAAACAGACAAAAATTTTAAAAACTATATTTTTGGCTTCGATATCAATTGTAGATCACGCCTCAAGTATTCTTTAAAAAAATACTCAATGTACAGTTTTAATATTTCTACGATTTTATTATATGTATAGATAATTAATACATATTAATATAAAGAAGAGAAATATTTTTATATGTTTGTAATAAATAAACTCAAAAACTGCTAGACCGATCTTGAAAATTCTTTTACTATTAGAAAGCTACCACATCCAAAAGTGAAATAGACTACTTTTTACCTGACTCGTCAAAGGGAGTAATGATTTCGGGTCATGTGGATGAAATCGTGAATAACTGCTTGTATAATATAATTCTAACGTTTAGACTCCACAAATGGTGAAAATAGGATTAATAAGCAACACTAATTAATTAGGTACCCTATTTTTTTGCAAATAAAATATTAAAAATTCATAAGAGCAATAATTTTTTTAAACATATTATAAGATAGCAAACAAGCAAATGGGTCTCCTAACGGAAAGACTCAACCATCGGCTATAGACACCAAAGGTGTTATGGTGCATTGCTATCTTGTGGTGATGTCTTATGCCACATGTATAAGTTTACCAGCTACCTTACCCTCCAAACCGGAACACGACAGTGATAAGTACTAATGCTATTGCGGCAGGAATAGGTAAGGAGGTGGTAACAGACCCAGGGGAGACAATGCAGAACTCACCATATAGTAGCCACAATGTTAGTGACTAGTACAGCCAATTGGTCACCTTTTACGACCGGCCTGGCAGAACGGCAGTTGCCCTATTCCTCAAAGGAGCCCGGGAAATTTAACCAAAAATTATCCATATGTAATCTTAGGCCTATGAAAATTGTTGATAATCTAATGTGTATTTTATTTACTTTCAGGTTAAATAACACTTATGTAGCCAGAGGGAAATTAGGTTTTGCAATATTAAAAGTTACCAAAACTGGAATACATAACATTGTGCTATATGATTCTAAAAAAGTTACTATATCTAATGCTACAGTAACTAGTAATTTTGAAATTAATGTAAAGGAGAATGTTAGTTTATCCTATTATGATAATTTAAGAAAATACTGGAGTATTTATGCAACACAAGTTGAATTACATCAAATTTTAGAAATTGTAAAAAGTTTAGGTGTAAATATCAAACATTCTTCAGAGTCAAAAGATACTGATATAAAAAATTCTTTAATCAATAGTGAAGGAACATCAACAGATAAAGAAGATGAGACTAGTAATACGGATTCTACAACCAATAGAAAAACCAAAAATTCTATTTTAAAGAGAATGGCAAATATGGGACAGTCCGTATTACCTAATCCCATTGTCATTAATAAGAATTCTAGTGATTCATCTGATTCAAATCAAATCTGTGATAAGAGGAAAGCAAACAAACACAAACATTTAAAGACTGTTAGTAGCCGCAATCATGTAGATAAACCTCTTCCCAAAATTGGTCCTGATTTCGGTGTGGAGACTAATTTAGGTTCACAAAATATTATATGTAGTAATAACAGTAATGCATTTGACAACATTCATCAAATAGTTCCATATACGGTTTCTCCCATTGTAAAAGACATTGCATGCGATACCAAAAATATTGGTAGTATAAATGATTTGTCACTACTTATTTCTGAACAGAGAGTAAGCAACAGTGAATTAAGAATTAACTTAAGTAAAATAACAGATAAACTAGACTTAGTGTTAGATAAAGTGAAAGATGGAACAAAAATAGAAAGTGATTCTAGCTCTTCAAACTTTCAACATATTCTCGTACAAAAATTACTAAATGAGTATGAAATGAAAATAAAGAAATATGAAGCTTTTATAAAGGAAAAGGGGCTTGATTGTAATAGTTTTTCAGAAGATTCAGTTGATAATCCAGGTAAACTACTAGTGGAAAAAGACAATGAAATTTCAAAATTGCAGAACCAGATAAGCACATTGACAATTCAATTGGAAAACAGTTTACAAAATGAAAATCAATTCAAAAATGAAATAACTCAGTTAAGAGAAGATATAGCTTTAAAAAACGATCAGCTAATAAACCTCAAAAGGAAACTGGAGGACACCTCAGATCATTTTCAAAAAAGTGATGATGCTAAAAACAAAATCAAAACCATAATGAATGATACATACCAATCCATATCTGCTAGTTTTAATGATGATGAAGATTACAGTGGTGCAAATATAAAAAACATAGTTGCAGTAGTAATAAAAAAAACAACTATTGAAGCTATTAATGACATGTGAAAAAAAGAAAGACAATTTGAAATTTATATTTTGACTATGGATTGCATTGCCTGCTTATGTAAATCTTTTAATAAAGAATTATAAAGTCTTCTGCAAACTTTAAATTAGTATAATTAGATATTTATTGTACAACATTAAGCCATGAAAATTCCAAGACACACTGGATTGAACTAGATTGACATTTTGTATTACAATCTCTATCACCAAACTAGCTCAAGTATGCAATAAAAGGATTATTATATACTGCAAATAAACTATGGTTTTAGCCTTTTTAATTCATAGAAAATAGACTTAGCATTAAGTATCATAGTAAAACTAATTGTGCTGAAGAATAAAATGTATCTTTGATGTAGTAAAATTTAAATTTATAGTGTGTTGAACGTGAAAATCATAATTGAAACGCAATTATAAATATAATTTTGTTTTTTATATGGTAAATATTTTTTTGCTTGTCGTGAATTTCTTCTCAACTTGAACTAAATACAACTGGAATAAACTTAGCATAAACTTGCATAATAGTGACATGAGCGCCACAGCAACATCACTCTTGCACTCTGTGTTCCGTTACTCAAACCAGCTCAATATTTTACATTATACCTAATAGTTATAAATATATTTGTAAACTTTGTGTACCATAACAGCCTGGCCATAGCTACACGCGGCGCGATCTGGACGCGAATTGCAGTGCTGCGAGCGACAAGCGACGAAAACAAATGTAGGAAACTATGTAGTATGCCACAGCTACCAAAGGCCCCGCAAGCCGCGCCGTTCAATCCATGTCGAAGTTCACATCGCATGCAGCTACTGCCAGGCTGTAAGGGTCAATTATTTGCTTTAATTGTTCAATTTATATATTGAGCATATATCCAGTCCAGCTCCATTTCAATCAGTGATTCTCCATACTTATTGTAATACAATATAAATAATAATGGCAATATTAAATATAACTAGGCTTATTTATATAAGAAAATAATTTAATATTAAAGGTGTGTTAATAATATTGTTACAATTATGAAAATTATTTTCATATACACCATAATAAATTATTTAATGAAATGTTTATCAATTACTAATTCCATCAATTATACTGATGCACTTATAAAAATAGTGAGTCTCAAAAATCCCCGTGTTGGTCAGGGAGGAAGAATAGGCCAACTGCAGTTTCGCCGGGCAGATCGTAAAAGGCGACCTATATATGGCTATATATGTTACTACTAGATGATAGAGTTCCACAACAACTCACCTGGGTATTTGATACCACCATCTTATATATCCTGCCGCAATAACGGCAATGCTTGTTGTCGTGTTCCAGTTTGGAAAGTAAGTACATATGGCATTGCCATCTCGCCACACGGATAGCAGCATTGTTTTCTCTTTCCATCACGTAAAGTCATTTGCTTCTTTGCTATATTGTAATATTAAAAAAATTCAGTACATGTGTCAAACGAACATCAAAGGATTGTAGCCCAGAGTTCTAAAATTCACATGGCTGTCTGTAGGAAACTGGAATTGTTACCAGAAATTTTAAACACAATAATTTATGTACCTATTCTAATTAGATAAACTAGACTTAGTGTTAGATAAAGTGAAAGATGGGACAAAAATAGAAAGTGATTCTAGCTCTTAATAGGTACCTAAGCAAAAAGTCAGTTGCCAGTTACGGGCAACTTAATATGGGCAATGCCGGCTCTGGGGTAGAGCGGAAGGAAGTGTCGCTCTAGGTGCTAAATTGCTAAATTCAAAAAACAATTAAGAAAGCAATAAAGTTTTGGTAGCACCTTTACAGAAGCGTCAAGCTTCGTGTGAGGGGTATGTATTGTGGAATACACTTGTGTCGTTTGTAAATGTTGACCCTAAAAATTTCGATCAAGGTGGCTGAAGAACATTCTTGCTCTACCCTAATCAAGGACTAAGGCCGGTGAATTTATATTATTATTATATAATTTATATTCACACACTATGGGGTACACAAGAAAAAAAATAACATCCCCACTACATGTAGAAAAGCTACTCTAAAAAAATATTTTTCAAGATTTTATGTTACTACTTTGTTGCCATGGCTAATATGCATATTCATGTCAAATTACAGCTTTCTAGTACTAAGGATCTCTAGAAGGAAATAAGGGTTCCTAGTTTAATTTGGAACCCTAAAAAGTTGGTCCCAGCCTCCTTTGTAGAATAGGCCAACTGCCGTTCTGCCAGGCAGGTCGTAAAAGGCGACCGATTGGCTATCGAGTCACTGCCATCGTGGCTACTAGGTGGTAGAGTTCTGCATTGTCTCGCCCGGGTCTGGTACCACCGCCTTGCCTATTCCTGCCGCAATAGCGTCAGTGCTTGTCGCTGTCGTGTTCCGGTTTGGAGGGTAAGGTAGCCGGTAGACTTATGCATGTGGCATTAGATCTCGCCACAAGATAGCAACGCACCATTAACATCTTTGGTGTCTATAGGCGATGGTTGACTCTTTCCATCAGGAGACCCATCTGCTTGTTTGCTATCTTATGATATAAAAAAAAAAAAATCTAACACGATTATAGGTAGTCCGGGTGATTTCGATCTCGTGTCATTAAAAATAGGTACATTGTTATCAACATATATTTTAAAATGATAATCATTTTTGATGTTTTGTAAAGCAATTTTTGAGCTCTAAATGGCTACAAAATTTTAGCTACAAAAACCTATTGAAGGTTAAAAAAATTCTTTGAGATATCATTATATAATATATGAAAAAAGTCGAAGAAAAGTCAAAAATATATTTTTCAAATATTAGCGTCATTGATAAATCCCAAACAAATCAACCGACTTTAATTTGATTTACGGTTTTTGACATAGTTTTTTAAGTAAAAAAGCTGACTGGATTTCGGTATTTTAGTCTGAAAGCTATTTAGATTATATAAAGTAAATTTGCTGTTCTTTTGTTTGTGTAAAAACGTAATTTTAATATTTGAAAAGCTGTAACTATTGAAAATTTAAATCGATTTTAACTTTTGAAACGCCATTTGACGTACTTAGTTTTTTAAGTACCTACTATAAATATTGTGGAAGATCAAAAAATGATTGGTTTAAAAATTTCGAAGCTAGGTCGAAAAAACAAATTTTTCATATTTTTTGTCAACGATAACTCCCGAACGGATAAACCGATTTTGATGAAATTTATACATTGGACGCAGTTTTTTGAGGAATAGAGCTGATTAGATTTTGTACTAAATCGGAACATTAGTTTGGAAGTTTTACTAAAAAATACTGTATCGCCGACATTTTATTTGAGGTTTTTTCAAAATTTCTCAAAATCTCCTGCACCGAATTGATTTACATTTTCAGGAAGTCTGCGTTGACTGGAATCGAATCGAATGCTATCAACCGCGTTTCGATCGGTCAAGCCGTTTAAATGCGTTCAAAAGTTATGGGATGTTTACATACACACACACGCGCACACACACACACACACACGAGCACGCGCACGCACACATACACACAAACACAGACATACTAACATCATCGCAAAATAGTCGGAAAAGGTTCATAGGATCTCAAAACGTAAAGATCTGGTGAAAACTTGATTTTCGAAAATAGGAGAAAAATAAAAAGCGTGTAATTAGTAGGTAACTTCCTCTACATACTTTTTTTTCATTCATCCCAAAGGGACAGGCTAAGATCAGAGGCCATGCTTCCTTGCCAGTCGTTATCTTATTTCGTGAGTTTATCTACATACGTAGTGGGAAGTTAAAAAATACATACACCGAATTGTAAACCTCATCCTTTTGGAAAGTTGGTTGAAAATGTACGGAATTAATAATGGAAATCATTGCTGAAATAATATAAAATTGTATAATTTAGTTAATTGCTCAATATTCTCTTTGTTCTGTGAAATATTCTGCATTTTTGTGCTTTAATCTTTTGAACCTGCGTTTCATTTTTATGAGGGTAAGATTTGGGGAGAACGCAAAACTGTAATCTGGCATCACTGGCAGCGTGACCATTTTTAGTAGATTTCTACGTTTTTAGTAGATTTGAAGCAAATATGGCGTTAATCTAGTAGGATAAAATATCTTAGTAACATTTATTAGAAATGAGAAAAAATCTGCAGGTTTAAGTTTTAATTCGCTATCAAAGAATATTAGGCTCAAAACCAAGCGTCCATGTCCAAAAAGATTTAATTTTAAAGTTGGCAACACACAAAAGTTATTTAGACAAATGAACGTTATTGTGGTCATTACAAATTTTAATTTATTTTGCAACACAAAAAGGCTATTTTTTATAAAAAAGGTCTTTCAACTTAGATCACTTTTAACTTGCTCTATAATGATAGACATTAAACAACACAGTTTTATTTAGTCGTTTTCGTTCATTTGTATTGTTTGATTTCGCGCAATCATACATTTTTGTAATTTAAAATGAAAAGAAGATACGATCACACCTATCGTGCAGAGTGAGAAGAAAACCCATTATTTTCAAAAAATGCAAGGAAGTTATATTCTACCCGGAATGTTCACATGCGCTTCAAAATCGTTCCGAAGAGTACCACGACATGGGTGGAGTGTGTCCACAGACCAATTAGAGTGTGTCTCTTTCTACTAAATAAAGCGCCAATCGCCATATATATAATATGCGCCAATCGCCATATATAAGTGCGGCCATGCGTAGTTTTCAAATTACTACTAATTCTCTTAATTTGAGAAAAAGTTTTTGCATTGCATAAGTAATTACGTAATAATTAAAATAAACACATTTTAGAACTCACTGTGTTAATTACAATACATTTTATGCTAATGTATTTATCGACGTGTATGAATAAAAAGGATTTAATGATTACCGAATACATAAAAATCTACCATCAGATAGTTTTATTTACACTGGCAATTGCAAGAAAGGGGAAACATCCACTCTTGTCGAAGTAAGAAACAAATGTCAACTTTATTAGTAATGAAATAAAGTATATTTTTATTTTTCAAATATTGCTTCGTAAAAATTCCAGTTATTGTATATAAGTTCCTTGAAAAAATGTTAATCATAGAGTATATAATATATATAAACTGGTATGGGTGTTAATCATGAATCATTTATTAAATGTAGGAGTCATTAACGAACATGTTTTAACTCAAATTGTATCTACCCAATTCGGCTTAAAAATCTCTAAAAAAATTTAAATGTAATTAACATTTGAAAAATGCAACCTAGTAGAATTTAGTAGATTTTAGCAGTGTCTGGTAGATTCCCTCATTAAAAAGTGGTCATGCTGATCATTGGACGTGCATCTGCTGTGGTGGATAGTGGAAACCATGAAATACTAATAGCTTCATAGTGAAAACTGACTTATTAGTTGTTCACACAGTTGTTCAACTTGCTTTGACCAGCGTTGCCAGACCTCCTGATTTTTCGGGGGATCTACTGATTTTCTGATTTGAACTGAAAGTCTGTACATATTGATTTTTCAATACTTTTAAATATTTTAAGTAACAATACCTGCATTAAAATGAAACACAAAATTATCATCATTGAAGAATATAAGAAGATAATTACATAACTAAATTAAAAATGTTACTTTAATGCCTGACTGTTTTAATAAACTATATGTATCTTCTGATTCTTTTTCAAAAAAATCAAAAAATATATATATCCATATATATATATCGACATAAATCCTGCGAAGATGATTACATGACTAAATTAAAAATATTACTTTAATGCCTGACTGTTTTAATAAATTAAATGCATCTTCTGAATTTTTTGAAAAGCTTCTCCATACATCTCCTGATTTTTTCTGGTCATATCGGGCGCATCCTCTGATTTTATTAAAATAGATCTGGCAATTCTGGTTTTGACATTACTTATTGTCATTAGTAATTTGTGAAATTGTTTTGCTTGTTTTGTATTTTGTTTTGATTAAACTCAAAATCAAATTTTAAAGCCAATTGATTAATCAAAAATGTTAAATTAGTTCAGTTTTAACTATTAATTATAAAGTTTTATCTCTTTCATTACGAGACTGAAAAATCACGACGAATAATATTGTGTTTTATTTATGTGTGTTTAAATCAATTTATAATCGATTGAAATAATTGATCGTATTTATTATTAAATAAAATTATTTGTGAAATAATAGTATAAAGCTTAAGTTATCAATTTATAAAGTTTACTCTTTACTTCTAAAAATATTTTTTTTCACAACATACAAGATAGTAGTTTTATGAAGCCTAATTTATTTGCAAAATGGAAGACTTAGCATTATCTATTCGGCAAAATGAAAGTCAGGTAAATTAGGCGTCCCTCGTTTAGTCATGAATTCCTTAGCCCATCTTTTATTTCAGGTATATCTTGAGTTGCTTATAATGTAAGCAGCCAACCTGTGAAAATGTCTATGTCAAGACAAATTTGTCATCGCAAAATCCATGTGATCTCTGTCACACTAACTGCCTGCAATTCATTCATTTATCTTTGTTCTAGTGATGTCCAGAGTTTTTCAATTAAAGCTTTTAATCTCTCATAAAAGTTATAGGAATTATTCAGTTTTCTGGGATTAAAACTTGTCTGGGCTCCTTCGAAGAATAGACCAACTGTCATTTTGACATGCAGGCCATAAAAGGCGACCGATTGACTTGACATGTTACCATTAGGTGGTTGAGTTCTGCAACTTTCTCCCGGTATTTCCCACCTGGGTATTTGGCACCAGCGCTTCACCTAGTCATTTTATGCATGCATGATTTGACCTTTTTATACGGTGTGTAAAATAAACCCTGTCAGATCCGAAAGAGGTATGCAGGTAGGTCAATGACATTATAAAAAAAAAATGCTTTTTATAAAAATGAAAAAAATATTTTATTTTAAAGTGCCTCATTTTAGTACTAAACTTGAGCAATATCCTTCCTTTCCTACAAATATTTTGAAAATTTATCTATCAATATCCATAAAATAATGATACAGATATGATCGTATTAAGCTATCAATAAATGCCTTAGCCGATCGGACAAGGTTTTTTTACACACTATATTATGTACTTCATTATTGTAAAATAATCTACCGAATAATGTTAGCAAGTATAATCTTGCAGTATTTTCGAATTGAAAACTAGTTAATGATTATATATAACAAGACGTAAGATAGTTATCACTTTTTAAGGATGGTATCTTCTTGTAAGACTACAATTTAAATTTTTAGATAATAATAGTAGGTGCTTCAAATTTAAGCTAGATTCAATTAAGCGGGTGTGAGCGAGACAGATTGGAAGAAGAAATAACAGATAAATTGAATACTTGACGCTTGTGATTATAGATTGTCGTATAAATTGTGATTGACTATTGAAAATTATAAATTATATTTTACAACAGATATATAGATATATAGTACAGGAACAATTGTTATCTAGTATTTACAGATACTTGTGATTTGTATCTGTTATGATAATACACTTCACTCCTAGCCATACCTATTCCTGCAATAGCCTCAATGCTTGTCATTGTTGTGTTCCGGTTTGGAGGGTAAGGTAGCAGGTAGACTTATGCATGTGGCATTGATATCCCGCCACTCAGATAATAATGCACAATTAACATCTTTGTTGTCTATAAGTGATGGTTTTTCTTTCCATTAGGAGAGCCATTTGCTTGTTTGCTATCTAATTATATAAATAAATAAATTAAAAAATAAATAAAACTTAAAAGTATGTTAAATCAGGACATGTTATAGACATTGGATTTTATAGATTGATATCTATGTACCTAATTCGATCAAACCCATCAAGTATCAATCATAATAAATTTCTTTACTATCTTAAAGTACAAATATCTTTGTAACCTTTCATATTTATATTATTAATGAAATAAAAATAGTTTAACATAGAATTAATATTTCAGTTATTGATGGTAAAAGAGGCACTGCAAAACACAGAAAACGGTGAAGAGAGAGACTCTCTGTTAGCTCTTCAATCTGAATTAGAAGAATTGATACAACTTACTAAAGAAAGTTTAGATGCCAAACAATCCAACAATGGCCCTGAATGTTCATCCCAGACAAAGGATAACACTTCCAAAGAAATAGATGAAGAATATGCCCTATTTATGGTAATTTTATCATATAAATTTATTATATATTTATGAACTTATTACAATTTTATCAATCTTAATCAGTTTAACTTATATTTATATCGTATTAAAAGCACTTGTACTGTTTTACTTGACTTTTTATTTATTAAAACCAACTGGTTTCGCGTTTTAACGCATCGTCAGGGCAAAAGTTATTAGTAAAACAATAATAACTTTTGCCTTGATGCGTTAAAACGCGAAACCGGTTGGTTTTAATAAATAAAAAGTCAAGTAAAACAGTACAAGTGCTTTTAATACGATATAAATATAAGTTAACATGGAGCTTTACCAAGTGCCGACGATATTCAGTGTTCAAACTTAATCAGTTTATTTTCAATTGATTTGAAACTTACCAAGTTAATTTTCATTTGATCATTTAAACTAAAGTGATAAATAATGTAATAAGACTGCATGACGCTAACGTTAATTATTTAAAATATCTGTGTATAGGGACTGATAATTTTTGTAGTTTTATCCTGGGTTCTCATTGCCGAATTTAATCAAAATTGTTTAAGGGATTTATACCTTTAAAGCTTTATATAGGATACTATCCAAACCCTATCGCACGCCACTTACAGAATTCAATTGTGAATCTAACCCATTCTCCAATCTACTTGAACACACACACAAAATTTCATCAAAACTGGTGCAGCCGTTAAGGAGAAAATCAGTCACATATACACACACAAAGACAAACTATATAAAAGTGATGCTTGCAGTCTGATTTTATATCTGTGTAGTCAAAAATATATATAGGTACAATATAATATTAAGATTGTTAAAATCATGAATCATTCCTTTTTAGTGTTTTTATATTCAAATAATGTGTATAATGTTTTAAGTTGTGTCCAGTCAAACAGTTTTAGAACAACTGGTGATAAATAAAGAATATGTGTACATTACGAAACAGTTCTTATATAGTACAATATATCAAAATATGAGATCTGAGATTGAGTCTTGTTTTTTAACTTTTCTACATAATTATTATGGCTTGTAAGGAAACAACCATTCTAAAAACTAATCATTCTGATGAGATATTAAAATGGCAAGAAAATTAATTTTGAATGATGCTTATGAAGTAACCTAATTTTCTGGATATAACAATTCATTAACTGATGTATCAATATAATAACTAATCATACATTTTTATAGAAAGAAATGGCTGAGACTGGAGCATATGAAAAAGACAAAGGAAGTTTAGAAGACCCCAACAAAGAAGATGCAAGTGATAGTGATATTGAGGTATAAAATTCATAATTTACCATTAACAGAGTTATTTTTCATAACAATAAATCTGCTGACCTGAATAATTTGTCATAAACTGAAGGGTGATATGTAACTTAACACATAGGGAAAACTTCATAACAGGAGATTTCTGGATATTTTCGTATAATTAAATATTATGTCTAGCAATAGCAGTGATTTTTTGTGTATGTGATTATAAGAAAATAATAATATTTTTTACAACTAAAATGCGAGTACATAAGGTAGATGTCATGATGTCATCTATCTTATGTACTTACATTTTAGTTGTATTAAAGTCGTTGTGTATGTATAATATTTAAGTTTTAAAATAGTAGATATATTGTAAAAAGTGAATGTGAAAGTCCTGATAATGCTTTAATAGACGAAACCGGTTGGCTGTAAATTTAAAAGTGATTGTGTAATAAATACAATTTGAATTACATTTGTGAAACAGTACAAGTGTTTATATTATAGAATCAATATGATGCTATTTCACCAAGTGCCGACGATGGAAAGTATAAATTATGACACATAGAAATAAGATTAGCCATATATTATTAAATTAATCTAATTTACTCTGTAAATACATCGGTAATTGTCTCTTACTCCAAGGAGACTTGTGAATTTGATTATTATTATACTACACAACCACCCATATATATATATATATATATATATATATATATATATATATATATATATATATATATATATATATATATATATATAGATATATATTAGGCTGTATCAAAAATATCGACTATTTTTTTTTGAAAAATATAATGAAAATCTTGTTCAGAATACCGAAAAAATACGCCAGTATAACGGACAGCTCTTAATTTTAATATTAAGATGTCCCGCTTCACGATTTTCCATTTCCCGTTTAAATAACATGGGAAAATCTGATTCTTCAAGTTTGGAATTTTGTAGCTCTGCAACGAATTATCAAATTGGTTAAACCATGACATATTCTTATAGGAAATTTAATGCTCTACAAAAAAGGTCTCTTACAAAATTTTGATTAATGTACTCCTTCAAAAGTTATTCAAGGTCAAAGTTGAAACCATTGTAAATTGTAAGAAATTTTCACTTTTTTGGAGCATTTATCATACTTATTACAATATTTTGTCATAAATAAGCTGATTTATATTAATTATCCTTGATATTAAAATTATTGAGTATAATAATAAAATAACAAAATAACAAAAAAAAAATCTTTAGAATCCTGATTTTGATGGCAATTTTAATAATTAATATAAATCAATAGTCAGAAAAAAATTGTGGAACTCCAAAAAGTTTTAAAAAAGCTTATTTATGACAAAATATTGTAATAAGTATGATAAATGCTCCAAAAAAGTGAAAATTTCTTACAATTTACAATGGTTTCAACTTTAACCTTGAATAACTTTTGAAGGAGTACATTAATCAAAATTTTGTAAGAGACCTTTTTTGTAGAGCATTAAATTTCCTATAAGAATATGTCATGGTTTAACCAATTTGATAATTCGTTGCAGAGCTACAAAATTCCAAACTTGAAGAATCAGATTTTCCCATGTTATTTAAACGGGAAATGGAAAATCGTGAAGCGGGACATCTTAATATTAAAATTAAGAGCTGTCCGTTATACTGGCGTATTTTTTCGGTATTCTGAACAAGATTTTCATTATATTTTTCAAAAAAAAAATAGTCGATTTTTTTAATACAGCCTAATATATATATATATATATATATATATATATATATATATATAAATATATATATATATATATATATATATATATATATATATATATATATATATATATATATATATATATATATATATATATGTGTATGTATATGTATATATATATATATATATATATATATATGTCATCAGACACTCATATCTCTATCATCTGGTGTAAGTAATGACCACTGCTCACAGACCTCAACAGTTGTTGGTTTTAGAAATAAGTGGGTAATCTGTTTTTTGAAAGGTTGCTTGTACGAGGGTGGACTGAAAACTATTTGGCCTAACAAAGAAAATAAACACATACTTAATCAGTTATATTTTTATTTCGACATAATCACCATCAAGTTTGATGCACTTTTGCCATCTCCCATTCAAAGCATTTAGACCGCCTTAGCCTTTTTGAGGGGTGGTGAACCAGATATTCTCCACTGTTTTGATTGTTGTTTTGTTTCTGGCGCACAGTAATGAACCCTTGTTTCGTCCATAGTAACAAAACGATTCAAAAAATCATCTGCATTGGCTTCAAATAACTCCAAACAGTCACATGAAATAGTCAATCGCGTCCTTTTTAGTTCAACTGAAAGCAGTCCAGAACCCACCTCGCAGACACTTTGTGGCAGCCCAATTCGTTGACTATGATATTTTGAGTTTGTTCATAAGATATGCCTATAATCTATCGACTATCTCTCTAATTTTTAATCTGCGGTCTCCCATAATTAAATCAAGTGCTTTTTTAATATTTCCGTCAGTAGTGGACGTCGAAGGCCTTCCAGTTCAGGGTTCATCTTTCACACTCTCTCTGCCACGCTTGAATTCTGCTATCTATTTTTTGACGGATGAATAAGACAGAGCAAAATCCCCTAATGTACTGACCGTATCATCATGGATGGCTTTAAGTGATAGTCCCTTCTTATGGAGGTAATTAATGATGGCACGCTGCTCGATTTGCTCCATTTGCAGAAAGTATGTCCGATTGCTTTGTTAAAAAATTTATAAAATCACAACAAATTATTGCACACGTTTCGAACTTCACACTTAACTTCTCTGAACTGAACTAAATAATGTGGGTAGATTTGATTTTTAGAATTGAATGGATCTGTGTTAGGCCGAGTACTTTTCAATCCACCCTTGTAGTATTTATCTCAAATTTTTTCTTGTTCCTAGGATGAGTTAGCATCAATGCTTGGAATGAAATGTGCAGTGTACCATACACACTCATGGGGTGGTCAACCCACATTGTATAATGCTATGGTTAGCTCTATCTTACCTCGCCAAGATGACGACCAGTTTAATGATCTTCAAGTAAGAAAAATAAATTTATATATTTAATTCAATTTATTGTTTCTAAATTTTTAAGTGATAAAAATTATTTCTTTTTGTAAATTTTTAGTTCTTGTATATATATTATACACATATATATGATCTATTCTTGTATTAATAAGGGCAATTATATATCAATTACCTAATAACAAGTATTTTGGTCAAAACGGCCAGATTGTAATTCTGTCCAATATGGTGAAAAAGTGGGTCAGAAGAGTGTTAGTGGCTTTTTATGCCATCATCGTCGAGTTGAGAGTTTATACAGCCTAGAATTATTTTATCCCATTTCTACTGCGGCTCAGGACCTGCGCGGCTTACATTGAGAGAAATATTTAAAATATAAATAATAAAAATCTAATGATATTTTAGTTTTCCATAGGCGAAACATTTCTAATCCCCAATACTAACACTAATCAATTTCAAACATCTAGTCAATGATTTATATTCAATTTCAGTTCAATATTTTTAATGTTTTTTTGTAGGTACGAGTATTGTTTACACATCCCACGCACGCAGAAATGTTACCATGTCCATTTTATTTGAACGGCGAATGTAAATTCAGCGATGAACAATGTCGGTATGTATATAATTTAAACTTAATATAGGTACATCAATTTAATATAACAAACTCAATATTTCATCTCTCAGAGATACCCACAGATTACATTAAAAGAAGCCGTTATCGTTACCTGTCCCATCAAGGGGGGATCCAAATGGGAGGGGTCACTCCCCTCTAAGCAGGGGTCTACTAAGCATGGGTTTATTATTGCAAACAAATAAGGATTAGAGCCTATCTTGAAACTCAAATATGTGACCCCTGACCCGAAGGCTGGATCCGCCCTTGTATCTCGTGCGCAAATTACAAAACTATATAAACATGGGCATGTCATATGCTATGGAAAGTTTAAAAGAGGATGGGCATCCTCTTTTAAACTTTCCATAGCATATGACACACAACAATAAAAAAACTGGCAAAAAATTATAACTTTAATATTGAACTAAATTGGTAAAAAGAATCAACCATCGTAAAAGTATTAAAAATCTTAATATTTTACTTGTACAGGTACAAACAATAAAGTAAAAGCGGTTACACACTGCATGTGATCCGAATCAGGGATAATACGACAGAAAGACAAACTTTCGCTGAACCGATTTTAATGTAATTAGGGATGGATAAAGATCCGGGATCAAACATAGGCTTATTTATAGACTACATTTTTTCTAAATTCAATCCCTAGGGGTATGAAAGTTTGTATGTGAAACTATATCAATGGCATGTTAATCTACTCGCGAGCGAAACTGCACGGGTAACCTAGATTTCAATGTTTCTTTACTATCGCTACTTCAGTATGTCAATATTTCGCTCAAAATTTAAGATTTACGGATGACGGAAACTAATCAGATGATGTAACTCGGATGTAGTACGTACTGTTCTATACAAATACTCGTAGTTCGTCTACTTCAAAACATAATTTCACGGCTTTGGATCGATTATAGTTTCAGTTTTATGACATACAAGCAACATCAATAGCTCCAACAATACTAGTGAAAACAGTGTTTGTACGACGACAACATACTAAACAATCATCTTTCTTATACAATACTGTTAATAAACATTTAAATATTTATTCTAAAAGGTAGGTTTTATGTAAAAATGTAATAACATACTGGTTAAAAAGTAAAAGTTACGAAGAAACGGAGTTCTTATTATATTACACTAAATAATATAAATAACATATATACCTGTATAATAACAGCAAACAAATAAATTCTACAAACAAAAAACGAGTATAAATTATAAAATGCGATTAGTACCTGCTTGTTAATTACTCTTATACACACGTAAATACGTTTCCGAATAAAATAATATTACAATATATATTAACAAAATAGATTTATTTTTTTTAAATTTATGTATAATGTTTCTTTTGGAACAATTAATTACGTAAATGTATTTTATCATAGAAGAGCGGGGTCTCCTAGTAGAGGTATTATATAATTAAAAGGAGACCTCCAGTAGCAACAAAAACCTTGTATCTACTTAAAGTTACTGAATAAACATTTTGAATTTGTATGACATTGCTATCTCACATCTATATTTTATATTAATATTATAAATGCGAAAGTTTGGATGTTTGAATGGATGGATGTTTGTTACTCAATCATGTAAAAACTACTGAACGAATTTGAATGAAATTTGGCACACAGATAGATGATGACCTAAAATAGCACATAGGCTATTTTTATTACGGAAAAATTATGTGATCCCACGGATTCCCACGGGATTTTATAATGTAGCGGGTTGCACGCTCGCTGTATATTATATTATTAGCTGGTATTATTATATTATTCCTTCTTTATTGTGTATGGCATCTATTATTTTAAAAACAGCTTTATCAATATCGAGTTTATAATATTTAGAAAACTTACTGTGTCTGTTAAATTTAAAAACTAATGTAAGTGTACATATAATAAAAGTACATAAAGTACCTATACATATACATAAAATGGGTATCTTTCTACTAAAATCATAAATATGAAAGTCTGTGTTTTGATGTTTGTTATTAAATCACGTGAAACCGGTTGTAAGGAGTTAGGTGAATTTTATCTCGCCATGAAATTGTCAATAGTCGTTAGATTATAATCTACCTAGAAAGTTTATAATTTGGTTAGGTTAGGTTAGCAGTTAAATAAAATATCACTTAGCTAGATTATAATGTAACGGAATTGCTCCCTAGGTAGATTATAATCTAACGGTATTGACAATTTCACGGCGACATATATGTAAGGTACGATTCACACTGACCGACTCGCATTGGCTAGGCCCGAAACGGATGCGAACGCGTTCCGCGGAAGGTATCCGTGTCTGTTGGAGTCTTACGCGTGCCGTGGCACGCCCTACAGTCCCTACGTCACTTAAATAACTCGACTCGCTGCAGCGCCAATCTCCATTCACATCACGAACCCCTACGCTTGCCGTTCGAGCCGGTTATCTGTCGCGAAATCAGTTCGGAACCGTACGGAGCAGTTTAGAGTTTTGCGAAGTCGTTTAGCCACCGCAGAACGTGAATATGAAGGAAATATGAACTGTAATCCGTGTGTATACATTCAATTTCCTTTACCGCATTGTAAAATTCCGTTCGAGCCGAGTCGATGCGAGCCAGTCTGAATCTAGTCTAAAAGTATATATGTCTAGACAAATATGCTACTGCCTGCCTGCTATGTATCTGCCCAAAATATTTATTTTATCTATTTATATTCATGCATAACAAAAATGAACAGAGGTTAAACTTAACGCCTAAGGGCACGGAAAAATATAATATGGTTTGGAACGGACGAATGGACATAGATAAACTATAAGGGTTTTTCGGGTCAAGGAATCTTCCGAACCTTAAAAATGAGATACAAGGTAAAATTATTAAACCATTTATAGATTAAGCTATTTTATACTCTAGCGAAATCATTTGACTTATGATTACAATAATATAGCTCTATAAACAAAGAATATAATTACTTACAGGTACTCACACGGTGATATTGTGAATTTGTCCAATCTAAAGGAAGCAATTGAACCAGACTATGATGGCATAAAAGTTGGAAGCACTATATTATTAAAATTAAAACCACCAAGTGATGAGGTAATAAAAAAATTTGTTTAGTGAATAATTATCTTCAGTTTGTAATAAAAAATGGGATTGTGTGATAATGTACACACGTAAGAACTAAATTTTTTTATGACACATCATTTTTCTGCTATTTACTACATAACAATCATAGCGCATGAGGGTCAAGTGTAACAGAAAAGTGTAACTTTTTTTACATTGCTTTAAAGTTGCTTATACTTCGATAAAGAAGCATCACTTAAAAAATTCCTACTACATGTCCCTAGTCCCTATAGGTTACCTTTTTATGCAGAATAATTCTTACCGATATATAAGTATCATCACGCTCAGTTCCCTTGCGGGGTAGGTAGAGTAAACCGAACGTCTATAGACTCTCCAGTTCACTGCGATTCACCAGTTTGTCAGTTGGAGAGATAAGTGGTGATCCTTATCACCACATATACCGACATATTAACGATTATCGACTATTTCTGTCGATAACAGAGACCAACAGTTTAACGTGCTCATCCGAGGCACGGTAGTGGTAATACACCACTCCTACTTACCGATATATGATGATAGGTATATTAGCCAGTGACATATATATAGGTGGTCCTAGGAACATTTTTATTTTTGACTAGCTGACCCGGCAAACGTTGTTCTGCCTTTTTAACTACTCTTATTTTTTTCTATATTTTCTCACCTTTTAAACCATCCGTGGACTTCAGTAATTAATTCAAAACCAAAATTAGTTAAATCGGTTCAGGCGTTCTCGAGTTTTAGCGAGACTAACGAAAAGCAATTGATTTTTATATATATAGATTAATAACATGCTGATTTTTTATAAACAGCTTCGTTTTGACGAGACGCCCAAATTTCTATCTGCGAAAAATCTCTAATCGGGTAACTAATGAAGTTAATAATGTGCAACTTGTTAATTTAATGAATGTAAAACATTCAATAATAACAATAATTAGTTTTTTTTTTATATTTAATCGCTTCATTATTTTATGAAAAACATGAATAAACTTTTGTCCTACACATTCGATGGCTTTTGTGACGAGTGCTCCACTCTTAAGATGTCGGAATTATAAGATTTTTAAATTGTTTAATAAGAACCTAATTTTCTCACAATAGCTTGCTAATTATTATAACAATTTAAAGGTAACTTTTGTAAGTGGAAACTTTTCTCAGTCCGAAACACTATAAAGTTGTAGTTTTACGGATACTATTTTATTTTTTACCTACCTTTATTAGTTACTCGATTCAAGATTTTTAGAAGGGAGAAAAGAGCCCATCTTTTCTCCGCCTCGTCAAAAGTAAGCTGTTCACAAAAATTCAGCTTGTTATTAATCAAACAATATCTGGTTGACCGAGCCTTGCTCGGTTTTTCACATACCCATATCTTGGGAACCGAGCTTTTCTTGGACCTGGAACCTTGATAAATAGATTCCTTGACCCGAAAAACCCCTAATTTGTGACTTTCATGAAAATCGTTGGAGCCGAATATATATATATATATATATATATATATATATATATATATATATATATATATATATATATATATATATATATATAAAATATTAGGGTGATTAAAAAAAAATATATTTTTTTTAACTCATACCCTGAGAGGGTATCTCTCAAATGTTTCTATTTGATATAAAAAAATTCTCACCAAACCCGAGCCCTATAGCTCAACTCTAAGGGGTCTCTATTGTTTTTTTAGTTTCCCATTTAATTAACATGGGAAAAATCGTTTTTTGTTTTAAATTGAATTTACACATACACTCGTGTTTGTTTTGTTCTTTGTATATTTATGTCTCTATGTCTCCATAAAAGTAATTATTGAAAACATTAGTATTAATTAGAAATATAGGGGATATATAGTCGCCTTTTTGGTATATTTTTTTTCCGGCCCGATCCTTTTTGGTCCGGTATCGGTGTTGACCACATTAGATCCCAGGTTCGATTGCCGGGTCGGGCAATTCAAAAATGTGTTTTTTCGGTTTCTGATAAAAACAATGTTGTCCGGGATTGGAAAGTGCCCGGTTGGCGATAGGCTTGCCACCTATCACATTATACCAGGTATCTTCGGCTAATCGTTGGTGCCTACCTCTTCGGGGAAACGGGCGTGAAGATACTTTTTATTTTACACTAGCTGTTGCCAGCGATTTCGTCCGCGCGGACTTCGTTTACTCCGCACAGCTTCTCCCCCGTAGGTGATAGCGTGATAATATGTTGCCTATATGTTGACCCGACCTGTCAGTAATATTCATGCAAAATTTGTAAATCCATGCAGTACTTTTTGAGTTTACCCCGGACATACATAGAGACAAACAGACAAAAATTCTAAAAACTATATTTTTGGCTTCGATATCGATTGTAGATCACGCCCCAAGTATTCTTTTAAAAAAATATTCAATGTACAGTTTTGACTTTCCTACGATTTTATTATATGTATAGATTTCATTGCGCGCATTACTTGTGTTCAAGCTATAGTATTATGGATTTTAGGATATGAGTACAGCCAAAAAGTCCACAGAGAAATACCACCTCTGGCACAGAGCCATAGTCACTGGCGTGGACCCAGAGAAGAGGTCTTGTGTCGCTAAACTGGAACAGGGGGCGAGAGTAGGCGACAAACGGAAATCTGTGTCCGAAGACTATCACGTCCAGTTTGAAGAGATATTTCCGCTTGATGGTAAGTAGACATATATAGATTTATATAGGTATTGTACCGGGGATACTTTCCCCCATGTTGGTCCCGGCTCCATTGAAGAATAGACCATCTGGCGGTCTGCCAGGCGGTTCGTAAGAGGTGAACGATTAGCTATGCGAGTCGCTATCATCATGGTTATTAGGTGGTAGACACCGACCACACAGCCCATATACACCTAATATTTGATTTTCTGTGTTCCATGTGGCGGGATAACAATACTACATGCATAAGTCTACTGGCTACCTTACCCTCCAATCTGGAACAAAACAATGACCAGCATTGACGCTATGGTGGCAGGGATAGGTAAGGCGGTAGTACCAAATACCTGGGTGAGACGTTCCAGAACTCTACCACATAGTAGTTACGATTGTAGTGACACGTATAGCCAATCGATCGCCTTTTACGACCTGCCTGACAAACGGCAGTTGGTCTATTCTTCAAAGGAGCCCGGACCAACACAGTGATTTAATTAAAAGGGTGCTATACTGCGGACTGATTGCTAATATCAAGCCAAGCAATAGTCAATAATCTATCAAACTTATTAATGAACTAGCTGTTGCCAGCGACTTCGTCCGCGCGGACTTCGTTTACTCCGCACTGCACCTCTCCCGTAGGTGATAGCGTGATAATATGTAGCCTATATGTTGACCCGACCTGTTAGTAATATTCATGCAAAATTCGAAGTAAATCCATGCAGTAATTTTTGAGTTTACCCCGGACATACATACAGATAAACAGACAAACACAAAAATTCTAAAAACTATATTTTGGCTTCGATATCGATTGTAGATTTCGCCCTAAGTATAGGAACTCTACCGGTAGATACTAGGCAAGCAAGGAGCAAAATTAGCTTTAAAAAGATGGTCCATGATTTTTATTTCAAACCATGTAGTTCCTAACAAGATAAATAGGTATTCACTGCAGTGTATAAAATATTGTTCATTTTTTTCTATAATTATGTTAAGTGTTAATTTAGCTTTGTGATGTCTTTGTCGTGTAATTTATGTATTTGAAAGTTGTACCTTGTCCTAGTCGTGTTTTTAATTACTTGTAATATGGTTGTCTGGAAGAAATCGCTTTCATTCCGATTCGCACGATTCCGATCCAGTAGTAACTCAAAAAATGTTGACTCGTCAAAAGTGCCTGTAAAGGATAATTTGAATAAAAATGTTTTGACTTTGACTTCTTTTGTATCAAATTGTTTACTTTAGATTGTATTACTACTTTAATCCTCATGTTGTACAATAAAGAATATTATTATTATTATACAACGCAGGCTAATTCTATATTTATTTGTAAACCAATGATGTTCTCGGATTACACAGATAAATATGTTTTAGAAAACCGTAAAAAAAACGTCGAATGTAAGGTGTTTTCGGCCGTTTGTTTATAACGTCGTCTCGTCTGGGTCTGGTACCACCGTCTTACCTATTCCTGCCGCAATAGCGTCAGTGCTTGTCGCTGTCGTGTTCCGGTTTGGAGGGTAAGGTAGCCGGTAAACTTATGCATAGGGCATATGACCTCGCCACAAGATAGCAACGCACCATTTAAACCTTTGGTGTCTATAGGCGATGGTTGACTCTTTCCATCAGGAGACTCATCTGCTTGTTTGCTATCTTATAATATTAAAAAAAAGTGAAATATCGTCATTATATAATATGCATGACATTTACAGCCGCCGTTAAAAAATTGTCGCGGCATATTGTTTTAATTACTTGTGTAAATGGGTAGTTTATTTAGGACTAGAACCCTATCCGGCTTTTTACATAAAAAAGTAGGTTTGTTAGTTTGCTTCTACGTTAGGGGCTCCGTCAAGTGTCGGCGACATCGGAGTTTATAGTTGACATTGACGTAATATATTTTATCAACAATTTGCCTTCTGCAATTTGTATTGAACGTTTGCGTTTATATAAAGACATACATAAGGCGTAACTCCTGCTCTTAAAAATAACAAAACAAACTAACAAAACGCACGGGATAGCGCGTTACAAACTATAAACTAGCGCGCTATGTTATAAACTATATTATAACGTGTAACTGGGACACTGATCGCGCGGACCGGCCGAGATAGCGCGTTCAGTCATACAGCGAGCTCTAGCACGCGGTGACTCAGCGCTATAACGTTATAATTAAACTATGTTATAACGTCTATCGTCTACAGTCTAGTACGTTACTCGTTAGATCGCGTAGTTTGTAACTTCATAGGTTATAATGTTATAACTACGGCCTACGCTAGCCGCTAGGTATATAGCATGGCGTTATGTTATAGCGTCGAATGCGAATCTAAATAGCGTTGAGTAAAAAAAACTAAATAACGTTGAGTATACATAGCGCATTTTATTATAATGCTATGCGCTATATTATATATTAACCACCATTAAACATGCACATTATTTCGGACGAAGAAGGTAATCGATGTTTTTTTAGAAGTATTATTTTTTTCTCGCGGGTAAATTGATCGCAAAGACTTGTCCACTTTGTATTTACTTCTTTGCTTGAAATTCCCATTGTTTTGTTTTTGGACACCTCCTCAATACCTTCATATTTTTTTATTTTTGTTCTTGTAATTCGACAATGAAGCAAAAAACGTGTTATGTTTATTCCAATTCATATAAACAAACAATAAACTAAATGTAGTCACAATAGTAATATACACAGAAAATCAGTAAAAACGAAACGCACAACCTCAATGTTCGCGAAAAACGATGATATGAAATTATCCCTCCCCCGCAGGCGAACGTGGGGATGTATTTCGTTCGCCACGGATAACATGTTCGCATGTTTGAGCTAACAAAATAGTTAGGACACACCCATATTATTTGTTAGAAGTTTGATGTTAGGTGTTAGAAAACAAATATATAGATAATTGAAAAATGTTGAAAAAATAATTATTTTTCATACTCGGCCCATCTCTTCTTCATCAAAAATTCGTCATGATTATTATGATAATAGCATTTTTATTAATGTTTTCATTATAGGTTCAGTAGATAGTGATTCGGAAGATAGCTTGAGTGATACTGAGTACCCAGAAAGTAAATCAATGCGGTCGGATGTTGAAACACAACGCACACTTCTGGTAGAGCAGAGTTTACAAAATAACGTCCCGGCGATGGGCGAATGGGAACGACATACTAGAGTGAGTATGTATTACAATGAATCTACGCTAATATTATAAAAAGGTAAGATTAATAATAATATAATATTGGTGGACAAATAACACGAATTGATCTACGTCGTAATCACGATTGACGATACCATTGCATATAAATACTTAATAAGGCTTAAAACTTTTCCAATTAACACTTTCATAATCATAAAATTTGTACTTAATGGGGTTACTTTTGCTAAAATTTGCCTTTAAAGACATTAAGGTGAAAAATTCTTTTTTTTTATATATATCATAAGATAGCAAACAAGCAGATGGGTCTCCTGATGGAAAGAGTCAACCATCGCCTATAGACACCAAAGATGTTAATGGTGCGTTGCTATCTTGTGGCGAGGTCTAATGCCACATGCATAAGTTTACCGGCTACCTTACCCTCCAAACCGGAACACGACAGCGACAAGCACTGACGCTATTGCGGCAGGAGTAGGTAAGGCGGTGGTACCAGACCCGGGCGAGACAATGCAGAACTCTACCACCTAGTAGCCACGATGTTAGTGACTCGCATAGCCAATGTTGGTTCGGTTAGTTGGAATTAAAAATGTGGACTGTAACTTTTTATATATATATTTCGCTGGTATAAAGTATAGACAATTGCGTAGTGTCGGCGGTCGTAGCGAGCGGTGGAGTGCGAGGCGCGCGTCGTACGCTGTCCTCGAGGGGGCCGGGGTCGCGGAGGGGGGCGCGGCGGCGGGTCGACGCCCGATCGCACGGGCACAGCTGCTGGCGCAGACAGGCTCCCCGCGTTGAAGATGTAGAGCTTCAAAGGTTCAGGGCTGGTCGTCCACTGGCAAGACGCAGATGTTGTTATAGCCTCTTCGGATTGTCCCTCTTTTGGTTTTAATCTCCGCTACTCGGCTTACTCCGTCGATTCCTGGGTGTAGTTTAACGATTCTCCCCAGGAGCCAAACGAGAGGAGGAGACGACTTGTCTTTGATCAATACAAGTGGGTTTTCCATCTTCAAGCTGTCACCTTTAAACCACTTTGTTTTATTTTGAAGCTGGGATATATATTCATTTGAGAATCGCCTCCAGAAGTGAAGTTTGATGGCCTCGACGCGTCGATACCTTTGCAGCGTAGTCAAGTTGGCATCTTCGGAAACTTGCGGAGACGGGACGGTTGTGAGAGTTCGTCCAATTAAGAAGTGGGCAGGAGTAAGAGCTACCATGTCGGAGGGATCGGTTGACATGGGAGAGATGGGACGAGAGTTTAATATGGCTTCTATTTGAGTGAGAGCGGTGTACATTTCTTCATATGTAAAATGAGTTAAGTTAAGCACGGTTTTCAAATGCATTTTTGTAGAGCGGACGGCCGCTTCGGCCAATCCATTGAAATGTGGAGAATATGGAGGAGTAAATAAGAATTTAATACCTTCAGTCGCGAGTTCTGATTCTAGATTTGATGACTTTAAAAAGGATTCTAATTCATTACAAGCTCCGACAAAGTTAGTTCCGTTGTCGGAAGTGATGGACTGTGGCTTGCCTCTACGAGATATAAAGCGGCGCAACGCAGCTAAGTACGCCTCCTTGCTCAGCTCTGAAACAAGCTCCAGGTGTACTGCTTTCACTGCCAAACATACAAAAATGCACAGGTAAGCTTTGATAATTCTACAACCGCGCCCTTTTTTATTGACTATATACACTGGCCCAGCGTAATCGACTGAACAATGTAAAAATGGAAATTCAAGTTCTGTTCTAGATTTAGGAAGTTGTCCCATGATTGGCTGCACACTTTTACATTTATGACGGAAACATGTAATGCATTTATTTACAGTTAATCGCGCAAGATTTCTGCCTCCTAGGGGCCAGTATGTTTGGCGTATGTTAGCGAGTAAACAGAGGGGACCTGCATGTAACAGATTGAAATGTTCTTGACGGAATATTAATTTAGTAATGTGATGTTTACCACATATTAAAATTGGATGTTTCTGATCGAAACTATAAGGAGAATTATCCAATCGCCCTCCTACTCTAATGATATTGTTAGTATCTAAAAAGGGAGATAGAGATAGGAGACGATTTTTAGCTGGCAGAGTTTTGCCTGCTGACAAGATGGGATACTCTTCAGGAAACATTTCGGATTGACTTTGTTTTAAAACTGTAAACAAAGAAGATTGAATTTCTTCTTGAGTTAAACTGCCTATTACTTTATTATTTGGATTTTTGCAGTTAGAAATAAATCTCTTTATGTAGGCTACAATGTGCAAAAGACGATTGAAATTCGACCTTTTATGTATAAGAGAGGAAATAGAATTTTCTTCTGTATGGGTACTAGGCGATTGATTTTGAGTAAGATGACACACTACCTCGGGTAAATCTCGTCTCTCGTTGGGCATGGTAGGCCATGTATTTTCAGAATTTTGTAAGAATTGTGGCCCGGACCACCACAGCGCCGAGGAGCTGATAAGATCAGCCTTCACCCCGCGAGAAACGAGATCCGCAGGATTGTCGAGAGACGGCACATAGCACCACGGGCTACCGGCAGTTATCTCGTTTATCTCGTTGACACGATTGCGTACAAACGGCTTTAGTCGCTGTACAGGCATCTGCAACCAACCTAGTACGATGGTAGAGTCGCACCAGAACCTACACTGAACCTGCAAACGCAGAGATTGTAACACTTTTGAACACAGTCTTGCACCTAGTAATGCACCGCATAATTCTAGGCGTGGTATAGTAGTAGGCTTTATCGGAGCGACTCTATTTTTTGATGCTAATAGCTGAACATGCACTGTGCCTTCATTATTTATAGAGCGGGCATAAATACAAGCTCCATAGGCTTGCTCAGACGCATCTGTGAACACATGTAATTCAACATTTTGATATCGATTTTGTAAAACCCATCGAGGTATTTTTACATCATTTAAGTGAGAAAGTTTACTAGAGAATGAATTCCACTGTAATTTAATATCTTCCGTAACTTCAGTGTCCCAGTCTAACTTCAATTTCCACAACCTTTGCAATATTATTTTAGCATTGACTATAGTGGGACCTACTAACCCCAAAGGATCGAATATTTGGCTAATTACAGACAGTATGTGGCGTTTCGTAATTTTTTCATTTAAATCAATATTTATAGAGAACGATAGAACGTCTGCGTCACACAGCCAGTGTAAACCTAGTGTTTTTGAAGGCGTGTTTTGGTTGTTGTCATACAAATCGAGAATATTTTGAGAATCAAGATTATTGCCACAAACTTTCTGTAAGATGTTCAAATTATTTGATTGAAATTTCCTCAAATTAAACTTGGCCGATGAGAGCACAGAACTTCGTACTCTTTTAAATTCAACATAGCGTTGCTTAAAATTAGGATCTCGTTGAAATCTACGTTCTAGAGATAAGAATCTAGTTTTAGCCATATAATACGAGTCGCCCAGTTCCTGAGGATCTCGTTTCAGAGGCATCGTAACTACAAATTGGCCTTCCTCGTTACGGTAAGTATTAGCTAAAAAATGTTCCTCACAAGCACGCTCCTCCCTGGTTTGAGTGTATTTGGAATCGATGGAATCTAACTCCCAAAATCTGGTAAGATCTTCGTTTTGACTTAAAAAATGACACTGATGGGCATTGGAAGCGACACGTGGAACGTAGCCTGACATTACCCAACCTAGCCGAGTTTCATAGAGTTTGGGTTGGTTCTTTCCTAAATCAATTAAGTTATTGCAGATCACATTCCAGTATGTTTCTGCGCCTACTAGGATATCTATGGCTGCTGGGATATTGAATTGGGGGTCAGCAAGCCGAATACCAGTAGGTATAGGAATCGATTCAATATTAATTAACATTGACGGAAGTGACTTAGTGATTTGAGGCACAATAATGCAGTCTAGGTTTACCTGATAATGACTACATTTTGATTTTATTTTTATATTGCAAGACTGTGACGTGTTAATATTCTGGTTGCAAATACCTGTGACCGTGGAGGCCGACGTGCGTCTCGACAATCCCAGCTTACCGCAGAGGTCTTGCGTTATGAGGTTGGCAGTGCTCCCGTTGTCCAACAGGAGCCTGGCGTTATGTGTGTTGCCCTTGTTGTCATACACCTTCACCAATGCTGTGGATAGAAGCACATGCGATGACGTAGTAGGCTGATTTGAAATTGAGAAAGCAGATAGTGTTACATCACTACTGTTTTGCAAAGTATTTGTGTGTAGAGCAATATTCTCACTAACAGGGCTAGAAGTTGTTGGAGTTGAAAGAGATTCACCTTTTTCCAGGTGCAACAATGTGCTGTGTTTATACCTACAGTATCGACAATGTGACATTCTGCACTTCACATGTGAATGACCAGGCCGTAGGCAATTTAAACAAACCCTCAACTCTTTAGCCTTTGATATACGGTTCTCTATTGTTAAATCTCTAAATTTTTCACAGTTATAAAGGATATGGTCACTTTTACACAAAGGACATCTATTAAATTGTTTATTTTGAGCATCAGATCCACTATTGGTAACCACAACAAAACTTTTTGATTTTTGTTGATCGTGTTTAACATGTTTTGACTTATTTTCTTCTATGGTTTCCAACAAATCAGCTCTGTTACTCAAAAAGGTAGTGAATTGTACTAACGTGGGGGCTTCAGATAGCGTATTTCGATGTTCTTCCCAATGTCGACTAGTTATCGAATCCAACTTGGTAGACATCATATGTATGATCAAGGTATCCCAGTGTTGGGTAGGCTGTTTAAGTGAAGAAAGTGCCCTGATATTTTTGTTTGTAACGTCAAGAAGGAAACGAATAGATCGACTTGATTCTTTGGATATTGATTCTACGTTAAACAAAGCTTGTACATGATTGTTCACCAATAATCTAGTGTTGTTATATCTTTCACACAATAAGTTCCAAGCAGTTAAATAATTGTTATCAGAAAAATCTATATTTTTTATTATTATTGCAGCACTCCCTTGAAGGGAGGCGCGCAAGTAATGAAATTTGCTTATATTGCTTATATTATCATTGTTATGTATCATTGAAACAAAAGTATCTCGAAACTCAAGCCAGTGCATATAGCTTCCACTAAAAGTAGGTATATTTATTTTGGGCAAATTAAAATGGTTGTTAGAATGATCACAAGCACCTGACCTGCCAGAGCCTGCTGCAGAGCCAAAGTTGGTGCCGTCGTCCCGCTTGGAGTTGTCAGCAATCATTCGACGCGCACGGGAGACCAGGAGGTAGTACTGCTTTTCGAACAGCTCGCGATCTGCGTACTGCTCTTCCGGGGAATCGCACAATGCCTCTAATTCATTCTGTAACGTGTCGAATTCCTGGTATAAGTTTTCTATTTTAGACAGACGAAAATCCAACTCAGTGATATGCAAATCACTTAATTCCTGGTAGGAAGTAGCCAATTCTAAGAAATTTTCAAACTGAGTTAATTTTGTTCTCATAGAACCTTTAGTCTTCTTTAATCTTTTTATTTTCTCAATATCAGCTTTAGAATTCTCAGCCATTACGTTAAATTATTTAAATATGCAATAAAACCGAAATAAAAATTTAATAAAGCTATTTAGGTAGGTAGCACTAAAAAAAATCAGCTTAAAAAGCACTCAAAATGTGTAAATAATCGTTGAAATACAAAATAATGCATAAAACTATTATAACACTGTCTTCGGAATGCTATTATAGCGTTAGCAAAAGGCAGATTAGCGATAAGAAACAGCTGAGTGGCCGAGCGGACATTGACCCCAAGCAACACGTCAGTTATACAACGACCGTTTGAATTTATGAATGGCTATTTTAGCATCAGTGCATATTACTCGTATAAAATGCAATCGAAATATAAAGGAAATTATGAATAAAAGCTCTATTCACTCAAATATAGGCCAGAAATGGACTTTAACAGATAAATATATAATTTTTAAATCAGGGAAAGACAAAAAAATGTAAAGGAAAGGATTTAAAGATTTGGAACGAACTCACAGCGTGCCGTCGTGTCCGTCACAGGATGCACAGGAATGCAGGGGCTGCCGACTTGGTGTAGAAAGGCAGCCGGTGACGCAACGCCTTTGTTCGCTTGCTCGGTGACTCGCACAAATTTAAACGGCGCAACCGTCGATACTTCAGTATTTTTGGAATTCTTCGGACGTCGCAAAATCTCGGTTTCCTTAGACTTGCTTTTGAACTCCTTGGCGATGTAGGACCAAAAACTGGTATCTTCGACACGCAGGCTTTTTTATTATATATTTCGCTGGTATAAAGTATAGACAATTGCGTAGTGTCGGCGGTCGTAGCGAGCGGTGGAGTGCGAGGCGCGCGTCGTACGCTGTCCTCGAGGGGGCCGGGGTCGCGGAGGGGGGCGCGGCGGCGGGTCGACGCCCGATCGCACGGGCACAGCTGCTGGCGCAGACAGCCAATCGGTCGCCTTTTACGACCTGCCTGGCTACCAATTTGATTAAATTTTTTTTGTTCAATTTATTATTCCTTTAAGGTTAATTAGTTTGTTAACCAACCAAAAGATTGCAATAAAACTAAGATCTAAGATTTAATAAATATTATGAGGTTGTTTAGGTTTAATAAATAAAACAAAATGTAACCGTCTTAAAATTATTTGTTATGGGAAGTTTTCAAAATGTCGACCTTGGTGCTCGATACATATTCGTTTTAAAAAGTTTTCTTTTAGTCTTATGAATGCTATTCTGTTGTTTTTAATTGTTTCTTCTGCCTGTCTCAATTTTCTTCTTGATTCCGCTACGTTACTAATGTTTTTAACGTAAACTATTTCTTTAAATATCCCCAGACAAAGAAATCGATTGGATTCAAGTCTGGGGACCGTGGTGGCCATGCAATGGACCCTCAACGGCCGATCCATCTGTCTCTAAATCTTTCTGTTAAATGTTGTCTGACAATTCTTGCAAAGTGGCATGGAGCACTATTGTTATGGAAAATCATGTTCCTACGCGTTAACAGATCTACGCCTTCTAGTAAAATGTGGATGTCATTTCTACAAAATTCCAATTAGGCCTCGCCATTCAAACGGTCAGGTAATTCGAACGGCCCAATCAGCTGTCCGTTTAAGATGCCTGACTATAAGTTTACTCTGAATTGCTCTTTTAAATTGAATTCACGTGTCAGGTGTGGATTTTCAATGCTTCGAGAAGGATAGTTGTGTATGTTGAAAATACCGCATCGCTTGAAATGACATTCATCAGTCCACAAAATAGTGTTAAAAAAATTTTCATCTTCAGCGTGGCAGCGCAACATTTCTTGACAAAAGGCCACTCTTCTCGGGTAGTCTGCAGGCTTAAGCTGTTGAACTCTTTAAATGTGATACGAGTAAAAGCCCTCTTGTCGGAGTATTCGATGTGCTTGTGATTTTGAAATTCTGGAATTGGCAGAAGCGTTCTATTGTCCTCACACTAACTGATGGATCTCTTGCCACTTCTTCGCGTACTAAATCGACACTCATTTGGGTGATGCATTTGTCGAGACCGCCCGGATCTACTGTCTTGTAGACGTCCATCCATGTAAGAATAATGGACTCTTAAAGTCATACGAAGATCAGGCCAAATTTTGGGCTGAGGTACATGTCCATTTTATACTTGCTCCTAGTACAATCAGGCTGCTTCACTAGCGCTTTTTCTTGCATATCCATAAAAGTAATGCATAAGAGCATAGTCTCTTGACGTAAAAGCCATAGCTCACCAAATTTATGTGCTCGAAAAGTCCGCTGAGAAAGCAAAATTCGTTGAGGTCCGTATCTACACAAAACCGAATCGTTAAAGCACTCAAAGTCCGTAAAAAAAGCAAAGTTCGTCAAATAATCACAAATGAGGAGCGTTTTGTACACAAGAGTGTCGTAAAGTGCAAAGGCCAGCAAGCGACCAACCAACATTCGCATCGCACCGCCCCGTATCCCTCCCCGCACCTTATTATCTGATTGCTTTAACCCTTTTTAACAATACTTACAAACAGCGAAGCTTCGGTTGCGTGCTGCCAACGACTACACGCGCTGCCCCTCTGAACGAACGAAAGAGAGAGATGTTTTGTGCTCCAATAAACCCGGTTTATTGGAGCACAACACATGATCCACGAGAACCATTGATATAAAAAACCCAAGATACACAATCAGTGTCTCTAAAACGTCCTCCAAAAATGAGCGCACAATTTAAAATTGTGCGCTCATTTCGAATAGAATCGCGTCAGTCTCGATACTCACTGTCAATTTTATTTCTATTTGTACAATGGGTTGTAAAAACAACTATAAATCTTGCGCTTACGGTTGGATATGCAAAGACATATGTTTCTGCCATATCTATAACTATTTAAATGAAATTGGGGACACTTGAGTGTCAGTTTTGTTCGAGACTGTGCATCTTGGGTTTTTTATATCAATGACGAGAACGAATGTCAAAATTAATGAAACTTAAACTTAAAAAACCTCCCAATATTGAAATCTTAGCTTTTCTGCAGCCATTTTTGGTTGGTTAACAAACTAATTAACCTAAAAGGAATAACACAAGAAATAAATTGTACAAAAAAAATTATTCAAATTGATAATTTTAAGAATTTTCCACCTTGATGTCTTTGAAGGTAAATTTTAGCAAAAGTAGCCCCATTAAGTACATTTTTTTTATTATTATAAAAGCTGAGACTCTGGAGAAGTTTTAAGCCCTATTTAGAATTCATAAAAGCGTCTGTTTAGGTTTTTAATTTTAAGTTGAATATTGAAGTCATAGAACGTAAAATTTTTACTTTACACTTAGATTTTCATAATTTCCATCAAAGTTAAGAAGTTGAATCTTTTAAGCGGAAAGGTACAACTCATGACTATTCAGATACAAAAACAAAAATTCTAAAGTCTTCTACTTTTTTTTAGAAATTTTTAAAGTTGTTCAGGTGGAAAATTCTCAAAAACACATAAAAAAATTAAAACTCGAAAACTGTGTAAAATTGTGGAACATACATAGGCGTGATTCGGATACCCCTATCTTTGGAATTCCGCTTGACACTACTTTTTGGGACTGCCCTATATCTATTATTATGTATTAAGATCGTTGACTACCACCTATAACACAAGCAAATAATTTGCTTACTTTGGGGTTAGATCACTTTGTGTAATTTGTCCAGCAATAGTTATTATGTATACCTAAAATAAAAATAATAAAAAGTGACATTGTGTGGTAACCTGAGCCCTTTAAAAAGGCATATCTTATTGAGGCTTAGTCAGCTCAACGTTGATTTTCAGTATTCCTATTTTAATTGACAAACAAACATCAACACTATTAACAATTTCTTGATACAAACATGCCGTATGTGAAGACTTTGCCATTTTCGGGCAGCTCACAATACTTAATTAATCTGACCATGGTATGTCACATTTTGGTCTTCCCAGGTACCAAAATTCTTTCACATTCGAATTGCATACCTGTTGAGTTAACCTTTTATAATAATAATAATGGACATATAATTTACTAGGTGGTAGAGTTCTGCATTGTCTCGCCCGGGTCTAGTTTTTACCTATTTTACCCTTTTACCTATTCCTGCCGCTATAGCGTCGGTGCTTGTCACTGTCGTGTTCCGGTTTAGAGGGTAAAGTAGCCGGTAAACTTATGCATGTGGCATTAGACCTCGCCAAAAGATAGCAACGCATCATTAACATCTTTGGTGTGTATAGGCAATGGTTGACTCTTTCCATCAGGAGGGCCATCTGCTTGTTTGCTATCTTATAATAACGACATATTTTAAGTATAATAGTTGATTTATTCTTCAAACTGGAATATGAGAGTAACAAGCGTTGATGCTATTTGTATGACCCTAAAATTAGCACAAAGGCGATTATAATAATAGGTCAGGGCAAAAGTATTTTCGTATTTTTAATGTATTGAGTAATCAAACCTCTTTTGATATAAAAAAATATCAATACGTATAATGACCATTGGATATGAAGACTAAGCTGTTGTTGAGCATAGGGTAGGTGGGTGTAATAAGCTGTAGGTGGTTTATGTAGTATTTTGCTGTCGATAGAGTTTGAGATCTAAGCTGACACTGAACAAGATAACAACAAGCAATTGGTTCTTCTGATGGAAGAAGACAACCATCGTCTATAGTCAAGTATATTTATTAATTGCCTTGCTATCTATATGACAGGGTGTTGAGGACACATGTAAGTCTATCGACTACCTTACTCTCGAAACCGGGACACGAAAGTGCCAGGCATCGAAACTGTGACGGTAGGAATAGGTAAGACGGTGGCCTAGTATTCGTGACTCGTATAGCCAAAACAGTATTTTACGAATTGCTTGGCAGATGGTCAATTCTTCAAAAGGGGCCGGACTAACGAGTACAGGGTATGATGTAGAGGAGTAGTTTGTTGATGTGTTGTGTTGGTAGGGCATGGGGTCTAAGCTGATGCTGAGCATGGGGTACGTGCCGGGCACGGGGCTGGGCGCGGCGGGCGCGGGCCGGCTGCGGCCCGTCGAGCCCGCGGTGCTGCGCCGCCGCGCCGGACTCGACCTCGCCACCACTGACACGGGACCCAAAGACCCGCTTAAGGTGACTGCAATATATACCTACTAGGAGTAACATTTTTTTCGTTCATTTCAATATAGAGACTCCATTTAGTCTGTTAGAATGTTTCATAATTTTGATTTCTAGTTGAAAGTAGTTTTTGTAATATTTAATTAAATCAATTTTTGAAATAGGTTTTTTTTTACTGCGTTTAATTATTTTATGCTCACTCGAGAACGATTTCATCAAAAATTTGTACGATTTTTTTGTTTTAACTATTAAGAAAAAGTTTGTTTATTGAATGAAATTTTTTTGGAATATCGACCCACAAAATTAATGTTACCTCGATTTACCAATTCACGGTTCAATTTTACTATTCAATTTTTTTGTTAAACTTTTACGATGCAGTCCGATTTGTGCCAGTAGCACTGTCGGCGCAAAACTTGATGTCAAAAAACTACCTCTCAAGTCAAATGATATGACAAATTCGTAAAGAATGCAGGACATTGTAAGCACGATCAACAAACGTCAGCAAAGAAATCATTAGCTGTCACTCTCCTCAATTTAATTATAAATAGTAATAATTCAATTAATGAAATCTTCGACTTGATTATTAATATTTGAGGCGACAATCTCTTCAGCTTCAATGAAACAAGTCTTTTCCAAATTTGAAATTGTTCGCATCAACTTACGCAACCAACTGGGAACACAAAGAACTAAAAAGCTTTTTTGTTCAAAAAATATAATAACAAGGACATAAACATACATACAATACAATAGAGTGACAATGATTTATCGATATCGATATGTTAGATTTTAATTTTTTATATTCAAGTTTAACAATACGAAGTTAAAAATAAAAGCATTTGATTAGTTCATTGATTTTTACTGAAAATACATTTTAATTTAAACCCAGGATTCAAATCATGATTTAAAAAAACGATTTGAATCCTGATTTAAATTAAAATGATTAGATCATGCCAACCCTGAATAATTATTAATATCTTATTTAATTCTTTAATCAGGTTGAACAAAAACTGAAAAAGTTACAAAAAAGAGAAGAGGAACGTAATAGAAGAGCATATGAAAGAGAAAAAGAGAGAGAGCGACGAAATGTTTTTAATTTCATCAACAAAACCTTAGGCGATAAAAGTGACGAACCAGAAACATCGACAAATACCCTAATAGATATAAAGCAATCCACTAGCAAAAATTTAAATATTGAACAGTTCAAAATAACCGAAGATTGCAGAAAAATAGAAGCAGAAATAGTCAAGTTAAAAAATTCTCTAATAAAATACCCTTCGGGAACAAACGGCCATAGGAGTATAAGCATACAAATATCTGAGAAAAATAAAGAGCTTAATACGCTTAAAGATAGAGAAAGAAAGATTTCTAATGAACAGAAACACAGAAAAGACAAACAGAAAATGACAGTTTTTTAATGTTTACACATGTTAGTGTAAATAATAATTTATTAGCTAAGGAATAAATATATTTATTATAAGTTATTTTATTTTTCATTTTCTATTAATGTACACCTCTATCCTTAAATATGTTTAAGCTTTTTAAATTAAAACAAATTTCCGTCGCGAGACATTTTCGACATTCGAACATGTTCAACGGCCGCAGCAAACCAAAACATGAATTCCCTACTTATCTACCAAACAGAAGCTTTAAAAAATGTCAAAATTTTTCTTAGCTCTGTTAGAAAGTCATGACGGAAACAGTCGTCATTATCATAATTTCAAATCGCAAACTTATGTAAAAGAATTTTGTTGTCTTCAGACATCTAATATGCCAATAACGTGAAGTATCTCTCAGGATACAGAAGTATCCTGAAGACTTAACTAACCTATGCTTTTGAATTTATTTCTATAAGCTGTTCCGCAGGAAAACAGATGGTTCTTTGTGTAACCGAAATAGTTTAAAATTATCTTTTTAATAAAATATATTATAGTAAAATATGAGTAGAACCTACTTCTCTTATTTTAATACAGAGCAAATATTATATAGTCATAGGTTTTAATCTATTTGGAATAGAAAACCAGATAGCGCCTTTCCCGTCCGTTACGCCCGTTGATGGTCCAGGCTCTCAACCAACGACATCGATAGAACATCTGCCACTTTGCCAGGTGCAAAGAGTATACAATACTACGTGCCAGTGGTTCTTAAAATGTAAATGATTGGCTAAACGAGCCACTACTATCGTGGCTATCAGTGGTGGAGTTCTGCAACATCTCGCCCGGGTCTGCCATCGCCTAACCAATTCCTACCGCGTTAGTGCATGTCACTGTCGTATTCCGATTTGGAGAGTAAGGTAGCCGATAAACTCATGCATGTGGCTGGTGCTTCATTGCTACCGTGTAGAAAATAAACATCAAATATTTAAATAACGGGTTACCATCCGTATGGCGGGCACTCAATTTTTAGGCTTACTGGCTATCTAACCCTCCAAACCGGAACAAGTATTGACTATTACGTCAAAACGGCGAGACAGTAGAAGCAAGTCAAATCGAAACGTTACAGAACTATTCCTATACCTTGTTATGACCAAGGATTCAAAACGTTATAATATCGATATATTTGCTGTTTCGTGATTGGTTCGCCAACTAGCGCTAGAAGACAACGTCATAATATCATATAACCAATCACGACGACGCAAACATATCAATATTGTAAATTTATAAATCCTTGGTTATTATTTATATTGGTATAAATTGAAAACACTGAATCTTTTATAGGATACAATAGACGCTAAAATTTAAAGAAAGTTGCAAGTGGACCTTACACAACCGCTTGTGATAACTTTCTTATTTTTTTTAATTTTCTGCTACATGTGCAGGACAAAAGCTTCACCGTGTTTTTCATAATATAGTCAAGCGATTAAAGTCGACAAATAATTATTGGTATTAATAAATATTTTTCTTTCACCGAATAAAAATTTTCAAAGCCCCATAACTTTATTAGGTACCTGATTCGAGTTTTTTCGAAGATAGAAAAGATGGTTGTCACGTCAAAACGAAGCTGTTCACAAAAATTCAGCTTGTTATTAATAAAAAGTTTGTTCATGGGACCACGGTTTATTATAGTTTATTCAATAATTTAAAAAGGTATCTTCACATTCATATCCCCGAAGAGGTAGGCAGAGATACAACTAGTGCACTCACGATTAGACAAAGATAGAATTTAATATTCATTGCTGAGACTGGACAATGTCTGTTGGGTCAGCTAGTAGCTATAAAACATTACCTTGATAAAACTACTTTTGGGTTCTTAGTTTAGTAAAAATAAGCAATTAAATTACTTAAGTTGTGTTTTGCGTTATAATATTGTCAAGCTTAAGTTAGAAATAAAAAATTCCTTATCATTTTTTTTATCCATAGAACCAATGAAGTTATTGGCAATTTTTTTGACGCCTCAACAAATTTTATAGCCAATAAGTACCGAATCGGAAACGCGATGACACCACTGATAAGGGGCCATCCATAAATTACGTCACACATTAAGGGGGAGGGAGGGGGTCGACGAAGTATGACATTGTGTGACAAGGGGTAGGGAGGGGCCCCAAATTTGGTGGCATTAATTTTTTTCAAAGTATAATATTTTATATCTAAGTATTACAACACTAAATTTAAAAAGCTACCTGTACAACTAAAAAAAAATATTATTCCAATGTAAAATTATAAAATAGTTGACGTCACATAAGGTGGAGGGATGCTAACAAATGTGACCAGCTGTGACAAGGACGAGGGAGGGGTTTAAAAAATCATTAAATTCGTGTGACGTAATTTATGGATGGTCCCTAAGGTGCTTAAATGAGTGAAGTAAAAATTTAATAAAGTAAAAAGATTTCAAGATCACACATTTTCTTCATCACACACTTCAAACTTACTTTTATCCCTCTTACCTCCGACAGGTTGTGCTAACCGCCGCATATAGCAACGCGAAAGATGTGGGAGGTACATAGCTATCCGTGTACTAGGATATAAGTAAAATTCAAAGTTACGTCCTCAGCCTCACCATCTCGTCTGGAAATCCACAACCGTGCGATTCTCGAGGCATTTTTTGCCCCACACTACTCCTTTGTGGAACAGCCATCAGCAGACATTTTTGGATACGACTTAGAGACCTTCAAGAAAAGAGCCTACTCATTCTTAAAAGGCCGGCAACGCAATTACAAGACCTCTGGTAGTGTAGTTGTCTATGGGCGGCAGTAATCACTTACCATTAGGTGAGCCTGCTGTCCGTTTTCCCCCTCTTCTATATAAAAAAAAATTAGTTACTAATTTTCTCAAATGTAAGGAAATAATTTTGCGGGCATCTAGATGAAACAAAGATTACCACCTAATGTTAAAAAAGAAAATGCGAACAAAAGTACATTACTACCATCGAAGTAGTAGTAGACTACTAGGTGGTAGTGTTCCATTTTACTTATTTCGTTCGTTTATGCTTATCACTGTCATGTTCCGGTTCGCATGTGACATTACAATCCCGCCACACGGATAGCAACGCACCATTTACATCTTTGGTGTCTATAAGGTAATAGTGGTTTCTTTCCGTCAGGAATCTGCTATTCTATAACATGAAAAAGTAGCAGATTTTTTATAGTGGGCCCGAAATAATGTGCATTGTTTTGGGGCTCACTATAAAGAATACACTTCCAATGCTAATCATTCACAAAGCTTAGCTCAGATACCTAATTCTTCTTTCGTCTTATCTTCATTTGATAAGGGCCATCGGCCGGTCGGTACTCATCTTACTAAGCTGTTATAAAAGATAGTCTAGTTTGTAATAAAACAAGTTTACAATTATCAATTTCTATATTTACATGTGATGTTTTAGTTTAAAATAAGCGTACATGGCATATAATTACAATTAATATATGAAATATTTTTTTCTATAAATTATATTTTTGTACTATCAAACAACATTACGAAGTACTTAAACACGTTAATGATAATGTGACTAGCAAATAATATTTGCCGATTAATATAAAGGTAATATTTCCGTGACAGTGGGTCAAATGTTTTAAACAACTTTACATCACTTATTATTACCTATGTTACCTACTATAGGTACGTTATTAAGGCTTCAAAAGCCGTATTATACAAATTGCAAGCATAAATTTTGTATATTGAATTCATTAGACTTAAAATTTTACTATACCTAGATTAAAAATGAGTATAAGGTGAAATTACTAATAAATTTTGCATAAATCCAAATTAATTACATATCTAAAATTGCTACATGAGCAAGACACATTTGTACTTTTCATTATCCAAATTGGTTTAGTATAAATTAGGTTTAAAATTATTTTAACAGCACTATGCCAATACACTAAAAGATCTAATTCGAGAGAATTGTCTACAAGACCCATTATTCAAGCTAAATTGTATAACAAACACTAACTATACCGGTATAATTTAACATCTAGGCAACTATCCTCATACAAGTAGTTTAAACTTGGGGTTCGAATAAAATCTGATAAATGTATAAAAAATATGTTTTGTATAGATCCATTTGAAGGTATATTCATATATATGGGCTGAAATTATAGCCCTGTTTTTGGCTTCATCGTAATCAGATCACATCATATTTTTCCAGCTGGTAGAAATCCTTTGGAAACATAATAATACAACTAGATTGATGCAACTATCCCTAGTAGAGCATCAATCTATGTTATGTTGAAAGATTGAATCATGCGTTCTATATGCAGCTAGACCAAAAACGCGTAAATAGAAATATTAGAATTTAAACATTGGTATGTTTGAAATCTATTTTTTTCAATTTAAATGTAATTGTTTAAAGGCAAAACTGGATTCCATTAAATTATCTTTCCGTAGATACATATTAACACTATGGTAGTGTTGTTCAAACAGAAAAGGCAGCGCAAGCGTTTTTATTCGATTGCCGGGTCGGAGGACGAAACTTGTGTAGGTTGTTTCGAGCAATAATAATCTCGGCAGAGCTCAGAGGTAAAGTGAGCAAGTGAAACTGCCCTCAAGTGCTAATGAAGCGACTGTCGTTACAAGCCAATGTGGGAATGATGACCATGAATATCTATTGATTTTCGGTTCACTCTGTATTACGCTAGGAAATCGCCATGATGTTTATCTTTTATTTACATGTTTGTCGATAGACTTGTCACATAATGAGATTTAATACCATTAGCTAATAGTGGGTGTACTTCTGCTAGGATATATATATATATATATATATAGATATATATATATAGATATATAGATATATATAATCTCATATAATCCATATTATTGTGTTATATGTATATATAAAAAGAAAAGTCCAGACGCACTGGCAGACATATCAACGTCCAACCTACACATTTGGACCACAGGCTGATTTTTTCCCAAAGGCTATTCTTATGATGTAAACGGAGAATAAAAAAGGATTTTTCGAATTCATCCCCTACGATGATGAAATGGGGGGTGAAATATTGTAAGAATTTTTTTACATTGATATGTTAATTTACCCGCGGGTAACCAGCTAGTAAATTATAATGTAATGTATACAATTATATTATATGCAATTATATTATCGCTTTAGAATAGTTGCTAGATATTAAAATATGACTACCGTATAGATTGCAGCATATCTTGTACATATTAAATTATAAGCATGATGAAGATGCTTTCACCGCCGCTACATTCATCACCCGATGTGTACTGGCACGTGCGTTTGTCATGTTAAAGTTCAGTTAGACGTGTTAACCGATTCCTATCTAACATTCCATTACACTTGCTCATTGACATTACTATTTTCTAAACGAATTCATCACAGAGATTTGTTATCTTACGAACTCATCGCGACCACCACCATCGATCTTCCATTCTAGCTCGTTCATACTGTAGTTGTTTTATAAATATAGTGCCTAGCAGACTTGAGAAACGCATAGTGAATAGAGATAAAATGCTCTTAAATTGCGAAGTTAATTAATAAAACTCCAGTTTCATCGCTAATAGTCACTAACATAAAATATTTAACTAAATTTTATTGTAAATATTATATCGGTTAGGAAATTAATTAATAGTTTTCAACCGACTTCCATTCATTTATTTATAAACCAATTTTGACAATTCTTTTTTGTTTGAGAGAATATACACGGTGTGTGGTCCTATTTTAATTTGGTAAAGATCTGATGCAGGATTCCGGAGATATACTTGGGAAATAGAAAGTTGATTGCAAAAGCTTTACTTCGTTAAAAAATTATTATCTGTCAATTTATTCAACAGCTATCATCATTTTCGCATTGTTTAGTCGATGCAAAGATGAACTCATTTAACTAGTTTACATATATTATGTTAAATTCAATGGCATTACTATAGACTTGATCAATACCAAAGATACATTTTGTCAATTTTAATTATTGTATGTTATTTGGGTTGAACCAATTGAACCGTGATGTGGTACGATGTCTTCTGCGCTTAGGAAAGAAGGTCGCTGGTTCAAATCCAGACAGTATAAACATTTTTCTTTGTATGGTACTTAAAGACATAATATACTAAAAATAACTAATTTTATTACACATAAAAGAACAAACTAAACTAAAGAATTTCAGAAAGCTAGCTCACTGAATGCAATTTTATTACTTATTACGGCAATCTATGCGGAGTATTTACGACCTAGCAATTTTCAAAATATCTTAATCTATCCACTATGCTGTTCTCAATGGTCTTAAATTAAGGGTTGTCGCATTCACAAAAGGACGGCACGATATAAAACATCCTAGTCCTACACAACAATTGACATATAACAATAGTGCCAGAGCCGAGGCAAGATGATATAGACTTAATACACAATGACATACCGATGCTAATATGTATGCGACAACCCTCAAATAATAGAGAGTGGCAATGTAAAAGAGAGACTAAACAGTGTTCATAATAAACACTAGAAATAAGTACACGTATGAGACTCGTCACGCGATCGCTACTTACATTAAATGATGGATTTTTGTGATGTCTTTATTAAAAGCTTGTGATTTATTTTACGTATAAGAAATCTGAGTGAGTTGATGATACTTGTGCTGAAGGAAAGTGAATGAGATTCAGTATTACAGGGGATACAATTATATTTGTACTGAACATTAAGCCGCGATTACACTTTGATTAGTATGAGTGTTCAATGTAGGTGCTTAGTATTAACCAAAACACACGTGTAGACAGCCGTTGATTGGTGCGAGTGATTAGTGTTCAGTGTCTATTTACTTTTGCGACGCTGATTACTAATCACTTACACAAATCAACGGCTGTTTCCACATGTATTTTGGTTAATACTAAGAACCTGCATTAAACACACTCACACGCTCTAATCAAAATGTTATCGGGGCATTATACATACTTGCAAATTAAATTCAATTATTAGGCCCGCTTTCACAAAACTAAACACTTTTTAAATGACTTTTAGTATGGTTACATACATTTAAAAAATATTTTAATAGTTTAATGCAAGCAGACCTTATTGTCTATCTATGCCATTTAAATTAACAGAGAACTCTATAAAATACTACATTTTAAATAATATTTCGAATACATTGATCTCAAGCAAGCCGTTCACATCGAATAGCTGTTATTACGATTCCCTATACAGCTCTCACTTAAACATACCCACGTTCTTTGTTAAATTGTTTGACTATAACAAATACATAAAAACTTTACGTTTAATATGTAAGCAATCACGTCACATATAGGCTAGATATAATTTATTTAATTTATTGGTCTTTATGTATCGACAAGATTAATGATAAAGTTATCAACTCATAATTTCCATTAATTCGATTCCTGGCTAATAAAGCTGAATTCAGAGAATACTGACTATAACATTAAATTTAATTTGAATGTAGACATTTTCCTACTAACACTCGTATAGATATAAAAATGAGAATTTTAAGATTAAAATCAATCCTGAATTCTCAAAAAAAACTTGTTCTGATATTAATATATTTAGAAGTCTTAATAATATAAAGAGATTACAATAAAACTTGTTTTGGTTACATAACGTTTAGAGACATGTATGTCTGCTTACACCAAACTTTAATATAAAATGTTAAATTTGTTTAAAAACTATTTAAATAGTTTGGTGTTAGCAGACTTTAAAGACCCTAACTCACCGGGACGCCATGACAACGTCTCCAGCCACATACCCAAACAATTTGTATTGAATTTTACTAATTGGCTACGTCGATTAGTGACTTAGCCACCAAATATTTCAATATTAACTGTTTGGATACGGTGGCCGGCGACATGGCCATAGCGTCCCGGTGAGTTAGGGCCTTAACTTTGTTGATTTTGTATGATAGATATTACAGATAAAAATAAGTTTTATTGTAATATATGTATATTCATCAACAAGACTATAAGATACCAAGGCAACTAAGCCGTAAGGTTACTATTACCAATAATGTTTATTGGTTAACATATTGTGGACTGCATTGTGATGGAAGTTCTATCTAGACACATTGAATTGTCTATGTACAGCAGCGTTATTTATAAGCAATGCTGACATTGAACAGGCCTGACTCTATCGCACCAGTAAGTGATGAATGATGACAATAGTCAAACCTAATACCCATTAAACTTCAAATAAATCATGTTATCATTATTTATGACAAGTGTGTGGGATTTAGCCGTAGTATTACAACCACCATCGCAGTTCATACTCCTAACACAACAAATGTTGTCATTATAATATGCGGTGATTTTAGATTAATTTCCACTAAGGGCTCAAGATGGTTATCAGGTCTAAGTTAATCTTAGTTTCACATGTGATCAAAGCCCGCTACGATTAATTTGGCTGATATCTTCATTTCCTTGAAGTTACTCAAACTCAAGAATGAGAGGTTCCCAGCTACATTCAAGCCCAAGTACAGTTTGGTGAGGCTCAGTGTTGAAGTAATTCGGATGTATAGTGTGAAGCTGCCGTTACCTCCGGTCACTCGGGCTGGTGCGGCGAGTGTTGCGCGTGTTGCGTGTGTTGCGGTGGGTGTTGCGCGTGTTGCGGCGTGTGTTGCGGGTGCGCGCGCAGGCGCTGCATCACGGCGGCCATGGCGGCGTCCACGGTGTCCACCACGGTGACGCCGGACCGCAGCGCCAGGTCCTTCAGGTACATACGGCCACGGTTGTAGTCTTTCACTGCCGCTGCGCTGTACTGTAAATAATTTAAAATATTGTTTATTGATGTGTATCATCTTTTCTCTCACTTTCCTGAAATCCGTGGGAGTGATTTCGTGAAACTCAACAAGTGTATAACAGGAAGGCGGGAAAGCGACTTTTTTGAATTGACCAATGAATGCGCAGTATTTAAATTACCATTCAGCGCGCGCGATTGTAGAATTAGTCATGAGGTTGTACCAATTTAATTACTTGGGTATTAGAAGTACATATCATATGCGAATATTATTAAGAGAAAAGGTTTGATTGTTTGTAAGTTTCTAAGCCGAAACAGGAAAGTTGCAAGAATTTACGTTATTACTATGGGTATAAATGAGACAGTTGTAATAAACTAAGCGGAAACGTTACAAAACTCGACGACCTAACAAGACGGTAGTGAAAAATTTGGTTTTCGATATATTTAACGAACTGTCTGAAGGATGTGTGCGGGTCTCACCTTGTGCGGGTGCGCGGGGTCCATGGGCTGCACAAGCAGCACGGTGTCGCCGGGCCGCAGCCCCATGTAGTGCGCGGCCAGCACCATGGCGGCGAAGCACGGCGCCTCCGCACTCATGGCGAACACCAGCGCGCGCGACCGCAGCAGCAGCTCCTCGTCGTACGTGCCTGACCCCCAACACCATACACTCAATGTCAGCTTTTCATTTCACCAACACATGTTTAATTATTACAAGATAATGATTTATACACTTTTTAACCCCATCCGATCGACAAAGTTATTATCGTCGGGGCAAAAGTATTTTCGTATTTTGAATGTATTATTAGTAATCAAACTGCTTTGGCTGTACTGAATGTAACTGGCTGGTTTTAATACCATTACAATGTGCCATTCTCAAGATGCAATAAATAAAAAAAAAAAATCCCGCCATTTTTCAGTTGTTTTCAAGCAAGCAAAATGAACGTATGTAACGAAAAAATTTGGTAAATTTTAAAGTTTTATTACAAAAAAAGGTCAAAATGCGACGAACGCCGCGAATAAAATTTGTGCGGTTTAATGCGGTATCAATAAGAGTAGCGCAAATGTGGTTCAAGCGTTTCAAGTCTGAAAATTTTAGTGTGAAAGATGAGGTTCGATCTGGACGCCCTGTCACAGATATAAGTGCCATTTTTGAGAAAGTAGAGCAAGATCGACATATTAGTAGCTACAACATTGCTGAAGAACTAGATGTTGATCATAAAACAGTTTTACGTCATTTACGAAAGTTTGGATACAAGAAAAACCTTGACATTTGAGTACCACATGATCTCGCTGAGAGAAACTTAATGCAATGTGTTTCTATTTGCGATTCTTTGTTGAACATAACAATTCCGAACCATTTCTTAAACAGTTAATTACGGATGACGAAAACTTGGTGACTTACGATAAGAATGTGTGAAAAAGATCATGGTTGAAGCATGGACAAGCCCCACAGACCGTGGCAAAGCACGGCCTGACTCGGAACAAAGTGATGCAATGTTTATGGCGGGATTGGAAAGCAATCGTCCAATATAAGCTTTTGCCACCGGGTAAAACTATCGATTCTGACCTCTACTGGCAGCGACTGATGAGGTTAAAAAAGCTATTGAGAAAAACCGGCCAGAGCTGGTGAATGGAAAGGGCATGACCTTCCACCATGAGAACGCCAGACCGCACTCATCTATAGCCATGCAGCAAAATAAAGAGCTCGGCTGGGATGTGTTGATGCATCCTCCGTATAGCCCTGACCTTGCTCCATCAGATTTCTACCTGTTTCGGTCATTGCATAACTCTTTAGTAATTTTTTGATCAAAAATCTCAAAATTTCTACAGGAATGGGATTATGGTACTACTACCCACAAGATGGCAATAAGTCATCGGTCAAAACGGCACATACATATTATAATAAATAAATAAAAAATTATACGAAAAAATATTTTCCTTTGCATGAACAATACGAAAATACTTTTGCCCCGACCTTATATGCTTGCTTTATACGATCATATTAATATGTGTAATTATTTTATGAATATTGACAGATACATTTTTAAAATATTGAAAGAACATTACTTAATTTTGGTAATACATAACATTTTACAATACACATATTTATAAATCGAATTGTTACATTATTTTTTATAATAATGTCAGTAACCTACTCATAAGCAAGCTTGTTTCGGGTCGGACAGTTTCAGTTACTCATTATCTACACGGTAACAGAAAGAAACTTCAATTCAACTTCCACTTTGCTCTCGTAATTAGAGATGAGCGTTTAAACAAAAAGCTACTTAAAAAGTTTACTTTTCCACAAAAGCATATACGCATGCTTAAAAGTATAAGCAGTTTTCGTTTATACGTAAAGCGTACGCTTTTTTGCAGCGTGATTGAAAAGTGATTATATTTTAAAGTAAGGAAAGCACAACATGATATTGATAACAAGCTACTAAAGTGAACTTATTAGCTAATATAAATGTAAGCACATCCAGACTGCTAAATTTGATCGGTTAAGTTTTGTTTAACAAGCAACAACTTGTTTAGTTCGCATTTCGTTGTCTTCGGCAAGACAGTGTGTGCGCTTCGTTTTCGCGAGCTTGTACTCGTATGGTTTTACAAGTGTTTTCTACAAAAAGCGTTTTAAGTGAACAGCCGTTTACTAAGATGAAAATAAGTACAATGTTTTTGACAAAAATAACCCGTTTATCACACCTCCACTCTAACGCTTGAGTTTAATTTTTTTTTTTGGGTTTGTGTTTAATTAACAAAAAATATAATATTAAATAGTATTAGTAACTTGATTGACTTAAATTTCTTTTCAGCTTTTCTCCATTAAAACCTACATCCTAACCGTTAATTGGATCAAAATCGGTCAATTTGTTTGGGATTTATCAATGGCGAAAATTTTTTAAAAACATTTTTTTTTGACATTGCTCCGAAATTTTTCAACTTATTGAATTTTTAGCTAAAGCAATATTTTAGATTTTAAAAAAAAGATGTTTGAACTGAAAAAAAATCTATGCTTATAGTATTTATTTTTTGAGCTTAAAATTCCTTAATTTTCAGAGATGGCTCGCAGTGTCAACCGCTTACACATTTTTTGACAATGGAGGGCGAACTTCATAGGCCTAAGGCCATAAATGCGAAAGTTTGGATGTATTGATGGATGGATGGAATGTTTGTTACTCAAACACGCAAAACGTACTGACTGAATTTGGATAACATTTATTTTATTGACATATATTAGTTTGGCTATTTCGACAGTCAGACGTTTGTAACTTATCACACCAAAACAGCTGGGCCGATTTGAATGAAATTTGGCACACAGAATAGCGCATTGGATACTTTTACTCCCGGAAAATAAGCAGTTCCCGTGGGATTCACTAAATAATTTTTGGAATGCTGTGGGTTGAAAGATGCAGCTATTTTAGCTTATTGGCATACGGCTAATGGTGGTTAATATAACGCACAGGGTTATAGCGTGCTATGTGTACTCAACGTAAAGCGCACGCTAATTAGATTTACCTAGCACATGTACCTAGCAGCTAGCGCAGGCTGTAGGTATAACATTATAACCTACGAAGTTACGAACTACGCGATCTAACGAGTAACGTGCTAGACTGTAGACGCTAGACGTTATAACTGATAGTTTATACTTTTATGCGCTCAGTCACCGCGAGCTAGCGATCGCTGTATGACATTGTGATGAGTCAAGCGTTATTTCGGCCGGATCCCGCGATCAATGTAACACGTTATATGTCTATTACGTAGCGCGCTATGAAAATGTAGTTTATAGTCTATAACGCGCTATTATAAAATAGCTTATTTGAACAATACTTCATACAGTGGACACATTTTTTCCCGTGTTGGTAGTTGGTACCGGGCTCCTTTGAAGAATAGGCCAACTGCCGTTCTGCCAGGCAGGTCGTAAAAGGCGACCGATTGGCTATGAGTCACTATCATCGTGGCTATTAGGTGGTAGACTTCTGCATTGTCTCGCCCGGTCTGGTACCATTGCCTTAGCTATTCCTGTCGCAATAGTGTCAGTGCTTGTCACTGTCGTGTTTCGGTTAAGGAGGGTAAGGTAGCCGGTAAACTTATGCACGTGGCATTAGATCTCGCCATATGATAGCAACGCATCATTAACATAATTGTTGTATATAGGCGATGGCGGCTCTTTCCATCGGGAGATCCATCTGCTTGTTTGCTATCTTATGTTATAGAAAAAAATGTTAAAGTTTAGATTTTTGCAACTTAATCACACCAAAACGGGTGGACCGATTTGAATGAAATTGGGCATACAAGTAGACGATGACTTGGAATAGCGTAAAGGATATTGTTTCTCCCAAAAAATAATTATTTATTAAATACTTTTTGAAATGCAGTGTGCTGCAAGGTGCAGTTATTTTAGGTTATTGGCATACAGCACACACACTAAAATATTCACCTTTAAACGGCTGTGGCGTGATGTCTTCCGTGACAGTATAGAAATCAGACGCGCTGAGTCTATCCGCCACGCGCTCGTCGTCCCGCGATCTCTCGCGGAGCTCCACGTCGGTCTCACAAGCGGCAGCGGGAGTGGGAGCGGGGCTCGATGTACTAGTTGCGGGGCTCGTGTCACAGGCGGCGGCGGAGGTCAGTCCACTAGTGGCGGGGTGGGAGTCAGCGCTGGGCGCGGGGCGGGGCTTCTTATCCGTGCGCGGGGACTCGGGGTGCGCGGGGGCGGCGCGGCGCGCGGGCGCCGAGAACATGCGCGAGTAGTCGTTAGCCCGCGCCACTACGTACGTTAAACCCGCACGACGGAGTATTTGCTCGGGCCGTTTCCCAGACGACTGTGAACAAAAATAAGTCTTATTAAAACAATATGCCTCATTTTATTCGTTTTTTTGTTATATCATAAGATGTTTCTCCTGATGGAGTCAACCATCGCCTATAGACAGCAAATATTATGTTAATAGTGCGCTAATATCTTGTGGCGAGTTTTAATGCCACGTGCATAAGTTTACCGGCTACCTTACTTTCCAAACCGGAACACGTCAGTAACAAGCAATGACGCTATTGCGACAGGAATAGGTAAGGCGGTGGTACCAGACCCGGACGAGACAATGCAGAAATGTACCACCTCATAGCTACAATGGTAATGACTCGTATAGCCAATCGGTCGCCTTTTACGACCTGCCTGGTAGAACGGCAGTTGGTCTATTCTTCAAAAAAGCCTGGGACCAACACGGGGGATTTAATTTTGTACAGTTTAGAAATGTATTTTTATACTCTCTTTTTACCTGAAAGCGATTTCATTTTAACAGACGGAATAAAGGAGGTTATCAGTTTGATATGATGTATGTACTCGTAATATTGTTGGAATTGGATAATGTCTAAGTATGATGATTTACTTTGGCGTCCAAGCACGTATACTAAATTTCGGAAGTGTATGTATGTTTGTCCACGAATTTCTCGAGAACTAAAAGACATAATATAGACATAACTCTTTTTGTATTAAATCAGGTATATTCCAACTTAGGGAACAGTCTTAGTTTTATTAAAATCGTTTCAGTAGTTTTTGAGGTATTCGTCGGTATAATTTTAAAAATGTTAGATGATTTATGATAAGGGAAAACATATGGGTTCGCATCAGCGTCATCAACATGCATACAAATAGTGCGCACTGCCTGTGTTCTTAAAATAGTGTATTTATAAACCCAGTTGATGTCACTATAATTAATCTATGCTTGTAAATATAGTTTTAAGTGTCACTTCTGTCAGCAGTCCTCATGTCTGCCTCCAATTTTAATATAGATTATTCAGCTGGCTCTTTAAATATGTCAACCTTATTTTTTTCTGCTTTCAAGAGTCAGCATGTACTTCAAAATGGTTTTATATATAAAGCTATAAACTGGTATTATTTTTCTAATTGAACTAGAAGATCCACAGATTAACAAAATCCAAACAAAGAACAGACGCTTAACCTTTATTATATTAGTATAGGAACAAGGTTTTGTAAATTGTCATTTTTCAACAAGAATAGGATAAATATACCAGTGGACACCAAATATTTTAATGATGTGTTGCTATCCGTGTAACGATAAGTACCGAAGGTATTACGATAGGAATAGGTAAGGCGATGGTACCAAACTCGGCCGAATAGTTGCTAGTTAGCAGTAACGATGTTAGTGACACATATTTACCTTGTCTCACCTTTTAGGAGATGCCTAGCAATCAAGTAGTCGATCTATTCTTAAAAAAGGTGTCCGGATCAATACGTGAATACCTTGTTTCTACTAAGACCATCTTTCCGTTACACCGTTCATATAATATATCCGTATATTACATTATAAAATACTGAATCCCGTAACGTGAATAAAAAAGCCAGATACCCTGCAAGTAAACAGATGGAGGACAGCAAGATGATTGCACTTATTTTTAAAATTACCATTTCAAGCCTACCAAAATATTAATCATTTCAGTCAAATCTTAACATCGCATACTTACGGGAAAGGATCCACCTAAATAAACGTCGTGTACTGGTGCTCCAAGCATAACCGGTAACCGGTCTAACCGCCGCTCTGTCTCCGGTGAGAACACCGAATCGCCGCTGCTGTCACCGGAGACCACGCCCTCTTCACCAGAATTTCTGTTGCCCCCATTCTGAAAAATATATTCATTTTACTACTTGTATATCTATATTAAAGTCCTATGTCGATCATATAGTGGCTGCTAGATGTTTTTGTCTAAAATTATCTAAGTTTGCAACTAACAGAAAGGAAAACTTCTTATGGACCCGTGACGCGCGCAAAATCAAAAAGACGCTTGGATAATCATGGATCATCAATCATCATCAATTATATCGCCATAATCGCAAGTAACAAGTTTTAGCCGTTATAGTTGAAAATTCAACAATACGGATACGTCATTATTGCCTACCGATATAATGTATCGTGGTCACCTGATATATCTTACAACATCTAATTCATTCTGCATACTCAAGGGTTTCCTTAAGCCGAGGTTAGATATTTTTGTGAAGAAGAAGAAAGAAGTCGTTTCGAAATCATCAATTATTGTGATAAAAATCTGAATTTAGTCCCAGCAGTTAATCTATACGATCTATCTCGGCGAAATCGCCATTTAATCGAACAAAGAAAGATTGCATATAAATTCAAATTTATCTGCAGTATTCCTTCCACAGCTAAATATATTCATCCAATTGTTCCTACACTACCTGCCTCCTCATAGACCACAACTCTACGTCCGTTATCGTTATTTCCCTTTCGAATATACTAGTACTTTAAGCTAAATCAGATGTATGGAAAAAGTAATAGTGTTTAAAAATCGTTTAACATTAACTACTCTAGGAAGTTATTTGTATAATTAAATTTACTTAACAGCTCTAAATAATTATTTTTGTGTTATAGCACTCACCCCGTGCTTGGGAATCTGGAAAAACCTTAAAAACAGCAAAGAAAAATATCGACATGCGTAATCGATCATATAGCAAAGAAGAATTTCGCCGCCTCGAGCCTGTCGACACTAGCTCAGCGGAAGAGGATAGCGACCATTTCCCTAGGCTTTAGGGAAATGGTCGCAGGTTCAAATCCCGCGTGTACGATATTTTTCTTTGCTGTTTTTAAAGCTCTTAATAATTTAATAATTGTGTGATGTTTGAACAAATGAAGTCAAGGATACTGGGAGTAAAAATAATAACGCTTCTGGTCAATACTTAGAGGACTTTAAAAAATATTAGCTCAATTTTATTTTGTCTTTAATGTTTTTATTTTGTTTAGACTATATATTACTAGCTGTTGCCAGCGACTTGTCCGCGCGGAGTTTGTTTACTCCGCACTGCCCCTTCCCCGTAGGTGATAGCGTGATAATAGTTAGCCTACATGTTGACCCGACCTATAAGTAATATTCATGCAAAATTTGAAGTAAATCCATGCAGTACTTTTTGAGTTTACCCCGGACATACATACAGACCAACAGACAAAAGTTCTAAAAACTATATTTTTGGCTTCGATATCGATTAGATCACGCCCCAAGTATTCTTTAAAAAAAATATTCAATGTACAGTTTTGACTTTCCTACGATTTTATTATATGTAAGTATAGATAATTCGGATCATATTTCTAATTTGTTTAGAATACATCGGTATTTTATAACATTTAAGTTGCTGGAAATTTACTTAATGCTTTACATTGCAAATACACTACGTGGGTAAACCAGTTTTAATATTACATAATAATATGCCAAAGTGTTTTTTGAGAAGCTATAGCTAGTGTGTATTTTAATAAGGTGTGCATACCATAAAAATATTTTTTCTCACCTTGGGTATAAATAATGAGAATTTCTGACCGTGGGCGCGTAAGCGTGGGTTTGGCCCTCGAAGGCCGTTATTTTCGTGCGAACCGCTTACTCTGTCCGCTCCGCTTATAGTGCCCGCTCCAGCGTCCGCGCCAACTTCTGCCTCACTCGCGCGGCTTTGATACTCTGGAGATAAAAATAAACTATATTATTGCATACTTTATCTTGTATGTTTGATTTGATAAAAATATATTAAGCATTCTTATCAAAATAACTAAAACATGCATTTTAAAATTGTACTCTGTGAGCTACTGTATTCTATTATTGCTTAATTATAAGTGTTCACATATATTACCTTTTCGGAAAAAAATCCCTTATGAAAAATTTATCGCTTTATAACAGAATACCAGGCACAATTATCAGGAAGCTTATAAATGGGAAACAAACGCCTGTTCAAATTATGTGTGGATGAAATGGTAGCAAGTAAACGAATGTATTTTGGGATTTATATCCCAGACACATGGATAATCTAGAGACATAAAATTAACAACTTTTCAACCGAAGAAAGAGCTTTCTTGGAACTGGATATTTCAGTATGAAGATCTACTTAGGCGCCCAAACACGCATACTAAATTTCGTAAATGCATGTATTGTTTTTATGTTTTCCACGAGTTTCTCGGAAACTAAAAGCCATATCTAAAAAATTCTTTTTTTATTTAAAGCAGGTATATTCCAACTAATGGAAACGGTCCAAGTTTCATCAAAATCGATTCAGTTGATTTTGAAATACGGGTATATTTGACAGATAATAGACGTCGGTTCATTTTTTTTAATTAACATATTATTACTTACGGTATAAATCTTAAAAAAAAAAAGTTGCAAAGCGCATTCGAATGTACATCTTTTTTATAAAAGTAATTTTAACTTAAAATTGACCAAATGCAAAATTAAGGTCCGCTTGCGCTAAACTTTTTAAATAATTTTAAATTACTTTTGTGTGGTTAAATTGATTTAAAAAAAACATTTAAATAGTTTGGTGCAAGCGGGTCTAAAAATCTGAAAAAGCTTAATTACATTTTGCGAAAAAATAAAAATAAGCCAAAATATTACACTTTAAATACACAACAATTAAGAAAATATGCAAATCTGAAAAAAAAACTGAAAATAAACAAAAATGGGCGACGTTTTAGGTTTTTACATAATGATGATACGACTATGAGATCAAACATAATTCACAACGTACCGTTACTTTTCAACTTATTAGTTCTTACAGCATTAGGTACAATAGCATGCGACAGGCTAAGAATGCACAAAACCTATTAAAAATTTTGGCTATAGATTCTGTTAGGGGATAACCGCCTAAAGCGGTTTTATTGATTTTGATTGATGCATATGATTCAATATTTTTGAATAGTTAACAACTGCTTAGCCTTGACGGCAAGAAAAATTTCTAACTATCTGGCTGTCGTAATCTCTATGTTTAAATACGTATATATTACGTATACGTATAAATATACGATACGTATACGTATATATACGTATAAATATACGATACGTATACGTATATATACGTATAAATATACTATACGTATATTTTATAGGTTTTATAGGTTTACATTTTGTAATGTAATCTAAAAATAAGTGCATGAGTACAAATTAAAATTTTATTGAAATTACAGGTAAAAGAAAATAATTTTCTAGCTACTAGTGTACTACTAGGTACCAACTGTCGTAAATGTTGCTATAAATATTCACATATCTGCTGAGTTTTATGCATTCTGTCTAACCTAATGGATTAACTTTTACACATAATTAAAAAACACATTACGTGTAACTATAATTTATTTAACATTATTGTTTACAGTTGTATTTTTTGTATTTTTGTATTTATTTGTTTAATTAATCATAGATAATCAAGGCACATCAATGGAAAACGTTGGTGCTATTGCGGCAAAATACTCTCATAGGATTTTCAGTGATTCTTATAATATGCCTCCCTTTAATCACTACATAATATAAAACAAAGTCGCTATCTCTGTCTGCCCCTAAATCCCTATGTGTGCTTAAATCTTCAAAACTACGCAACGGATTTCGCTGCGGTTTTTCAATAGATAGATTGATTCTTGAGGAAGGTTTTAGTATATAAACCTTTCCGATATTCAAACGGGGACAAAAGCTACGCGGGTGCAACCGCGGGCAGGTCGCTTGTAATGTATATTCTTTACTATAAAATTAGTTTAATTATTAACTTTTTTATAATAAATGTTAATTAAAAATAATTTAATAATTATTATGTTATAGAAATGAAACAACGAAAGAATGTCCAATGAAAGAGATAATTTAAAATATGAGTTTGCTTCATGTTTTGTACTGACTACAGACGAAGTGGGACATTTGGCGACATGATTGTTATGACACTCCTGTATGAGTATTTCTTGGTTAGGAGTTGGCTAGTAGCTATCAACCTCAGGCATTAGATACAAATACACTATAGCAATTTCATCTAGTAAATTTGTATTGTGTATGACACTAATTGTTTTCTCAAACCACCGTACCGACGTAAATGATTTAGTGCGAAGATAATAAATAGATTTTTATATTTCTATTATTGTAGCTATTGTTCACAAAACAAGAGTTAAAACTGATAAAACAAAAGTATTTAACCAAGATACGGGGTGACTGATTGCTGTAACAACAAAACGAAGCAAGGATATATTTACGTTACATAGCTAAAACTAATAAAAATCTGTATGCAATTACAGGTATAAATAATGCAGCGAGTTTTGAATTTGCATAAAATATTTTAGTAGCGATAATAGTTTTGGTTATAGTTTTTTTTTATATATCATAAGATAGCAAACAAGCAGATGGGTCTCCTGATGGAGAGTCAACCATCGCCTATAGACACCAAAGTTGTTAATGGTGCGTTGCTATTTTGTGGCGAGATCTAATGCCATATGAATAAATTTACTGGCTATCTCACCCTCCTAACCGGAACACGACAGCGACAAGCATTTACACTATTGCGGCAGGATTAGGTAAAGCAGTGTTACCAGACCCAGGCGAGACAATGCAGAACTCTACCACCTAATAACCTATTAGAGTAAGTAAAAGTAGTAGAGTAATAATAACAACATGAGCGTAAAAAATACGAGGAAAATTATGAAACCGATTTTAACTGTAATTAATTTGTGATAATAAAACAAACTGCAGCAATTGAGCGAAACATAAATACAAAGATAATAATCGGGTCACTGGGAAATATAGCGTTATTGCTCGGTAATTATTTAATCCGTTAGAACGAATGGCAAAAATAAACTATATATAATTATTTTGCCAGTAAATTACAAAAATACTATTTGTCAAGTTTGGTTACAACTTCTTTCTTTCAATCTATCAATTTTAGACTATTTTTAAACATCCGCATTGTCATTTCACGTGATTGATCTAAATAACCACCAAAAACATTTTCATGTAAAATATTGCCACGACGAGACCATTATTATTGCCATAAAAATTTATCAAATCTTATGTAGAACCAGCTACGTTAAAAGTTACTTTTAAGGGCCATCCATAAATTACGTCACACGAATTTCATGATTTTTTGACCCCTCCCCCGTCCTTGTCAAAGCTGGTCACATTTGTGAGACCCTACCTAGTGTAACGTCACTAATGAAGTAATAATGATCTCATTTGATTATTTTTTTATTTGTACAAGTAGGTTTTTTAAATTTAGTGTTGTAATAATTAAATATAAAATATTATATTTTAAAGAATATGTTGTCACCAAATTCGGGACCCGTCCCTACCCCTTGTCACACAATATCACACTTCGTCGACCCCCCCCTCCCCCAAACCTCATTCATTAAAGCTCAGTTTTGTTTAACTAATTATTAACTTATTTCAAATTAACGCCAGTAGAACAGAATTGGCATCTAAGTAAATCTGATAAGTTTGGGAAAATTTATAACATTGATTTTTAATATTTTTAATATCCTTTGAAATACTGTTGTTCAGGACCTCTTGGCCGCTTAAGTATCGATAATGTTATGTTTCGAATCATAATCATAGGTAAAGTAACGGTACGAGTGTATTAGCGATGGCAACATATCTAAGCATTTACTTTCGAACGCACCGTGCGCTCGTGGAGTGGCGAGAAAATCGCGCAGCGAGCGGAACGCACGCCGCACGCGCTCCGCCATGCTCGGCCCGGCTACCGCCCGTGTGTGTCCTTCAACATACCAGCAATAGTACCGCTACATACTATACCCGTTTAATTACCTTCTTATATCCTAATTTTATCCGAAGAAGAACCTTCAAAGCATTATCTGAACAAGCGGACCTTTTGTTTTATGATTTCGCAGACATAATATAAAATGTGGAGTTCGGCAGTTTCCACCGTGCGTTTCACACAGTTTTGACCACGGCTACTAAAAAAAGTCAATATGCAGTCACGATCCTCGTGTGACTTTACGAAAGAAGAGAGATAGTAGGGTCAGCATCTCAGCATCAGTAAATGATAAACAACAAAACAAAAAATGCTAAGAACCGACCAACCAGCTTAATGAGATTTGGGGATACGTGTTTATGACAATTTATGCTCAGATAATCGCAGCTTTATTATAAAATATAGTTACAGACAAGTTTAAGAAAAAATGTAACTTTTTAAAAATATTCTAAATAATAAAATAAGAAGTTAATTAAGATTTACCTGTATCAGCAACAAGCTCAGCAACTGCTGCACAGAATGTTTCAAAATCAATCGCATTCGTGTTGGGTGGTAGACAACGCTCAACAATATCTTTAGGTGACCGTGTTGCTTCCTTCAGTGCTTCGACTGCTCGGGCGCGGGGTAAATTAGCGTTCCTCCCGCCCGCCGCGTCGAACGCGCGTTTCAAGCGTAATATGGTATGACCAAGGGACTGCCGCGGATGTGTCCGCGCCCCGCGTAGAACCGCTCTTGCGCAGCGCAGCGCGGCGGGGATGTCGGGGAACGTAGGAAACCCTCGTCTTTCTACCGCCTCTTGTAGTGTTGCTCGTGCACGTGATAGTTCGATGTATTCTCTGAAAATAATTTGATCTAATTAACATTAAATACAGCGTCGTTTTATTATAGCAATTAAACATGATTGAAAAATTTTCATCATATTGCTCCTTAAAAATACAGTGGACAACCACTGTATTTTAAGTGTGATGGTTGACAGTTCAGGGACTTTGTAAAGTGGTGCGTTAATTTTTGAAACACTAGACGCAGGCTCATACTTGAAAATATTATAACTACGTTAGCTTTAGAATTTAAGTGATCTTTTGATTATTATACATATAATATTAGAACATCTAATAATATAATTCATTATTTTTTTTTATTAACTTCTTAATAATTATATACGTTTTTGTATATTTCATTCAATTGTCTTCAACAAAATATGACTTACAAATCATTCCTTACATTTTTTACGCATGCAAACTTTCATCTGGTTAACCAGTAATTAATAAAGTAAAAAATTAATTTATTAATTGATCCACTTACAACGATTTCCAAAACATTAACTCTGTTTTTCCATTGCGTGTAAACGTTAACCGTATAATGTGTGCCCGCTTTATAGACATCTTACGGTAAGAGCTCAATATAATTCTAAGCTTGTAATCAATGCAGCAGAAATACAATAGTGAAAGTAACATGTAATTTACTGCAGTAGTTTTACCGCGACGGGCGAACAAATAAACATATTTAATGGAAACATTGCAAAGTTTTAAAAATAATTGTTTTAATTAAATAGCGTTTAAATACCACCATCCAATACTGAATCAAAGTTTTAATACTCCTAGACCAGGGTTCGGGAACCTTTTGAGTCGGAAAAGTCCAAAATTACAATTTACAAAATTTCAAAGTTATTAAAGAGCCACAAAAAATTCTTGTCAACAATGAATAGTACTTGCACAAATAAAGTTTTTTGATCCCAAGAAATGTGACTAGCGAGCCGCAGGTTGCCGACCCCTGCCCTAGACCTTAGTATAATAATGGTATTCATGGGCGTTCCTCTCCTCTCCTCCTCCCGGTACGCCCATAATGGTATTAGTAGGAATAATAAAAGCAAGTTTATGTGTATGTATGTAGGTATACGAATTCGTTACTACTTCACGCCTCAACGAGTAAACAGACAGCCATTTATGCTGGCATATACTTATACAAGAAAATAGATACTTATGCATTGTTCTCATTGATATATGATTGTTTCCTAAAGATTCACAAAAAAACTTTAATGTCGCAGCAGGTTATGTGGCGGGTCGATACTATGTACGTATAAATGAATAGGTAAAAAGTGACTGACATCAGCCTATAATTACAAAACCGTAATCTATCATAAATCTATATTCGTAGCTTTTCAAATGTAAATGCTATCATGATGTCATACTCCCGAGGATGTTGTTTCATTCTAAGCCCCCACATATAACTTGTTTAATAGTTTTATGTAAACATTTCTAATGAAAGCATTCAAGGATTTAATTAGGTATTAATTATTACTAATTATTGCTACTCCAATGTTTTAAAAGTAAAAAGTTAACGTTAGTCTAGCGGTCGCGATATCCCAAATCAACAATAGGTACCTACTATATGAGATTTAACGTAAGATTCTCATATTGGGTTGATATACTTTTTAAATAATAGTGGTAGCCACTTTGTTGATGGGCTTATCAAGTATGGGATATTGTTGGTGCAATTGTGGTCTAGTGGTTAGCTTATTCGGCATAAATCACAAGAGCCTGGGTTCAATCATTGGGTCGAGCAAGTGTATTAGGGTTTTTTCGAGTGGATCAAATAAAATTTGGCAAAGTTAAGATTATATGGAGAAAAAGTGCAAAAAAACGAATATATATATATATATATATATATATATATATATATATATACGTGATGGATGGTGATTAATACGTGAAGGAAAATCTTTGAACCCCTTTTTAAGACAAATGCGCCAACGGTGGAGTATGTTTGGCATAATTAAATTTACATTGCAGAGGACTGCAGAAATTTAATATTTTTTTAATAAAATGTAGGTATCAGAGGTAGTACATCAAGTTAATAAAAATAAACATTACCCACACTACATTCATGTGACATACGTGATAATATACACACATGAATACTATTACTTGACGGCTACGTTCAGTTGTGAAACTTAAAAAAAAATTTATTAATCAGTTTACGGTCGAAATTCTATCGCTAGTTTTTTTATAAATGCCTTAGACATAAATTAAATTAATAAATATAAACATTACACACACTACCCTGCGTTGAACAAACACTCGCATATAAGTACTATTTTGTTTATGGTTAAAGTCTTGTCAAACTTTAAACAAAAAAAACTTAAAAGAGTTTTAATACACTTTCTGATCAAGTTAAGTCATGGTTTGTTTATCCTACAATTTGTCTAAGAGAAGGCTGCCCAAATAATTTTAAAGATGGACCACAATTATTTCTATCATGTGTTAGCACTTAGCCGGCGGCGGGCCAGCCAATTCTTCTAAGTTATTTTAACTTTATAGAAACCGCACTTACAAATTGAGTCGAATCGAGCAAACGAAAATACGGGCCTGGGTTTGGGTAGCTATGGCCTACTAGATATTTGCATGTACTTTAAAGTTAATATAATTACTGATAAATTACGACCAACTGGCGACCGCTAGTTAAATTTTTCAAATCAAATCAAATAATATTTTATTCCATGTAGGTACACATAGGAACACTCATCGACGCCATTTATAAGCAAAATTATACATGACAAGTTATACAATATAGTTATAAAATACATTAAGGTAAAAATTTAAAAGCTTCAAATCCATACTTAATATTATAAATGCGAAAGTAACTCTGTCTGTCTGTTACGCTTTCACGGCCAAACCACTGAACCAATTTGGATAAAATTTGGTACAAATATAGTTTGAGACCCAAGAAAGGACATAGGATAGTTTTCATCCCGGAAATCCCACGGGAACGGGAACTATACGGGTTTTTATGTTAGAAATTCTTCCACGCGAACGAAGTCGCGGGCACAGCTAGTGTGTAATAAAATAAACCAAGTTCCTGCAAAAAGTTTTGACGTCCAATAATAATACCGCAAGATACAAATTTTGTAGTCGTCATCTGGTTACAATTCTAAACGGTCGTGTTTCGACCTCGACCTACAACGATCGCTTTAACATATCGGCACTCGGTTATTGATACTAGGCACTTCCTCCTGCATCGTGCAAACTGAATAAAATATTAGCAAATAATAAGTTACACAATGGCTATTACTAGAACCTACAGCTACGTACAGAGAACAGAGAACTCTATTAGAACCTCTTGGTGTCTATGACAGCAAAGATGTTAGGGGGCGTCCACAAATTACGTGAGATGTTTAAGGGGGAGAGGTGGTCGAGTCAAATCTCATCTAATCTTACGTTGGGGAGAGGGGGGGGGGTCTCGGCATATATCACGCAATTTTTTTTCTGATTGAAACAGAAAAAAATATACTATTTTGGTCCATTATCCAGATTGTACATGCTTAAGATTTAATGTTAAGCGTAATCGTATCACGATTAAGATTATTCACTAATTCGTTCGAAAGAAAATAATTTCATTCATACTTCGATGCTATACATTACTACTGACTGCCAAATCATCATATTTGTTTTATACAAAATAGTTCAATTTAATCTGAATTTACGGTACAGTGTAGCCCGTCCTTTGATTTCGCGCCACTATCAGAGGAGTAGACATTCTTTTTTTAATCGCAGTAATTACAATTTAAATATTCTATTGTTGTTATGGCATAACTCATGTCACATCACTCATATTGATTACTATTCTTAACTAGTCGTAAATAAAATCACGAAGTAATTTTTTTTCTTTTTATAATAAAAATCCAACGCGTTTACATATTTAAGACACCCAAATTTTGAAAAATCTCACGTGAGATTGGGGATGGAAAGGGGGTTGAACAAAATCTCACGACATCTCACCAAGGGGGGAGGGAGGGACAGAAAATTAAAAAAAAAAACACCACGTAATTTATGGACGCCCCCTTAATAGTGCGTTACTATCCGTGTGGTTGGATGGCAATGCCACATGCATAAGTTTACCGACTACCTTACTCTCCAAACCAGAATACGGCAATGACAAGCATTACCGCTATTCAGGCAGCAGGCAGGAATAGATAAGCCGGGTGTGCGGCGGGTACTAAATACATGGACGACACGTTGCAGAACTTTACCAAGTAGTGGTCACGATCGTTATGATAAATTTGGACTATCGTTCGCCTTTCACTCGAAGTGCCCGCTAGAAAGCTACAAGCATGCAAAGGGCAAAGTCATCAGGTCGCAGTGTATGGAGCCTGCTGCGAACTGACGATCTAATAATGGCATTTCGTTCTTTCTTCGTTATGTAATAAGAAAAATCATATAAATTAAAGCATATTGATGACTAACTGAAAATAGCCAATGCAATATATGACCAAACATTAACCTTAAATGCTGTATAAGACTAAACATTAGCCTTAAATAATCTCCGGTGCATAGATTAGTCATACTCAAAGTTAGGTTACATGTGTGTAGTTTTATCCTAATTTAGGGTATTTTAAGAAGTGATCCAGACGTAACGCTGACCTCATTCTTGAGCATTTTGAGTGTAATACATTTTGTCATGAGGATATATATATATATATATATATATATATATATATATATATATATATATATATATCCTCATGACAAAACCAACGCTTTAGGTGCTCATCCAAAAAGAGGTTTTTAATACATCAAGCCAGAAACCAACTTGCTATTATATTCTCGAAATAATCTCAATACTGTTCGACTTTCCTCACATCTGATGTGAATATAGAATATGAACAATATTGAATATAAATAAAAACAATAGATCACGAGGCAATAAATTAAGTTTTATGACCGTATATCGAATAGAACATTATTATACTCACTGGTCAGAGATAGTTTCGTTGCCAATGGTTTGATGACGCGAGTATGGACGTAAGACCAGCAGGAGATCGTGAGGCGAGGCAGCCAAGTGAGCTGCCTCAACACTCGCGCCCACCGTCCTTGTCTCGCTGTCCAGTACGAATAGCAGGGCTCTTGCCTTCGCCTTGGCTCGGTTTTCTACCTCTATTAGCTCGGATGACCAGTCGTCTACCTGCTGTATAAAAAAGATACCAATAAATAATGTCTTTATAATTAACAACTAATATACATAAATCTACTTAATGTTACAACATATTCTCTACCAGTTATCCATGAGATGAAAACTATCCTATCTTTTAAGTTGGACCAAACAGCAGATATCTAACAGACACAGACGTGTCCACGAAATCAAGGAGGCTGCGCCCGCTGATTCGACGGCACCTTGTCCAGTTTAAAACCTTCGTTAAATTTTACGAATACGAGAATTTTATTAGGTGAAACTAAACTTATTAAAACTTTCATGAGACATTATTATAATAATTATTTGAAATCGGCTACACTCACGATTAATCGGTGTAGGTTCAGACTAGTTTCGGACCTATAAAAGGTCCTTCCTCAGAGTGAGTTAGCTCGCTCGATCGGTAGCGAATTCATATAGGTCCAAAACTATTCGGAACCTACACCGATTTAACGTGAGTGTAGTCGATTTTAATTAATTAGTAGTTAAAATTAGTTTACGAGCATTTTAATGTACGAAAATAAATTTATAAATTGTCTTTTCATTATTTTTACCCGACTGAAGGAGGGTAATGTTTTTCGAGCGTATGTATGTATCAGCTACAGCCCAAAGGGCTGGACGGTTTTTGACATATGTGTCGTTGGATTTGTCTAAATTGTAGTAGTGACATAGACTATACAAATTTTCAAAATGGCGCTCTCAAATAGCGGAATGGGGCAGCAGGAGGTGATTTTTTTCTTATCGTAGCAATATGGGTATGAAATGAAAGCTAGTAAAAATACCAGTTCAGAAATATATATATATATATATATATATATATATATATATATATATATATATATATATATATATATATATATATATATATATATATATATATATATCACATTATGTTTATACTGCTGTTTTAACACAAATATTCATATAGCGTGCCTTTTATAGCCCGGGCGCCCAAATTATAAAGATACCGATCATTTGTGGCGCCTCTGATCCGTACCGCTGAAGGGTCATAGTGATGGAACCAGCGGGCCAGCTTCTTGTCAGGATGACGTTATAACTGTGGAGGTTGATGACGTCACACAAGGACAAGGAATAGGAAAACCTGCTGCCTGGGGACCGAAGTCCATTTGAGAAGCGTTGAAACTAATTGTATATAGTGTGTACAAGATAAATAATTGTGATATCACGATTCAGGATTTTATTTTGAACTTCATTTTTTCCATCTTTTATTATTTTTTCTGGTAGCGTTTGTAGATTGCTTGAACCACTACATCATTCATAATTGTAAATAGGTAGGCACCATAGAGGTACGTATCTAATAGTTTAGGATATAGGGACATATGTATAACGATTAAAATTTGTTTAAAACCATACTCGTTTATTTTCCTACTTATAACAAGTACTTTAATTACGTTTAATAATTAATCTAATTAATACGTATACGTATACTACAAATCGCCTCTGTGGTCTAGTGGTCCAGCGTTGGAGTTGACCACATGAGGTCCCGGATTCGATTCCCGGGTCGGGCACTTAAAAAAAAAGCGTTTTTTCAGTTTTCTGAGAAACACAAAGTTGCCCGGGATTGGAAAGTGCCCGGTTGACGATAGGCTTGCCACCTATCACATTTGTGGGACCAAGTATCTTCGGCTAATCGTGGGTGCACTTGATGTACCTCTGCCTACCCCTTCGGGGATATGGGCGTGAAGATACTTTACGTATACTTAAATTAGTGCTTCGTTATTCTGCCTTTACAACAGTGAGATTGATGTAAAATATAAATAATACATTATTATGTAGATTGAATATTATATTTAAGCAACGGGAGTTACATATGACAATAAAGTGGCCAATTCTTCGAAGGGACCAATTGAAAACCGGAAAATTGCCACAGGCTGTGTTTTTAGAATTTGACGACAAAACAATTAAAATCAATGTTCCCGGAGTGGAGTGGGAGTCATAATCGAACCACTGACGACAGATTTCGATGCACCGTGGACAGGGTTAAATAGAACGAAAAATGTCGCCGTTGATATTGTGCTGCGGTCTAACTGTACACAAGCTCCAAGGAATTACTTTAGACCGAGCTGTGGTTGAGTATATTCACGGATTTTTTCTAAAGCTCAAGCATGCTTTAGGGGCTAATAATAAGAAGTTTATACCACCACAAGTTACTTAATAATCCCCACGATATTCACTCTCTGAATAAAATGACAAGATTGCGTAATTTACCATCGTATAATTCTAATGTCGAAGTTAATGAATCCTATCTAAAAAGTTTAAAATAAAAAAATATTGAAAACAACAAACCCGACTGCATCTTGAAAAAAGATTCATTGCCTTAAATGAAACCTAAAAAGAAAGAAACAAGCCCAGTAGTTTAGAATCATGTTAAGTAATAATAAATAACTACACCACTAAAATAGTTCTATAATCGACGTACATATAAAACAATCCATGAATTATAATTCCTCACAGAACGATTAACAGTCGAGGCCCTTTGTAAAAATTTGATAGCTAAATATTAAATAGGCCCCGACAGTTAATCGTTCTGTGATGAATTAAAATTCATGGATTGTTTTATATGTACATCGATTATAGAACTATTTTAGTGGTGTAGTTATAGTCACTATGGTAGTCACGATAGTAGTGACACGTGTAGCCAATCGGTCGCCTTTTTCGACCTGTCTGTCAGAACGACAGTTTGTTTCATTGCTATTCGCTATCATCACATAGCGCTGATTTATATTACGTTTATTTATTGTGTGCACAAACATGTCACAGAGGAGTTAGTAATGTACTAAAATAAAAACTAAGCACCACATCGTTTAGAAAATTACTGCCGAATAGTTTAGATAAATAACTCATTCATATTTAAAGTCAGGACAGCAAAGAAATTATGATGTTTCTTCGACCGGTCGCACTTATGTATGTACACATCTATATGTATAAAAATCATTTGCTATTATTATATTATATATTATTTATATTATATATATTATTATATATAATTATTAATTGGTTTTGAATTAATTGATGAAATCCAGGGAAGCGTTTGCCGGGTCAGCTAGTGTGCATATATATATATATATATATATATATATATATATATATATATATATATATATATATATATATATATATATATATATATATATATATAAAATCTCTGAAACTACTTGAGCGATTGTAACGCGGTTTACACTGTTTAGTAAATTTCTTCCCAAAAGGGTATGTATAATAAATACATTTATATTTATTCTAAAAATAGCATTGTAAAAATAGCAGAGAAGGTATGGTACAGCGAAATTTGTATGGATGAAAGAGTGGGAAAAAAGCGATTATATCTAGATTATTTGTAAGCCTGACAGTACATTATTTGTAGGGATGGGCCGAAATTCGTTTTACATTCGGTTTAACCGAATTTCGGCAGCTTGAACCGAACTTCGACATTCGGCCGAAATTCGGTTTAAATGCCGAACATTCGGCACTAGAAAAAAAAAATACGATATTTTTCTTTGCTGTTTTTAAAACGGCACCTTAAAAACAGCAAAGAAAAATATCGACACGTGGGATTTGAACCTGCGACCATTTCCCTAAGGTTTTTAAGGTTTTTCCAGATTCCCAAGCACGGGGTGAGTGCTATAACACAAAAATAATTAGAAATACGAAAGTACTGATCAAAATTATAAATGTGAATTTCATCTGTAACGATGAACTCATTTAACTAGTTATACGTATGTATAGCTAGTGATCAGTACAATCGACGTAATCGATCATATAGCAAAGAAGAATTTCGCCGCCTCGAGCATGTCGACACTAGCTCAGCGGAAGAGCGTCCCGGCTTTAGGGAAATGGTCGCAGGTTCAAATCCCGCGTGTCGATATTTTTCTTTGCTGTTTTTAAGGTTAATATACCGATTGATTTAAAAGTCTAATCAGCTTTTCTTTCTATAAATTGCGTCAAATAAATAAATTGCATCAAAATCGGTCGATTTTTTTGGGATTTAGTAATATCGAAAATTCGAAAAAATTTTTTTTTTGTATTGCTTCGACATTTCTGAGACTGTAGATTACGTAGCTATAAAAAAATTGTAGAGGTCAAAAATTGCGTTAAATGGCATTCGAAAGACCAAAATCAATTATCGTTTTTAAAATATATAGGCATTTCAAAAATTTTGAAATTAATGTCATTTTTTTTATATCATAAGATAGCAAACAAGCAGATGGGTCTCCTGATGGAAAGAGTCAACCATCGCCTATAGACACCAAAGATGTTAATGGTGCGTTGCTATCTTGTGGCGAGCTCTAATGCCATATGCATAAGTTTACCGGCTACCTTACCCTACAAACCGGAACACGACAGCGACAAGCACTGACGCCATTGCGGCAGGAATAGGTAAGGCGGTGGTACCAGACCCGGGCGAGACAATGCAGAACTCTACCACCTAGTAGCCACGATTGTAGTGACTCGATAGCCAATCGGTCGCCTTTTACGACCTGCCTGGCAGAACGGCAGTTGGCCTATTCTACAAATTTAAGATTTTTGAACTCTGAAAAAATCTGTGATATGCTAAGATATAGATAAAAATCTAGCGGGAAGTTTCAGGGATGACCTGCCGGGTCAACCGTTTTACATATTTTTTGAACTCTTACTTCTTATAGGGTAAAATATGTCGAAGTAATATCAAAATTTGTTTTCAAAAATTTTCGTTATAATAAATCCTAATAAAACGGTTTTGACCAAATTGACGGTATTTGACGCAATTTATAAAGAGAAAAGTTGATTAGATTTTTTAAGTGAATCGGTATATAAGGCTAAGAGTTATTTTAAAAATATTAAGTAAGTAAGTTTTCTGTAAACAGAAAAATTTTATTATTCAAAAGTTATAACTTTTGAAAACTTGATTCGATTTTGATTCTTGAAACTACATTTGTTTCAAGTACCACAATATTGTAGAAGGTTCGACGTTCAAACAAGTTTTGGTCAAAAAGTCTCTTATTTTATATCAATAATATACTTTTTTCTAAATTTTCGTCAACAATAACTCCCAAACGGACAAACCGGTTTTGATACAATAAAAGATATTTGACGCAGATTTTTAGAAAGAAATGCTGGTTAGATTTTTAAATCAAGCCGTGTATTATCCGGAAAGTTATTTTAAAAATATTAAGAAGTTTTCTGTTAACAACAAAATATTAATATTAAAAAAGTTGTAACTTTTGAAAACTCGATTTGAAACTAAATTTGACGTAGTTTTTTAAGCACTAAACTATTGTGGAAGGTCAAAAAAATTAGTTAGAGAAATTACTAAGTTATGTCAAAAAACACTTTTCTAAAGTTTTTCGTCAACAATAGCTCTTGAGCGGAAAAATCGATTTTGATGCAATTAATGCACTGAACGCAGTTTTTGTAGGAATAGAGCTGATTAGATTCTGTACCTAATCTATACATTTATGATTATACAAAGTTATTTATTTATGTATGTTATTTATGTATAAAGTTGTGAGATGTTTACAGATACACATATATACAGACATGCTGACCTCATTATGAAAATATTCGGAAAAGATTTCTAGGACCTCAAAACGTGGAGATCTGGTGAAAACTCGATTTTCAAAAATCGGGGCAAAATCAGTAACTTATCTATATACCTACATAGCAGAAAGTTAAAAATAAAAATCCATGCCTAAATTGGAACAATGTACCTCAATGTATCAAAATTTTGCTGTTACGTCATTAATTCACGTGCGTTGGGAAACCCATTAACGATATCCAATATATCTATACTAATATTATAAAATTGTAGAGTTTGTTTGTTTGGTTGGTTGTACGCGGTAATCTCGAAAGCTGCTAATTCGATTTTAATAATTATTTTTGCCTTGGATAGCCTGTTTATCGAGGAAGATTATAGGCTATATAACACTTGCTACGTAAGAGCGGAGTAAACAAAGTCTGCGCGGACGAAGTCGCGGGCAACAGCTAGTCCATACTAAAATTATAAATGGGAAAGTGTATCTGTTTGTTTGTCCGTCTTTCACGGCAAAACGGAGCGACGAATTGACGTGATTTTTTAAGTGGAGATAGTTAAAGGGATGGAGAGTGACATAGATTACTTTTTTCTCTTACTTTACGCGAGTGAAGCCGCGGACAATATAATAGCTAGTAGTAAATAGTAAAATAGGTAAATAGCTAGTATAAAATAATTAAATTTTAAGCAAATTTGTAAAAAAGTCACTGCGTGTCGCTTTTAAGAAAGCTCCCCAAAATTAAACCGAAGTTCGGCCGAAATTCGGCCGAATTTCTTATTTTCACCGAATGTTCGGCCGAAGTTCGAATTCGGTTCAAACCACATTCGGCCCATCACTAATTATTTGTAATAAAATGTCCACTTAGAAAAGTTAATAATAATATTAAAAAGACAGTAAGTCAAAGCCATATCACCTATTTAATCTTTGAAGACTTTAAATTCTTGAATTCAAAGACGTGTTTAATCTTGATATAAATTAACATTTAGATATCACGTTTAAAAAACGCAGTTTTAAGGACATATGTATGTACATATTATATTATCACTCTTGTACCGCACGCACGTATATTTCAAGAAACTTAAGTGACCTTCAGATTGTAAACTAATTAAGATAATGTTTAATTCATAAATACAAAATTATAATAATCGGTCAGTCAGATAGTATTCGACACTTAATATTTATGACAAAAAAGTCTCTTTACGAAATCACTGTCTACTAAGAAATCTTGTATTCTTAACCACTGGATCTTGTAAAAGTTTTATAAAAAAGTTGTAACGGATTAATGTGTTAGATAAGAGATAATTATTTTTTGAGGCAAATTATTATCACCATACAAATAGGGTACATAGTTATTACACCTACCACAAATATCAATTATTGAATGTTCCATAGCGATCTTTCGCGACCATAGATTTCTTAAGAGATCGAGATGATAATTGACGATTAACTACGATTAATGTAAGTTAGCCGTTTAAAGTAGAGATTCCGGGAATAGTTGTTATAGTGAATAGTCGAATAACGATTAATTGCCCTTCCCTATGGCGAATAGTCGAATAACTTGCTATTATTATTCGTCATAAAAAAGAAATATGAAAAGTAATTTATTCGCTATCAAATAATTTTATCAAATTTATACACTTTATTTATTTATACACTATAAGTTTTGCGTAATTTAAAAAAACAACATGTTATAACCAAAATATTATGTTTATTGCTTTTCAAAATAATCTCCTTTATATTTTAAATATTTTTTCATGCGATCGAACCATTTTTTAAAACAGGAGGACCACAGATCTGAAGGCATATTTTCTACGTGCTGATTGAACGCTATCACTGCCTTTTCGGAGTTGGTAAAAGTAAAACCTCTCATCAAATCTTTGATTTTTGGGAAAATACAGAAATCACAGGGTGCTAGGTCAGGGCTATGCGCAGGATGAGTGACGAGATGTACTTTTTCGGAAGCTAAAAATGACTTCGTTTTGTTGGCCGTGTGTGAAGAAGCGTTATCATGGTGTTTTGCGGCTTTTGGGTCGTCTTTCGCGTACTTTTTTTAACACCCTGGGTAAACAAATGGTAGAATACCACTCGGCATTAACACTCTTTTGATCTTCGAGTGGAATTGTACAGATGGGACCCGTAGCTGCGAAAAAAAACGCGATGATTTTTTTACCAACGTTTCTCGCCTGCCTCACTTTTGTTGGCCTGTTCTCATTTTCAAACACCCATTCACAAGATTGCTGTTTTTTTTCGGGTTCAAAACAATAAATCCACATTTCGTCTCCTGTGGCAATGTCATAAACAGCATTAGAATGTCCGTGGTCGTACTTCAGTAGCATCTGTGAGCGCCATTCCACGCGAGCCCGCTTCTGCTCCGCTGTCAGTTCATGAAGGATCCAACGACAACAAAGTTTCCGAACTTTCAATTCTTCGTGTAAAATTTTCTGAATTTGGCTCATACCAATCCCCAAAATCCTCGAATTGTCTCATAGGTAATCCGGGGGTTTTCTTCAATTAACCGCTTAACAGTAGCCACATAATTTTCGTTGACGGCAGTTGAAGGCCGACCTTCACGAAATTCGTCATGTAAAGAAACTCGACCTCTCTTCTCGTGCTTCTCTCCCAAAAGCATTTTGAAGACGAGCGGCACAGTCTTGCGGAGGAAGAGAACTTTTAAAATCATAAAAAATCTTCGTTCTAAAATCTTTTCGACTTAATTCCATTTTCGTTGCGTACGTAGAACTTTGATGTGTTATAAAAAAAACAATTGACAAATCATTTCCCGCCAATTGTTTCTTTTTTATTACTAGAGGGAGAGGAGAGAGGGAGCCTCTACATGGAACTGGAATCTACGGTTCGATAGATGAGTACAAGTCTGCAGGCACTCCAATTTGGTGTAGCTTGTATATTAGGCCATTATGCCAGGCCTTGTCGAACGGCAATCTGACCCTTTTGGATTATAAATATTAATTAAAAAGCTTCACTAATTAATTTGAAGTGTATTTTAATTTTAAAAAAAATTATAGACAACTATATGCCATAGACAATACTATTCGGTATTCGACAAATAACAAAAAAAAAAAGACGAATAATGCTGAATACCGAATAATAGCAAGTATTCGCGGCATCTCTAGATTAAAGTATCTAATGTCACTAATTAGTACAGCTATCAGGGTTTCCATACCTTAATTGAATATCGACAACTTTCTACAGAATTCGATGAGCTTTATAATTTTAACGCGTAATATGTATGAGTCAATGTGAATGGGCTAACGCTTTTCGTATTATATTTTATTACTTTTGCACATGAGCTTTATGCAAATCATTTAATGAGTATTTAAATTTAAAAGAATCAACAAACTTGAATCAATCAAAATGCCTCGTCTACGATGAGTCATATCCCACAAACTGTGAAGGTGATTTAACCTTCTGTCATAGTGAAGTGAAATATCGATTTTTAGATTGGTCTTAAAGCCTATCGCACTTAAAGTTTTGAATTGGAACTGATTGTACAAAATCGTACTAAACTGGTCCTACATATAATTTATTTCGCCCCATTGGTCTTGCATGACGCGTAAGGTCATAGGCTCGAATTCTAAGCGCAGTAAATTGTCTTGAATATTTCAATAGTTTGAAAAACTATGCTCAGCACTGAACGTATTTCTGACACATAATGGGATTTATTACCGTTGAATTTTGAGGGTGTACTTATTGCACCTTTAACATCTCTGCTTACATCTACAGGGTTTTTATTTCTTTATTATTACTCAATAAGCGCTCCCATAATAACTATTAATAGTAAATAAGTACTTCTGGCACTGACACCTTCGCGGCAACCATAGATAAAGCGGTGATATCTACGAATTTACCGCTTCACAGAACAGAATACCTAAGTAATTCTTTAATGAGGCAATGTATACGTTTTTATGAACTTCCTGAAGGTAAAAGATATTTACCATTAAAAAACTTATGTTGTATTAAAACAAAACTGTGCAAGAAAGGTTATGGTAATAATTGAGGTTTTTGTATATTTTGAAAATTGAAAAACCTAAAAAAATGCTCTTCACATCAATCTAATATTTTGTTGTAGTTTTATTTGATTTTAAATCAATTGTATACATCGTAATTTGTAACATTTAAAAAAAAAAAATCATATAACAAAAAATTACAAAACGCCTCAGTTTTTCCGCACGGATCTTTTCAGTGTGTAGCCGCGTTTCCGATCCGGTACTAGCTATAAAACCAAAATACCAATTTCATAAGTAACAAAAATTTAACTTACTGGATTAAAATATGTGATGCCCATTTTCTTAAGCATAGGTATTGCGATGTCTGATCTCCATGTTGTTGGGTTGCAGGATCCACCGAGAAATACTTCACACGGAGGTGGCGACGCCTCGCTGCCTGAACAACGTAATATTTTAATTATTTCTTAATAATCAAACACACGGAACTGCAATATTTAATAACTAATTATCTAGTCTAATCCACACTGATTTTCTAAACGCGAAAGTATATTAGTGACGTATTCACAGATAATTGTAATAAAATTGAATAAGGATAAAATCTTAAGAAGCTAATGTATATTTTTTAATCATTCACAATGCCGTATGCGCAGCAGACGTCGCGTTTATAATTTCACTTATTTTTCAATAAATAATTGAAATCTTGATAGACACAACCTACAAGTATTTTCTAAAATAGAAAGAGGCGTAATTTTGTATAGGTATAACCATATCTTATGAGATGAGTTGACAATTTATGGACAACAGTTTATGTTAATAAGAAAAATAGCGCATTGTTGAAAGATTTTTCATTTGAGAAAACAGCTCGATCGATTAAACTGACTTTTATTGGATTCGAAACGGTCAGCTTTGGTGTATTTTATGATTATATTATAATAATTAATAATCGGCACTAAATAGAAGTTGTATTTGCACGTGAGATCAGTCTCTTCTATCCGAAAAGAACCTATATTCAGAAAAAGTAAACCTTACATTTATTATATAGAGGTTACCTTATCCACCGCGTTAGTCCGGCCTTCTATTAAAGGCGAACGATTGGTCAAATGTGTTATTAACATTGTGACTGGTGGTTACGTACTGCAAATATCACCCGGGTTTGGTACCTGCCTTATCCATCCTTCCCCAATAGCATCAGTGCTCGTCTCTATCATGTTTCAGTTTGAAGGGTAAAATATCCAGTAACTTATGTTTGTAAGATTTCATCCAGCCACACAGATGGCAAGACCAAATTAACAACTTTAGTGGCTATAGACGTTGATTGTCTCTTTCCACCAGGAGAGCTAATGTCATACTGTATAAGAGTACTGATTATAGACAGGGATCCCTGAAACAAACTTTTTTTGATTACTAACAAGCTGAATTTTTGTGAACAGCTTCGTTTTGACGTGACAACCATCTTTTCTATCTTCGAAAAATCTCGAATCAGGTAACTAATAAAGAAAGATAAAAAAGAAAACTTTAGAGTATTAGACTGAGAAAAGTTTCTACTTTACGTGTAGGACTATGTTACCCTTGAATAAAAATAATAATTAACAAGCTGTTGTGAGAAAATTAGGTTGTTATTAAATCGATTACTATAAATTTAAACATCTCATAATTCCGAAACTTTAGAGTGGAGGACTCGTCAGAAAAACCATCGAATGTGTAGGACAAAAGTTTCATCGTGCTTTTCATAATAGAATCAAGCGATTTAAGTCAAAAATAATTATTGTTATTAATAAATATTTTTCCTTCACCGAATCAAAATTTTCAATGCCGCATAACTTTATTATCTATCCAATTTGAGATTTTTCGAAGATAGAAAAGATGTTTGTCTCGTCAAAACGAAGCTGTTCACAAAAATTCAGCTTGTTAGTAATCAAAAAAAGTTTGTTCCTGGGATCCCGGTCTATTAGTGAAAGGAACAAGTTATTTTGTCACATAAGTACATTACATTACAAAAAAAACATATAATTTAAAAAACAATTTTCATACATGTACATAAAAGGCGGTCTTATCACTAAAAACTGACCTCTTCCAGACAATCTTTAGTTAAAGGATAACAATGTATTCCAAAAACTAACTTGTGTTAAGCACTAGTAAAAGTCGAAAATCGAAATAAATAATCTAGATCACATTGTTCCAGATGAACCTTTTTTGTTTCAGCATGAGTAACAGACATTACACATTCGAGACCCAATTACCAACATCTATGATCGACACAGATGTTAGCCCTGAGCGGTAATCCGACAATAGCACAATAGTATTAGTGATGTCGTCAGAAATGGCATCATGATTGATGACCATACTAATCACTGAAGACGGAACGGGAAACTGGCACGAAAAACGTCATTTAATGAGTCAGAAATAATGTGTGTATGTTATGTGAAACGCAATAAACTATGTTATGTGAAACACAATAAACTAAAGGAAAAAAAATCTATAAATTCGTATCCTTAAGAATTTGTATGGCCCAGAACGACCCAAAATGTTTAAGCAATATAATAGCTATTAATTGCGCCTTCGTTCGCGGGACCCAAATTCCTTCCTTTTGATCAGCCGAGTACAAAAGTAACCTAAGCCACTCCTGGAAAGTTAGCTTTCTAATGGTAATAGAATTTTGAAAATCGGTCCAGTGGCTTTTGAGTTTATTTGTTACAAGCATACATAAGTTTTCTCTCTATAATATTAGTATAAATATGGATTAAAAATTAAAAATATATTTGTCTATAATAGATAAATGCTAAAACTAATGACCCGATTTTTGAAATTCTTATATGCAGTCAAAGTCGTGTACTTTAGCTAGATACTTATCAATATTCTAAGTCTAATATTCAAACTCTTTTCTATTAATTCGTTCCTGATTCGTCCAGTGATTTGAACTAATTATGCTATATAATTAGTTTAAACCATTGGACGAATCAAGTTTAAATCTGACATATAGATACTATCTACAACAACGAAAGTATTAAAATTCAACCACAAAAGAATGAAATCGAATTCTAAGCGAGCTAATACATTATTTGAACCTCATGACTGAGTACGATTAGTTTTCATGTGTATTTGTTACAAAATAGTACACTAAAATTGATGTCACATTTTTTGCAAAACTTGTAAAATTAGCTTCGCACAAATTTTATTTTTCGTCTAAGATTCCGAGATCATTGTTCCATACTAAAATCACTTTTTAAACAAAAACATCATTTTTTAAAGGTAAAACACGATATGCTACATGAAAAATAATTCATAACAAAGAAGCTTTAAAATATATGCTGTTTTAAACATAAAACAGCATCTGACTTATCAATCATTGAAGTTGCTGAATCAGAAAAAAAATGTATAGAGCTCTTCGCTATCTCGAAATGTCATATTTTATCTTTGCCTTTTTTTCTGACAAAATATATTAAAAATGGTAAAAGTTACAACAAATTTCATTTCAAAATAACGACGAACTCCGAGTAAATGGCTCTGGATATTTTAAAACGCCATTGTTGTAACCTTTGCATTTTATTGAAATTTTAATTGCATGTCACCAAAATAAGGGATTTAGAGGGTAACTTCATACTGTAGTGTCTAAAATGACTTCTTTACTGACTTAATAGTGTACCAAGCTTATTAAGAACGAACCTGAGGCATCTTTACATTCAAATATTACTTTTGTAAGGTATATAAATTACAAAAAACATATGTAAGTACAACGGAGTCAAGTTTACTTGTAATCGTTAATTGGCATTGCTTTCTCTTCTTAAAAGTTTAAAATAAATATAATATTAATTCCTTTCCGTCAATATCAATACATTGGCCTCCATTTTGCTAAAGTATTTATTCAATCCTGTTTTGTGCAACTGGTGAGTTCAACGACATCTCCAGTGACATCATCAATTATAATATTTTTCTACGCACAAGGTTTTTAACGTTTTCAATACACTCAAGGTGCTAAGATGCTAGTGAGGCAAAAGATGCTAGTGAGATGATACATAAACTCAATGGGAAGAAATTAGCCTAATTCTCATCGATTTAAAATTAGAAAAAAAGTTTTTCATTTCAACAATTTGCAGAAGACTGAATCTCATATTAGCTTGAATCTTTGTTACTCGTGCATAAAAATGGGCACTGACAAAAATTTATCTAATTCCAAAGGAGTCGGTGTTAGTCAAGGCATATATACGTAGGAATACACGTATATAAAATATTGAAATGTATTAAATACACCTTAAATACTCGTACAAACACTAAAGCTCATCAGTAACTCACTCAAATGCCCATGTTTCCGTCGCAAAAAGGGCGGATGGTTCGATGCGCGTCGGAGAATCCGTCAAACTCGACCTAATATGTAAAAGTTAGCAACTCATCTAACAATTTGTAAAATGATAATGGCCTTAATAGACCGTGGTCCCACAAACTTTATAACAAGCTGAATTTATTGAACAACTTCGTTTTGACGAGACAACCATCTTTTTTTTCTATCTTCGAAAAAACTCGAATCGGGTAACTAATAAAGTTTATGGGGCTTTGAAAATTTTGATTCGGTGAAGGAAAAATATTTATTATAATATATAATTATAATAACAACAATTATTTTTCAACTTTTATCGCTTGGTTATATTGTGAAACACGATGAAACTTTTGTCCTACACATTCGATGGTTTTTCTAAACAGTCCTCTACTCTAAAGTTTTGGAATTATGAAATTTTTAAATTTATATTAATCATTTTAAAAACAACCTAATTTTCTCACAACAGCTAGGTAATTATTATTGTAGTTCAAGGGTAGCTTTGTCCTACACATAAAGTGGAAACTTTTCTTAGTCCGACACTCTTAAACTTTTCGTTTTTATCTATCTTCATTAGTTACCCGATTTGAGATTTTTCGAAAATAGAAAAGATGGTTGTCTCGTCAAGAAGCTGTTCACAAAAATTTAGCTTGTTAATAATCAAAAAAAAGTTTGTTCGTGGGACAACGGTCTATAATTGATAGGTCTCTGTCCCGTTGAAGTTCCGTTAAGTTTCAAATTTTTTTGTTAGTTCCCAATATGTATTTCGTAAATTTTTCATGAATGTACAATGTGAATGACCTATGCAAATTTAGCATCTCATCTAAAAGTTGCAAATTGATAATGATACTGATACATTCGTTAAGGTCCATTAATTTTTTGGTAGGCTGTGTTTTTTAAATATACATTTTTTGATTTTTCATGATCCGAAAATAAGAATGACCATTCATAGTAACTATTTTTTCTTGCTTCAAGATGAAAATAATATTAAAATATTTCTCTTAACTTGTACCTGTTTGACTTTTGGAATATAACATTTATATTGAATATTCCAAAACATATATTGAACATGGGATATTGAGGTAAAAAAACCTTAATCTTTGACACTTAAGTGATGTAGATTTAACTACACCGAAACAATCCCCTATTTGTTATTCCAACAAAAATAATGAAACTTAACGGATCTAACGGAGATCTATCGAGTAAGGTTTGACCGCCCCGTTGGTCGAGTGTTTAGCGAACCTAACTACGAATTGAGGAAGCACGAGTTCAATTCCCTGCAGGGACAAACATTTGTGTGATGAGCATAGATATTTATATTTCTGGATTTGCGTGTTTATCATGTATTTATATATGTATTTCTATGTATTAGTATCGTTGACTAACACCCATAAAATACGCAAATAATTTGTTTAGTTTGGGGTTAGATCAATTCGTGTACATACTTTGTCCAGCGATATTTATTTACTACTAGCTGCAGCGTGCAGCTCGCTGCATTATAAAAGTTTTTGGTGAATCCCGCGGAATCACCTAGTTTTTCCGGGATAAAATGTAGCCTATGTGCTATTCCAGGTCATCATCAATCTGTGTGCCAAATTTCATTCAAATCCGTTCGGTAGTTTTTGCGTGATTGAGTAACAAACATCCATCCAAACATTCATCCAAACATCCATCTACACATCCAAACTTTCGCATTTATAATATTAATATAGATTTATTTATAAAGTCAGCATCATTTCACAAATTTTTAGATGAGGTGGACTTGTGCATAGGTTCAAACCCGAACCATTTTGTAACTGGTGTCGCCCGACGTAAACGCTATTCATTCGACAACGAAGCGACCGGTGGTGTTAATTAATTTGCGTACTAAAATTCCTGATATTAATTTCATTTTAAATTTTTCGCATTAACCTCACTGTATAAGAGAAAATTTAAATTTATCTTAGGTTTTTACAATTTTCACAGTTCAATTGACATAGAATTTCTTTTTAGGATAACAGTTTTTTTTTCAAAATGTCTCTTAACTGAAAATTTACAAGAGCGAAACTGAGTTAAACTGGGTGAGCAGTATCTTAACAGTTTTAATTTAAACCTTGGGCTACTAATGCCCGCGGTAATGGCTGTCCACCTGTGAGAAAGAACCCTTTTATAACTCGTTTTGACTATTTATTGAGAGAATGTTATTATCACACGTTTCGTATTGGGTATACGGCGAATAAGAGAAGGCCTCGTCGCCGGACAATCTGCTTCGGCTCCAAAGAAAATGACATTCGCATTATTCCCGTGGTCTGATTTGCATCTGGAGATGCTAATTATTATGGTACCTTTTTTATTCCAAATTCAGTTTATTTAAATTCAAAGATGGTATGCAGTGAGAATAAGCAAACAGGACTGATATTTTGATAATACTGTGTAGGAGTCGTATATTTAATGTTGTAGATACTATAGATAGAATAGATTCAAATCACGTGTTATGAACATAACCCACGCTCTTAAAATCTAACTATCGTATCTAACGTAGTTCTACGTCAGCACCATGAATAATTTACCTGTATAGCTTAAAAGAGATGAAGTTACATATTCACCGCCAGGAGATTTGTTTATGCACGTTTTTGAAGTTTTGCTTTACTCTAAACTACGAACGTCATTACGAAGCAACGCCAACCTCTACTGACATTGAAGAGTTAGGAGATAATAATTAATTCGTAATGCCGTGTTGATTTCTATAGCAAACTATCAATATACCACTAATATTTGAAAGTTAGTTCGCGTATGTATCATGGTTATTTTTTCACGTTAATTTTACGCTGGATTTGTATATAATTTAGCATATAGTTTAGACAATACCTAGAACCAACAGATTATCTTTACCCTGAAAATGAGTTGTTCTCAAAGGAATCACAAAAACTTTATTCACGGACTAGATGGCGAGGAAACTTTTTACAACCAGAAAGTAAAATTTTTTCGTGAATTAAAAATAGGTATAACGAGTTGCGTTCGTTATCGTCTAAATGCTAAGTAGCATGATAACTGAAGATATCAGAAGAAATATTACACAATTAAAAGTTGATATATTCGCAATATTTATAATAGAAAATCTTATTTTTTGCAGTCTTATTCAACCTCTTAATAGTCTTTATATTAATACGTGAATCAAAAATTTCGTATTCCTTTTTAAGACAATTACAGGATTGGTGAAGTATGTGATTTGGGACAGTTAAAGCTTACATTGCGGAGGACTGTAGAAACCTAATATTTTTAAATAATATGCATTCGGAATACATTAAATTAATAAAAAATTAAGTCACCAAAAGTCCTAATAAATTTTATCCTTCTACAATAGGTATATCATGATTACACCGTTAGTTCTAATTTACAAATAGAATCTCGCACGCAAAAGAACTCTGGTTAATTGTGAGCAATTGTTAGATTGTCGAACATGCCAAGATGCTTTGAATGTTTAATGTTTATACAACTTGGTGGTTAATTACTAGTGACTTGTGACCCAAAGTATATTTATCTAACGTTTATCAAATAAAAACATCACTATAGGGGCCAGCACGTAGCATAAAGCATAGCGAAAAGAAAATAAACTTTGAAGACTTTAAACTTCATGAATTATTCTAAGGACATAAATAATAGAATGATTGAATGACAAATAAAGTTATTTCTAGGTAGATCAACAAAAGTGAAATAGTGACCATATAAATAATAGAAGAATGAACACAGATTAGGCAAATTGAATAAATACTCCTTGAACAACAATTGAATTATTTATTATATTACAACTGAATTATTTCCTAAACAGCAATATAATATGTTTAGAAAGTGTTCCGGAAAGGTGAATGGTCTGTTCAACCTGAGGTGTTTATAGGTAATGATTGATGAACCTCAGCGTGGGTAGCCAACACGACGGCGAATTCTTGATCTACATAAACCACCTACTTACCAACTGATCGCCTCCACACATAACTGCTAACCATATGAGGCGCTAGTTATTGAGGCTTTTACGTGCTTTAAAATTAAAAATATAAAAAATCACTGTCACAGCACTCAAACACGAAACAATTTCCACAACGATGAATAAAATCCCTGATTGATTGATGAAATCATGCCGTTCATAATAATTTCTTTTAAACAAATGGTGTTGAACATGACAATGTCAAACATTTTAATGTACTAAATCGTCGCCAGCATAGACTCGAGCTGAAACCCACAACTGATGCCAGATCGAAAACGTAAACAAACGCGTCGTCAACAAACGCACTGAACAACCCTTCCTCCGCCTACACATTAAAATTTATACCTACATTCTACACGACTTTGTAGTAAACGTATCTACGTCACCCAGTGATATAAACATATATGAACGGGACTTATTGACTATGATAGATAAATATTTAATTTATATAATATAGTAAGTATGTTTACGAGAGATGGAGACGCACAGTGCACGATCATGGTGGTTGGCGGCATGGTTACTGATGTTTAGCGACACTCGCGCCGGTGCGCGCTGTCCCGACAGACGGTCGGCGGATAACTGGCGTTGCGAGCAGCCAACTCAAATGTCCAACTACTAGCCAATTCCGCGTTTTAAATTCCGTTACTCCATACCACTACAAAGACACATAGAATTACAATTATTATATACGTCCCATACGCAGATGATTATCTTATTGATCCGGCATTGATAAAACTTCTCGACCATATCCACCAATTATTCATAGATACTTCGTCATATAAGCTGTGACGGCACATTTTATTTTGATAACATATTAAACACATAGATATAAATTATATCTTTGATTAAACACATAATTTAATATTTACTAGTGATGGTCTCCGTGGCGGATTTAGACATTTATTATAATTTTGCCGCCCCTACCGACCTTTACAAGTGTTATGTTCTATGTTATTTTTATATTTTTTTTATTATTTTTATATTTCATAGAAAAGCAAACACGCAGGCGATCCTCCTGATGGAAAGACAAAACAATCGTCTATAGACACCAAAGTTGCAATGCGTGTGGTAGAATGGTAATACCGTAGGCATAAGCTTATGGAGGTATATTAAGTTAAAGGAAATAGGTACCTAGGCATAGATATTTTCAAAATTCAAAAATCTAAATTATGTCAAGAATGCATTAATATAAAAAACCCAAGATACACAATCAGTATCTCAAAAACATCCTCTAAAAATGGGCGCAAAATTTCAAATTGTGCGCTCATCTATCTTTTATCTATCTATATATATAAAAATCAATTGCTGTTCGTTAGTCTCGATAAAACTCGAGAACGGCTGAACCGATTTGGCTAATTTTGGTTTTGAATTGTTGAAGTTCAGGGAAGGATTAAATGGTGAGAAAATATAGAAAAAAACGGGTTTTGACTGTGTCATGGACACAGCCCTGCATCTTTTACGTGAATACATCTACTTCACGGGTAATATCTTGCGATGGTAACATTTTTCATTCGTTATTCCAATCACAATGTTCTCTAAAAACCAGTCTACGGACTTAGACCACATCCATCTTGTGGGTAGCGACCACTGAGCCCAAGGGCAAGGATCAACCGATGGACAAAACGATGCCACTAACCCTCTTATCGCAAATCACGACCCACCCTAAGCCGAGAATCAGGCCAGCAGTGATTCAGACATTCCGAAAAAAAAATCACACGTCTTACAGTTGCTATTGTTGATAGGTTCGGACGCCTTCTCCTTTTTGCGCTTCTTCTTAACTATTTCTTAGAGTTCATTGGTATCATTAGATTGCTATTTAAAATACTTTTAATATGGTATGGTTTTTTAAAGATTTTTTTGGCTGATTACAATTTTTCTCTGAATGTTATACCTAACTGCCATATATATTTACTATAAGCATTTAAAATTATTTTTTTAATTATAAAATCAATAAATCTTTACACGAGCTTTCGAATAAAATTTAAATGAACTTTATAGTTGCTCTGAATCAGAAGATATACCATTTGCAAAATTACATATTTTGCAAATGGTATATCTTTAAACGCACTAAAATTACCTAAAAATGGCGGCACCTTCTACTCCACTCTCCGTGAAGCATTGTAATCTGTGCTCGGCTCATCAAATTCTTTGATTCTTTAGCTATCCAGTGGTATAATTAGATTTTGGATGTTGATGATAGTTATGTAGCTATAACATCAAACTGTATCCTCCTGATTTTATTATCATTCGTTATATATATATATATATATATATATATATATATATATATATATATATATATATATATATATAGATATATATTTATTTTTTTTTTTTTTATTTATTTATTTATTTCATCAAAAAAAAAAAAAAATTAACATAAACTTACAAATATTTCAACATCCTTAAACCTCTTTGTAGGTTTGTGTGGATGTTGCACACTTCACGGTTTAAGTGTTGTATATATATATAGATTGTATATTGCTTTATAAAACAACTATAAATCTTACGCTTAAGGTTGGATATGCAAAAATATATATTTTTGTCATGTCTATTGCTACTATGTAAAATTTGAATTGAAAAGTTGAAAAATTGAAAAGCTGTATATTTTAGAAACGATTGATTTTAAACTTTCGAATGGCATTCAACGCAATTTTTGTACTCTAAAATATTTCCTTAGCTACGTTATCTATAGGCTGAAAAATGTCGAAATATCAAAAAAAAATTTTTTTACAAAAAATTTCGTCATTAACAAATTTCAAATAAATCGACCGATTTTTAATCCAATTTACGGTATTTGACGCAGTTTGTAGACAGAAAAGCCGTTAGATTTTTAAATCAAGAACAAGTAAGTTTGCTGTAAACGACAAAATATTAATATTTGAAAAGCTGTAACTATTGAAAACTTGATTGAATTTTGATTTTGAAACATTTGGCGTGGTTTTTAAGTAATAAAATATTATAGTAGGTCTAAAATGGTTAAACAATCTCGAAGTTATGTCGAAGGGGCTGATTAGATCTTGTACTCAACCCTTCCAATAATCTGTAAGTTATATTTAAATGTTGTTTCATCGACATTTTTTAATTTTTTTCAAAGTTCTCAAAATCTCCTGGACCGAATTAGTTCAAATTCTCAGGAAGTATAAGTTGAGCGAAATCCGATGGGACGCTATCAACCGCTTTTCGATCGGTCCAGCCGTTAATATTTTTATAATTAGTGTACATACACGCATACACAAAAACATACATACATACAGACTGACATACTGACATCGTAAAAATAGAAAAGGTTCTTAGGGCCTCAAAACGATTAGATTTTACTGGTAAAAACTAGATTTTTAAAAATCGGGGCAAAATCATTAACTTCCTTATCTACATTCGTAGCGGAAATTTAACAAAAACAAAAGGTGCTTCGCTTTAAATTTGAGCCGAAATATATATATATATATATATATATATATATATATATATATATATATATATATATATATATATATATATATATATATATATTTTCTTATATATAAAATTCTCGTGTCACAATGTTAGTCTCCATACTCCTCCGAAACGGCTTGACCGATTTTGATGAAATTTCGTATGCATATTCAGTGGGTCTGAGAATCGGCCAACATCTATTTTTCATCCCCCTAAATGTTAAGGGTTGTCCACCCCTAAATATTTTTTTTTATTTTGTGGACAAATTTTTTTATTTTTATTTTTTTATGATTAAACATTGAAAAATACATATAACTCTAAATTTTTACCCTTCTATCACCAACCCTTATTTTTTTAATTAAATAATTTATATGGCAAAACAACGTTTGCCGGGTCAGCTAGTATATATATATATATATAAACTAATTGAAAAACCAGAAAGGCAACCGAGTTACGCAGAAGAATACAAAAATAAGAATAGGAATTATACCTGAATTTGCATTTTAAAGATTTTCTAAAGTGCTTCGTTTTAGCTATCTTTAAAACACAGTTAAAATCAACAATAACAATTTTGGTAGCTCATAAAGACTCTACTTGAAACCCACAGGCGTAATCTATCCAAACGACTAAGTTTACCTATGTAAGTAACTAATCAATAAACATCTCCACCTTTTAACGTAAGTAAAGTTGCGACTAAGTGGATTCAACCTACACTTATTTATATTTCTTTATATCATAAGATAGCAAACAAGCAAAATGGCTCTCCTGATGGAAAGAGACAACCATTGCATTTAGACACAAAAAACATTAATAGTCTGTATTATCCACATGGCGGCGTCTTAATGCCACGTGCATAAGTTTACTGGCTACCTCCTTTCTTTTCCTTTGGCTTTAGTGACAAGCACTTACGCAAGGCAGGAATAGATAAGGCATAGGTACCAGACCCGAGCCAAATAATGCAGAACTCTACCACCTAGTAGCCACGATAGCACTTGACTTCCATTGCTTCCAATACTTTTAACAACATTGTGACTTTTTTTAAATTTTAATTGGAATAGGCGTTTGTCTTTCATCTCACTCGATGAATTATCGATAAAGACGAAGGTGGTACTACACGCCCATTCAAAGAAACCTATTCACTCTATTCCTATAGGTTCCAAGACTATATTTGCCAGGAAAAGTAGACCCAGGCAGGCAAATCTTGGCGATTCGAACTAAAAAAGTGTTGTCAGACCGTATTGTTCGATTTTTTTGGTATATCCACAAGTCACAACGTACGGATGGAACTTGTGCCTGCGTCTAGTATTCCGATAAAGGGTTTGAAACACCTAAACTTTGTTATCCTTTGTTTTAATGCTAATAAACTTTTTTATTTTACTGGCTTATTTTACTGGCTACTAAAAGGTTTATTTTACTGGCTTCTTTAATATGTTGATAAACTTGTTATTTGTTTATTTATACTATCGGATCACGGTGACAAGTGTTGAGGAAGGACAACCATTGGGATCACTTGCACTCTTTCACCACACGTCCTTAAGGATGAAATCGATCTTTTCGGCGATTCTGTATAAAAGTGTATCATCATCTTTCTTAGGTACACAAATATGATGCTGCTTTGGTAAAATAACTCATTATCCATAATAATAGATCCATCCATACTTACTAGTATTATAAATGCGAAAATCTGACTGTCTGTTATACTTTTACGGCTAAATAGTTGAAGCGATTTTCATCAAATTTGGCATGAAGATAGCTGAAGTCCGGGGTCAATAGGCTAACTTTTTCAAAAATCATCGCTTAAGAGGCTGAAATAGGAGATGAAAGGTTTTCATATAGCAGGTGCTTTTGCGGGCTAAGCTGCGCGAGTCGATGGGTTACTTATATTAGTGGCCAAAAATCGAAGTCGGGATATAATATTTTTACAGGTTTTTGCTCACCTGTACAGCGACAGGTCAATATAGGTAGAATTAGAAAATTAATTTCTAATTCTACCTATATTATAAAACGAATACTTTTAAATTTTCTAATATTTATTTACATCCTAATTTAAATTACTAATCCAAGAATTACAAATGTAACGACGAGTTTAAGTTTAAGATAACGGCAATATTGCAAAAAGAAATAATTTCTAATTCAGTAAACAATGATGACTGGGGAAAAATGCCCTAAAGTGTGAATGACTCATAATTCCGGTCATCAAATACATAATTATATTGCGTATAAAATTAAACTATTTCATATTTTTTTCTACGACGTCATTTTAAGACTGATTCCGCATTGCGAAGAGGAAGCTGACGTGTTTAGATGTCAAGTTTTTATTTTATATCGAACATCACCTGATTAATAAAACGATTACTTCCTAATCAAACGATTTGTATTCCGGAAAAATGATTTACAGGATTTACAAAAAATGATTTTGATACGTTCTATAATAAAAGCATTATCCTCCGGCGCTTGGTGATAAATCTCGTTTTTATTTACTATCAATAAAATAATTATTGTACTCTGATCATATTTATGGAAGACAGCATTAGTTATTAAATAATTTCAAGCATTTTAACATATTAAGCAGTTTAAAATATTGAGCCCCAAGTTGTAAGCAAATTATTTCCTTGTGATATGAGTTTAATCAACGATGCAATACTGAAATATATTTAATAAAGACTCAACCTAAAAATACAAATATCATTTATTAATATTATGTTATATATTATGTTTGTAATATAATGTTATTTTTGTAATATTATGTTACAAAAATAATTTATTTAATTAAAAGCTAATTGACAGTAAACTAATTGTTTTAATAACGATAACAATTATTATGTCGTAAAAATAAATTTTATAGCGAGGAAAATAACTTCTGAATCAAGGGTTAATTATTTTTAATAATATTTAACTTCTGCAAGGAAATCTGTATGTTGCCAAACCTTTCGAAAGTGAAATAGCAATGACACAATATAGGTGAAATAAAAACAAATATCAAAGACAATAGTTAATATATAAATATAAAAAACAAAAGTAACAAAGAACAAAGTTTAACATTATTTGTTCCCGGCGCATCTCAAACACTTCCGCTTCTGTTTATAGTTCGTACGGAAGAGCCCCGGGAAGGTCACGTCTGCAGTTTATTTAGCTATGTTTATTTACATCATGCGTTGTAAGCTGTATAGGATTATACGGAAATATCGACCTTTACCGTTTTAGCGTATCTTTTAAGGTTATGTTCAATATAAAAATACATAAATCGATGAATATTCTAAAAAAGGCACACCTACATATGTACACTGATTGCTGCCTAATTGGTAAACATTTACATAAACAAAAAACACGATTATAATGAAAACTTTATATTTTGCAAGTTTACAAAAATAGCGATTAGGAAACAGGCTCTTCTGATCACTACCATTAGGGACATCTGCCTGCGCAAGTGGTTTACCGACCTTTTAGGATAAAGTAGGCTTATTTTCGTGTAGTTCTTGATGAGGTTATTTGTATATTTATTTAGCAAACTACAAAAAAAAGTTAAAAACTTTTCTCACTATCACGCTAACTACTATTTAATTGCAGGCAGTCAAGTTATTTAGGCGATGCTTTTATTTATTTAAGCAATTTATTAAAAAATGTTTTAAAAAAGAAATTTGATATTCTCGGTACTTAGTAAAATATTTTTCAATATGTTTATATATTAACAACTCTGACGTACTTTTTATATTATTAGATAGTAAACAAGCAGATGGCTCTCCTGATGATGCGGCGGCTTGAGGCGGGATAGTAATGCCTCATGGCTACCGGCTACATTAACTTCCAAAAGGAACCACGATAATGACAATATGTGGCAGGAATAGGTAAGGCGGTGGTATCAGACCTGGGCGAGCCGTTGCGGAACTTTACGATGGTAGTGACACGTATAGTCAATCGATTGCCTTTTCCGAAGTGCCTTGCAAAATGACAGTTTATTCTTCAAAGTGGGCCCGGACCAACACAGGGGAAAACACGTCTAAAGGGGATGGGATGGTCGTATATCTAATCAAGAGAGCCATCTGCTAGGACTTGATATACAAAAGAAATACACACAGTAGAGAGCTTAGAAAACAAGCAGGCTCTCCTGATGTAAAGAGTTAACTATCACATATAGACACCAAAGATATAGATAGTCTTCCCCGTGTTGGTCCCGGGCTCATTTGAAGAATAGGCCAACTGCCGTTCTGCCAGACAGGTCGTAAAAGGCGACTGAGTGGCTATGCGTGTCACTACCATCGTGACTTCTAGGTGGTAGAGTTCTGCATCGGCTCGATCGGGTCTGGTACCACCGCCTTACCTATTCCGCAATAACATCAGTGCTAGTCACTTTCGTGTTCCGGTTTGAAGGGTAAGGTAGCCGGTAAACTTATGCATGTGGCATTAGACCTCACCACAAGATAGCAACGCACCATTAACATCTTTGGTGTTTATAGGCGATGGTTAACTCTTTCCATCAGGAGACCCATCTGCTTGTTTGCTATCTTATGATATAAAAAAAAATAGTGCATTGCCATACGCGTTCACATGTATAAGTTTATCGGCTTTGTTATACTTCAAACCACAAATTAAATTCCACACCTATTGACTAGAATTATATTTATATATGTATTATGGTATTGAAGGCATCGGTATTGCTATTGTTACGAATAATCTAGAAGCGTGTAGAATTGGAGCGCGCGCGCGCTATTTATCTAGAAAACTCCTGTTGACAAACAAATAGTTGACCGGGGCTATGCCATAATGGACTTTGTGGCATATGGCATAAGGTTGAAAGTAGCGTGTACTAGGATTTATGACTCATAACATGTTTACGATAAGAAGTGATTCATTGTTTCCCGATACATTTAGACTTTTCTGGATCCAGCTAGGGCTTTCCCCTGCCTATAAATACAGAGATGTTAACAAACACGAGTCAGTTTTTATCAAGCGATCGAGAGCGATACATCAAGCGACAAGTGCGAAGCGAGAAGTGTTTGTTTGTGTAGTGTTCTAAGTTCAGTGATAGTGTAGCAAGTGTTCTATTGTGTAGAGTGTATTTAGTATTACGTTGTGTTGTATTGTGTAAATACACGGATTTAATATAAGTGGTGTTTTCCTACAATTGCGAACCCGAGTACGTAACAACTGGTGTCGGAAGTGAAATTGTGTTAAAAAATGCCACTTATTCCGAAGGAAGGTGTTACCACCAGGTCTCAAGCTGAGACACAGAGGGCGTCAGAGGACACTGAGATGCGTGCTAGTGATGAATCTGCAAGTGTTGCCAGCACGTCACTATCGTCGAGTGCAGCGCCTACTGATCTCTCTGTTATACTGACGGCTATACAACAACAGCTACGGGAACAACAACTGCAACTACAGGAACAGCAACAAAAAACGCTGCGTGAACAACTTCAGCAACAACAGCAACAGCTCAAGGAACATTTATCTGGTTTTGACGATAAATTGACTGTTATTTTGGCGCAGCAAGACCAGTTAAAAAGCGATGTGGGCCTCGTCAAGCGCGACATGAAGAGTGTTGAGAAGAGGGTTGACCACTTGGAGGCCAGCTGCGACAAAATAACTGAAAACGTGGACCAACTGGAAAGGGAGGTCATGAAAATGAAGATCACGGGAGTTAAGTCAGGAGCTACCATTACAAGCTGCTCTCACCAGGTGGGTCCTCGGGTAAAGGTACCCACTTATGATGGTCTTACATCATGGAGTGCCTACCGGACCCAGTTTGAAATAGCAGCGAAGGCCAGTGGTTGGTCAGATGAACATTGCCTAACGGCCTTGAGTACGGCGTTACGGGGACAGGCGCTCTCTGTGTTGGATGCAATGCCTAAAGAGTATCAGTTCGCTGATTTGATGGAGGCATTGGAAGCTCGCTATGGTGAGCGTCACTTGGAGCATGTTTTCCGTGCCCAATTAAAGGACCGTGTACAGAGGAGCGGCGAGGGACTTCAACAATGGGCCGTGGAAATTGAGAAGCTTGTGAGGAAGGCGTATCCTTCGGCCGACGCTAACACAGTGAACAATACTATTGTCCAGGCGTTTATTGATGGAATTCGAGACCTGGAAGTGCGTGCTGCTGTTCGCCTTCAGCACCACGTGACAATGAAGGAGGCTTTGGCTCATGCGCTGGAGGTAGAAGCTGTTCGCCACGAACCTCGAGCACATAAAGTACGTGAGGTTACAGAAGTTGTGGCTCAAACAAAGGAAGTGCAACCTAGAAGACTGGGTCCCATGTGTTATGCCTGCGGGAAACGTGGGCACATTAGAGTCAACTGCCCCACCAAACCAACGGGTGCAGTTAATTGGCGACAGCAAGCGGCCGGAAGCTCAGCAGCTGAAGAGAGCAGGCAGGTCAACCAGCCTGTTAATCCAGCCCAGGGAAACGAGTAACAGCCAGGATCAAGAGGCGGGTGCTGGCTGATCGAAAAACAGCCCCAAAAGTTGTCATATCCCAGGTGTGCGACGGCAACAGTTTATCCATTAAGGGACTGGTTAATGGCAAGAACTGCAGCTTAACGCTGGACACTGGAGCTACACGAACTGTGGTGCGACCAGAAGTAGCTAACAATGGCAACCTGAGATTGAGGAATTTTGGGAAAAGCAAGCTTCTGTCTGTCACAGGTCAGCCAATACCCGTCTTCGGTGAAGCATCTGTAGTGATGCAAATAGGCGACGAGTATTACACTCACGACGTCGTAGTGGCCGATATTATGGATGACTGTGTGCTTGGTTTAGACTTCATGAAGAAGAATGCCTGCAAGATTGATTGCAAAACAGGAGTTTTCGTATGTGGGCTAGTAGAAATTTTCATGGATGGGGGATCAAAAGGAAAGGTAACAGTGGCTAGAAGAACCATCTTACCTTCAAGATCGAAGACATTGGTACGCGTGAAGTTACCAAACAGTTACAAGGGCCTGGGTAATAGGAGTGTGTTAATTGAAGACAATGGAGCAATTCCACACTGTATTACAGGCCGGAGTTTGGTTTGTGACAAGGGCTTGGCAGCGGTGCAGGTAGTCAACTTGAGTGACAGTGATGTGGTGCTTAAAGCAGGTGATGTTGTAGGACAAAGTGATGAAGTTATGACGTTAAGAAAACTGACATCAACAGGAAGTACAGCATCAAGAGACGTACCACAGGAACTTAAGGATTTGGTGAACAAGTGCAGCTACCTTACCGCGTCACAACGACAGCAGGCTAAGAATCTACTTTCATGTTATGCCAACATTTTCTCTAAGACTGATAGAGATATAGGCAGAACATCTATAGTCAAACATAAGATTGACACTGGAAACGCGCAGCCTATAAAGCAGAAAGCTAGACGTGTCCCAATAGCCAAAGAAAAGGAGGTACAGGAGATGATAGATGAAATGAGAAGGAACGGAGTTATAGAGCAATCTTCTAGTCCATGGTGCTCACCTGTAGTGTTGGTTAAGAAGAAAGATGGGTCTACACGTTTCTGCATCGACTATCGTCGGCTCAATGAAGTCACCAAAAAAGACAGCTATCCATTGCCACGAATAGATGACACTTTGGACACTCTGGCAGGCATGTCTTGGTTCTCAACTTTAGATTTAAAATCTGGGTACTGGCAGGTTGAACTTAGCCCTAATGATAAAGAGAAGACAGCATTCTCCACAGGACAAGGATTATGGCAATTTAAAGTAATGCCGTTTGGATTATGCAATGCGCCGGCGACTTTTGAAAGATTAATGGAATGTGTTCTAGCAGGACTTGTAGGCGATGCCTGCTTAGTGTATTTAGATGACGTAATAGTCATAGGAAAAGATTTTCAGCATCATCTGTACCAACTGGAAAAGATTTTTAATAAAATACAAGCTGCAGGGCTAAAGTTGAACCCAAAGAAGTGTCACTTATTTCGAAAGGAAGTCAACTATCTGGGTCACGTGATATCGCAAAACGGCGTACAGACAGATCCTGAAAAGGTTAGTGCAGTACAGAAGTGGCCAACACCCAGAGACAAGACCGAAGTTCGCGCATTTCTAGGACTATGCTCTTACTACAGACGTTTTGTGAAAGGATTTGCTGAAATAACAAAACCGCTGCATAGACTCACTGAAGAAAAGAAGAGTTTCGATTGGAATGACATGTGTCAACAAGCTTTCGATGAACTTAAGAAGCGATTGTGTGAGTCACCAATTTTGGGCTATCCTGATCGGAAAGGGCAGTTCATCGTAGACACAGATGCAAGTAACACTGCCATTGGTGGTATCTTATCACAGAAGCAAGGCGATCAAGAAGTTGTGATAGCTTACTTCAGCAAATCATTATCGCGGCCGGAACGAAACTATTGTGTTACAAGAAGAGAACTATTGGCAGTAGTGAAGACTCTTCGACACTTCAAGAAGTATCTGATTGGGCGACCCTTCAAGCTGCGTACCGACCATGCTGCTTTGAAGTGGTTGTTACAATTCAAGGACCCGGAAGGCCAAGTGGCTCGCTGGATTGAGCAATTGCAAGAGTTTGACTTTAACATAGAACACCGCAGTGGAAGGTCTCACTCGAATGCGGATGCGTTATCACGACGACCTTGTGCGGAAGATTGTAAACATTGTGTAAGGATGGAGATGAAGGAAAGGGTTCAAGTACTGCGAGCTAAGCCTACGGATGACAGGTGGGAAACTGATGAGATGCGTGAGGCCCAGTACGAAGATAGAGATTTGCGGCCTCTAATAGATTGGAAGAAGCAAGACACGGAAAAGCCCGAATGGCAGGAGCTGGCTCCCTTCAGCGCCATTACGAAAAGTTATTGGGCGCAGTGGGAAAGCCTTGTGTTGCAAAACGGCTTACTGTACCGCAAATGGGAAAAACCTTCAGGAAGAGAACATCATCTACAGTTGGTCGTGCCAAGAAAACTCATCAAGGACGTACTACGTGAGTTGCATGATGGGGTTTCTGGAGGACATCTTGGAGTACGACGAACATTGGTAAAGGTACGAGAGCGTTTTTACTGGTTGAATTGCCGAGAAGATGTCGAGAATTGGTGCCGAAAATGTACGTCATGCTCAGCAGTGAAAGGTCCGCAGGTCAGAAGCCGAGGCAACCTTAGACTATACAACGTGGGAGCCCCCTGGGAAAGGATAGCGATTGACGTGGCTGGGCCATTTCCTAAGACAGATAACGGAAACAAGTATTTTATGGTCGTGATGGATTACTTCACGAAATGGCCGGAGGTGTTCGCAATCCCTAATCAGGAGGCCACGACTGTTGCTGAGAAATTAGTCAATGAGGTGATATGCAGATTTGGCGTTCCGCTGGAGATTCATTCAGACCAAGGCAGAAACTTTGAATCTAATGTATTCCAAGAAATGTGTAAATTATTAGGTGTGTACAAAACAAGAACTACGCCTTATCACCCGCAATCTGATGGAATGGTCGAACGATTTAACCAAACTTTGGAAAGACACTTAGCCAAGCTGGTAGAAGATCACCAAAAGGACTGGGATAAATACATACCTCTGTTCTTACTGGCTTACCGAACAGCGGAACACGAAAGCATAAAAGTGACGCCAGCCTATGCCAACTTCGGCAGACAGTTACGTATACCAGCAGACTTAATGACTGGAGGCCCGCCACCGAATGCAGAGACCCAATTAAGTATAGCGGAACATGTTGAAGACATTCGTGAGAGGTTACGCGATATACACTCATTAATAAGTGAAAACGCATTGGAATCAAGTCAGCGGATGAAGACCAGATACGACCGAAACGCCAATCATCGAGGTTTTCAGGAAGGATCTCTTGTTTGGCTACATAATCCGGTTCGACGAAAAGGAAAATCACCTAAGTTACAGCGACGTTGGGATGGGCCATACAAAGTAATCACACGGATCAATGACGTAACCTACCGAGTGCAGAAGCAACCAAGAGGGACCATGAAGATTGTTCATGTTGATCGATTAGCTATCTATAATGGAAGTAATGATGTTCGGGACGAACATAACTAAGAGGGGGGTAGTGTTACGAATAATCTAGAAGCGTGTAGAATTGGAGCGCGCGCGCTATTTATCTAGAAAACTCCTGTTGACAAACAAATAGTTGACCGGGGCTATGCCATAATGGACTTTGTGGGATATGGCATAAGGTTGAAAGTAGCGTGTACTAGGATTTATGACTCATAACATGTTTACGATAAGAAGTGATTCATTGTTTCCCGATACATTTAGACTTTTCTGGATCCAGCTAGGGCTTTCCCCTGCCTATAAATACAGAGATGTTAACAAACACGAGTCAGGACTTCGGTCCCCAGGCAGTACACCTTGCCTGGCTGGGAAGATCTTCCTTTCCCCTTACTTGTCCTTGTGTGACGTCATCAACCTCCACAGTAATGACGTCATACTGACAAGAAGCTGGCCCGCTGGTTCCATCACTTTGACCCTTCAGCGGTAGCGACCAGCGGCGCCACAAGTATTTCCCCCCCCCCCCTGCAACCTAAATTGCCACCGCGTGTTTAATCCCCCGCGGGGACTCGACCTGCGGGGCGGATTGCACGCGGAAGCGCGCTCAACAGGGGGCCTCCAAACCAGACATCCCATATCCCCTCATACTCCATCCTACCCTATGACACCAATTTACCCCTATATACCATTACCATTACCAAATACCAAATTACCAAATAGTGGAAACACTTACTCCAACGACCTAGCCGTTTTAACGGCTAGCGGTAGCTACCATGGTCAGGGGGCAAACAGCCCCGAAACCATTTCCCCTTCTTCCAGCAAGGGAGAAGAGAAGAACCACACGACCCGACACGAGTCAGTTTTTATCAAGCGATCGAGAGCGATACATCAAGCGACAAGTGCGAAGCGAGAAGTGTTTGTTTGTGTAGTGTTCTAAGTTCAGTGATAGTGTAGCAAGTGTTCTATTGTGTAGAGTGTATTTAGTATTACGTTGTGTTGTATTGTGTAAATACACGGATTTAATATAAGTGGTGTTTTCCTACAATTGCGAACCCGAGTACGTAACACTATTATGCATTATACAAACGCAACTGAGACGTTGCAAAACTCTACCACCTAGTAGCCACAATGATAGTGACACATTTACGGCCGGTTTCCATAACACAAATTAATTTTAAGAAGTCTTTAATCTGTGTTTAAGAGATCAATTGCTTGTAAAAATTATGTTAAAGACACACACACATGTTAATAAATTTGTGTTTAGGAAACCGCTCGTAAGTCAATTAATCCCCTTTTACGAACTGCTTGGCCAAAAGCTGACCTATTCCTTAAAAGGGGCCGAGCCACCACGGTTATTGAAAAGCAAATAAAATATTATTGAACAACACTGCTAATAAAACAAGTTGTCATGGCGCCAGAAGACGTTCAGCCAGTGCATACTCGTATGTGCCACTGCTGCCAGCGCTGTGATAAAGTTGTCGCCCGAAAAATGTTGTCCGATTGTATGTTGTCATTAGCTTTAATAATTATATTAATTAAACCACAGATGGTATCGCTGCTACCGTAATAACATGTTTAACATTAAATGTTGTAGCATTTTATGAACTACGGTGATGAGTTAATTCCGGATGATTTAATAAGCAATCAACGTTGCAATCCCGCTATAAAAATTATAAGATCAGTTCTTCAGCGTATCAACTAATACTTTAATATGTATTTAAATAGAACTGAAGCGCATTTAAAAAGAATTATTTTGTAAGACGACATATGCATAGTTACGTTAAAAAAGTTAAATATTATTATAAAAAGCTAATTTATAAATTATACCATTTTTAATGAATAACTTTAAGTTAGGACATGGCCTACTCATGTACAAATATTCATGTTAAACTGTCAAACTATTACGACGTGACGCGAATAAACATACATGCATCCTCAACTTATTCACAAATTTTCGCATTTGTAAATATAATGAGACGTGCCTATAGAAATTATGAAATACGGAGGTAATAGAAATAAAATGGAGTATATAATAAGTTTTATAAAATTATTAACACCATTTTTTTGTATATTTCTTATCCGGTTTCACGTTTTAAATCATCTTCAAGATGTAATGGAATTTCACCTAGTGTCGACAATGGAAAGTATAGAATATTTTATAACATCTGATATCCGACAGTTTTATGGATGCTGTTGATTCAAGTGAAGCTTGTATAAATAACGATGCGTTGCAAGATGACGCAAATCTAAAGCATTGCACCGTGAACAGCGCTTAAAATCTAAATTGCTGTTAACTAGATACATCTTAGCGATTTGTCTGCATGAATGCAAAGCATTCACTGTAGGATTTAAACACAAGTTATTTGTAACATTTCGTTTAAGCGTCATTAGTCATATCATCTCAACGTAAGAGGCAATAAAGCTGATATTTGATCCTTGTATGACCATGATTTTGAATCATAAATTACTAACTCGGCCATAGTTCGCGCCCTTTGTGATGAATAAAAGTTAACTAGCTATTTCGTAATAGACAACCAAAAACTTAGTTGCCTCTGTGGTCTAGTAGTCCGGTATCGGAGTTGACCACATGAGGTCCATGGACATGACTCCCGGGTCAGGTATTTAAAAAAAATGTTTTTCTGTTTACTGAGAAAAACAACGTTGCCTGGGATTGAAAAAAGTGCCCGGTTGGCGATAGGCTGGCCACCTATCACATTGTGGGACTAAGTATCTTCGGCTAATTGTGGGTGCATTTATTGTGTTTAGGTACCTCTGCCTACCTCTTCGGGGATATAGGCGTGAAAATACAACCAAAAACCTTAATGTGTAAGATTCTGTCATATAAGGCCTTACCGTGCGGAGGCTATAATAGCTTGAAAAACTTTACACTTATGGGCTATTATGCCATATCTATTAATAAGAGTTCGTATCTAACGACATATATAGAATATATTTCATAATATATAATAATAGAATTTAATATATAAGACATTTATAATAAACTAATTCTATTTTTTAAGACATGGGCCTGAGTATTTTGATAATAAATTTTTGTCTTTAAGGGATAAAGTGAACATAAAACCGCTGATGATACTTGGTATTAATTTAGTAAAAAAATATATCTAAAGGTCTTTAGAGATGAAAAATATATTTTCATCAGTAATTATAGTAGATTAATTACATTACAATGGATACATAACTGAACGAACAACAACGCGGAAGTATATACGCAGATATGACGGCATAAATTACTGTTATTTATTTATAATTATTATGGTACTCAATCTGATTACATCACATTTATTTTTATTAATATCCGTTTAGAGTAAACAATGAGTTATTGAGAGATACCGAATATGGAGTAGATATATATACAACTCGAGTGCTGATTTAATAGTATACAATGACCTATTTATATTAGTTTTATTTAAATACCTATAAAAGCTGGTACCGAATTGTATTCGATACTAGCTGGCCCTCGCAGCTTCGTCCGCGTCTAAAGTGATTGATATATACCCCCACCTCTAAAACAAGTGAATATACAATGTACCTAATCACCTTGGATTCACTTAGAGGAGGAGAGCAAGAGTTCTTGGATTTAGAGAAGGAGCGGACCATAGACGTTTTGGAACGGACTGTCAGACTTATGGTCAAAATTAAATCCAAAGAATTCCGTTAGTTTTGATTGTAGGACACAAAATTTGACTGATAAACAGAAATGCAGGCCTGAACAAGCTTGGGGCAATCGACTGGAAGCGCACTGAAGTACAAATACTTAAAAAAGGCCGGAAACAATGGCGTGTTCTCGTGACTCCATAGACCCAAGTCCCAAAGTAAGCCCAAGACTCACTTTGGGTCGCTGAGCTAATGGAGGAAGTAAGTAAACAGAAATTAAAATAACGTCTATTATTCTTGATGACGTATACGTTGTTACTGATGCAGTCATATTCTACCTAAGTAAATAAATTCAACAGAGTTGGAAACAAACAAATTGGACACATGTAAGACTCTCGCAGTTAAATTATCCTGTACGAGTATTGAATGGGCACCACATATTATGTCAGCGCAGATACTGTTACTAGATACCTAGATACTGTTTTAGGCCAGTGTCGCTATTGCTGCCGCAGCAGCAGCTATGGTCTTTTAAAAAAATACTACTTGACTACCGGTGCGACTAAACCACATTTACTTTAAATATATGTATAAGTGCCAGTGATTAATGTGAACAAAATTTGGGTCTTATTTGCGTTTGAAACGTGTCTAGTGTCTAGATTTTAAGTACTAAATCCTAAAGATTAGAGTACACGGGATCTAAACATTACACATTGTAAATGTTTTGTAACACTGTTTGATAGGGTTGCCAACTTTTGTAGATTCTATGTATTTCATTATGCGGGTACAGGGTAGAGGGTCATGCCGAGTTACTTGTACGAACTCAAGAATTATACAAACTACTACTATAGTAGTTAAAAGGAACCTAACTGTAAGACGAAGTAGAAGTGAAGGAGACGTACTTAACAACATTATACGCTAGAGTACTACGCGGTGCCTGTGGGAAAATTTGCAAACTTATTTACGTTTAGTAGATTTTATCGTAACATGCAAATGTTAGCCGATATTTATTTGAAAAGAAAAATATTTTAAAAGTAATATGATTGTTATTTTATAACTTTTCTGTATCGCGTTTAATTATATAGGATAAAATTAAACACGTTACAGAAAAGTTAAAAAAAACTATATTTTATATTCTTCCAGCTGATGAATTCCTTCGGTATAATTTATAAATAAATTATAATCTGTATTGCTCTCTAAAAATCTAGCTTTCTATTGGTACAAGAATGTTTAAATCAGCCATAAAGAGTTTATCCATTACAAAACATCTTTTCTGTTTAGGTTATTATTAAAAACCTTTTTTTATTTAAAAATAAGCATAATATACTGGCTTTATGTCTAGCAGTTAGCCTGATCGGCAGTAATTCAGGTCCAAATCCTAGGATTTAAGTACTGTGATTGTTTCTACAATAATTATTATTTATCAGAAGTGATTCTGATAAATAATTAATTACTATTCTAAGAGTAGTAAAAAGTAGAACTTCAGTGGTAACTTACATGATAGCAATATTTAAATAGGTTTATATGGTATCTGTGCACCATTAGTCGAGAAATACATTAAAGTTTGGATTACCGTCATCACTAAAAACGAGTGGTAGTTGTTAAGCCCGATAATATTGGATAGCGACAATCACCTGATTTGCCTAAAAATCATAGTGATCATAGTGAATCGAAGTATGTTAAATGACCTTTTCCTACATTTTGTTTTTAGTGAATCGGATTACGTTACGTCGAATTATTGTTTATGCTTAAAAATTAACTCGCCTGAGCGTGGTATGTCCCATTATTAGACACATTTGTCGGGGACCTGTCATATGGCGAGACGTCATGTTTTGTCTAATCGTAGGTTGAGAATACACTAATTAGTTGCACGTCTGTCTAACCCTTCGGAGACATGGGCATGACATTATTTACTAATTTAAATTTCATGAAAAAGAAAACAAGCTTTTAATAACTAGCAACCCTAGTTCTAAGCTTATTATAATATTAGTCATGACAAACGCGAGCGACACTGAACTTTAGTATGAACGAGCCCACCAAACGGGGATATAGTCTAGTCGAGAAGTTGATTTATTGCGAAAAATACACCTCCTTGTCCTAAAAATATGGCCGATAGCTTAAACGATCCGGAACGGCATCTAGAAAAAGACGTTTTTTGGATTTTTCCTGGAGAAGAAAATTACAATTGTTATTAACAAAAAACTGTTAAAAAAATTAGCCGTCCAGCTTTTTGGCAAAATCTCAAAAAGTATAAGTGATAGCTCAAATATTAAAAAAGATTCTGAAAGAGCAGAAAATTTTAGTAAAAAATTCCTCGACTCCCGAAATTGTAGCTCCATTATTTATAATTTTAATTAAGCGTTGAAAATCGGCTTTTGCGCGGCAGTTTCGGCATGCGCGCGCCGCCACTCTAGTGAACGTAGTTTATAAATAATTTTTTTAAGCTATTAAATATTATTTAAAAAATTTGAAAAAATTCTGGTGTCATCTAGACACTCCAAACAATATGATTCAGCAATTATAAAAGTTGTATCACAATTTTTAAAAAAATTATTCAATTGTTAATTAACATTTTTTTTACGGGTTTGTGTTGTTATAAAAGTCGGTATAAAAGTTTAAATAATTAATCTATAAATTTTTAAACATCTTGGAGCCCTTTTTATAAGCATACTCAACGGTATGGCGTTATAAAAGTTTTTAAAACATTTTTATTTCATTAATTATTAATTTTTAAAACAACAAAAAAATTAAAAATTGAAATAATGTATGTAAAAAAATTTTTTTTTTAAATTTTGAGTTATGACCGATTTTATATTGTTGTTAAGCACCAAATGATTATTTTTCAAATTTTTTTATGCCATTTGTGTATAAATTTTTTATAAACAAATGAATTAATTAAATATTTTTTAAAAATTTTTTTTACTACATTGTTAGCGTTAAAAAATTATGATTTTAAAAAAAAATTTTTTTCTTAATAACAATATCTTATTGTTTATAATCGTTTTTTTCATATTTTGATTGTTTAAATAAATGATTAAGGAATCGTTTTTTTTAAAAAAATCATAATTTTCATTTCTAAATATAATGGCAAAAATTTTTTTTTTTGTCAACAATTAATTCATTTATTTATTTAACAATTTGTTATAAATAATTATTTTTTTTATTTTAATTTTTTTCTCAAAGATAAAAAAATTACAAAAACAGCAACCTACAACAAAATGGAAAAAAAAAATTTTTCGATTTTTTAAAAAACATTTGGATTTTAAAGCACGACAAAGTCTAAGCACTGACTCGATTTGTCAATAAACAAATTGCTGTAACTTTGCAACTATTGCAGATACAGCTTTCGACCTTCGTATGAACTAAGCTTTCTTATTAATTTTAAACCTAAAGTTTATCTCTTTTAGTTCGTTAATTATATGCATTTTTTTATAAAAATTTGGAATTTTTATTTCTTACAATGCTTATATCTCATAAACTAATAAGAAAATGATTTACTTTTTAGAAGATCGTAACAAATTCACAGTTTTTCAAGCGCAAGAAGACGCGGATACTCTTATTGTTCAAACAGCCATCGATATCGCTCAGAACACTGAAAAAAAAGTCGTTCTTGTAGGGACGGATGTAGATCTCGCGGTGCTCATGATTGGTCTTACTCCGGAGGATGTTAAGCTCAGCATGTTGAAGCCCCGAATTTTAAAACAGCCGGACACTATAATTTCTCCTACAGACAATAAGGTATTTAAAAATTTCATCCTGTTCGCACACGCATTTTCCGGCTGTGACACAGTGAGTTCAATTTTCATGAAGGGTAAGAAGTCTTTATTAAAATTATTACAAACAGATTCGAGTACTATGCAAGAGCTGGTGCAGGCTTTTTATAATCCTAACTCGTCGCAAGAAGAAATCAAGACAGCCGGAGAAGCGATAATGTTAAAGCTATTCGGCTCAAAAAAACAAACTCTAAAAGAGTCACGGGTAGAGAAATTCGCTGGTGTTGCCCGCAAATCATCGGCAATAAATTTAGCTTTGTTACCACCGACATCAGGCGCTGCTTACCAACATTCATTGAGAGCCTACTTACAAGTTCAAATTTGGTTAGGGAACTCGTTAAATCCTGAAGATTGGGGTTGGAAAAAAACTGAAACGGTATTTCTTCCGGTTCGTACCAATGAACCATTAGCATCACAGGAGCTTTTGACAATGGTCCATTGTTCCTGTTCCGCCAGCAACTGTAGTACAAGATGCAGCTGCAAAAAAGCAGGACTACGATGCACTAGAGCATGTAAATCCTGTCATGGAGAGACATGTTTAAACTCAGCAGATATTGTTGAAGAGAAAAATAATGACGACGATGTACGAAGAAATCGTATCAGATTAGGATACAGAAAAAACTACACTGGAAAGGGAATTTGTCATCAAACCTGGATACCTTCAAATTATGCAAGGTTTTTATGGTTCTAACAGCGATGATGATGAAGATGATGATAATAATGATAATAATGACTCGTCGACTAACCCACAAGCGAGCGAAGTTCAACATCGGACTACCAACCTTTACCGAAACGGAGAAGAAAAAATAATTAACAATTATAATAATACTTTATTTTAATCTGTATCTAATAAAAATCATTTTTCTTAAAAATGTTGCTTATTATTCACACAATTTATCTCCAATTTCTTCCTTTTAATTGGTTTCCTAAAAAGATAAAAGAGAAATTAAAAACTAATTTAAAAAAAAATTTTAAAAATCTCATAAACAAATAATTTTAATAGTTTAATAATCAGGTAACAAAAAAGTCCTGAAGCATATTAGTCGTAACATTATTAGTTTATGAGATATAAGCATTGTAATAAATAAAAATTCCAAATTTTTATAAAAAAATGCATATAATTAACGAACTAAAAGAGATAAACTTTAGGTTTAAAATTAATAAGAAAGCTTAGTTCATACTGTATATAAATGACCTGAAGGTCGAAAGCTGTATCTGCAATAGTTGCAAAGTTACAGCAATTTGTTTATTGACAAATCGAGTCAGTATCGACTTTGTCGTGCTTCAAAATCCAAATGTTTTTTAAAAAATCGAAAAAATTTTTTTTTTCCATTTTGTTGTAGTTTGCTGTTTTTGTAATTTTTTTATCTTTGAGAAAAAAATTAAAATAAAAAAAATAATTATTTATAACAAATTGTTAAATAAATAAATGAATTAATTGTTGACAAAAAAAAATTTTTTTGTCATTATATTTAGAAATGAAAATTATGATTTTTAAAAAAAAAACGATTCCTTAATCATTTATTTAAACAATCAAAATATGAAAAAAACGATTATAAACAATAAGATATTGTTATTAAGAAAAAAATTTTTTTTAAAAAATCATAATTTTTTAACGCTAACAATGTAGTAAAAAAAATTTTTTAAAAAATATTTAATTAATTCATTTGTTTATAAAAAATTTATAAACAAATGGCATAAAAAAATTTGAAAAATAATCATTTGGTGCTTAACAACAATATAAAATCGGTCATAACTCAAAATTTAAAAAAAATTTTTTTTACATACATTATTTCAATTTTTAATTTTTTTGTTGCTTTAAAAATTAATAATTAATGAAATAAAAATGTTTTAAAAACTTTTATAACGCCATACCGTTGAGTATGCTTATAAAAAGGGCTCCAAGATGTTTAAAAATTTATAGATTAATTATTTAAACTTTTATACCGACTTTTATAACAACACAAACCCGTAAAAAAAATGTTAATTAACAATTGAATAATTTTTTTAAAAATGGTGATACAACTTTTATAATTGCTGAATCATATTGTTTGGAGTGTCTAGATGACACCAGAATTTTTTCAAATTTTTTAAATAATATTTAATAGCTTAAAAAAATTATTTATAAACTACGTTCACTAGAGTGGCAGCGCGCGCATGCCGAAACTGCCGCGCAAAAGCCGATTTTCAACGCTTAATTAAAATTATAAATAATGGAGCTACAATTTCGGGAGTCGAGAACTTTTTTACTAAAATTTTCTGCTCTTTCAGAATCTTTTTTAATATTTGAGCTGTCACTTATACTTTTTGAGATTTTGCCAAAAAGCTGGACGGCTAATTTTTTTAACAGTTTTTTGTTAATAACAATTGTAATTTTCTTCTCCAGGAAAAATCCAAAAAACGTCTTTTTCTAGATGCCATTCCGGATCGTTTAAGCTATCGGCCATATTTTTAGGACAAGGAGGTGTATTTTTCGCAATAAATCAACTTCTCGACTAGACTTATCCGCTCCGTGTATTTCGGGATTGGTACCGTGCGGAAAGTTTAGTCACGACTCACGACATTCGCCCGATGTAGCGGGACGCTGTCTCGAATCGACCTTCCGCAATACAAAAACACACGGAAACAATGTTTCGGCGACAAGGCATTAAATCTCATTGTTTATTTTGCAGTTTACTGTAAAGTTTACTTAAACACCGCAGAGCGAGTTCCTTTCATTGGCATTATGAATGGGCCGACCTCTGCGATTATCCCTAATGTGGTTAACGGAGGCTTGAGCTTTTTTATTCGTTCTTGTATCTTAAGAATTAAAGTTATCTACTGTTGTGAGTTTTACGGAAACAATTCATTTTCAGGAATAACAAGTAACTATTTCTGTAAAATCAGGACAAGCTATCTGTACCGAATTTCATTTTAATCCATCCAGTTTAGCATGATGATAAAGTAACAAACACGCAAACAAACTTTCTCAATTATAATATAAATTAAATAAGACTATATAGCTCTGCTAGTGTGGTTTCAAATAATAATCAGACATTGAGCCCACAACCTGCGCTTAATTAGGTTAAAAAAATGATAACCTAATAGCCATAGAATATACAACCCGATATGCGATGAAATTTTTCTTTTGATTTCACGGGAATACTTAATTTCTTGAGAACAAAGTATTCATACTAATATTATAAATGCGAAAGTCTGTCTGTCTGTCTGTTACGCTTTCACGGCTAAACCGCTAGACCGATTTTCATGAAATTTAGCATGGAAGTAGTTGAAGAGGCGGGGTCAAACATAGGCTATAGGCATATAGGCATTTTTTTCAAAAAATCAATCCTTAAACTTTATAGGGGATAAAATTTGTATGAAAAGCTATCTGGACGACATGTTAATCTACTCGCGGGCGAAGCTGCGCGGGTCAGCTAGTGACATATATATTAAGCTTCCTATCTTTTTAAAAAAATTCATGTTAATTAGTATGCAACTACATATTATTAAAAAATAAACATGCTCCACATCTTCATAAAGTTTCTGCGATTATAATTTTAAGGATATTTCAATATTTACATCGCACACAAATGTTTAATATATCTTCTAGTGTGGCTTCAGATAGAATCAAAATTAGTTGTGATGACAATTTGCTATTAACACTTTGAGCCAGAGAAATAATTCAGAGGCCTAAGTCCTGGCTGTGCATTTAATAAAAATTAACCATTCAATGTTTAATATTAAAACACTTGTACTGTTTCACAATAAATTATTACATATATCAACCAACCGGTTCCGCTTCTAAATAAGCATCATCAGGGCAATTACAACATAAAACTAAAAACAAAACACTATCTAGCCGTCACGACTTTATAATTTGAAAGCATAATACGTACTACCTTCAATAATATTATCATTGTAAATATGTCAACTGTAGGGTTGTCACTTTATGTGCAAATGTTTTCCCCGCAATTGGGGAAAACATAAGTAAATGTACGAGATCTTTTATAATGTCACTATAAAATTAAATTAATTTAAATAAGACTGTAGATCATAATTAGAATTGAAATATTTAAGATTAAAATTAATTAAAAATCAAATGTCAAAAAATTAAATCAAATCAATAAAAATCAAATGTCAAATTGAAAAACGAGAGTTGTCAAATGTTAATTACCAATTAAAATTAAATATGTTATATTATAATTATGAAATGATACAAATTATAATTATGAAAATGAAGTTCAAATTTTCTGAGATAAAATAAAATATATAAAGTCTTTAACCATCTAATAATAATTTAAATTTGCAAAACCGGTTGGTTGATATATGTAATAATTTATTGTGAAACAGTACAAGTGTTTTAATATTAAACATTGAATGAAAATGGAGTTTCACCAAGTGCCAACGACAAAGAGTGTAGAATATAAAAATTAATCATTTTATTGCAGTTAGAGGTGCATTTATTGCACCCACGATGTCCATGACCCGTTGTACAATAAATTGCAATCCAACGTAATGGGAACGTACTATGCGATTTTATTAAAAAGTACTTATTATAATATCTTTATATCAAAAAGCGAATAAAAGCTAAATATATATAACAGCTAATTACATCATAAATAGTATTTTTTACGAAAATCTATCGTTCGGGGGTAGTAACACAACACACCAACCGCCAAACTCTGAGCTGCTACTGTAATTTTGCATTATCGAGAAAAATCTCGAAAAAAACTCAATAACACCTTTGTCCGACCTGTGGATAGAACTCGGGACCTCAAGATCTTAATCGAAAAGGCAATCCTCTCGACCACGAGGAAGCAGTAATTATATACCCGTTTAATATTTTATTACATGGTAGCTGACCCGCGTAGCTTAGCCTGCGAGTGGATTAGCAGGTTATTATTGTGAGAAATTTCATATCTTCTATATTTCATATAAATTATTCATTCAACCCCTATTTCAGCTCTTTAGGAGTATATTTTTTTTAAAAGGAGCTTGTGACTTGTGATAACTTCGGGTCTACAACTATCTCCTCATCAAATCTCATCAAAATGGGTTCAACGTGTGAAAGTGTAACAAGCAGTCAGTCAAACTTTCGCATTTTTAATATTTGTATCTATATAGAGGATCTTCCCCATTATTTTTCCTCTCACTCATTTACTCAGTTTTCATATTATGAGATTTTAACTCTTCATACGATATTTAGACATTTTCTTCCACGCAAACCTTATCCTGACAAAACGAACAAACTAAAAAAGAATTATCTTATTTGGTTCATTTACTCTGAAGTTATGCTCGTACAAACATTTTGGTGATTAATTTTTATTTAATAAAAAGATTACTGAATATGAAGCATTGAATATCTATACATATAATAAAATCGTAAGAAAGTCAAAACTGTACATTGAATTTTTTTTAAAAGAATATTTGGGGCGTGATCTACAATCGATATCGAAGCCAAAAATATAGTTTTTAGAATTTTTATCTGTTTGTCTGTATGTATGTCCGGGGTAAACTCAAAAAGTACTGCATGGATTTACTTCAAATTTTGCATGAATATTACTAACAGGTCGGGTCAACATATAGGCTACATATTATCACGCTATCACCTACGGGGGAGGTGCCGTGCGGAGTAAACGAAGTCCGCGCGGACGAAGTCGCTGGCAACAGGTAGTTATGAATAAATTTTCACTACTATACACACAATATATTTATACGAAATAAAACAGCTCTTACCGTTAATGTGTTTGCAAATCGTATCTTTATCCCGAAACTCTTTCTCCAAACTCCACACAGGCGACTCTGGCTTATTTGATGTCCTGAGAACAAAGTTAGCAATAAATACAAAGACAAACATTTACGAGATGAACTCATTTGTTTATGTTTAGGAGGATGATTATTAAATTTAGTTAAAATCCGCATCATGCAAAAAGAGCACTAGATGCAGTTAAACTTCGTATAGAGGAATTGTTGAATCATATAAAATATAGATATGGGTGTATAGCATTCGAAAATACCTAAGCTGACGAATCATTTTATTGTAAGTGATCATCACTTAAAGTGGCAGTAGGCTAGTGTTCGTATCACAAAACAAATAGGTACAGAAGTCAATGTACATACAACGGCGCTTGAGCAACGCACACAATATAACGCTCTTTCGGGCACGATATCTTAAAATAGTTGGGAATAGTGCAAGCGCGAGTGCCACCAGCTTGGACACGCATCAGTGAACTTTTTTGTGCTGAAAATTTGAAATAGGTATAACATATCAGTATGTTTGTACGTTTACATTTCTGTTCTTTCTGTTCATTCTCAACAATAATTATATACCTAGATATGAGTGCCACTACCAGTTTTTGTGCATAAGTCAAAGTTAATAACCCTAGCGCGAGCGCCGCGGCCGAGTATAGATATAAAAAGTGAAGTACATACGAGAAATTAACTTCTGTAGGTACCTGTTTCTTTTGTGTTCGTATTAGTGATGGAACTCGAGTGACTTTTTTTCACTCGAGTCACTCGCCAGTGGAAACTGATTCACTCGAGTGCCACTCGAGTGTCTTTTCTTCACTCGAGTCAATCGTCAATCAAAACCGAAACACAGATGAGACTATTACGCATAATATACGCATATTTTAAAGCAGCATGCAGAACGATACGACACCTGTTATTTGTACTATACTTGTTCTCTTATTCGATTTGTATAAGTAGTAAAATATACAGTATGTAAAGAAAACTCTGTCCGATCGTCAAAGGCAATATTTGATAGCTTAATACAAACATTTTGTACGAATTTTCTTTTGTTTGTAATTGTTATATTACTTACTGTTGTGTACAATAAATATTAAACATATTTGTGTCATTATTTTAGGGATATTGATTGATAAATTTTCAAAATATTTGCATGATTTAAGGGGAAGTTGCTGAATTTTAGTACTAAAATGAGCCACTTTAAAATGAGATATTTATTTTAATAAAAAGAATTATTTTATTATTTTGTTAATAATGTAATTGACCTACTTATATACCTCTTTCGGATCAGACAGGGTTTTTAACACACAGTATATTTTAAAATGAAAAAAATATATATTTTATAGATATGAGCGTTTGTAAAATTTAAAGCCATTAATTATGTAAGAAAAAAAAATTACATTTATTTATTACATAATTAATGTTATATAATTTTTTTTTATTACATAATAAACACACAGGGACCGTCAAAATTTAAAAATACTTAGTCTATAGTAGGTACCTATTTTTAACATAATTTTTTTTAGGCTTTCGCATTACTTTAAGTACATAGCATTTAGGTATTATAAAAATAAAGAAATGAAATATTTTACTCTATTAGTCGTCGCCCTGCACAGATTTGTACTGAATTTGATATACAAGATACATCAGCTAAACCTGTCACAGCCTGAATTTCTCACTCGAGTCGGTATAGGCCACTCGAGTGGTCCGAGTCATTTGTGTTGGCTCGAGTCACTTGTAATCCGAGTTATCATATATTTTACTCGAGTGCGAGTAGAGTAAAAGCTACTCGAGTGACTCAAGTTAAACACGGCTCGAGTATGGGACTCGAACCGTGTTCGTAGTTCGTATCTCGTGATCGAACTTGCAAAAGCCTAAGCGTGCCTATAAAATTGTTAAGTTCACTGTTCACGATACTTAAACTCTCGTGAGTGTAAATCTACAGATAGTCTGTGTACAGATAGAGCAGTTCACAGAGCTAGTTCCATTTTCAAAAGCGTAAAAAGGAGTTGGAGAATGTATTTCACTTTGCGGTACACCTGCTAATAAATTACATTTTGAAGAAAATATTAGCACAGACTACTTCCACACGTTTTCGAATGTTCAAATAAAATTAAGACATACCGTGACGTGCAGGACTGCTGAAAATATGTCATGATAGATTAAATAAAATATGATAAGATGGCAGACAATATTTTTTTTGTGTTTAGAAATAAATTTTGTTGCATGTTAGGAGTTAAATATACGAAGCGGAGGTCGTTTTATTTGAAAGAAAGAAAGAAAAAAATTATTTAATTTGTACAGTATACGGGCACGCATGCTTTTGCTGTAAACAGCAAGGATATTTTTTCCGTCATAGAGTCGAGCTGCCGAATACGAGTTACGACTGGCCTATCCATCATAGAGGCATCATATTCAAAGCTCAATTTTAACATTTTAAGGCGTGATTTTGTCGGTTTAGGTAATATTTTAAGACAAGTGCCTACACTAAATTACCTTCCTCCAAAATCTCAATCAATTTAAATGGGTTTAGATTATATCAAGCATACTTTCATACTAAATAGTAGTAAAAACATACACCGGTTCACTTCTGGGGTTTGAAAAGTATAGAAATTTCAAGTATCTAATGTTAAATTACCAAAGTTCACCGGTTTGTCTGTTGGCGACATTTTTTTTATACGGCAGGAATAGGTAACGCGGGCGAGACAATGCAGAAATCCACCACCTAGTAGTCACGATGGTAGTGACTCGCATAGCCAATCGGTCGCCTTTTACGATCTGCCTGGCAGAACGTCAGTTGGCCTATTCTTCTAAAGAGTCCGGGACCAACACGGGGAAATGGTTGTGACATCCATATCCGCATTTTACAGACCTAGAACGAATATCACTCATTTCTCATGACAATCGGGATCGACTATTTAAGATGCTCATCCGTGCACAGTGGTGTTGACACACCGCCACCGACATCGAACTATATAGGGTTTTTTTTTTCTCGATAAAACCTATCATAACATTTTGGCATGGAGCACCAGGAAGTTAATCTAAACTTGCAAAATATTCTTATGTATAATATTATTATAGAAGTGTTAAGTGTTGGTTTATTCAGTTAAATGTTATTATCAGGTTTAACCGACAAAAAGCTATTATATGTGTTGGGGTTCATATCCAAAAACGCAGATTAGCCAATATCACATTAACGGGTCAACGCACGCCTTAGCGGTAGCGGTTGTCCCACAGATCCGCAGTTCAAGACCGGGTAAACATCGTACACGACCTATTGTTTACGATGTTACGTCATCTACAGAATTAACTGATTCATAATGCACTAAGAGCGGACATCGGGGGCACTAATTACGCCGTAACATTCAGTTATTATTTATATTACTATCGTATGTTGTAACAAACGACCATTATCTTCACTAGAATCAGATCCACTGCCAAGAATCCGCATTACTGCTTGTAATACCTGTGTATACAGTATCTCATGTAACCGAGGCAATGATCAAAGCGATGCAGTTATATTTGAAAATGATCTAATCCTTGCTAATGTCAAAGAGGGACTGTGTGCGCATTTCAATTGCGTCAACTATTTTTTATTTGTACATACAAATACTTTGGTTATTTTAATTACGCAACAATAAACTTTTCAATCTGAAGCTTGACCTCTCAAATATTAACGATCTATAGTATTTCTTTATATTGAGAGGCCTCGCTTCGATGGTTCGGACGTGTAAAAAGAGTAGCAAATTAAATATTCTCAAAATAGATCTACAATATGGATGTAAAGGATGAAGGTAACGGAGCAGAACTGTTGACGTACCTTATACCTACATGATCTGATTGTTCAAGTTTTATTAGAAAATTATCGAAATGGACGTGTTTTTACTTCGAAAGCTATAAATGAGGAGAAAACAAACAATACTTATTTGCTGTTGGAATATAAACACAAATTTGTACCTAATCTGATAAACTCAGTTTTCTCTGTTTATACTCTAATTATGCGTGAAGATATGTATCAAAATTTTTTCGACAAGTCTTTCTTCACAAAAAAGAAGATATTATTTTTCAAAAGATTGACAGCTCCTCGATATGTAAACAATACACGAAAGCAATATAACCAAGGTATATCTCAAATATTTCAATATTTTTGATACGTACTATTTATAGTTACTATTTAAAAATAATGACAATTAGGTTTTATTTATTGTCCAGAGTTTAACTTTCATGAATTCCCTGGCGTCTCTACAGGACTCTTTTGAAAAACAGATCATATGCGTTCACACACACAAGCGAGTAGATTGCGAGTAGAGTAGATAAGAAACGAGTAAATGGTATTTCTGATATTCACTACCATCGTTAATACCAGATGTCGTATTGCCTGTGTTTAATATTTCGCTAATATTCAGCGCGCTCAATATTCAGCGGTGGGACTAAATATCAACGCATTCCTGCCAGTGTTTGTTACTTACGTGTTTTGGTTTGGGTGAGGTGGCCGATAAACTTATGCAAGTGGTACCTATCCCATCTATACGAACTACAACGTAGGATGACTATCTCTTACCATCAGGAGATTCATTGGTTTTTGCCTATACTAAAAATGACTAACGTATAATCTAGTTGCCAAATTGTATTCAAATAACACTCACTGTCTAGTTTGTCGCGAACATCGTCGTAATTCAGCCGCAAACACGCAGAACTCTCCAAAAGTTAGGGTGAGAGACTTTCTTCGAGCGCATTGACGTGCACACACTAACATTTCAAACACTGCAACAAAAAAGGAAATATTAAGTATTTTTTCCAAATTATTATACTTAAACGTAAGTTTACCGGCCAGGCCAACCGGAGCGCGACAGTGACAAGCATTGACGCTGTCCTGAGGAATAGGTAAAGCGGCGCTCTACATGTAAATTCCAATAGGCAAGGTAATTTACATATTTTGCTAATAGGTAAACGAAAATAGTGAAACAATACGTTTTCAAATTCAAATTCAAATAATATTTATTCGACGTAGGTACATTTAAGAACACTTGTCGACGTCAAAAAAAACATATCACAACAAAATATAAAAGACAATTTATACAATATTTGTAAAATACGATTCATAAAAATCACGTCAACCAGAGAGAATTTTGTTTTGCTTACAGAAATGACCAATTATTTAAAAAAAATAATTAAATAAAATATATATTTTAAAATTATAATTTTAAGCAAACATGAAGACGGACATTTATAAAATTAATAAAATATGTCAATTAAATGTCATAATTACAAAATTTAGATCTAGTGATGTCAACATTAAATTACTATTAATTTATAAATAACTGATATACATATAACTGATACGTTACAGAATGACACACCTAATAGAAAAAAATGTACAGTACATATAACTGATACGTTACAGAATGACACACCTAATAGAAAAAAAATGTGACACGGTTAACCCTGCAGGACATACCTGAAACTTCCCGCAAAATTAATGTATTTTAAGCTTAAAAGAGTTAAAACTATAAGCATAGATTTTTCCAGTTCAAACATTTATTTTGTTAAAAATGGCAATATATTGATTTTCGAAAAGCTGTGTATATTGGAAACCATGATCGATTTTGACTTTTCGAATGGCATTCACCTCAATTTTTAAGATCTAAAATATTGCTTTAGGTAAATAATCGATAGGTTGAAAAATTTCGAAGCAGTGACAAAAAACGTTTTTTTCAAAAATTTTGGTAATTGATAAATCCCAAACAAATTGACCGATTTTGATCCAATTTATGGTCATTGGTGTAGTTTTAAAAGGAGAATAGTTCATGGATCTGGACGAAGTCAGGAATAACTCATAGGCTCCTTTTAATTCTGGGAAAATGTACAGTTCCCGAGGTATTTATTTAAATTAAGAAGAACGGTACCTATACACGTACATATACCTACGTCCTACGTACCTACATATAGCTACAAAACTATTACATATTTGGCTCACTGAATTTGGCCCCACTTTTTTTGATTTTCAGATTTTTGATATTTTTAATTATTTGTTCGTCGTTCGTTCTTTAATGTTCGATTGTAAAAATTGTTTGTTCGTCTTTTATTTATTTATAATTAATTAAACAAATGATCACCTTTAAGTTGGCCCCCCTTACTAGATATCTTTATTTTTATCACTTAGATTAATTAATTTTGATTAATTATCGTTTGTTCGACGCCTATTGGTGATTGTTCGCTCTTAAAACAATTAAATTCCCAATTATTATTTATTTTATATCTAATATGCAAACCATTACCTCACGCCTACATTGCGCATGCGCCAGCAGTCTAATGGCGACTGAGCGATGCGTAGTGCATGTCATGTAAAAAAATGACATTATAAATAATGCTCCATTTCGAATGTTTAGTTGTAAAAGAATCATTATTAATAAAGTATGTACTTATTAATAATCATCGAAAAACATCTAATGTCTATGACATCGAAAAACATATAATGGACTATCCATTTACATGCATTACGTCCAATATATGTACTTAACTCATAAAGCCACATAAAGCTGTTTGTTGAGTAAACAAAAAGAGTAATTACTCTAATTAAATATGAATTTCTTATATATGTACATATGTGTGTGGGTGTGTATATCATACAACTGTTTTTAATTTGTTTCTTTGCTAAAATGATAGGCCTATTTATAATTCTGTTAAAGATGTATATATTAGATGTACTATTAGTTAACCTCAAAAAATGTGCAGATTTTTTTTTAATGTATCGTGTTAAATTTACCACTATCGGAACTACCTACAATATTTCCTAATAAGAATTAAATACCTTTATATTTAATCGAGGTACTCACACTGTTGAATAAATACTTCATTCAAATCGTATAATTTGATGATATTCGAAATGGAGCATTATTTATAATGTCATTTTTTTACATGACATCATACATGCACTACGCATCGCTCAGTCGCCATTAGACTGCTGGCGCATGCGCAATGTAGGCGTGAGGTAATGGTTTGCATATCAGATATAAAATAAATAATAATTGGGAATTTAATTGTTTTTATGATCGAACAATCACCAATAGTCGTCGAACAAACGATAATTAATCAAAATTAATTAATCTAAGTGATAAAAATAAAGATATCTAGTAAGGGGGGCCAACTTAAGGATGATCATTTGTTTAATTAATTATAAATAAATAAAAGACGAACAAACAATTTTTACAATCGAACATTAAAGAACAAACGACGAACAAATAATTAAAAATATCAAAAATCTGAAAATCAAAAAAAGTGGGGCCAAATTCAGTGAGCCTACATATTTGTTGTCTTTAACGTAAAAATTTAATGGTAGGTAGGTACTTCTATTATTTGAGTTGCATTCTTTCATTACGACATTAGTTGGGTATTTTGTTTTGATAAAATAATTTAGAAGAGATAAACTATTAAGCATTAGTAGTAGCAAGGCAAGTTTTCTTACCTTTGCATTTTTCTTCCTCGCATTTCGGCGCCAACGAAATGACCGCCCCGTTGGTCGAGTGGTTAGCGACCCTGACTACGCAATCAACGGGGTTTGGGTTCGATCCCCAACGGGGACAAGCATTTGTGTGATGATCATAAATGTTTGTATTTCCGTGTTTGGGTGTTTATTATATATATTCTGCTATTTATATATGTATTTCTATGTATTAGTATCGTTGACTAACACCCATAACACAAGCAAATATTTGCTTAATTTGGGGTTAGATCAGTAAGTGTAATTTGTCCCGTGAATATTTATTTATTTAATCACTATTTGTTGATAAATAATGCGCAACCATTAATCCATCTATTTTAGGTAAAATATCCGATTGCCCTTTTTCGAATCCTTCATCCATTTTATTAATCGAATAATATTTACTTTTAATAGACTATTAAAGTAATACGCTGACGAAAACAACAAAATACTGCGCAAGCTATTACACCTTACTATACTATAACCGCTGGAGACTTGATTTGATACTGAGGCGCGGCGCGTTGTGTCATGACGTCACAAGGGGTCACGTGGCTGTTCTCGAGACTTGATATTTTTTGAAACTTTGAATGCCTATAAAATCAAAACTACTAGGTATTTTTTACTACAACAAAAACTAGTGTATTTGTATACATACAGGCTTTACTGAGACAAAATTGCAAGCGATTTGGCATACCTAGTAACATTCTTCATTGACCGATTTTGATCCAATTTATGGTAATTGGTGTAGTTTTAAAAGGAGAATAGTTCATAAGATTTTTAAGTTAATCGGTGTATTAGAATGAAAGTTATTTCAAAAATATTAAGTAAATTTGCTAAAACAATGTACTTCTTATATTGAAAGTTACAAGTTTTTTTGTAGAAAAGCTGTAGCTTTTGAAAATTAGAGATGATTTTTGAAACGGCATTCAATGTAATTTTTTTAGCACTTAAATATCGTAGAATACCAAAAAATGATTTGTTGAAAAGTTTTGAAGTTATGTCGAAAAACACTTTTTACAAAATTTTTCGTCAACGATTACTCCCAAACGGATAAACCGATTTTCATGTAATTTATGCATTAGACGTAGTTTGTTAAGCAATAGAGCTGATTAGTTTCTGTATTCATTCGGTGCTACTGTTTTGCCAACATTTTTGAGATTTTTTCAAAATTTCTCAAAATCTCGAGTGCCAACTCGGTTCAAATTTTCAACACACACACACACACACACACACACATACACACACACACACACACACACACATACACACACACACACGCGCGCACGCACACACGCACATGCACACGCACACGCACACACATATACATACATACAGACATACTGACGTCATCGTGAAAATTGACGGAAAAGATTCCTAGGACCTGAAAAGGTGGAGATCTGGTGAAAACTCGATTTTCAAAAAACGGGGCAAAATCAGTAACTTCCTTATCTACATACGTAGCAGAAAGTTAACAAAAATTTTACATAGTTTTTTTAAGATTCAAAGGCTAACGGTCACAGGGACGGTAGACGGTGTAGTACGTGAGAAAAAGACGAGATGCTCGTTAAGGCGAAGTATTTCGACGCGCGTCAATGTTATAGGAAATGGATGGCACGGTATGTTCTGAAACCGCTGAGAAACGTGTTAATTTTCGGATAAATAAATATAGGATATCAGCTGAAAATCAAAATTTAGCACATTCTTTTTTGTATTTACAACTAAATATATCACTATATAAAAATCATGTGGAAGATTAGAAATATGATTAACAAATTGTTTGTTTTAGAGATTTTTTTAGCCTATTTTCGGAATTTTATGTGATCGAGTAAAGTACACTCTATAATGTAATAAGTTAGCACATTCCTTAGATAATATCTTCAGGTATATCGTGTAATTTTTGTGAAATTGTTATTTAACAATCAATACAAAAAAACGTGATTAAACAAACTAGTTTTTTCCCGTTTGTCGCGATGCCTCGTCTTAAAGACAATTTTATTTTTCTAGGCGCTGAGGTATTAGCTAGTATATAAATAAAGTATCTGCGCCCTGTAGCCTGTTGCGTTATGACAGTTTTTGGTGAATTCCACGGGAAGAACATATTTTTACGAGATAAAAATTACCCTATATGCTATTCCAGGTCAACATCTAGATGTGCCAAACTTCATTAAGTCGGTTTGGTCGTTTTTGCGTGGAAGAGTTACAAACATCCATCCATTCATCCAAACACACTTTCGCATTTATAATATAAATAGGAATATGATTAGTAGGATTAAGTCAATAAACATCAAGTTCATCTGTTAGCCGATTGGCAAATGAGCGGTTTTAAATAGATAGCAAAAGATAGAAGGTTATTTTGACGGAAAAATAAACCCATAGCCGAAAGACCTAAAGATGTTTATGGTTTGAACGGTATATTATGTAAGGGGTGTAATACGACATGTATAATTTAACTTAAGCCGTTAGAAGAATTGACAAGCGGCAGAAAAAAGTAAGGCGGACGAGGCGGGAAAACATAATAAACCCAGGCCAGAAATTGCAGAACTATATAAACATATTTGGACGGATATTTGTCTAGTAATTGACGGAGGAATGAAATTCAAATCAGAAGTGGCATACTCCAAATATATACCATAGTATTTAGAGTGTGTAAATATATACCATAATATTTAATAATATACTCAAATTAATATGCTTAATGCAAATCTATCGTACGATATAAAAAGCAATTACTATAGATAAATGTTTTAAACGACAAAACAACGATCGAGCCGCGAGTTCAACATATTAATAGGACAATATTTCATTATGACAATGCTGCGTAGCGTAGTACTACTACTGATTATGAGTTAACGTAATCATTATTTTTAAACCTACTTGGTCACGAAGTGTACCTTGCCATTAAGACAATGGAAAAGTAACGTTTGTTAATCGTGGATACAATACTTTTTAGACTTGTTTTTAGCCCTTTAAGAAAATGGGCGTGATATCATTTATTAGAAATAAATCTATCGAGGTTATAAACAATCTTAATTATATATATATATATATATATATATATATATATATATATATATATATATATATATATATATATATATATATATATATATATTTAAAAATGCAATAAAATCTGTTTAACAATTTCTGAGGAATGCGCACAAACACAAATAAAACATTAAAATCATATTCTCTACTAACTTTTACCCTCGACTTCGCTCGCGTTGGTGTCTTTAAACAACTGTAAAAGTTATAAATATTGTAATTATAAAGTAAATAAAATAATATGATAATAAAAATAACGTACGTGTATGTTGTATGCGTGGCAGCGCAAGTCAAGTAAAGTTCCACAGGGATCTCCATAGTACCTAACGTAAATTTTCTAACAAATAACAGAATGACAGCGCACGTCAAGTGAGGATTTTTATAGGCAAATTGTTGATACCTTGAGTTGCATTATTGTAATTTTCGTAGCGATCTATCTCTAATTAAAAAACACAGCCTGTGTTAATCGTTGATAATATAGCTTTCTATTGGTGAAAGTATTTTTAAAATCGGTTAAGTGGTATAGCGCGAAAAGCGTAACAAACAAACAAACTCACTTTTGCGTGTATAACATTAGTTAGGATGAATTATTTTGATACACGAGGCTCTATTGTGTGTAGACACACTGGGTTCTATAATATATCATTAATTTTAAGCCGGACCCTTTTTCCTGGCCAATGAGGTAAGCAATGATTATACTTATTTTATTTTTATTTATGAAATCATCTTCATAAGCAACAGGTTTTTTTTAGTTAACCAATCTTTTATGGCTTATTATGTGAAAACATTTGTATAGGTACATGACCAGATAAGTTTATTAATTCATGACATTTACAAGTTTTACAACATATTAACAACTTCCGCCAATAATGTGACATTATACATGATGATTCACATAATTATACCACTGCCTATCAAGGTTAAATATAATAACTGACCGAGTACATCTCAGAAAACAATGAAGAAGTTCCACAACCACTCGGTAGACATGTCGCCATGTAGATACAAGTATAAAAAATATGATTTTACTAATAATGATAATTAACTTAAGTAAAATTGCGAGAACTGGCTCAATGTCCTTTGTCAAATATATCACAGCATAGCAAGAATCGATTTTCCTCCGTGTTATTCCGCCGCCTTTGAATAAAAGACCATCGGCCATTTTGCCAGGCAGATCGTAAAGACAAATGATTGGCTATACTTGTCACTACTATCGTAACTACTACTAGGTGGTAGACTTCTGCAACGACTCGCCTAGGGTTTGGTAGCACTGCCTTACCTATTCCTGCCGCAATAGCGTCAATGCTTGTCATCATCTTCTGGTTTAGAGGGTAAGGCAGCTTGTAAACTTATCCATGTGAATTACCATCTCGCCACATGAATAGCAATGCACCATTTATATCTTTGATGTCTATAGGTTGTCTCTTTCTATCAGCAGAGCCATGTGCTTTTTTGCTATCTTATAATATAAAAAAAACAACAAGCATTAATGGCTCATATGATTGAAAGAGTTAATAATCGCCTATAGACATCAAAGATGTTAAAGGTGCTTTGTCTTTGTACGTCGTGTTTAGATGCTCTATTTCTCGATTCGTGTGGTTTAGGCAAGTTTACCGGCGATTTCCTGAAAATCAAACCACTCCTTAAATATATGAGTGATTGACAAATGCGGCGAAGGGATAACTGGCTACTGAGACAGTCAACAGCACTGGTGCATCCTGGTCTATCTGAATGTCTATCGAGGTTCTGGAGACATCGAGGAGGAATGTGTATCGAGGCACTCTGCCAAGGGTCCCAGTCCGAACAGAAACCGGGTCTAAAGGCTGCTTCAGCACCTTCCCCGCTTTTTAAATAAGATTGTTCCGAGCTTAGGGGGCGTCCACAAATTACGTGAGATGTTTAAGGGGGAGAGGGGGTCAAGTCAAATCTCATCTAATCTTACGTTGGGGAGAGAGGGGTCTCGGCAAATATCACGCAATTTTTTTTCTGATTGAAACAGAAAAAAATATACTATTTTGGTCCATTATCCAGATTGTACATGCTTAAGATTTCTGCCACCTCCATAATCTATCACTCAGGTTGATTTGTTGGTTGTCCCGAATTGTCACATTTGACAAATCCGGACTGTAAAGAGCATGACGGAAAGTCATTTGGCCCATTTCTAATATTTTTATAACACTTATAACTCTCAGCAATATTGATTACTAGTTAACTAGTTAAAGCACGAAGCAATTTTTTTTCTTATTACAATAACAATCCAACGCGTTTACATATTTAAGAAACCCACATTTTGAAAAATCTCACGTGAGATTGGGGTAGGGGGGAGGGGGTTGAATAAAATTTCACGACATCTCACCAGGGGGGACAAAAAATTAAAAAAAAACACCTCACGTAATTTATGGACGCCCCCTTAATAGTTTTCTAGGATCGAAACACTGGATAACCGGATAAATATATTATAGCAAATTGCTAAAATTTATTAAATATCTATACATATAATATAATCGTAGGAAATTCAAAACTTTACATTGAATATTTTTTTAAAAGAATACTTGGGGCGTGATCTACAATCGATATCGAAGCCAAAAATATAGTTTTTAGAATTTTTGTCTGTTTGTCTGTATGTCCTTATGTCTGTTTGTCTGTATGTATGTCCGGGGTAAACTCAAAAAGTACTGCATGCATATAGGCTACATGTTATCACGCTATCACCTACGGGGGAGGAGCAGTGCGGAGTAAACGAAGTCCGCGCGGACGAAGTCGCAGGCAACAGCTAGTTTTCAATATGTGTGAAGAAATTTTTGTCATGTTATTATTTTTGACATTTTTATACGAGTGTATTTTCACAATTTATTACAAGTATAAAATATTATACACTAATAATAAATTGTAACAAACTATCCCACCATGTACAAAACCTTTTCACATAAACTGTTGTCAAGACTATATATAGGCTCGCACAGTCAAAAGTTATCATCATGCAGATCTCATGTGGAGTCAAGCTTCTAACTCCACACTTAGAATGAGGGCTACAAGCCCTAACTTCCGAAACTCTACACCTTACTCAAAACAATGTGGCTTGGCCGTTTTGTTACTATAAGTATAAAAGAAAAGTAATACAAAGTGAAAAAAATGTTCAGCTAACGCGACACCTTTTAGCCTCAGCGAAAGAACCAAACCTCATATTTTCAGCAAGGTGTTAAGGATTTGCGAAGCTACTGCTTGTTGGCAATATTTTTTTATTTTGTTCGTCTTTTCCTTATTTCTTTTCAAAATCCTAGACACGTATTTTTTATTCGTAATAAGAAATCTATTTATTTATATCATTTTTAAATCGCTAGCATTAAAATAAGTATGTATGGGAAAACCCATACAAATTTCTATCACCTAATTTAAAGTGTGGTATTGATTTACTAAAAATCCTGAAATATGTATTTTATTATTTAAAACAAGAAGTCCCTATCACTATGTTGTATGTAACATCAAATATACGGAAGTCTCACACGAAATTCCAAACCCCTAATTTAAGGGGATTTGAAGTAAAAGTTCCAAGTTTTAGATTTTTTTCTTCGTTTGTTTATTAATACTAGCTTACGTATTGATACACAAACGAAAAAAATTCAGCTTTCTAGAACTTCAGGAAGTGCCCTTAGAATTTAATAATCATCCGTAAGACATTGACGAAATGGTTTACAAAATATCAATAAAATGTAATGTATAAAAGGTTATGCAATTGAAACTTTATATATTTAACAAGTCTACTATTGTAATCGTTTCCCAAGAATTTTGTTTATCTGGTATAATTCAAACCCAAGTTATGAGGGTTAAAAAAAACGACGAAGCGTTTCGAGAAGGCCCTAGCGCTTTGCTAGCTTTTCGTGACTCTTGAAGGGGCACTACTGTACCCCCAGATAAAACTTTATTGTGATTTTAATCGGTCGCTGCCGTCAGCCGTAAAATCAGACAAACTAGGTTTTATATTTTCTGCAATGTCTAATTCGGGTTTGGTACCACCCGCCTTACATTTCTTGCCGCAATAGCGTCAAGTCTCAATCTCTAGTCAGTCTTGTTCCAGTTAGGTGGATAAGGTAGCCAGTAAACTTATGTCATGTGATATTACAAATCCACCATTTGATTGGCAAAGCATCGTTATTTTCGGTGTCTAAAGGTAATTGTTATTTCTTTCTATTAGAAGAGCCATCTCCTCATCTCCTCCAGAACCATTTCATCCTCCTATGGTTTAAAAAACATAGTTGGTTACCAAGATGTTATCAGGCCTGACCCAAGCGCTTATGTGCTTTGAACGGCATGTTAAGCTGTTGATTAATGTGATTAAATTCAGAACAGTCTTCATGCTAAGTCAGGTTAATGCTTAACATTGTAATAGTATCTATTTGACAAGTCTTACGCTACTAACAGAGTAAACACGATTTGTGACAAGTTACCTGTGCTCTCAAAAGTAAGGAAATGAATTCAGTCACATCAATTAACAGCTTAGCATCTGTTGATTGACGTGGTTAAATTCAGAATAGCCTTCATGCATAATCAAGCTAATGCTTAAAATTGTAATAGTACCTACCTTAGTCACTACTCATCCTATCAACATGCTAAAAGAGATAACTGTGCTCACAAAAGCGAGGAAATGGACATCTATTATTAATATTCGAATTTAAACGTACAAACTTAAGAAAAATGAATAACTTTTTTCCTTGTGCGCACTAAAATATCAAACCGATTAGAAAATTCTTTATGCCTTTTCTTGCCTTAATTGGTATTTTCAATTGGCTTCCCAAAAATGAGGAGGTTCGCAATTCAATTTTGTTATCTCGCAGTTCGGTCATTTATGAATCGATTTTTTGTTTGTTTGGAAAGACTACTTCCATGGCTAATTAATGGCGTTTCACCAAGCACTGACGATAGAAAGTAGGCAATATATTTTTTCTTTATATCTAATATCTGTAAAGAAGTATAGATTAATTTCACAATATCTACGAAAACAATAGAAATAAAAATGTCACGGGAGTTAAAACGTTAACCCACACGAAGCAGTTCACTCAAATTAGCATACAAGGATCTAAATCAGTGTTAATGGTAGCACAAACCAAGTGATTGCCGTGATTTATGACTCACATATTAACAATACAGCCGTAACCCCATATGGCCCGCTCATAAAATTTACCATTTATAATTTTATATAAACGGTTATCAACGGCGCGGAGATAATATCTACCGACAAAAGAATCTTACAGCGTTTCATTCTATTGTATACGCTGATTACTGATAGACTTATAATTTATGACAATTTATAAATGGCCTTAGTTCATTGATATAAAGGGTTTTTATATATCAATGCCTTAGTTACAATATTGAAGGCACGAACTTGAACAGTCATTTGCTTGTATGCTATCCTATGATAAAAAAATAGGTTTTCGACGAGAAACAAGTTTATCGTGCAGACAAAGGAAGGTTCTTGATTCCATACATCCACCCACATCAATTCAATAGAACTGCAAAGAAAGATACAGCTTTCAAGTATCTCTGGAAATTTACAGCCAACCACTAACATTTTACATTTTAAACACATTTATCGTAGAAAGTAACATATACAACAAATAAAAACACATATACGCGACGAAATTAATACCTCTTTTTAGGGTTCCGAAGTAAACTAGGAACCCTTATAGCTATGTCCGTCCGTCCGTCCGCACGATAGCTCAGAGATTCTTATTACTAGGCTGTAATTTGGCACGAATACAATACACATTAGCCACGTCAACGGAGTGGTAACATAAAATCTTGAAATTTTTTTTTCAGGGTAGCTCCCCTACATGTAAAGTGAGGATGTTAATTTTTTTCTCATGTACCCCATTGTGTGGGATATCGTTGGATAGATTTTTAAAAATATTGTAGGTTTACGAAAACAATTTTTCGATTAAGGGACTCGTTTGTGAAATATAAAGCCTTTATTAAGTGCTAATTTTTGTCGTCAAGTGTCTCCCCCCCCTCTCTGCCAGCTAAACGGTGTTGGGGGTGGGAAAAAATTCACAGTAAAAAACCTATTTTAGGTTTTATAACTTTACGGGTAATAGTCGATCAACTTACAAAATGTCTTACAAATCGTATGCAGAAGAATAGTTCGTATGCTGGTTTAGATGGCGCTCAGAACAATTATATCACGCTATTGATGTCTGCAGAATTTTTTGTGTCTCCGCGTTCCCTTGAAAGTTGAAACCACACATTTTGGAACGAAGTTCCTTACGGCAGGCTTGGAGGGGATAGGGATTTTGCTGCGCGACCGAACTGAAAAAAATGTGATAGTAAAACCGTAAGAAAAATGCGTGGAATAAAAGCGTTAAATGAGACGTGCGCAGGCGCGACAGTCGCGTACACAAGCGAGTAGTGCCGTTTAGCCGAAGGAAGTTCGTTCCTACCTGGTGTCCCGCGACATCACACACATCATTTTTTATGATTATGATGATGAGGAGTCCTTATCGGTAGGTTCATGTACATGACACCCGATAAAAAAGATGGGACTTTTAATCTCATTTTGACAATGAAATAAACCAAAACGCGAGATTTTTGCGACATTTTGGCAACAAATCAGAAATTGATATATACTATGTGACTGTAATTGTAGTTTTATAACACAAACATAATTATTATTACATACATAACTTAAATTGATATTTTATATAATTTTGGGTTCATTCTAATTTAAATGGACAGGAAATTTAAATAAGCCATGTAATAGTATGGATGTGAAATCTGGTCTTTACAGGTATTATAAGACCAGTGTACATATATCATGCACATTTTATTACTTTATTCGGGAAAAATGCGCTGTGGAACGCAGCTAAGTTTTATTTGTTGATAAGCGCCAAATCGAGGTGGCTCTGAACCGATTTGGTTTCATTTGCAATTAGAAAAGATAAGCAGAAAATTGCTATTTAAATAAACTAAACAAAACATAAGATTTGTCAGTTCGGACTGTATTATAATATTGTATTTTGTAATAAAATATTATGAGAATAACAACAATTAAAAGAATAATATATCTACGCAATACGATTTCTTACCAGATAGCAATGCGATATTGCTAATGGTTCTCATATTCGTCTAGGATATTTCAGAATCAATGATTGCGTGTCAAGTTTGAATTATAATCATAAAATTGTATTAGCCTAGAATTCCCTATGAGTGCGTGTCAAGTTTGAATTATAATCATAAAATTGTATTAGCCTAGAATTCCCTGGTCTAAGAGCCGGTGGGAGATCGTCCTTCACCGATCTGATAACCAGATGAGACGTATATTTTATCAAATATTATTTATAAACAAATATGCCTATAAGTACTTGCCTGTCCAAAAGTGCTCATGGCAAGTTTTTAGCTTGGCAACAGTACTTTGAGTACGATTCTTTGCAGGCAAGTATATGTGACTGATTTTGTAATAAAATCTAAAATTTGATATAACTTTCGATAAGTTAGCAGATCGATGGAGTCACCTATATTGGCTTACCTGTTCACACCTGCTTGCCAGGTAGCCATACACAGAAATGAGTAGGCAAGCCTACCTAGGCATATTCTGTGTGTTAAAAATTATCAGTGAAATAAATTTCATTTGATTATCAAAAGTATGAAAGTGATGAAAAAAAAAAAACGATTAAAGTTAATTTAATTAAAAATAGCCATGAGCACTTTTGGATAGGCAAGTAATTATAGGCATATTTGTTTATAAATAATATTTGATAAAATATACGTTTCATCTGGTTATCAGATCGGTGAAGGACGATCTCCCACTGTCTCCTCTACTATATGAGTAGGAAACCTGTTGAGGCCAGTAGGTACAGATAAAGAGTGAGTGTGAGTAGTGAAGTAACTAAGTGTAGTTTTTTTTGAAACTAGAACTCGTAATAAGAATGAATTGCAATTCTGCTAGCAGAATAACAACAATATAGAAGTCATTGTAAGATATTTATAAAATGTCAGCTATTGCTGAGTAGTAAATACCATATATTTTAGAAGTGAATGGCGATCATGAAGTGAGAAAGAGGAAGCTATTTGAGCTTCATATCTTGTCGTGTCATGTAAAGTTCGACAAAATTTTTATATAGTAATATTAGAAAGAGGTTAAGTTTGTGAGCTTCTTTATAGGAAGTCTAATCTCTGGAATTGCTTAACAGAATTGTAGAAAGCTACTTTATTTTTGAGTGATAAGGCGAATTCTATCCTGAATTTTCCGGATCAATGTTTACATGGGTTATAGCGGGAAACGGCGAGTACTAAAAGGAAGGCGTGAAAGTGTAAGATTCTTCTGATATCAAAGTCTAATAACCACAAAATAACAGCAGTGCAAAAACGATTCTGATGTCAAAGTCTCACAACCTAAAAATAACAGTAGTGCTGGCGCTTGCATGCTTTATATGCATGACTATCAGCTTAAGTGTAAGAGTACAAGACATCCATAGCAGGATACACGGAAATTTACAATTTTTGGAAGGGAGCTCCTTATAGGACGGTACAGACTAGGCGACTAGGCGAAAAAGTGTAAAAATTTTCAGCCACAAGTTTCCGCCTTTCTTGAGTGTAAACGATTTAAAAAACTCGATAAATTCGTAAATCAACTCGTAACAAAAAAATTAAAGAAAAATTAAAGTCGTTCAAAAAGAGCCATCTATCTGAGATATATTCGCCGTGTTGGTCCCGGCCTCCTTTGATGAATAGGCCAACTGCCGTTCTGCCAGGCAGGTCGTAAAAGGCGACCGATTGGCTATCGAGTCATTAACATCGTGCCTACTAGGTGGTAGAGTTCTGCATTGTCTCGCCCGGGTCTGGTACCACCGCCTTACCTATTCCTGCCGCAATAACGTCAGTGCTTGTTGCTGTCGTGTTCCGGTTTGGAGGGTAAGGTAGCCGGTAAACTTATGCATGTGACATTAGACCTCGCCACAAGATAGCAACGCACCATTAACATCTTTGGTGTCTATAGGCGATGGTTGACTCTTTTCATCAGGAGACCCATCTGCTTGTTTCCTATCTTATGATATATATATATATATATATATATATATATATATATATATATATATATATATATATATATATATATATATGTTGCAGTCAAAACTCTTAACCAGTCAAAAGTAGTTTTGACTGGACAGGTTAGTTAAGAGTAGTTTTGACTGAAACTGCAGTCAAAACTAGTTTTGCCCAAAGGAGCTGGTCAAAAGTACTTTTGGCTGTTTGAATCAGTCAGAAGTAGATTTGACCGATATTTATCAGTCAAAATTCTTAAAAAATAAAGGTAGTCAAAACTAAAATAGCAAAAAATCATTCATAAACTTTTATAAAACCTGTTATTGTGTTATAAGTACCTACTCAATATTAAAAAATAAGTGATCAAGAAAATTAAGACTATTTCACATTCTTACCATATTTGATGTTTATATGCGATGGTTTTTCATTCTATTAGGATAGCTTTCTGCTTGTTTGCTCTCTAATGATATCTAATGATATAATAAAATATAAAAATAGTTGCTTATCTAATGATATAATAAAATAAACTACATAGATTTGTGATTGATATCATTTGAAAGACCTTTGTTTCTACATATCATTTAAAGAAGAATTAGTAACTCAATTCAAATAATGTTTAAATATTTGATTTTTGCAAATCGAAGCCAAATGTAACCTTAAGAAATCAAACAAATATTTTAAATGAAATTTAATAGAATTGCACTGTTTATTATTTAGGCAATATATCTCAATACATATAATTAGGCAAATATTTTGACTCCGTTGTTTACTTCGTATTAATTTTACTGTCTTCATAAACGATTGCTTAGTAAATAACTGTTTTAATTTGTAACATTTATCTAAACCGTTAATAATTGTATTGACTGGTGGTCTTGCGGTCAAAAGTAGTTTTGACTAATAATGACAGTCAAAACCACTCTTGACCATTAATTTCCAGTCAAAACTACACTATTGACCAATAATTTTCAGTCGAAACTACTTTTGTCCAACCTTTCCATATTATATATATATATATATATATATATATATATATATATATATATATATATATATATATATATATATATATGTATAAAATATATCATTGGGTGAGAAGGGGCAGAAGGGCAGAAAAGGGGGAAATGGTGTAAAGGAAGTGAGGCGGAAACGTAGCAAAAGGGGAAAGGAGGCATTAGGGGTGAATAGAGGGAGAGGGGAAGAGAGGTAGATGGGAGCGCGAGAATGGGAGGAAATTAAAATGGGAAAAATAAAAAAACTTCGTTCCAATCGAGTGTTCCACGAAACTTATACATTTTAGCGAAACGTTGCGAACCTCTACCACCTAGTAATCACGATGTTTCTGACACGTTTAACCAATCCTTAGTTTTTTACGAATAGCCTGGCAATATATCTATTCTTCAAAAAGGCATGGCGGTATGTTTATTCTTCAAAAAGGCATGGCGGTATGTTTATTCTTCAAAAAAGCATAGCAGTATGTCTATTCTTCAAAAAGGCATGACCATGAGACTAGGTATAACGTTAAATGTTTACCTAAGCTTTCTATTTTAACTGCGGATGGATCCATACGAAAATGTCGTAGTAGTATTAACTCGTAGCTGAGCCAGGTTTTGGAGACCACCATATTAAAAAACATAAAGAATAATTTCATTCCGATATCCATTACCATTATAAACAAGGCATTATCGAAAACATATTGCGTAGAGTTTTTTACACTCAAAAAGATAAAAAAATATCTATTATCACTGTCACGATATCGTAGATATTTCATCTACAAGAGACGGTTTGTGCCTTTATAGGAAAATCATTAGGCACGTCGATTTATGACTTGATAATTTGTGTAATTTAATGATAATTACATAAACGTTGATTCAGCTATGACGAAGCTCAATTTATCTTTGACCGTCAGTAGTACTTCTACGTAAACCATTAGGTTTGTATTTACTCATAAAAAGATGAGTGTACAAGTAACTTGTAAAAGAATTCTTTAATTTTAAAAGAAATTTATGTATGAAAGTTTTCTAAAATTTTTATTTATTATTCGCCAGTAATCTAAGCTAATCGAAAAACCGTTTTAAGCTATGGTTATTTAGAATTTTGTTTCTTTTGAAGGTGCTTTTTATTATATCAAATTGCAGTAAGAAAAGATAAGACGGCGGTATCTTAGCTGGGCGAGACGTGTCAGAATTCTTTCACCTAATATTCATGATGACACGTTTAGCCGACTATTTTTTACGAACTGCTTGGCAGGAATGCAGATGGTCTGTTCTTCAAAAAAGGCCCAGAACAATTACACAGATTATTACTACATAGTATAAAACAAAGTCGCTTTCTCTGTCTGTCCCTATGTATGCTTAAATCTTTAAAACTTCGCAACGGATATTGATGCGGTTTTTTTAATAGATTGATTGATTCTTGAGGAAGGTTTTAGTATATAAACCTTTCCGATATTCCCAGGGGAACAATAGCTACGCGAGTGAAACCGCGGGCAGGTTGCTAGTAATATAATAATTACAATGGCTAATACGGTGAGAATTCAACTGATTTTAATACAACTTACATATAGCCGCATTTATCGCGTTGGATGGATGAATTATTTTTTTAAAGGGGCCAGGAGCATCACTGGAGCACGGTCGATACGACCAAATGCTTGAGATGCTATGGATAGAATAGTAATTATTGCGTGTAATGAAATG